>CM075197.1:1192500-1862500 GCA_037577475.1 Chaunax sp. Z400 | reverse complement strand
TAAAGCAACATGTCATCCTGTCGTTTGTTTGGCTGAACCGAATGGTTAGAGTGGAGGCAGAGCATGGAGCTCATCTCCTCCTCCCTCCCTACTTTCTCAGAGGGTGTGTGTTTTCACCTCAAGCGAGACAACTCCTCAGGAATGTGAGATGAAACAAGAGTGTGTGTGTGTGTGAATCTAATTGTGTGTATTTATATCAAATGAATCACCTTATACTTTTTCTTTATTACACTTTTTATCCCAGGTCACAAATGAAGTCAGGAGGGTGTTATATGGGTTCTGTCATCACGTTTTGTCTCCGGAGAGTGTTGTCCTGATTGCTCTCTCTCTTTATCTGTAGTAGCATGCTGGACCTGGAAGCTCAACCTGAGATTGAGGACTGACTGGCATAGGACAATAGTGCTACATTGTTGTTTTGTTTGTATTAAATAAAAAGTTCGCTGCTTCAACATAGTGATGCATCAACAGTGCGCCTGACAGCTCATTTTAAGAGCAACACTCCAATGGGCGAAGTGCATTTTGTGCTTACATAAAATGAAAATGACAACTCTGCTTGTTGGACACTGTATCATGTGTTATGTGTTGGGTGAGATAGAGCCAGCTTTCTCTTACCAGCTGATGCTCCATATAGATGACATAGAGATAAAGGAAAAGCCATTAAATAAACATCAGCTGTGAATGAATGTGAAATTACATTTGATTTGATTTACTTATTACAGCACAATCCTCTATCCACACTACCCTCTCTCTCTCTCTCTCTCTCTCTCTCTCTCTCTCTCTCTCTCTCTCTCTCTCTCTCTCTCATTTCCTCTTTGTCTCTCTACCTCTCTCAGGCAGCCTGTCTGTGCGTGCCTCCAGCATACCTCAAGTTCCATCCCACATCTCCTATTAGGTTCCCCTTCTCTCTCTCTTCCTCTCTTTCTCTTTCCTCCTGAAGGTGTACCTCTCTGCCCTACAACCCCTCTCCTAGCTTTATTCAGTTCAAGGTACAATAATATTAAAATGCTACAGCTCTCTACAATGTTTAAACTTGCCTTGAATACAGGGTGACTTGACGACTCAAGCTTTAAAAAACACCTTCACCTGCAGCCCCATTAAGTTACTCTGGTTTGACCTCTGCCCTTACAGACATGTAGAAACACGCCTGGACAGGCATGCCACTGTGGATATAGGTTTACACACATGCACACATTTGTGGGACATCCTGACACACAGCGGTTAATCCTCAGAGTGAGCCATTAGATATGAAAAAGAAGTCACTGGTGAAAACACTAAAAAAGACCAGTTAAGGTAGTCATGGCTGATACTATGAAGGCTGTGAACAACAGATTCTTAAGCCTTAACCAATGATTATCAGACTATATGTGACTCTGTCATCACTGGTTATTACCCAGTGATTTGTCCACATCGACTGTAAAGATGTTGTCTGTCTTTCTGCTCCACTGCCAGATCACTACTGTGCAGACTCCAAATGATGTCATCAATATGGCAATGCAGGGACATTTGGCTTAATCTATGTACAGTGGGAGGGAGAGGAGATTTGTTGTCGATCTTTGTAAGCAGCCAACAGTAAAGATCCACAGATGTGCATTTTGTACAAAACAAAGGTGCAACAGTGTCTCTGCACTGTACATGTCACACTAGCATTGACACCAATCATTCTGAAAACAAATTGTTGCTGCCTGTCAAACAAAGACTTTGCTTTACCCAGGTTTCATTTAAGTATCCTGTTTATTAATTGTAGGAAAACCCTCTAAGTGTGACCTTCACAGTCAGAGAGCGCCTGCAGCAGATAGTTACATTCTTAAAGGAGTAGTTCAACATTTTGGGAAATACGCGTGTTCCCTTTCTGGCAGATTTTTATTATTATTATTATTATTGTTATTATTATCATTATTATTATCATTTAACACAGTATTCACAGTAGAGTATTTTCCTTTAAAACTATGTTACCAGGACACCCTGCCCTATAAATATTAAATCTTTGTTCAATTAGTTGCCGCCTTTGACACAATGGATCATGAAACTATTATCGATCGCCTGAATCATTGAGTCCCTGGAGCAGCTCTCAAGTGGCTTCACTCATATATCACTGATAGGACTTTGTCCATCACATTTAATAATTCATCATCGACCCCCATGTATCTCTCATGTGGAGTCCCTCAAGGCTCAGTCCTCAGTCCCCTGCTATTTTTCCATTTACATGCTTCCATTAGGCAAGAGAATATATAGCCACAATATCTCATTTCACTGCTATGCAAACAATACACAGCTGTACCTTCCCATCCAACCCAATGACTAGACTGGATTCAATAACATTGTTAAATGTCTAGACAATATTAAAGACTGAATGACAAGTAACTTTGTACGACTAAATGAAAAGAAAAACAGATCATATTGTTTCAGCCCCTAACTCCACCAGTACCTCTGCTCAATCCCTTAACCAGTTATCCAACCACATCAGACCCCATGCACAAAACAAAAAAACATGGAAGTATATTTGACAGTGCTTTGAAATTTGATAAGCAGATGAACACAGTTGCCAAATATAGCTTCTTCCAGTTTAGTACTATATCTAACATCAGGTCCTTCCCATCACTGAAAGATTTAAAAAAGTCATCCCTGCCCTAATATCCTCATCCTATGTTTTACTATGCAATGACAATAAAGATCTATCTATCTCTCTGTCTATCTTATGCAAATATCAACAAGACCATATTACACCTGTGCTAGTTAGCACCTTTGCACTGGCACTTCGTTCTTTATTGAATTCCATACAAGATTCCTCTGTTTTTGTATAAAGCCTTGCATGACCTCGCCCTGAGCAACATTACAGAACTTCTATCCCCATACAATACAGCTAGGTCCCTCCAATCCAAATAGGGCACTGTTAACTATCCCATGATCAAATGGAAAACTTTTCGTTGACAGAGCCTGCTGCACCAAGGCTATGGAATAGTCTCCCTGAAAATATAAGAGCAGCAGAATCTCTCAACTCCTTTAAAGTGTCTTAACACACACTTTTACTTTACTTGCATATGATTCTGCACGAATGCATGAATGTCTGTGTGTGTATATGTATGGATGTGTGTGTCTGTGGGTACTTTGTATTATGCCTGTACTTATGCATTGTTTGTGTTAATCAACCATGTCAATTATGTTTGTTGTAAAGCACTTTGGAACAAACACACACTCTATACATAAATTTGACCTTGACCTTGACAATTTGTGTCATCATTATCTTTTTTTTACACATATATTGTTTAGAAAACATCAACATCTCTATATGATGTTGTGGCTAGATTAAAAAAAAGAGCATAAAAATAATTAAAACCAAAAGTTTGGACATACTTTCCCATTCAAGTTGAATGGGAAATCCTAGGTAAGTCCCATCAGGTCTGATGTAAAGAAAATACTTTCTTTACATCAGACCTGATCATTACTTCTGAAAAGGAGCCTATGTTTTCACCCATGTAGGTGTTTGTTTGTTGTTTGTCTATAGGTTGATTTGTTCTTTAGTAGGATTATAAAAGCTAGACAGACATGGATTATTTGGCCTTGACTGAGGTATGAGCTCTACTAAGTGTCATAATCCTTTCATAATCAATTCATAATCCTTGTTGAGTCTTTGCAAAATGGTAGCGAACAACAACATCATCATATATATATATATATATATATATATATATATATATATATATATATATACACACACAATTACCAGAGGAACATGTTTTACAGGAGGTTTGAAACCTATTGCCATTTTTAATGTTTCTTTAAGCACTTTGAATTCATCCCATTTTTTGAACTATGCTCTGTAAATAAACAATAAACCACACTAAAAAACACATGTAGTTTCAGACCTGTGTTTTCGCTTCTCTGGTTGCATCTGTTTGGAGCTTAGAAGTCAAGTGAGCATGTTTCTGAGCTTCTCTGAGTCTTTAGCAGCTGGATGTCCTCTCTCCGCCCTCTAGTGGATCATTGCTTACATCCATTTGTTCTGCTCCTGTACTGTTTTCTCCTGGTGTGGAGCAGAAAGCTGCAGCTGGCAAATGAGCAGCCTGGACAAAATAGAAAGGATCAACAATGTTAACTGGATTTGTTGTTGACCCCAGCCATCTGAACCCATCCCCCACCACAGCAGCCTCATGTCATTCTACATTGCAGTATTCAGACACATAGGAAAGTCTACTGTATGGTGTACTTTTTAGGACAGCAACATACATAAGACCTCCAACAAAATGGCTTCATTCCTCAAACCCAAAGGCTTCAGATCTAAACAAAAAAAGCCTTTGGATGAAAATCCTTAACACAAAACTCATCTACACAAAAGTTCTTTGGACAAAACTCCCAAGATGTTAAAATCCTCTCAAAGTGTAGTTAAGTGAGATACTGTGACCTTTATTCAGACTATGCATGCAAATATCTTTAAGTTGAAGTAAAAAAGTAATTTTCCATCTTTGTCTACAATGAGAAGGGCGAGAGAACAGAGTTACTGCTAATTAAGGGACCGTCTAAAAAGTACATACATGAGGGAACAAAAATGGATTAAGCCAAAGATAGAAATGCTTACTGGCATCAAAAGTCATGTGCATACTGCTTGAAGCATATCCACATGTTTAACATGCAGTTTTATTAGGTTTGGCCTTTTTTTTTTGCCTTGATCCATTTCCGATATTTTCATTACTTTCATTACATTCTGAAAACTGTTGGCATCACAGGTGAGGCATCAATTGTATTGTAATTACCAGCTAATTAAGAATATGACACGTGTTTCATGCTTTTGCATCCACACTTAAGATATTTTCATGCAAAGCCTGAATACAGGAATTTACATGACAATGTTTTCGCTAAAAATGGAAACGTCTTGCCTTTTCGATTTAAAAACGTTCTGTGGAAACGACTGTGGTTCACACAGATCCATTGTCGAATAAATGGCCTGACCACATTATTGGCATAATACGACCGGCCCATGAAGCAGGGACTGTGGCCCATTGGTTAATTTTCTATACTGACACAGCCCTGGCCCAATCACATGTCTTACTAGGCTTCCTCGGCTCTCCAACTTTGTCTTCCGTGTATGACTCAGAGCAAAGTCCTTCAGAATCAACAAACCAAAGCACAAGAGAGATGTAAAAAAAAAAAAGTTTAAATATCTACAGGCGGATGTCACCAAATGTGCAAAAAATAACATATGTTTGCTGCAGGGGATGCTAAAGCCTCATCAGCAGCACCCGACATTGTGCGGCTCCTGAAGGAGGTGCGGTGGCCATGGGGAGGAGCAGGCATATGACCGGGCAGAGGCCAAGGAGGGTAAAGGATTCCCAAAGTTCCCTACTACAGTAACAACTTCGGCTGACGATTATAACATTAACCAGTTACATTATTTTATCAGTAAGCTCATGTTGCTGTGAGTGACTGAGGCCCATTTGTAACATCATACTTGTCTAAGGGTTCGTTAGATAAAGGTGGAGGGCACATGAGCTGTATGTCATATTCCCAAATAAACAAACACATACAAAGATCTAACACCTCTCTGAACTTAACCGAGAGAGTGGGTGAGAGGTGTGATGAGGGGGAGGTCATCATCACTGATAAAATTGTTCCTGTCATGATCTGTTTGTATCACTCTCACAATCACTGAGGACAGCATCATTGTCATTTTTAGGGAAAACTGGAATGTTGCATTGCTTATCAGGGCCTTCAGCTAGATCCAACAAATCCAGAACTTGACTCAAAGTAAACCTAAAAGAAAGAGTAGAAAGTAAGGTAGAACAAGAGCTATGTATAAGTATGTGTATACCTGGATGCACTGTGTTATCCCGCCGGTCACTCAAATGTTAACTCATTCTATGACCACACTGAACAAACATGAGTAATTGCTCATGCATATATCAACACTAAACACCTTAAAGATAAACATCTTTGTCTTGCTTGTCTTACATACTTTACTAACCTTGTGTTTGAGAGCTTTGATGCAGCCATCCTCTTTTCATGGTGCAACCAGGAAGTAAACAGCTCTGGTCATGTGACAATTTACACTAAACATGAAGTGTTTAATAATGTTTAATAATAAAATTATTGCACAAACAAAAAATATTTACAGTTTATATTTTTTGTTTGTGCAATAATTTTAATATCTTGATTGCTGTCAGCACAAAATATGGCTCTATTTACATACCAAATAAAAACAGTAAACAAAAAAACAAGTGAGATAAAATAAATTATAAATATGATATAAATAAGGTATTGCACAAAATAAGATATTAAAGAAACCAGTGCAGACATAACACACAATAATTATATTACAATCCAGCTGGCGCTGGATACATCATTCAATAGCATTTTTATAACTTTATTTTAGCTTTATTTTTATGCTTGTATTTCCCGCGCCTTTTTGTTTGGGGGGGGGGGTCTTAATCTGTTCGTCGTTGCTGGAAGTTTGAAGATACAAATAGCACCTTGAAAATCATGAAATCCAAGGCACTCTCTTTCAAAACAAATAAAATGCATTTATTATTATTTATATTCAGCAGCTGAACAGAAGGACATCATGATTATTCAGCTTTCATCTCAGATGAGGTAGTGTCATTGGTTGGAAGCAATGTGCAGGTTCCCATTAAAATGTTAAGATATACAGCAGCGTTGCAGTCCTTCATTTTGGAGTCTGTGCTGCCATTTTCCAGTGAAATTGATCCTGGTCGGTGTGAAGTTATCTGTGGCATGGGATTAGTCCTATTCTCTGCCCCTTTGCACCGAATGACTGTAACCTGTGGTCTGGTTGTGGAGGATGTCATTGGTACTCGTCCCCTGTTGAAGGGGTGCAGATGATATTGGGAATGATTTAGCAGGGGAAAAAGTGGGCAATGATAGCAATTCCACTGTGATAACACGACTGACTGTGCCCGCTGGAGTGCATTCCCGAACCATGTCCTCAGACTTTGAAGTGTTCCGAAATGACATTTTCCCAGGCTGTGCTATTACATGTGCTGCTTCCCGTGCTTCGCGGGTTGAGGCTTGGCTGGAGCATTTGGACTTGCCAGCTAGACTGCCTGTAGACCAATTAGCTGTTTCTAAGGCTGAGTTGCTGGCAGAGCAGAAAGCAGATTCCTCCTTGTCTTGAGTCCAAGTAGTTGTTCCAACCCAGCTGCGTGGTTAAGTACTCCAGACATCCCATGGTGATGTGGCAGGTCATCTGGTCATCTGTCCATAAGACATATGACAACACTTTTTCTGGCCACGGTTAAAACATGATGTCCCTGTTCATTAAAACGTGTCACACATGTCGGCTTACAAGTAAGCCAAACCAAGCTGTTAAAGCGGCACCATTATACCCCATCCCAGCAGTGGGACAACCTTTTGAACACTTGAATATTGACTGTGTTTGTCTCCTGCCCTGGTCAAAATCAGGACACTCCTTTTTGTTACTGTATCTGTAGTGTGTCAAGTGACATGATATCTGGCTGCTTTTAAGTATATATATACTATACAGTCAGACCATGGTTCCAATTTTACATCCCATTTATTTCATCAAGTGCTTAAACAGCTGCACATTAAACATACATCCACTGCATTCCATGCAAAGAGCCGGGGTGCACTGGAACGTTTCCACCAAACCTTGACATCTTTGTTGCGTGCATACTGTACAGAGCTGTCAGGTGATTGGGAGGAAGGACTGCCCTGGTTGCTGCTTGCTGCCAGTGAAGTGGTCCAGGAGAGCACAGTTTTCAGTCCAAATGACTTGGTGTTTGGACATAAGGTGTGTTGCCCACTAGCAGTTTTAAAAGATGGGTGTTTGCCAGAGGATCATCTACAGAACCTTCTCGATTATGTTAATGGGTTCAGATTGAAGTTGTACCGGGCAGGTGAACTGGCTAAGGAAAGGTTAGCAGCTTCACAGAGAATTTATGTTTAATGTTGGCGATTGTGTCCTTGCTAGTTTTGCCCCTTGTAAACTTGCTCTTTCAGGCAAAATATAGTGGTCCCTTTACTGTGGTGAGCAGAGTGTCTGATTCAAATTATTTGAAGCCTAGGTCAAGGTTCTTGACCTGGGTGTAACACCCCCCTCCTTGTTCTTAAGGAGGGGGGTGTTACGGCCCCTCCCTGTCCTGCTCTCTCTTGCAGGAGACTTCAGGCAGGGAGGGTCGTTAGGCTCTAATGTATGGAGCCAGATCAAGGCCAAAAGGTTTGTTAATTCGAAAAAAAAGTTAATTGAAAAAATAAAATTTTAAACTGAAAGTTCAAGTTTTGATCTTCAATTATTAAAAAAACAAAAAAACAACATTTTCAAAATAAAAATAAGTGTAAGGAAAGGTTCATTTCAAATTTTTAATATAATTTTGATTTAATTCTGATATTATTTTGAATAAATTATTTATTTTCAATTTTCAATTAAATATATTTTCATAATTGAGATCTTTATTTTTTCACATTTATATCTAATTTTTTTTCACTTTCAGATCGTATTTTTTCAGTTTCAGAGTTTTGGCCATGATCTGGTGTGGAGGGCTTGGCATCAACTGAGGGGGGCGAGGGATTGAGAGTGACAGCATAACAAAGAAGGCTCAGGACCTCCCGCATTTATGTTGCCTTCAGGAAACGTGGGTGACTCAACTATTTCTATACACTGTATTCACCTGATTAGCAGTAAATACAGTGATGCTCAGTACAAAGTTATGTTAAACAAGCTGTCTTAAATTATCAATATATAAATATAAATATGTTTAACACCTATGGTTTAAGAAATGATGTTTCCCATCTCCACATAACACATCGCAGTATCATCGCAGTATCATGGATGACAATGGTGTCCTCAGCGGGACAACCTATATATATTTTTAGAAGGGATACTGTGGAAAATTATTCTAAATATTATCATGCTGGGTAATTTTTGAAACGTAGGGACATACAGAAAGACGTCTTTATGTGTCAAAGCAGTAAGCTGAATGTTATAGTCCTTAAATCAAACTTTAGTCTTTAATTGTCTGTGTTTTTGCCAGAATGTCGACTATAATTCGACAGTGGCTGCAGCTGCACAAAGCCTCATCAATGTGCTCACACAGAACCTCACTCAGGGCCAGCAAGAGCCAGGAAGAAGGCAGGAACAGGCAGCATCCTCTGTAGAACAGGAGGTATTAGATTTTATTCATTTATTTATTTTTTCATTTTATGGAAATTTGAGTAGCTAATGATTTACATGCAAATTTCTGATCATGTTTCAAATAAATATATGTTTTTTTTTTAAATCATGCAGATCTTTCCCTGGGTATTTCACAAGGAACACATGTCTTGGAAAGTGAAGGATACAGAGTTTAAAGACCTATGGCACATCTAAAAAACCCTGGAAGCCTTTTAGTTTCTATGTATACCTGTTAAACATCAACTCAGAATGTAATGTAATAAATTATTACATTATTGGCTGGGTTTTCAAAAATACTTCAAAAATGTACCCTCACTGTTGCCTCCCCTCGCTCTCTCTCTTTCTCTCTCTCTCTCTCTTATTCAATTCAATAAGCTTTATTGGCATGAATGTAATAAAACAATGTTGCCAAAGCATCATATAATACATACATACAAATTCAATGATAGTAGTGATACTCAAAGCTAAAGTAATAATAATAATAATATATCAATGGTAATAATCAAATTAATAGGAGACAAAGTAATTCAAATAATATAATACAAAAAAAGTGTAAATATGTTCAAGGCCTAATGTGCGTGTGTTAGATTTATATACACTACCAGTCAAAAATTTGGACACAGTTTCCCATTCAAGTGGATGGGTAACTGTATTTATTTATTTATTTATTTATTTATTTATTTTTTTGGTGTGTGTGAGTGTGTTATTTCCCAGGCATTAAGACTATTTATCTGTTTGTTCAACTTGATGGTTAGAATTATCTGTCCATTCCAGTTCCAAATGAAGTGGCAGCACACATTTTTGCAAACACAGACAATTATTCATATGTTGTATGATATGAAATCTATGCCTCTTTAAAGATGTGTTGTCAAATAAAAAGATCACAATCTCTTTCCATGCAAATGTTATCTTTAATGTCACATTTTTTAAACAGAAATTATCTCAACCACACTATAATAGCTATTAACCTCCCGCCCCTTGTAGCAGGTTGCTACAGAGCCTTTTACAAGAATGCATTTAATGTTGTAATCCATTTTGCAGAACCCATACATGACCACTAGGCCACATGACCACATGACCATCATTAATTGACAGGTTGTCCAGTCATGTGACTGACATTACACTTTCTACAGTTGTCTGCAGACTTCCTTGGCACACATATTGAAAGGTAATCAATAAGTAAAGTACTAAGTAAATATGGTGATTTAGTTGAAATTTCTGCACATACATTCACATATCTTATATATTTAGTGCAAGAGGATAAACACATTTTTGAGAATGTAATTGACTAGTAAGCTAGCTGTAGGCTGTTTATTAGCATTATTAGCTATTTGTGACAGTTTGATAATACTAGTGACATCATGTAAAATGCTTACCTGGTCCTTAGTTCTTAGTTCTCACCGACCTTTTAATGAAAACCCCAATTAACCATTGTATAAGAGCCAAGAGTTAAAAATATTGGTGTTCATATTTTATATGTAATTTCTACCCATCAATAACAATATAGAGAATTGCTACATAGAAAGAGATTGGTAATATGTTTATATAAGATATCTATGTATTGCCATTTAATTGAAACCCTCTGTTGTCCATAGGCCTATTTTTTTATGTTAGGTCATGTAATATCCTTACTTTAGAGTTTAAAGAAGGGAATAATATACCTTATAGGGTTGTAGAATGTTTGGTGGCACTTTCCAGTTTGGGGGTAAAACTGAATACACATCAATTCCATACAAACTTGAATGTCTCTTAAAAACCATAGTACTCTTATTAGAAAAGAGGGAATGCACCGCCTGTAAAAAGATGAGGGTTGACACTACAGCACTACAGTAGGGATTATGGACTGATTGAATTAAAGATGGCATTTTTCATGGAAAAAAATTGTGGTCTTTTTATTTGAGAATACAACATTCTCAAAGAGGAATATGAGTAATTGTCTGTGTTTGCAAACATATGTGTTGGAACTTAAATGACTAAGGAGCAGAAGGCAGGGCTGGAGATAATTCTCATCATCAAGTTACACAAACAAATAAATAGTCTTAATTCACAGGTAGAGAGAGAGAGAGAGAGAGAGACAGAGAGAGTAGGGGTGTTTGTGTGGTCAGGTTTTTGAAAGAGGCAACAGTAATGGTAAGTGTCATGGAAGTGTGATACTTTATAGCCAATAAATCAAACTTAAATAAAGTGATTATTACATTATTGGCTCCAGTTATTACATTTTTAAAGGATTTTTTAAAACCCAGCCAATAATGTAACAACCAGCCAACAATGCAATAACTTATTACATTGTGGGCAAAACGTTATTATGTTATTGGTTCAGAAATTTTATTACATTATTGGCAAGCTACTACATTATTGGCTTTAATTACATTAAAAAATGGAAAATTATTACATTATTGGCTTCAACAAACCCCAACCTCATCTGAAGAGTTTGGCTACTCTACAAGGTGTAGAAAACTAGTAATATAGCACCTATGATATTACATTGTCAAACAAACACTACTGTAATGATACAAAATATTTTGCATTTTCAGGTGGTCAGGGCAAAAGGAGACTGATTACGATTCCTGATTCTGACGGATATACTGGGACCCTAATCCGAAGTGTTACAGGGTCAGGGAAAAACACCCTGTATATTGTACCTTTGCAACATGAGTTTGACCTAACTCCATTGCCACCAGATGCCATTGAATTTCAAAACATGCCAAAAGCACAATGCCAAACGTGCAAAGTGAGTCTTCCTTTGCAGATTTTGGCCCTTCATGTTCAGTGCATGGAGTCTCAGTCTTCAGCAGAAGATATTGAGGTAAATGTGGCTCTGAAATATATGTGATATTGCATTGTGAAAGTGAAACTAATTTTACAATTTGATAGTTCTTCATTGAGTTGTAACACAGGATATGTGTGGGTCATATTATAGACATGTTAGAGTGAGGTCCAGATAGTTTCTGTGACAGTTTCCTTTTGTAGAGGAAAGGAAGATCTTAAGATGGGTGAGACAAATGACATGAGCCAGGAGAATGGAGAGGAGCTCATCAAAAGGTAAATACGGTGGTTTAAATACATGAAGTCATCCATTAGTAGTTTACATCTGTTGATTATGAGTTTTGTTTGGCAGTGTTGATGATGTTTTGGACACCATTTGTCGAAGAGTTGATGTTGAGAAACAGTTCAGCATCCAGATCTCAACAAACATCCTTGAGGCCTTCTGCAATGGCAACGTCAAAAAAAAAAATTCACCCACTGCTACTCTGAAAGTGACCTTCTTTGGAGAGGCAGGGGTGGACACAGGCGCCCTCCAAAAAGGTAAATCACCATCAACACATTTTCATTTCAAAGTAGACTCTCATAAAGCAGGCAAAAAATCAGAGTCCACTGAAACAGTCATAGATTTAAGCTAATGAATGAGGATTCATACAGTTAAAAGGACAGCTTACTAAAAATTCTTGAAGAAATTATGCTTTTATCTGTAATACATCCTACTTACTGAAGGAGCTCTGTCCTTGAGTTGTATGTTATGCTGCGAATTGTATTTTAGTTTTTTTACAATGTACGTAGAAACATTGATCATAACTCAGTTCATTTAAACAGTCCTTACTAAACTATCTGGATTGCTACACAGACATATGGTCAGACAGGTTTTACGTTAATGTTGTGTTTGAACTTCGTTAAACTTTTCCTGTCTAAAGTAATTGTCTAGTAGTTCATTTGGTGCTGTCACAGATTAAAAAGCCACACCACAACAATAAAAATATATGATTGATGCCCCTTGAGCTCCACAGTAAATGCTGCTTGTATTTCTGTGTAGAAATGGTGGCAGGAATTGAGGATCAATTCTTTGAGGGACCACAACATCAGAAGAGTCCATGATACTCTCTGACTGACTTTGACAATGGCCTCTACAGGTGTGGCTATTTTTATGCAAGTAAGAAAAATCTGATCCTTTTTGTTATGTTTTCTAACTGATACAATCATGCAATATTTTTGTAAATAGGAGTGTTGGAGAGATTTTGGCTGTTAGTTTGGCACAAGGTGGCCCAGCCCCTGCCTTTTTCAGCCCATGGACTTACAGTTACCTCAGTAGTGGGCAGAAAAACCTAACGATACTCAACTGTGATGCAGTGGCAGATGTCCAGTTGCGATTGTTAACTGACCAGGTATGCCCTCTATATGATGGAAATGCTGGGTTAAAGGGGGAAAAAAGCATTTTCTTGTCAAATAATACTGTCATATGTCATTTTGTCATGGTAATTTTATTTTATTTTCAGGTTGAGTTGTCGACTGACTGATAAATTCAAGATCTATCTGATGAAATCCTAAATTGTGGCTATACTGGAGTTATCTCCATTCAAAACAAGGAGTCCATTGTTCGGTATGCTTGGACCTGTATTTCTGTTTGTACAGAAAAATATAATCTTTGAATAAGGTTTTGTAGGATTTCTTTTCCTTTCTATTGTTCTAGTGCCATCATACTCCATGCATTGCTGAGGTTGCAGCCCATGCTAGAACAACTCAGGGAAGGCCTGCAGCTTTATGACCTTCTTTCACTGATCAAGCAGTACCCGGATGTGTGCCAGCCCCTGTTTGTTCCTGGCAAAGATGTAAAAGTGAGCAAAACAAGTGTGACAATTCATAATTATAATAAAATGTAATGTGATTTACATCCTGATTTTATTTTCATCATAGGTGAATGCAGAGTTGATCATGGCATTCATTCTTCCTCAACTGAGAGACAAAGGGACTACCAGGCATCAGATTGAGCTGGAGATAATTAACTTTAAGACTTTATGAAGCTGGAGGTATGTAGTTTTTGATTTTCTACAAACCAGTGATTCAAAAGCTGTTACATCTGAATGTTTTCATTACTAAATATGAATGTTCGGGACGGCCTATAGTCTTAAAAATAGCCAGCTGCGACCTGTAGTCATTCTGGTATTGACCAGGTGATGGCACTATACTGTAGGTATTATGTGCCAGGGTACTGTGTTTACTAAAATCAGAGGCCAGCTCAGTCACAGCTTATTTCCATACTGAAAATAGACATACATATTGATTATACAAACAAATGATTCACTTTTTCCCTAAACCCGTGGTTCTTAATTAAGTTGAACAAAGGTCAATCTTCATCTCATTCAATGTATAAAGACTTCCAGTCCACTCATCCACCTCTTGCATTGCAGTTAAACTGCAAAACACAATTTTAACATAAAACTTGTTTTTTGTATGTGTATTTGCTTCATAGCTGAGATCAGGGGGATGTAGATGACAGGAGGGCCCACATGCCATCACACCTACCAGGTTTCTGCAGTGGAACACAGGCCAAGGTCACATCCAACTTCTTCCTTCAGAGAAGAAGGATTTTGCTGTAATGGTCAAGTTTAACCATGACTGCAGTGCAGACTTTGGGCATCACAATGTCTGTTACCCTGTTGTTTCAGCATGTGCCAAGACTATTGTGCTACCTGTAAGGCACATGAGGTCCTACGACAATTTCAAAAAGGTTCTTACTGAGGCTTTTAATCTTGGCCAAGAATTTAACATTGTGTAAAGAAGGCCATCAACTGTGTCTGTTTTCAAGGTGAAACTACAGCCAAAATGTTTACTGATAAATGTTTAGCATCAGCTGCTACTGTTTTACTACTATTAGTAATAGGGCCTACTGTGTTCCAAGACTTTGCCACAACTGGGAAGAGGAATTAGTCAGGTAAATATCTAAACATTTGAATGTTTTAGAGGCAAACATTTAGACAAATAAATGTCAATGTTTTGAAGTTGCTACAAACTTTTAATAAAAGTTGCTCATTTCACATTCATGTCATGTTTACATGGCTGGCTAATCACCATCACCATCACCATCTCTTTACCATTTTGCTACCCAGAACTTTGAGAAACAGATTCAGATTGTTTATACCACGTGGCTTCACTGCTGTCAGTCACTACAAATAAACATTTACAATTCATTCATTGGAAACTTCTTGGTGTTAACTGGTTACAGCCTTTAAACACATGTTATGTTTGCATCTACCGTACATGGTGTAGTACATAGTGCAATACATCTAAATAAATGTCTCTGCCATAGGACTCTGATGGTCTTGAGATGCCAATAGTGGCTCTAAGGCCTGCCATATCCTGCTCAGAGAGGGGGCATTCAACAGGTGGAAGAATCACTCCAGAACTGTCTACATCTGGCTCACTGGCAGTGCTGAAAGCAAGATCTGCATCCTCGGTTTTCTACATAAAAAAAAAACAGATTTCAAAATGTAAAAAGAATTAACATAGAAATCAGGGGACATAACAATATAAAAGCAAGCAGATTTACAGTAGACCAACATGTGAACAGAAATTGTACTATGGAGATAGTAGTATCAATATGGTAAGACTCTTTTATGTTGTTTTCAGGCCAAAGAAATGTAAACCTTGCTCAGCTTTCTAACTATTCACTCATCAAAATAGGTTATTTAGTGGTTCAACTGTACACACAATGCAATTTTAATTTTAATGTAGTTTTATGTTGCACATATATAACATATTAATAATTTTAATCATGAACTTGATATTAGTAAGAATCTTTTTTAAAGTTCTCTACAATTTGAATTCGAATGAAATTAGTGGACATCGCCTGCATTTATTTGTTGCTGGTTACTCAGAAACCCCTTTTCAAAAACGCTTTATAAATTACATTAAAATAATCATTTTAAAAATCACACTACATTTTCTGCCCCAAGTTTAATTGCTACTGTAATATACTTTGAAAATACTGTTGTTTTTTTCATCGTCTTATTATGAATGCTTAATTTACAGTGTTGTCCAGCTATTTGACCACATTGTGTAATTTGTGTGAAAAATCTAAAATGGTGTGAGGATTGTTATTCTATGATATAGAAATGCTGGTCAATACAATGTGTTCTTGAGAACACATTTGATGAGTACCTCTGTCCACCTCTGTTGTTGTGCAGACAGATTTTGTTCTGTCCTCAGAGGGTTATTATCCCAACCCACCCTGAAGACATCGAGGTCCCTGCCACAGCCCCTGATAGTGAACATGCATCAGGCTATGCCAACATTTTCAACTCCTTGGTCACCTCTTACTCTAAAAGACTGTATCACACAAAAAATAAAGAAAATGCAGTTAGTTTATATAAGTTGGCCATCTGAGATTTCTAAATGTAAAGAAAGGAATAATATGCTACTGTAACTTTTACCATATTTATTTTAATTAAAAATACATAGACTTTGGACAAAATTAATACCTAATATTATCCGACAAATCATTCTTATAAATGTTTAGTTGCCTAGAGAGAAGGTGAGGTGTTTAAGTATTGTATACTATGCAATAAATCCTCAACAGGGCTTTAGACGGTCCGTGAGATCTTAAACTCTCACCTCCGGCAGAACTCTGCTCTGGATGTTTTAGGACGGTCTTGGTTGACACGCCTCTGCAACATCACGTGGAAATTGGGGACAGTGCCTTGGGATTGGCAGACTGGGGTGGTGGTTTCCCTTTTTAAAAAGGGGGACCAGAGGGTGTGTTCCAACTATCGGGGATCACACTTCTCAGCCTCCCTGGGAAGGTCTATGCAAAAGCACTGGAGAAGAGAGTACGTCCGTTAGTCGAATCTCGGATTCAGGAGGAACAATGCGGTTTTCGTCCTGGTCGTGGAACGCTGGCTCAGCTCTTCACTCTCGCTAGAGTGCTGGAGGGTGCATGGAAGTTTGCCCAACCAGTCTACATGTGCTTTGTGGACTTGGAAAGGGTATATGACCGTGTCCCTCGTTGTGCTCTGTGGGGGGTGCTCCGGGAATATGGGGTATTGGGCCCGTTGTTACGGGCCATTCTGTCCTTGTGTAACCGGAGCGAGAGTTTGGTTCACTTTGCCAGTAAAAAGTCAAACTCGTTACCAGTGAAAGTTGGACTCCATCAGGGCTGCCCTTTGTCACCGATTCTGTTCATAATCATCAACTTTCATCAACTTTATTTATAAGCACATTTAAAAAACAACAGAGTTGACCAAGGTGCTGTACAGACATTAAATACAATAGACATGCAATAAACCCATACACTACAACAAAGAAAAAAGAAAACCACAATAAAAGACATGTACAAAACTCAAACTGGGTCGAAAGCCAAGGAATAAAAATGGGTTTTAAGGCGGGATTTAAAAACTGGCAGTGAGGGGGCTGACCTAACATGGGGGGGCGCAAGTCATTCCATAGTTTGGGGGCTGCAGCAGAGAAAGCTCTGTCACCTCTGGTCTTGAGCTTTGTTTTAGGGACCACAAGAGACAACTGGTCAGCGGACCTCAGTGACCTCGAGGGGGTATATGACTGTAAGAGGTCAGTGATATAAGAGGGTCCTGACCCATTTGAAGATTTAAAAATAAACAGTAAAATCTTAAAATGGATCCTAAAACCCACTGGGAGCCAATGAAGGGAGGCCAGAATGGGAGAAATGTGTCTCGCTTGCATGTCCTTGTTAAAAGCCGAGCAGCAGTATTTTGTACTAACTGTAAATGGAGAGGGAGGTTTGGCTCACGCCAAAATAAAGTGCATTGCGGTCGTCCAATCGAGTAGTGATAAAAGCATGAATGAGTTTCTCAAAATCACTACGAGGTAAAAAGGTCTTAACCTTGGATAATAGCCTCAACTGAAAAAAACTAGACTTTACCACAGAGTTAATCTGCTTATCAAGTTTAAACTCACAGTCCATTTTGACACCAAGGTTGGCGACAATGGGTTTTACATATTTTTGGAAGGGGCCCAGGTCCGTAAAAGGGGCAACACAGGCACCACTGGGTCGAAACACCACAACTCTTGTTTTGCTTTCATTCAAATTTAAGAAGTTTAGGGCCATCCAGGCTTTAATGTCTTTAAAACACTCAAACAACGGTTTTTAAGAGCTGGAATCATTCCTTTTCAGGGGCAGGTAAATTTGGGAGTCATCTGCATAGAAGTGGTATGAGATGCCATGCGTCTTTAAAATCAACCCTAATGGGAGCAGATAGAGAGTAAAAAGAATAGGCCCCAGAATTGAACCTTGGGAGTGGGGGAACGGACGAAACACAGTCATCAAGGCTTACAGTGAAACTTCTCTCTGTGTCCAAATTTTTGACTGGTAGTGTAGGTTAGGGACGCCTGGTTTTAAGTGGAGCGACAGTGTCAAGAATGTTTTGACAGATGGAGAGAAATGATGAGGTTAAATTCTCAGTACTACAGGACCCAGTGTCAGACTGAATGGTATTAGTAAAAGCAGCCGAGAACTGAGCATCAGTGAAAGGTTTAAACACACGGCAACGGCGCGCTGGAGCACACGGTTCTGGGTTACGACAGGGAAGAGAGACCTCGAATAAAACAGGCATGTGATCAGAGAATACTGCATCAGACACTTCAACATTAAAGACGGGTAAACCACACGATAAACAAGGTCAAGCGTGTGTCCATGCTCGTGTAAGGCCAGTTACAGACTATACAAGATTAAACAAATCAATAAGGTTTAAAAAGTCTTTAGCCAGCGGCTTAGTGGGACAACAGACATGGATGTTCAGATCTCCAACAATCAGAACCTGGTCATACTTTGGCATAATCCAGGCATAATTCTGCCGACAGGATCCCAGGAGCACCAAGGGATAAAGCAGCGAGATACCGATCCATATTCCTCTAAGATACGGCGGGGAATCCAACTTGTGACATGAGACCGCGCCAGATAGGTTTTCAGTTTAACCAGCCGGCCGCTGCGTTTACCCCGCTGTCTGTGACGCCTTCTTCGGGGTGGAGGAGCCGCAGTGTGGAAAAGGTGAGGAGGAATTCCGGATAAGAGTGGGGGAATAGACGACCTCTGGCCATTCAGATCATAGTTTACCAAAGTGTCGACATTAAGTTGGCTATGAAGCAATGTTTGGCGATCATAAACCAGTAGAGACTTGACATCTCTTGTGATAATAGATAAAAAACACTAATACAAACAGAACTGACAGCGGCAGACGGCATGCCACACACACTGGTGCCATCACTTCTGCTCCAATGGCTCCTGGACTCCTTATTAACAGAATTTCTAGGTGCAGCCAGGTGGTGGTTGGTGTCCAGTTTAGTGGACTCTGCTTTTTTTTTTGCAGATGATGTGGTCCTGTTTGCTCCATCATGCCGTGACCTCCAGCTGTCATTGGAACAGTTTGCAGCTGAGTGTGAAGCGGCTGGGATGAGAATCAGCACCTCCAGTTTTCAGTCGGAAGAGGGTGGATTGCTCACTCCAGGTAAATGGTAAATGGACTGTACTTATATAGCGCCTTTCCAGTCTGACTGACCACTCAAAGTGCTTTACAACACAAGCCAGCATTCACCCATTCACATGTACATTTACACAGTGGTGGCATTCGTACCATACAGGGCTCCACCTGCTCATTAGGAGCAGTAAACATTCACACAAACACTCACACACCAATGGAACAGCCATTGGGAGCAATTTGGGGTTCAGTATCTTGCCCAAGGACACTTCGACATGTAGACTGCAGGGGCTGGGGATCGAACCACTGACCTTCTGAAAAGTGAACGACCATAGCTCTACCACTGAGCTACAGCCACCCCAGGTCAGGGATGAGTTTCTGCCCCAAGTGGAGGAGTTCAAGTATCTCGGGGTCTTGCTCACGAGTGAGGGAAGAATGGAACGGGAGATTGGCAGCGTCCACAGTGATGCAGACTCTGTATCGGTCTGTAGTGGTGAAAAGGGAGCTAAGCTGCAAAGCTCTCAATTTACCGGTCAATCTACATTCCTACCCTCACCTATGGTCATGAGCTCTGGGTAATGACCGAAAGAACAAGATCGCGGATACAGCACTTCTCTCAGGCCAGGTGCACCTCGAGGTCACTCCATGAGCAACACCTGGGCAGAGCTAGAAAGGAAAGGAAGAGGAGGGGAGAAGAGGCAAACAGTACAGAAAACATACAGCCATAACAATTTGTTAATCCTTTTTGATCCTTTTTGACATACATTTAGTTGAAAACAGTATACAGACAATATATTTATTATGTTACCTCATTAACTTCATTGATTTTCGTAAATGACTGCTTGTTATGAATTTGAAGGCAGCAAAATGTTTTAAAAAATTTGGGACAGAGGCAACAGAAAGAAAGTTGTTGAATGTTAAAAAACAGGTTCATTGGTAACAGGTGATAGGATCATGAGGCATCCTTAAAAGTTGTTTACAAGCAGATAGGATAGGGCAAGGTTCACCACTTTGTAGCACATATAGGTTAGTACATTGACTCAGGAAGAATTGTACCATCTAAATAGCATGAAAGCATCAAATGACCTACCTGATGAGCTTATGATTAGTGTCAATATGGAGGAGGTACAGAATATGTTCTTCTTGCAAGAATGCTCCTCATTCTTGAGAGTATACCAACAGAGTTGACACGATGCATGGATGAAGATACTCTGTCCCACTGGACTCGGTGGCCCATAGCCTGCAGGATTTCTTTCATCATTCGGTATCCTACATGTGGTGTCCTGGCCTTCACTGACCTCCCCAAACTGTCTAGTTGTTCATCAGTCAGGTTACTGTATGACTGCTTGATGGAAAGGCCATTATCATGCATGCGCCGTCTCACTGTCCTCTCAGACACTCCCAGAAGTGTTGCAATACATGGCACTGGTAGGGACATTTCTATCAGGCTTTGTAGTTCCTCAGGAGACACAACATATTTTGTCCGTCCAGTTTCTCCGTCCATCAGGGGCACCTGACTAGGAGTCAAAGTTGAGTCGTCCTCCATATTGACAAGCGTTGACAGCTCAGTCAAAGCACTGACGACATCCTGTGGCATCTCAATCTGGCCTGACAATGTCCTAAAAAGAACCATCTCCTGGTTGACTACAAACTGCAAATAGTCCACATCTAGGGGCAGTCTTTCTGTGACCTGGGAAAAATTAAAATTCAAAAAAGACAAATTCCCTTTTCAGTTGCTCCTAGAATAAACAAACATTACTTTAAATTATTGCATAGGTTTAAATGTATTGAGATTCTGTGTGGGCACACTTAGAAGTGCTCACACCAGCTCTGCTGCTGCATAACTCACTGAAACACAGATGTTAACAAAGACAGTTAAAGACTCAAGTCTGATTTAAGGACTATAACATTCAGCTTACACTTTGACACATAAAGACGTCTTTCTGTATGTCCCTACGTTTCCAAAATTACCCAGCATGATAATATTTAGGATAATTTTCCACAGTACCCCTTCTAAAAATAGCATTTCTTACCTGCGCCTGCAGGTTGTCCCGCTGAGGACACCATTGTCATCCGTGATACTGCGATGTGTTAAGAGTCTTATGTGGAAATGGGAAACATCATTTCTTAAACCATAGGTGTTAAACTTCTATATATCTATATATTGATAATTTAGAACAGCTTGTTTAATGTAACTTTGTCCTGAGCATCACTTCATTTACTGCTAATCAGGTGAATAAATTTATATTATAAATTATTTTATATTAAAATTGAAATTAACTTTACCCTACACTTATTTTTATTTTGAAAACATTGTTGATTTTTTTACAAGTCAAGATCAAAACTTTAACTTTCAGTTTCAAATTTTATTTTTTCTATAAATTTTTTTTTTTCAAATTAAACCTTTTGGCCTTGATCTGGCTCCATACAAATGCAGCCACCTGTGTGGAGCTCCATACAGAGCTTATTTAAGACAGCCTAATAAATCTCCCTCTCTCTCTCCGTGGAAATGTCTCCAGGGCCCTCATTTATAAAACTCAGTGTAGATTCCATCCTAAAACATTTCGTACCTGTACACAGTCTTTTCTTTATTAATACACACCTGTACGCAGTCTACTCTTTATAAATACACACCTGTACACAGTCTACTCTTTATAAATACACACCTGTACACAGTCTACTCTTTATAAATACACATCTGTACACAGTCTTTTCTTTATTAATACACACCTGTACGCAGTCTACTCTTTATAAATACACACCTGTACGCAGTCTACTCTTTATAAATACACACCTGTACGCAGTCTACTCTTTATAAATACACACCTGTACGCAGTCTACTCTTTATAAATACACACCTGTACACAGTCTACTCTTTATAAATACACACCTGTACGCAGTCTACTCTTTATAAATACACACCTGTACGCAGTCTACTCTTTATAAATACACACCTGTACGCAGTCTACTCTTTATAAATACACACCTGTACGCAGTCTACTTTTTATAAATACACACCTGTACGCAGTCTACTCTTTATAAATACACATCTGTACGCAGTCTACTCTTTATAAATACACACCTGTATACAGTCTTCTCTTTATAAATACACACCTGTACACAGTCTACTCTTTGTAAATACACATCTGTACACAGTGTTCTCTTTATAAATACACACCTGTACACAGTATACTCTTTATAAATACACACCTATCCACAGTCTACTCTTTATAAATACACACCTGTACGCAGTCAACTCTTTATAAATACACACCTGTATACAGTCTACTCTTTATAAATACACACCTGTACGCAGTCTACTCTTTCTAAATACACACCTGTATACAGTCTACTCTTTATAAATACACACCTGTAACACAGTCTACTCTTTATAAATACACATCTGTACACAGTGTTCTCTTTATAAATACACACCTATACACAGTCTACTCTTTATAAATACACACCTGTACCCAGTCTACTCTTTATAAATACACATCTGTACACAGTGTTCTCTTTATAAATACACACCTATACACAGTCTACTCTTTATAAATACACACCTGTACCCAGTCTACTCTTTATAAATACACATCTGTACACAGTGTTCTCTTTATAAATACACATCTGTACACAGTGTTCTCTTTATAAATACACATCTGTACACAGTGTTCTCTTTATAAATACACATCTGTACACAGTGTTCTCTTTATAAATACACATCTAGACACAGTCTACTCTTTATAAATGCACACCTGTACACAGTCTACTCTTTGTAAATACACACCTATATAGAGTCTACTCTTTATAAATACACACCTGTACACAGTCTTCTCTTTATAAATACACACCTGTACACAGTCTACTCTTTATAAATACACACCTGTATACAGTCTACTCTTTATAAATACACACCTATCCACAGTCTACTTTTTATAAATACACACCTGTACACAGTCTACTCTTTATAAATACACACCTGTACACAGTCTACTCTTTATAAATACACACCTGTACCCAGTCTACTCTTTATAAATACACATCTGTACACAGTGTTCTCTTTATAAATACACACCTGTACACAGTGTTCTCTTTATAAATACACACCTGTACGCAGTCTACTCTTTATAAATACACATCTGTACACAGTCTACTCTTCATAAATACACACCTGTACACAGTCTACTCTTTATAAATACACACCTGTACACAGTCTACTCTTTATAAATACACACCTGTACACAGTCTACTCTTTATAAATACACACCTGTACACAGTCTTCTCTTTATAAATACACATCTGTACACAGTCTTCTCTTTATAAATACACACCTGTATGAAGTCTACTCTTTATAAATACACATCTGTACACAGTCTTCTCTTTATAAATACACACCTGTATACAGTCTTCTCTTTATAAATACACACCTGTATACAGTCTTCTCTTTATAAATACACACCTGTATACAGTCTTCTCTTTATCAATACACACCTGTATACAGTCTTCTCTTTATAAATACACACCTGTACACAGTCTTCTCTTTATAAATACACACCTGTACGCAGTCTTCTCTTTATAAATACACACCTGTACGCAGTCTACTCTTTATAAATACACACCTGTATACAGTCTACTCTTTATAAATACACACCTGTACGCAGTCTTCTCTTTATAAATACACACCTGTACGCAGTCTACTCTTTATAAATACACACCTGTATACAGTCTACTCTTTATAAATACACACCTGTACACAGTCTACTCTTTATAAATACACACCTGTATGCAGTCTACTCTATAAATACACACCTGTACACAGTCTACTCTTTATAAATACACACCTGTACACAGTCTACTCTTTAGAAATACACACCTATCCACAGTCTACTCTTTATAAATACACACCTGTACACAGTCTACTCTTGATAAATACACACTTGTACGCAGTCTACTCTTCATAAATACACACCTGTATACAATCTACTCTTTATAAATACACACCTGTACGCAGTCTACTCTTTATAAATACACACCTGTATACAGTCTACTCTTTATAAATACACACCTGTACACAGTCTACTCTTTATAAATACACATCTGTACACAGTGTTCTCTTTATAAATACACACCTGTATGAAGTCTACTCTTTATAAATACACATCTGTACACAGTGTTCTTTTCATAAATACACATCTGTACACAGTCTACTCTTTATAAATACACACCTGTACACAGTCTTCTCTTTATAAATACACACCTGTATACAGTCTACTCTTTATAAATACACACCTGTACACAGTGTTCTCTTTATAAATACACATCTGTACACAGTGTTCTCTTTATAAATACACACCTGTACACAGTCTTCTCTTTATAAATACACACCTGTATACAGTCTTCTCTTTATAAATACACACCTGTACACAGTCTACTCTTTATAAATACACACCTGTACACAGTCTACTCTTTATAAATACACACCTTTACACAGTCTACTCTTTATAAATACACACCTGTACGCAGTCTGCTCTTTATAAATACACACCTGTACGCAGTCTACTCTTTATAAATACACACCTGTACGCAGTCTACTCTTTATAAATACACACCTGTATACAGTCTTCTCTTTATAAATACACACCTGTACAGAGTCTACTCTTTATAAATACACATCTGTACACAGTGTTCTCTTTATAAATACACACCTGTACACAGTCTACTCTTTATAAATACACACCTATCCACAGTCTACTCTTTATAAATACACACCTGTACACAGTCTACTCTTCATAAATACACACCTGTATGCAGTCTACTCTTTATAAATAAACACCTGTATACAGTCTACTCTTTATAAATACACACCTGTACGCAGTCTACTCTTTATAAATACACACCTGTATACAGTCTACTCTTTATAAATACACACCTGTACACAGTCTACTCTTTATAAATACACATCTGTAGACAGTCTTCTCTTTATAAATACACATCTGTACACAGTGTTCTCTTTCTAAATACACATCTGTACACAGTCTTCTCTTTATAAATACACACCTGTATGAAGTCTACTCTTTATAAATACACATCTGTACACAGTGTTCTCTTTATAAATACACATCTGTACACAGTCTACTCTTTATAAATACACACCGGTACACAGTCTTCTCTTTACAAATACACACCTGTATACAGTCTACTCTTTATAAATACACACCTGTACACAGTCTTCTCTTTATAAATACACATCTGTACACAGTGTTCTCTTTATAAATACACACCTGTACACAGTCTTCTCTTTATAAATACACACCTGTATACAGTCTTCTCTTTATAAATACACACCTGTACGCAGTCTTCTCTTTATAAATACACACCTGTATACAGTCTTCTCTTTATAAATACACACCTCTACGCAGTCTTCTCTTTATAAATACACACCTGTACGCAGTCTACTCTTTATAAATACACACCTGTACGCAGTCTACTCTTTATAAATACACACCTGTATGCAGTCTACTCTTTATAAATACACACCTGTACACAGTCTACTCTTTATAAATACACATCTGTACACAGTGTTCTCTTTATAAATACACATCTGTACACAGTCTTCTCTTTATAAATACACACCTGTACACAGTCTTCTCTTTATAAATACACACCTGTATAGAGTCTACTCTTTATAATAACACACCTGTACACAGTCTTCTCTTTATAAATACACACCTGTATACAGTCTACTCTTTATAAATACACACCTGTACACAGTCTACTCTTTATAAATACACACCTGTACACAGTCTTCTCTTTATAAATACACAGCTGTATACAGTCTACTCTTTATAAATACACACCTGTACACAGTCTACTCTTTATAAATACACATCTGTACACAGTCTACTCTTTATAAATACACACCTGTATACAGTCTTCTCTTTTTAAATACACACCTGTACACAGTCTTCTCTTTATAAATACACATCTGTACACAGTCTTCTCTTTATAAATACACACCTGTATACAGTCTACTCTTTATAAATACACACCTGTACACAGTCTACTCTTTATAAATACACATCTGTACACAGTGTTCTCTTTATAAATGCACATCTGTACACAGTCTACTCTTTATAAATACACACCTGTACACAGTCTTCTCTTTATAAATACACACCTGTATACAGTCTTCTCTTTATAAATACACACCTGTATACAGTCTACTCTTATTAAATACACACCTGTACACAGTTTTCTCTTTATAAATACACATCTGTACACAGTCTTTTCTTTATAAATACACACCTGTAGGAAGTCTACTCTTCATAAATACACATCTGTACACAGTGTTCTCTTTATAAATACACATCTGTACACAGTCTTCTCTATATAAATACACACCTGTATACAGTCTTCTCTTTTTAAATACACACCTGCGTTGAATTGTGCGAGTATGGTCTCCTCCCAGTGTTATCACTACTCCTCCCAGTGTCGTCCCACAATCATCCATAAATGGTCAATGCTGAATAGCTCATGAATATACTGGCATTGTTAAGGAGCCTTTGTTGGACTATCAGTGAGGAAAGATGGAGATGATGATGATGATAAAAAGGGCATAGTTTGCAAACTGTTTTGTTTGGAGGGCTTAGCAGTGGAATATCAAATAAGAGGAAACAGGCTGAAGGGAAGCTGTCAAGGTATTGGGTAATACTGTAGACTGACATGCTGTCTAGCCAATCAGAGAGCTAGAATTAGTAGCTACGACGTCAATTTTTGAGTGATCAACAAGGTTGGTTGAGATTCTCTGGTGTTACTGGCTCAGAGCTCATGTTGATGTTGTGCAGTGTGTTAATAAAACACGTTAAAGGACAAGTCAGCTGTGTCTCCAGCAGTTTGTCTGACAGAAGCATGTGGTGGATGGTGAACAGGGTTGGAACAAACAACCAACTGTTGCAGAGTCAAAAAGAAGGTCAAAAACACACAGCTGAAAAAAGAGAGATGCAATGGTTCCTAAAATTCAGAACACATTTTATCAACCAAATATTCTGCTACTGTCCATATTTGTTGGTTTTCAGCCTTTAAAAACCACATTTTGACTGCAGTCAGAAACAGTTTGACACCTCCTGACCGACACAATGCTGACATTCAATTAAAGATGGAACAAATAATTCAACCATATCTGCATCAAACAATATAATGACATTAAATTACATTTACATATTTATGTATCTAGGCTCTAAGTAATAAATATAGACTATATCCACCATCAGAGGCAGGCCTATACATTATGAAATATATATGTGCTGCTGTGTGTTTTACATTCATCTGAGTTTTTCTTTCTGGTTGAACTTTATTTAGTGATAAAACCATCGAATGTCTCTGATTCTGACTCTACAGCAGGGTGAAAGTAGAAATCTGAACCTTTTTCTAATGAGAAATTCTCTAGAAATACCAACATTAAGGAAAAATAAACAGATCATAATGACTCAAGAAAAGTCATATAATCTATCAAAAACACATCAATAAGCCACATCGTTGCACTTCGTGACATATTGTATTCCTTTAGTGGATCTATTGATTTTTACTTCCACCAACAACAGTTATGTGGTCCCCCATGTTTGTTCCTTTGTTTGTCTATTTGTTTGTCAGACAGAGGACATGCAGACTCGTCCTTCTCAAGGACATACAACATGCAAAAGGGCCTTGGCTGCGGAGGCAACTGAAGTTACAGAATTTACTGTAATTTGAGGTGGTTTTGAATCTGGAGAGAGAGGAGAGCAGTGGGAGAGATACTACGACCTGGACACAACCCATGCTGGTCATTTGGTTGTGGGTGTCTGATTCTTGAAAGAATTAAAACTCCCCATGAACCCAGGAAGCATCACTAATGATGTGTCCGGGTGCATCACAAATATGTTGACCACAGGTAGCAGTTCATTCCTCGTCAGCCTGATGTTGAAGTCCTATCTGCAGCTGGAGAATTTTGGGACTGGGGATGAACAGCAGTGCACCACTCCTAATCTGTGTGATTCCTGTCCTTAGTTGTTTAAGTTTTCTGACACGTTCCAGCATTTCTGCCTTGTGTTCCCCTTGTGTTCCTTCATGTTCCTGTGTAAGTTTTCTGTTTATTGGATTTTTGCCTGTTTTTGGATATTGTTTGGTTACTCCTCTTGGATTTGTTGTTTTGTACCCTCTTTGGATTTTTGTCGTCTCACCTTATCTCCCTACCGTTTGTAGTTAGCTTTTTGTTATTGTTTTTTTATTTTTTTTATTTTGCTTATTAAACCACTGAACTGCAACTATCTCTGGCCATTGTCTGCATTTGGGTCCTCACCTTAAGTTGTGTCTAGTGTCCAGGGCATGCGTTGTGTCTCTGCATATCCCCCCGCCAAAACTTCCTAAAAACCTCTATCAGAAAATGCCTTTTTAACCAGTTAAATCTCTACTGATTTCTGGGCTAAAATACGATGGCTCTGGTTACCTTGCCATCTGGCTGTGAGAGTTGTGTCTCTCTCAGTTTGAAGATCGCAGAGTTGGATCATGGATCATAGAATTTCCAATGCTCTACAAGATCCAGGACACATGGACACTATCAAAAAAAAGCCCTGCAAAAAGCACTGTCACTGATACACAGGGGCTGGCTAACACTGTTCCCTACTCTGCTTACGCCACTTTGGCCGCAGCCTCTGCCTCATCCGCTGTTGCTGCTCTGGCCGCTGTTTCTGTTTCTGCCCCAGTCACTGTCCCTGAGGAACCATGGCTCCATCTCGGGGTTACACCCAAAAACCTGGTAAGCTTGACACCATCACATCCAGAGCCACACCATCAACCTTGGGTTATGATCAACAAGCGTAAGACCAGAGGGAATCCTCTAATAGATCCACAGCCCATGACATCCTGCTAGTCAATCGATATGACATCCTTGACTCAGATGAGTTTCCTCCACTAGCTGGGAACTGACGGCCTCCTCCACCTGCAAGGTTTTCTCCAGCGAACTTCACTGCACATCTGCCCTCTCAATCTAGGTGTGCCAGTGCTGGACCGATGTTTCTGGGTGAGCATCAATATCCAGTACCCGCAATGGGTTCCCTCTGCATAGAGAGCACGATCCGGGGTCTGGCAGCTGCTTTGGAGAGTCAAGGAGGGATGCTATCGGTTGCTCATTGGGCTGCTGGTGCTGTTGGACGCCACGCTGCTGCTGATACAGCGGCTACAGTTTATGCATCCTCTCCTCCACAACGTCTCCACAAGCCTCTGACAACACTGATTATTGGGGACTCGATAATCAAGAAGGTGAGAGTTAGGAAGGCTTATACTCTCTGTTTTCCTGGTGCCAAAGTACTTGACATTGCAGACAAACTTCCAGATATAATAAATGTCATTTATGTTGGCACTAATGACATTCCCAAGCAGCAGTCTGAACTCTTGAAATGTGATTTTGCTTACATATTTCAGTGTTTTAAATCATTTCGCAATAAATTTTACATTTCCAGGCCAATTCCCACATTTGGATGTGGAGTGGGTCATTTCAGCAGGCTACTTAGCTTGAATCATTGGCTTTATTGACAACTTTTATGTTTTCTGGGAATGACAGGAACTTTTTGGCCCAGATGGTCTCCACCCCAACAAAGCAGGCGCTCAGTTTTTGGCTGCAAACTTATCATTTCATATCCTCCCATGACTGTTTCCAGAGCAAAAATCCACTACTACAAACCCATCTCTCCTTACTGTCTCTGCCTACTGTTTTCCCCTGGAAGTAACCGCCCCAGCTCTCTCACCTGTCCCATTTGTTGCATGTGAGGCTAGCTCCCCAGTATGGAAGGTCAGACATGCCAAAAATTCTCCTTCTATTGTCCAATCCCTGTCATTATAAAACACAGAAAAAATAAGCAGCAAACAATCAAGGGCAGTTATCATCAAGGGGCGAGAACCTGTCACCAGCATCCATGTCTTGTTTATATTAAGCCTTCTCCATCTGACCCTGTGATTACTTCTTGCATTCTCTAATTAACACTACTTAATGTTAGATCTCTAAGAAGACCTTTATTACTAATGACCTCATTACTACTCACAAACTGGACTATATACTGCTAATAGAAACCTGGCTTGATCAAACTTGTAATAAGGAGCTGTTGAAATGTCACCTGCTAACTACAGGTTTGTGCACTGCACTCAAAAAAGGATGGGTGGGGATTGCTGTTTTGTGTAACAATATTTTTGACTCTAAAATTGTGTATTTAGATGATTACTTGAGGGTTGAATACTTAGATATAGTCGTCACAACTTTAACCCATACTCATACTCCTACCGTTTATCACCCTCCTAAACTCAAACATGGTTTTCTTCAGAGCTTCTATCTAAAATCACAATTACTTTTGACAGCATTATAATTTCAGGTGATTTCAATATTCACATTGATAATAGCAACAACTCTGACACAAAACAATTAATCAGTTTATTGGAATCAATTGATTTCAAATAAGTCACTGTTTCTACTCATACAGAAGGTTACGCACTTGACCTGGTCTTTCTTGATGTTGCAATTTCTGATCAATATTGCATATTTTTTTAAGTAATTTGCTCTTATGAACAGAGGTTCATTAATAGATTCATACGCAAATGTTACATTAACAATAATACAGTTAATATATTTATGAATTTATTTTCAAAGTGTACTTTACCCAACCTGCCATCGTGTGACACTATGGTAGAAAATGTCTCTAATGCTATATCTCAGATCATTGACAATGTTGCCCCATCAGAAATATTGAAATACGTGGACCACCAAAAGCACCTTGGAGAAACAGTGAAAAGGTAAAGATGGCAAAAAGAATCTGCCAGACAGCTGAGTGAAAATGGAGAAAACACAGACTACAAATTCATCTCGAAATCTATAAAATGCTCTTTACTCTTATAACAAAGAGATTAAATCTTCCAGTCTTACATTTCTCAATTAATTAACAATAATCAGAATAATACTGCATTCCTATTCTCTTCTATTGATATACTGATAAACCTGTCTAAACCTTCACCTTCCGAGTTTCTCTCTACAACTAAATGCAATGAATTTGCAACTTTCTTTCAAGAAAAAGTTTTACATATTGGAGACAATATCATCTTCCTACAGAAATACATCTAGCCCTGCTCCATCCTCACATCAACTTAACACCACAAGCTGAATGTGTTCATTTTCACCGTTAACTGCAGAGATCTGGATGAAGTTATACACAGCCTAAAGTCCTGCGCCTGTTCTCTCGATTGCATCCCTACAAAATATTTCAAGTCCATTTTTCATTGTCTCCGAAATTACCTTGAAAATATTGTTAATAACTCACTTCAGACTGGCCTTTCCCTTTTTCTCTCAAGTGTGCAATAATCTCACCTCTCTTAAAGAAAAACAACCTAGATCCATTGGTAATCAGTAATTACAGACCAATTTCTAACCTTCCATTTCTAAGAAAAATACTGGAAAAAGTTGTATACAAACAACTAAATGAATATCCTTTAACTCATGACATTTATGATTCATACAATCAGGTTTCAGAGCCAATCACAGCACTGAAACGGCCCTTATGAAAGTAATGAATGACCTTAAAATCAACAGGGACTCACATAGAACCTCGATTTTAATATTGCTTGATCTGACTGCTGCCTTTGATACTGTTGATCACAACATTTTAATTCAAGATCAGCGAGAATCAATCAAGGTATCCAGTCCGTTCATAACTGGTTATCATGTTACTTAAAAGACAGAGGTTTTTGTGTTTCAAAAGGTAATTTCAAATCTGCTGAAGGAAAAATTTCATCTGGGGTTCCCACGAGGGTCAGTCCTCAGCTCTTCAATTTCTACATGCTTTCACTTTGCATTATAATAAAGAAACATAACATGTCCTATCACTCATAAGCTGACGACACACATTTGTATGTTTCTCTTTCCTCTGATGATCTGAGTCCTATTAACAACCTAGTAAACTGTATTGAAGACATCAATTGCTGGATGTCTAGAAACTTTTTGTAGCTAAATACACACAAGACCGAGATACTCGTGTTTGGCTCCAGAAGTCAGAGACAGCAGATTTCTTCACACCTGGCATCGCTATCTCTGAAACAGAGTGAGCAAGTCAGAAACCTTGGAATTATTTTGGTTACTGATCTCATTTTTGATAATCACATCACCAATATTACCAGGACAGCATTTTATCACTTAAAAAATATATCAAAACTTAATTAAAGCATTCATATCTCGAACTGACTGAGAAACTGGTTCATGCATTCATCTCTAGATTTGATTGTGTAATGCTATATTTGCAGGATTATCCAAACATTATATATATATATATATATATATATATATATACTGTATATAAATATATACGTACATGTCTTGAATATTGAAGATATTTTCTATCTCAGTTTTCTATTTATGAAATAGAAAATCCTATTTATAAAATATAAAATATAAACTGAGGTAAATTAGATTCATGATTTATGTAACTTTTAAGTAAGCACCAAAAGACCAACAAAACACCAACAAAACACCAACAAAAAGTCAAATTACTTGTACTGTATGTGTACACGTACTTGGCAATACAACTTTTTCTGATTCTGATTTCTAGGCCTGTACTTATTAGATCAACGCTTCGAATTTTTAATCATAACACTGACATTCAAATTCTGAATCCACAATTGATTTAGGGGTCTGCTTTTTGGCAGGTTCTGTTCAAAGGATTTCTGCACAGTTGCAGACAGCGATCAGGCAACACTAATATTAGTATTACATTGGTTGTGGTGGCTGCATAGCAGTTTCTACTTGTGTGATCCAAACATTTCCATTAACTCCAAAGTGTTGGAAAGAGCAACAGTCAAGCCTTTTCATATGCAAAGGGAGGCCGGCACATGGTAAAACAGCGGAATGGTCAACCATCAGTCCACCAACAATATAACAAAACAATGAACTGGGACACACAGAGAATATAGTGGGTCTGCACCTTGATCCAGATGTCACTCAGGTGTCCCTCTGAGGGAAAGGGCCATCCAAATCTCACCCTTTAAGACTAAAACATGCTTCAAATGAGCAAACTGAGAAGGAAAATGAGGAGGAAACAACCTTCCTCCAGAGCAAAGATTGAAAAGAAAAAAACCCCAGTATGAAATCATATTTAAAATATGTCATAGTACCTTGCTAGCATAGGCAAAACCTGCGCCCAGAGCATTCAACATCTTCAGAAGAGAACAGAACTGGAAATAACCCTGAAAGTATGTACTGTACTCAGGTGATTGAACACCTACGGTTTAAAAAAATGAATATATAATGTTTCCTTGAAAATCCAGTTAGTTCAATACCATTTAGAGATATGTGTACATTAATTATAGTTAGACAAACAGATGAGGTGTTAATCAGCCAGAAGGGAAATATTTTATCTTGGTTGTTTCCGTTTAAGTCATGTAGTCATGTATTTGATTTTTGTATAAATTATTCCTACAATACTCTAATGTATGTATGGTAAAAGGCCAAAGCTGGTCAAAGTTCAAACCTTTTAATGTCAGATCATTGGCTAATAAACCCTTTTTGGATTTTAATATGATAATGGAAAAGAATTGACATTTAATGTTTTTAGTAGAGACATGGGTGAACAGCACTGCTGGTGCAGCAACACTGATAAAGGTTTGTCCTCCAAACTACTGCTTTTATCAGGCAGAACAGGAGAGGAGGAGGGATCGCAGCCGTGTTTTCTATTTGTGCGTAATGACTTTGGGTCATTGGGTCATGACTTGGATGAATTTACATCACTGAATATCTTGTTCTTGATCTCAAAACACAATTATCAGTCAACACATTGTATCGGTCACCAAGACATTCACAGTTGCTTACTAGGAGTTCTCTGAGCTGGTCTCACGTAGTATCACTAGATATGATTAATCCTGAACTGACCTGAATATTAATATCATTAAAGAGAATGACTCCAAAGATATGGAGTGACTCATCAGCACATTCTAGACTCTGTAACAACAAAACGGGTGAACATTGTCAGTGTTTCAGTGTTAGATTTGAATAGTTCTGACCATCACTGTGTGCTTTTTGATACAAATATAATGTTAACAAATACAATAATACACACACAGTCGATACAAGGCACGGTATAGTGCCTTATATATATGTATATACAGTATAAAGTCTTCACTCATAGAACAATTACAGTTACAGTTGTCTATTATAATACTCTATGGGGGACGTCTGAAATAATAATAATAATAATAACATTAATAACAACAAGGATATTTTTTATTATTATTATTATTAATAATAATAATAATAAACCTAATTCTCACCTTTCATACAAGAAATGCAACTCCAACTTCTTTACAACAAAATTACATGCACAAAGTGTTAAAAAAAAGACAAACAAAGAAAACAAACAGAAATAGAAAATACATGTAAATTTGATAATACTAGTAAGTACTAGTAGAGATGCATAAGACCAGGGATGATAATAGGAATACAAACAAGTAAAAAAAAAGGATGAAAATAAAATATGGAATAATCAATACATTAACCTTAGAATAGCATACATAGAATATATATAAAATCAAGTACAGCCAACAAACAAATCTGATATCTATAGGCGGTGGTTCCACAGCTGATATCTACAGGTGGCGGTTCCACAGCTGATATCTATAGGCGGCGGTTCCACAGGTGATATCTATAGGTGGCGGTTCAACAGGTGATATATATAGGTGGCGGTTCAACAGGTGATATCTATAGGTGGCGGTTCAACAGGTGATATCTATAGGTGGCGGTTCAACAGGTGATATCTATAGGTGGCGGTTCAACAGGTGATATCTATAGGTGGCGGTTCAACAGGTGATATCTACAGGCGGCGGTTCAACAGGTGATATCTACAGGCGGTGGTTCAACAGGTGATATCTACAGGCGGTGGTTCAACAGCTGATATCTACAGGCGGCGGTTCAACAGGTGATATCTATAGGTGGTGGTTCCACAGGTGATATCTACAGGCGGTGGTTCAACAGGTGATATCTACAGGCGGCGGTTCCACAGGTGATATCTATAGGTGGCGGTTCCACAACTGATATATATAGGCGGTGGTTCAACAGGTGATATCTACAGGCGGTGGTTCAACAGGTGATATCTACAGGCGGCGGTTCCACAGCTGATATCTATAGGCGGCGGTTCCACAGGTGATATATATAGGCGGTGGTTCAACAGGTGATATCTATAGGTGGCAGTTCCACAACTGATATATATAGGCGGTGGTTCAACAGGTGATATCTACAGGCGGTGGTTCAACAGGTGATATCTACAGGCGGCGGTTCCACAGGTGATATCTATAGGTGGCGGTTCCACAACTGATATATATAGGCGGTGGTTCCACAGGTGATATCTATAGGTGGCGGTTCCACAACTGATATATATAGGCGGTGGTTCAACAGGTGATATCTATAGGTGGCAGTTCCACAACTGATATTTATAGGCGGCAGTTCCACAGGTGATATCTGTAGGCGGTGGTTCCACAGCTGATATCTATAGGCGGCAGTTCCACAGGTGATATCTGTAGGCGGTGGTTCCACAGCTGATATCTACAGGCGGCGGTTCCACAGGTGATATCTATAGGTGGCGGTTCCACAACTGACATATATAGGCGGTGGTTCAACAGGTGATATCTATAGGTGGCAGTTCCACAACTGATATTTATAGGCGGCAGTTCCACAGGTGATATCTGTAGGCGGTGGTTCCACAGCTGATATCTACAGGCGGCGGTTCCACAGGTGATATCTACAGGCGGCGGTTCCACAGGTGATATCTACAGGCAGTGGTTGTAGTGGAACACAAACAAAAGTCATCGATTGATTTTTATATCGCAAAACACACCAAGAGAATGGCTGAAACATGTGGACAACAGACTAAACAAATTGCCATGCATCCAGATCTGTTGATGCTGAAAGAATCAACATGAGTTATATTAAATGAGAGTGGTTAGTGATAACGTCAGTTTTATATCAATGACGTGAGTGTAGTGTGCTTCTGTTTGCAAACAGAAGCACAGTACGTGACAAACAGTATGTGTGTGATTATGATAAGAATTGATGATAAGACAATGGATTTACAGATAAAAAGTCTCAGATAAAATGTTTAAACATTACAGTGTGAAACCTGCCTTCAAAATAGCAACTGGATATGTAATGTAATCAAAGATCAGGTGCATGTGTGTGTTTGTGTGAGAGACTTCATTGAGTGAGGCAGATGAGAGTGAAAGAAAATATTTACATGCAAATAAGACTGTGGACTACTCCGGACAAGGAGAAATGTTTCTCCAACCGTGATTGTGAAAATATGCAAATATGAATATGACAATAGCTGCCACGTAATCAGGTATTTCAGGCCGCAACAATCCTGGAGGGACCGATTAGCTAAACGGATCATTGCTGAGCATTGGCCATTGCTGGACAAAACGTTATATATGAATTGCTGTAACTAACAGTTCTCGTTAAATGTATAATTTGATTGGTACTGTATCTGTAAGAATATACATGTAATTTCCATAGTTTGTTAAATCAGATTCATGCATATTTGATTCCTTAGAGGTTGCTTCTTGACTGGAGGTGAGACTTCTATGCCAATGTCTAATCCTATGTCATTCTGTCCTGAGGTTTAAGTGGTTTGTAATTGAGACTGTATGGCCCAGGTCTAAGATATATTGTAGAGTACATTTTGTTTCTGTCTACTCATTAATGGTTCACTGTTTTTGTGTGTGTGTGGTTGTGTGTGTGTGTGTCTTGCTATGAAAGTTTTATCTAAACAGATTATGCCATATTTGTCTAATCATTTAATTCCTGGTTTTAAGTCATCTTGGGATGAATAACACTGTGTTTTGTTCATAAATAACGTTTTATATGATTTAATTCCATGCCAATACTGAAAGTTGTTGTTAGTTAAAAAGAAGCAAACAGGTTTGACTGTAATGAGCTGTAAATGTGTTTTGTTTATTTTATTGTGTTTGTTTCCTCCAAATGAAAAAAAAGAGAAATTGAGTTTTGCTACACACAGAATGAACACATACACATACATTCAATGCAAGAATACATACAGATCAATCCTGTTAGAATCTCACTCACAATAACATATCACATACACTCAACGTAATAACATGGAATGTGCGTGGCATTTGTACACAGGCCAAAAAACTAAGATTTAAAACCACCTTATTAAATTAAAGGCAGATATCTGTTTTCTTAAAGAGACTCATATCCTTCATCAACAATACAATCAAGTATTCTCAGCACCTCTCAATAGCAGACAAAGAGGTGTTGCTATACAAATAAACAAGAAAATTCCTCTAACCCATCACTGACCCAGAAGGTCGATATATCATAATTACTACATCAATTTATGACAACAATTTTCTATGACAACCAATACAAACCTACGGCTAATTCAATATAAAGTTATCCATAGAACACACATCACACAACACAAAATGTATAAAATGGGATTGGCAAACACAGACACTTGGTCATTTTGCACAATAAGCAGGATAATTATTTCCACGCACTCTGGGCCTTCCAGCCAGTTCACTCTTTTTGGAACACAGTGACACAACAACTTTCCACCATCTTGACCTGCAGATTCCCTCCATCCCCACAACGCTGCCTGTTAGGAGACACGTCAGTGACTAATATACCGCACAAATACAAAAATGGCCTACTCATTTCTCTATCGCCAAGAAAACCATTCTACTCAACTGGAAATCAAAAAATTCAATAAATATTAGCCATTGGAAAAACCTCCTCTCAGATTACATAGCCATGGAAAAAATCACTGCTCAAGACAACAACATCAAACACTTCAAAGAAAGATGGACACCATTCCTGTCTTTTTTGGGACTGAGCTAATCAGTGAGTCCAACAGAACTAATGCCACGCACATTACAGCACATTACATCACATAACTGTATAACCATAATGTATGTAATGCAACTATGATGTATGTATGACATATGTAACAATTCTGCATAATTAACTCTCTTATTCTGTGTTGCAGTTCCAAGTTCCAGCTCATTGTCTCTCTTTGCATCCGGCATATGGTTCCTACTGTGGCTCGAGCATGAAATAGCAGGGTGGCCTGTATCTTCTGAAACCGGGGTGACCTTCCGGCTCTGATTAAACCTAGGTGGCTGGCCAGTTCTCCCTGGTGGTATGTGCATTCAAAAAATCAGTAGCAAAAAAGAGAGGCCCGATCTACAAAATGGATTCATCTTAGAATAAATGCTAAGAAAATGTGTCAATTAATGCCACATAAAGAGCAATACCAAGAACTAGCCAGCACACAAACACCACACCATTAAGGCAGCTCAGTTTCGTCATTGTGTCATTGTACCTACAAGAAATAGTCCCATGACAGACAGACAAGCAGACAAAAATTTAAAAAAAACAAACAGATGAAAGCATTAGTGAGGGTAATAAATTGAACCTACAATCAGTTATTTTCTATGTAGGGTTCAAATTATGTCCACATTTCTGTCTATAAAACACAAAGTAATATATTCCTTTATCAGAAAGAATATGAGCACTTCAATTTATAAGGAGACAATACTGCTTATACAAATTCTCACAAGAGCACCAAATTTTAGTTAATCCACAGCTGAAAATAGTTCCCATTAAATGCTCTATTTCCTGTTGATTAATTGCTGTTTCCTAAAACCTACAGTCCTAAGCTGATTTAAAAATAATTGAACTTCTTAAACAAGACTAATTGGGCATTTCTACAGCAGGAACTTTTCCCAGAGGTTTTATTTTAACTAGAGGAGCCAGGGATTAAGTTTAGTACCCTGATGACAGTTCCAGGTGAAAACTAGAAAATGTATGTCCAAGGACACAGCTTTAGCGTAAATATGTTGTTATGCACTGTTGTAATTTTGGGGCACCACCTTCAAATGAAGGAAATAATTAAATATTTAATCAGTCTAAATCTCTGTAAAGGTAGGGAGTTCTACCCAAGACATTGATTCGTACCTCTGAAGAAAGAAATATATGTTGACAACAACGTAATAATGAATGGAATTTATAGCTGATTATCATAAACAAAGATTTAATGGATAGAGGAAAACACATTCACAATCTATGGTTAAGTGAGATGAATATCTAAAAGACTTTAAGATCAATATGAGCTGACTGGTGGGAAAAGAGACGTATGGATGAACAAAACCGAACGACTATTGAATGAAATAACCTGCTTATCCTAATTTTTGGGTTAAAATTTAATAATGCTATCCACACTGTATGTATACAAGCCTGCGGCGAATGCGCTGGTTTGGGCTCTCGGCAATGGATCCTCTGCGCCGTTGTGATTTCTCCCAGGGCACATTATCTGACGCAGCGGGGCTCTCTGAACACTGTGGTGAAGGGAGCTTCTCTGCAGTGTCGTTAGGACAGGAGGTCCGGAGTCACTTGGCTGACCCGGGTGAAGAGTGGAACCTGGTACTGAGGTAAGTCGGTTGGTGATCAGACTCACTGCCGATTTGGTAATGGCTGGGATGTTGATATTCGGAGTTGGAGGTGGATAGTTGACTTGTCTTGACAAACTTGCAAAAATTGACGATGGCTAGTTGACATTAGTTACAAGGCTATTAAACAAAAGCTTGTCAAGGCTTTGGCACTTGATTTGAATTTAAAGAATTATGAGCTGAAAATCAGGAGCGAAACTTGGAACAATGTAGGAAAACTTGGAACGAAGAGTTAAAGAAAGTTAATCAAAGAAAAACGACAGACTTTAAAAGCAACAGATATTAGAGTAGTTCCAGAGCATTTAGAACAGCAAAAAAGCTGAGCGGATCTAATTTGCTGCAGTCAAATTCGAACAAAGAACAATGATGGCGTCATTTATACTTTATACTTTGCATAGTCGGGGGCGTGACTGCATTCCGGTGAGCCATGGATCGAGTTTCAGATTGGGTTAATGTTGTTGGCAGAATTAAGTTCTGTTAGGTTTTTTGATCTTGGACCCAAGAGCGAAGCACCAACACAGTTAAGGTGTAACAGTTTATGTAACAGGCAAGAGGACGTGAGCCCGGAGCGTGTGTGTCCAGCGTCTGACAGGAGACTGAGTGGAGCACTGGTCCAGATCAGCTGAGTGCAGAGAGGAGCGTGAGCAGAGTGGAGGGTCCGAGCAGGTGCCGGAGCAAGCGCACCGAGTGGAAGGCTGGGCAGGAAGGTGAGGCTGGCAGTTCCAGGAGGTCCAGATGATCTAGGATGATACACAGGAAAAAATGAGCACACGGGGGAAACTAGAAAAATACAACTTGACACAGGAATAGTCTGAACGATATACCACTGGAGTTTAGCGGACGATCTGACGACGAATGGGAGTAGAGACCGGGGTTTTATGCTGGCAGTGATCATTAGTAACAGGTGTGAACTGCCAGTCTGCACCTCCAGGCGACCACGCCCTCACTCCAGCACCTGTAAACACTCAGACTAGGAGGATAGGAGATTAGTGGTAACAGGCTCCCATGAAGGCAGGGATACCATGACAAGTTCTCCATATATCTAAAAGTATTAAAACAAGCATAACATCCATACGTCTTTGTCACCACAGTTAATAAACATTTGGCTTCAAAATAAGTAGGACATAAAAAGAATAATAAAATTATACTAAACGTTTCTAAATATAGATTTCACACACATGTAGGCTACTTTCAGCAAGCAAATGATTATTATGACACTAAATAATATCACATTGGTGAATTGGTGAATACATCCTAACACAACTTGTAGTTTAATACATTTCAAGCGTTTATAGTAATTTAGAAATTATGTCATGGAATGGAATCTTTTTACTTCAAAACCAATAGTTGGTCCATGGCAAAACTGTTAATTAAAATGAAATTTGGTTATTTGCTTATTTGGACAGTTTTAATCACACAGATATCAAACTAAGACTAAAACAATTCAAATCACTTACTGAGTAATATTATATGGACACTGATTGACTCAAACATTGTTTTATTTGCAATTTTAAGTTTTGTCTTTGCAGAGGAGTTGTTTCTGAGTTTGATTGTTTAGGTCAGACCCAAGACAGCAGGGGGATATATAACACCTTTGGAATGCCATTGCAGAAGGGTCCAGAGACAGCAGAGCTTGAGAGGGGAGGAGGATTTATGGTTAACATGATAATATATTCAATATAACAAATTAAAACACAAGAAACCTCTGTATAACATAAAATTATGAAATTACATTAGTTTGAATAAGAAAGGTTTTAATTGTCTTTGAGAGGTTCAGGAATTGTTCTTATGAGATGTCTTCTGGAGTTTGGTATGAAGGGGTCACAAAAGGGAGTATTTGAGAACTTAGTTAAAAAAGTCCAGTCTTGTGAGGGTGTTATCATTAGACCATTTGGTTCTTCAAGTTGTAAGTCTTTGTATTTATGTCAGATTGTCACTGTGGACAAATTGGGTTTGAGTTTGGAAATTAAAGATAAGCCAGTTTAAACAGTACCATCTTGATTTGTTGGTTCCTGATTGGTTGAATAGGTAAATGTCTCTATGAAAGATCATAGTTCAAACGTCGTAAAAGATGGGTGAGGAGGAAACTCTCACCTTCTCCATGCGTGAGTGAAAACAGATTCGTTCTCACTACACAGCTGTATTGCGCGGGCACTGTTTCAGATCATCTCCTGGGTCGGAGTCCCGAAAGAGACTCTGACCGACCAGGACACCTTGTTCATCTCACGCACAATGAGGGACCTTTATGGTTTATTGGGCATCAAGTGTATTCAGAGCTGCAGGTACCATCTGCCAACCGATGGTCTATTTGAGCATCTAAGCAAGACTTTAAAGTCCATGATCCGTAAATTTATACATGAAGATAAACATTATTGGAATAAATGGTTCGACCATTTCGGGAGGTTCCCCAGGCCTCCATGGGATTTTCCCCCTTTCACCTGTTCACGCAGGGGTCTGGACCTACTTAAAGAAAGCTGGGAGGATGGTCCAGCCACAGTAAAAATGAAATTCAGTCCATCCTGGGCCTTAGAGCAAAACTCCACACACTTTGCCAAATATCACGGGATCCAAATTACTCGCTAAGTGGCAAGCGACCCTTTGTGGTCACAAGGTGAGTGGGGTTGCGCACTCTGAGGGGAAGGGAAACACAAATTTGCCACCTCTATCTCCTTAAAGCATGGAGAGAAATGGAATCTGTTTCTCTGGTGTCTGTGGTCAGTGAGAGAGATGAGTTGGGGCCTGAGGTACCAAATGCTCCCAATCCAATCTCACTCCTTTGTGATGACCATCTCTCATCAGCCCAGTAAACAGATGCAGCCATTTTGCAGCAGCATTTTGCTGATGTCCCCCCCCTTCAGGACAGGTCTATATGGTTCTGTGTGGACGGTATAAAGTAAAACCGTGTGTCACGTTTTGATGCCTATCAGTATGCCCTTGGTCACGACACTGGATTTAACCAAGGGCTACTGGCAGATCCGTTATCTCCAGACTCTAAGGAAAAAAATGGTCTGGGAGTTACGGTATTATAGGTGGTTCTTGCTTCCCCTCCCACTAAGCACAGAGCCTGAGCTGGTCACTTTGCTGTTGACAGAGCCTGTCTATGACTGCTGCTGAGTTTGAAGATGCTTCCTCCCCCTGCTCTGCACTTGCTTCACTGTGTGTATTCTACAGCTATGGCTAGCCAGCACTGCAGCCTTACTTTAATATAAGACATGAACTGTGTATTAAGGAACAAATGGATATCATGGGCAACAGCACTGATAGTGCTACATAGGGGGTAGCACGTTTGCCTCACAGCGAGACGGTTCTGTGTTCAAATCCACCTGACGGCCTGGGACTTTTCTGCGTGGAGTTTGCATGTTAACCATGTTTCTGTGGGTTCCCTCCAGCTACTCCAGCCTCCACTCATAGTCAAAAAACATGCAATATAGGGGAATTGGTGACTTTAAATTGCCCGTAGGTGCAAATGTGAGTGTGTTTGTCTTTCTGAGTGTGTTTGTCTTTCTGTCTTAGTGGTCTTTCTATGTGGCCCTGTGATGAACTGGCAACTTGTCTTGGGTGCACCCCACCTCCCGCCTCAGTTGGGATAGGCTCCAGCATCCCCCGCGACCCTACACAGCATAAGCAGCAACAGAAAATGGATGGATGGATGGTGTCATGTTTTTTTGTGCTGCACAGTGTTTGCACATTTTAGGCAGTTGCTGAATATACATATTACTGTTTGCAGGGAGGAAGCCACTTAATATGTTCTCAGATGGTGACTGAGGTTAAGTAAAGCTTCTGTTTGCCTTGAAACTATTATTACGCATAAATCCACATTGTATAAATAGCTTAACTGAGTCAAAAAAACAAAACAAAGCATGGCCAAACACACTTATGTAATTGTTTGCCACCAACCAACTAAGGAGGCTATCTCGTAACCCTCTCTTTTTTTCTTAATACTGTGACAATACTCCACAACAAGTCCTGCATTCAAAGCCTTGCAAAAGTAAAATATGTATGTATGGTGAAACATTTTTAGTTACTTTATTTAAACGTTGAATTGTCACACACAACAAACACAGACAAACACTTCATACTTCAGTTTATCACAACCATTCAAAATCAACGTCTGGTGATACGTAGAGATTTGACTGGACTGTGAGGGGAGAAAAAATTATAATCTGAAAAGTTACTAGTAAGTAAGGCTGTAAAACAAATGTAGTTGAGTATGAAGTATAATATTTTCTCTGAGATAGTGGAGGGCCTGTGCATCCGCTGTTATCTACTGTCGGGTCAAATGGTATGGCTTGCCAGTGAGTAGGAAGGCACTGGTGAGTCAAACTGATGTCCCCAAATTTTCATCTCGTGTGCTAATCCCTGTTGAAATTACTGCTTCCTGAAAGACTCTCTCTTTACGGACTTTGGTGAACTTGGGGGATTATGAGAGCTTCATGGACTGGGAGGTGGCACAAAAACGGGCTTAAAGGCCCATTTAGGCACTATGTTAAAGACAGATGTGGAGACAGACATCTTTTTGTTTTTGGACAGCTTATGGATACGGACGAGATGGACAAAACAGACCAATACTACCAGAAATGTTTGGGGGCAGTGTCAACGAAGAAGAAAAAAGTGAAGCGATACTGTGTAAAAACTTTCTGTCCTCAAGTCTCGATGTATTTAATGACCTCACAGACCACCGCCGAGTACATCGTTACCACTGCTTTTGCCGCCATGTATTTACTAAGTACATTATCACAACCTCTGACGACCGTCACCATATTTGTTGTCGAAATGTTTGAACTGCCCCACTGCGGTTGTATCAATGTCACCGTACGGGACTTACTTACGTATGTACAGGTCAAAGGATAGACTGTTTATGAATGAATGTATCCATTTATGTATGTCGAGGGAGCAGCATAAATGGGCCTTTAGACTTAAGCCTTACCTGAATCTATGGAGGCTAAAGCCCTGGATGGCCGACTTCTGTGCTGAGCAACCCCACACCCAACCTGTCCAGCTCATAATAACAAGTAACCAACACAAGCCTCCATCGATTCCACTCTACCTGACATCCTCTCATCCTGGTACTCATCTGGTTGATAAAATGCAAATGGTGTCTCTCCATGACAAAGAAAGTGGAAGAATATATAAAAGCTTGCTGTGTGTGCCAGTATGTCAATGCCCCTCTCTAGGGCTCCTCCGGCCACTCCCTGTACATAACCGTGGCCATACATCTCTGACTTTGTAACTGGCTTTCCATCTTCAGATGGTAACACTTTCATCCTCACAATTGTTAACAGATTCTGAAAGGTTGTGCACTCCACTGCTCAAACTCCCCTCTGCTAAGTAAACAATAGAGGTGCAACCCCATTTCCAAAAAATTTGGGCCGCTGTGTAAAATTTAAATAAAAACAGTATGCAATGATTTGCTAATCATTGAAACCCCATATTTAATTGAAAATAGCACAAGGAAAACATTTCAAATGTTGAAACAGAAAAATGTAATTGTTTTTGAAAATGATGTCCCCATTTAGAATTTGATGCCAGCAACACGTTTCCATAAAGTTGTACAGGGTCATGTTTACCACTGTGTTGCATCACCTCTTCTTTTCATCGTTTGGGAACTGAGGAGACCAGCTGATGTAATTTTAAAGTGGAATGTTTTCCATTCTTGTCTGATGTAGGATTTCAGCTGCTCAAGAATTCGGGGTCCTTTGTCCTCTTTTACGTTTCATAATGCTCTAAACATTTTCGATGGGTGACAAGTCTGGACTGCTGGCAGGTCAGTTTAGCACCGGACTCTTTTACTATGGAGCCATGCTGCTGTAATACCTGCAGAATGTGGTTTGACATTGTCTTGCTGAAATAAACAAGGCTTTCCCTGAAAAAGACGTTGTCTACTTGGCAACATACCTGTATATATGGTTCAGTATTAATGGTGCCTTCACAAATGTGCAAGTTATCCATGCCAAGTGCACTAATGCCCCCTCATACCATCATGGATGCTGGCTTTTGAACTGTGTGCTGATAACAAGCCGGATGGTCCCTCGCAGCATCCATGATTTCCAAAATGAATTTCAAATCTTGACTTGTCAGATATGGCCGCACGGCAGGATTTTAGAAATACTGAGGTCCAAAGGTCCAAAAACTGAGCTTTTAAGAGGATTTCGGGGGCATGTTAAGACATTATGAGGGCAAAAATCAGATAACAATAGCTTTAAAATCATGTCAGTGGGCAGTGAATTATCTGTCAAGCTGTAATGGATGAGAATCAGGTTAAATGTTGCAGTGAATGATCCATCCCCTACTCTTTGTTCTCTCTCTCCCTATATATTCACTGCCCTTCCCTTCATCTGTGACTCCTCACTTATCTCTCCAGTCAAAGTTTATTAAAAGTAATTAAGTGAAATTCTATAAACCTTATTTATTTCATCTTTGTGTTTGAGTTTGCATCATTGAATTATAGAAATGTGCCTCAAACAGTACATAAACATAGAAAGATGTGTTATACAATAATACAGTCAGACAATAATAAAATATTATGACTATAATTATATTATAGGTTTGTGTTGTTGTTATATGGAGCCTCTAGGTTCCACTGTAATGACCAAAGAACATAAATCTCTGTGGTAATCAGGCCTACAGCACGTTTGAATGTGATCAGGTCAGTTTGTGTTGAACAACACAGGAACATAATGCTGATCCTATCCTGGTCACAGTGGGCAGTACCTGCTCTTCCTCTCTCATCATCTCCATCACCTTCTCTCTTTCTTTTTCTCTCTGTCTCATCATGTCCTGTTTCACTTCCTTTACCAAACCTGAGCTATGACTGCTGCAGTCTAGAAAGTAAACACAGGGTCAGGTTGTAATTAAAAGCAAATGTTACCAGCCTCTAATTGGTAAATATTACAGTGAAATTAAAAATACATATGGGGACCTCATTTGAACATGCATTTAAACCCTTTACTTAGACGGAAGTAAAAGAAAAGTATTTAAACTTTAGTTTATGTTTACAAGTCTTACATAGGATGCATGAATTAATGTTACCTAACGAGCTCGTTAATTAACTCACGCGACCCAGCCAGCATCACTAGTGTGACCACACAGGAGCTATTAGTCAGATGATGTCTGGGAAGACTGTCACTGCAGACCACTAATAAACTTCTGCTCTTACCTGTGTTGTTCTTCGGTGGATTCAGCCGGCTTGTTGACTTAATCAGAGAACCACTGTGTTGAACAAAGAGTTGTAGTAAAGGCAAGATAATTCACTCCCCGCACCGACACAGACACACAAACACACAAAAACAATGATACAGGCGATCCGGTTCGGAAGGCAATTATTTCAAGACTTTTATTTCCCAATAAGGTTCCCATGTCGTCAGACCGCAGGACAGTTTTCTACTTCACCTCAGTCCATCTTAATTGAGCTCAGGCCCAGTGAGGGAGGGTGTTTCTGGATCTGGTTTGAATACGCTTTCCTGTTTGCATGGTAGTGTCATTTCAGCTGTCATTTATTGATGCAGCAACGAACTGTGTTCACAGACAATGGATTTTGGAAGAAGTGTTCCTGAGCCCATGTAGTGATGTCCACTACAGAATCCTGTCTATTTTTAATGCAATGATGTCCACTACAGAATCTTCTCTGTTTTTAATGCAGTGATGTCCACTACAGAATCCTGTCTGTCTTTAATACAGTGATGTCAACTACAGAATCCTGTCTGTTTTTAATACAGTGACGTCCAATACAGAATCCTGTCTGTTTTTAATACAGTGACGTCCATTACAGAATCCTGTCTGTTTTTAATGCAGTGATGTCCACGACAGTATTCCTGTCTGTTTTTAATACAGTGATGTGTACTACAGAATCCTGTCTGTTTTTAATGCAGTGATGTTCACTACAGTATTCCTGTCTGTTTTTAATACAGTGATGTCTACTACAGAATCCTGTCTGTTTTTAATACAGTGATCTCCACAACAGAATCCTTTCTGTTTTTAATGCAGTGACGTCCACTAAAGAATACTGTCTGTTTTTAATGCAGTGATGTCCACTGCAGAATCCTGTCTGTTTTTATACAATGATGTCCACTACAGAATCCTGTCTGTTTTTAATACAGTGATGTCCAATACAGAATCCAATACAGTGACGTCCACTAAAGAATCCTGTCTGTTTTTAATACAATGACGTCCAATACAGAATCCTTTGTTTTTAATACAGTGATGTCCACTAAAGAATACTGTCTGTTTTTAATGCAGTGATGTCCACAACAGAATCCAGTCTGTTTTTAATACAGTGACGTCCACTACAGAATCCTGTCTGTCTTTAATACAGTGATGTCCACTACAGAATCCTGTCTGTTTTTAATGCAGTGATGTCCACTACAGTATTCCTGTCTGTTTTTAATACAGTGATGTCCACTACAGAATCCTGTCTGTCTTTAATACAGTGATGTCCACTACAGAATCCTGTCTGTTTTTAATGCAGTGATGTTCACTACAGAATCCTGTCTGTTTTTAATACAGTGATGTCCACTTCAGAATCCAATACAGTGATGTCCACCACAGAATCCTGTCTGTTTTTAATGCAGTGATATCCACTACAGAATCCTGTCTGTTTTTAATACAGTGATGTCCACTACAGAATCTTGTCTGTTTTTAATACAGTGATGTCCACTACAGTATCCTGTCTGTCTTTAATGCAGTGATGTCCACTACAGAGTCTTGACTGTTTTTAATGCAATGATGTCCACTACAGAATCCTGTCTGTTTTTAATGCAGTGATGTCCACTACAGAATCCTGTCTGTTTTTAATACAATGATGTCCACTACAGAATCTTGTCTGTTTTTAATGCAGTGATGTCCACTACAGAATTCTGTCTGTCTTTAATGCAGTGATGTCCACTACAGAATCCTGTCTGTTTTTAATACAGTGATGTCCATTACAGAATCTTGTCTGTTTTTAATGCAGTGATGTCCACTACAGAATTCTGTCTGTCTTTAATGCAGTGATGTCCACTACAGTATCCTGTCTGTCTTTAATGCAGTGATGTCCACTACAGAGTCTTGACTGTTTTTTATGCAATGATGTCCCCTACAGAATCCTGTCTGTTTTTAATACAGTGATGTCCACTACAGAATCTTGTCTGTTTTTAATGCAGTGATGTCCACTACAGAATCTTGTCTGTCTTTAATGCAGTGATGTCCACGACAGAATCATGTCTGTTTTTAATACAGTGATGTCCACTACAGAATCCTCTCTGTTTTTAATACAGTGATGTCCACTACAGAATCCTCTCTGTTTTTAATACAGTGATGTCCACTACAGAATCCTGTTTGTTTTTAATGCAGTGATGTCCACTACAGAGTCCTGTCTGTTTTTAATACAGTGATGTCCACTACAGAATCCTGTTTGTTTTTAATGCAGTGACGTCCAATACAGGATCCTTTCTGTTTTTAATGCAATGGTGTCCACTACAGAATCTTGTCTGTTTTTAATGCAGTGATGTCCACTACAGAATCCTGTCTGTTTTTAACGCAGTGATGTCCACTACAGAATCCTGTCTGTCTTTAATACAGTGATGTGAACTACAGAATCCTGTCTGTTTTTAATGCAGGGATGTCCACTACAGAATCCTCTCTGTTTTTAATGTAGTGATGTCCGCTACAGAATCCTGTCTGTCTTTAATACAGTGATGTCAACTACAGAATCCTGTCTGTTTTTAATACAGTGACGTCCAATACAGAATCCTGTCTGTTTTTAATGCAATGATGTCCACTACAAAATCTTCTCTGTTTTTAATGCAGTGATGTCCACTACAGAATCCTGTCTGTCTTTAATACAGTGATGTCAACTACAGAATCCTGTCTGTTTTTAATACAGTGACGTCCACTACAGAATCCAATACAGTGACGTCCACTAAAGAATCCTGTCTGTTTTTAATACAATGACGTCCAATACAGAATCCTTTGTTTTTAATACAGTGATGTCCACTAAAGAATACTGTCTGTTTTTAATGCAGTGATGTCCACAACAGAATACAGTCTGTTTTTAATACAGTGACGTCCACTACAGAATCCTGTCTGTCTTTAATACAGTGATGTCCACTACAGAATCCTGTCTGTTTTTAATGCAGTGATGTCCACTACAGTATTCCTGTCTGTTTTTAATACAGTGATGTCCACTACAGAATCCTGTCTGTCTTTAATACAGTGATGTCCACTACAGAATCCTGTCTGTTTTTAATACAGTGATGTCCACTACAGTATCCTGTCTGTCTTTAATGCAGTGATGTCCACTACAGAATCTTGTCTGTTTTTAATACAGTGATGTCCACTACAGTATCCTGTCTGTCTTTAATGCAGTGATGTCCACTACAGAGTCTTGACTGTTTTTAATGCAATGATGTCCACTACAGAATCCTGTCTGTTTTTAATGCAGTGATGTCCACTACAGAATCCTGTCTGTTTTTAATACAATGATGTCCACTACAGAATCTTGTCTGTTTTTAATGCAGTGATGTCCACTACAGAATTCTGTCTGTCTTTAATGCAGTGATGTCCACTACAGAATCCTGTCTGTTTTTAATACAGTGATGTCCATTACAGAATCTTGTCTGTTTTTAATGCAGTGATGTCCACTACAGAATTCTGTCTGTCTTTAATGCAGTGATGTCCACTACAGTATCCTGTCTGTCTTTAATGCAGTGATGTCCACTACAGAGTCTTGACTGTTTTTTATGCAATGATGTCCCCTACAGAATCCTGTCTGTTTTTAATACAGTGATGTCCACTACAGAATCTTGTCTGTTTTTAATGCAGTGATGTCCACTACAGAATCTTGTCTGTCTTTAATGCAGTGATGTCCACGACAGAATCATGTCTGTTTTTAATACAGTGATGTCCACTACAGAATCCTCTCTGTTTTTAATACAGTGATGTCCACTACAGAATCCTCTCTGTTTTTAATACAGTGATGTCCACTACAGAATCCTGTTTGTTTTTAATGCAGTGATGTCCACTACAGAGTCCTGTCTGTTTTTAATACAGTGATGTCCACTACAGAATCCTGTTTGTTTTTAATGCAGTGACGTCCAATACAGGATCCTTTCTGTTTTTAATGCAATGGTGTCCACTACAGAATCTTGTCTGTTTTTAATGCAGTGATGTCCACTACAGAATCCTGTCTGTTTTTAACGCAGTGATGTCCACTACAGAATCCTGTCTGTCTTTAATACAGTGATGTGAACTACAGAATCCTGTCTGTTTTTAATGCAGGGATGTCCACTACAGAATCCTCTCTGTTTTTAATGTAGTGATGTCCGCTACAGAATCCTGTCTGTCTTTAATACAGTGATGTCAACTACAGAATCCTGTCTGTTTTTAATACAGTGACGTCCAATACAGAATCCTGTCTGTTTTTAATGCAATGATGTCCACTACAAAATCTTCTCTGTTTTTAATGCAGTGATGTCCACTACAGAATCCTGTCTGTCTTTAATACAGTGATGTCAACTACAGAATCCTGTCTGTTTTTAATACAGTGACGTCCACTACAGAATCCAATACAGTGACGTCCACTAAAGAATCCTGTCTGTTTTTAATACAATGACGTCCAATACAGAATCCTTTGTTTTTAATACAGTGATGTCCACTAAAGAATACTGTCTGTTTTTAATGCAGTGATGTCCACAACAGAATACAGTCTGTTTTTAATACAGTGACGTCCACTACAGAATCCTGTCTGTCTTTAATACAGTGATGTCCACTACAGAATCCTGTCTGTTTTTAATGCAGTGATGTCCACTACAGTATTCCTGTCTGTTTTTAATACAGTGATGTCCACTACAGAATCCTGTCTGTCTTTAATACAGTGATGTCCACTACAGAATCCTGTCTGTTTTTAATGCAGTGATGTTCACTACAGAATCCTGTCTGTTTTTAATACAGTGATGTCCACTTCAGAATCCAATACAGTGATGTCCACCACAGAATCCTGTCTGTTTTTAATGCAGTGATATCCACTACAGAATCCTGTCTGTTTTTAATAGTGATGTCCACTACAGAATCTTGTCTGTTTTTAATACAGTGATGTCCACTACAGTATCCTGTCTGTTTTTAATGCAGTGATGTCCACTACAGAATCCTGTCTGTTTTTAATACAATGATGTCCACTACAGAATCTTGTCTGTTTTTAATGCAGTGATGTCCACTACAGAATTCTGTCTGTCTTTAATGCAGTGATGTCCACTACAGAATCCTGTCTGTTTTTAATACAGTGATGTCCATTACAGAATCTTGTCTGTTTTTAATGCAGTGATGTCCACTACAGAATTCTGTCTGTCTTTAATGCAGTGATGTCCACTACAGTATCCTGTCTGTCTTTAATGCAGTGATGTCCACTACAGAGTCTTGACTGTTTTTTATGCAATGATGTCCCCTACAGAATCCTGTCTGTTTTTAATACAGTGATGTCCACTACAGAATCTTGTCTGTTTTTAATGCAGTGATGTCCACTACAGAATCTTGTCTGTCTTTAATACAGTGATGTCCACTACAGAATCCTGTTTGTTTTTAATGCAGTGATGTCCACTACAGAGTCCTGTCTGTTTTTAATACAGTGATGTCCACTACAGAATCCTGTTTGTTTTTAATGCAGTGACGTCCAATACAGGATCCTTTCTGTTTTTAATGCAATGGTGTCCACTACAGAATCTTGTCTGTTTTTAATGCAGTGATGTCCACAACAGAATCCTGTCTGTTTTTAATACAGTGACGTCCAAGACAGCATCCTTTCTGTTTTTAATGCAATGATGTCCACTACAGAATCCTTTCTGTTTTTAACGCAGTGATGTCCACTACAGAATCCTGTCTGTCTTTAATACAGTGATGTGAACTACAGAATCCTGTCTGTTTTTAATGCAGGGATGTCCACTACAGAATCCTCTCTGTTTTTAATGTAGTGATGTCCGCTACAGAATCCTGTCTGTCTTTAATACAGTGATGTCAACTACAGAATCCTGTCTGTTTTTAATACAGTGACGTCCAATACAGAATCCTGTCTGTTTTTAATGCAATGATGTCCACTACAGAATCTTCTCTGTTTTTAATGCAGTGATGTCCACTACAGAATCCTGTCTGTCTTTAATACAGTGATGTCAACTACAGAATCCTGTCTGTTTTTAATACAGTGACGTCCAATACAGAATCCTGTCTGTTTTTAATACAGTGACGTCCATTACAGAATCCTGTCTGTTTTTAATGCAGTGATGTCCACGACAGTATTCCTGTCTGTTTTTAATACAGTGATGTGTACTACAGAATCCTGTCTGTTTTTAATGCAGTGATGTTCACTACAGTATTCCTGTCTGTTTTTAATACAGTGATGTCTACTACAGAATCCTGTCTGTTTTTAATACAGTGATCTCCACAACAGAATCCTTTCTGTTTTTAATGCAGTGACGTCCACTAAAGAATACTGTCTGTTTTAATGCAGTGATGTCCACTGCAGAATCCTGTCTGTTTTTATACAATGATGTCCACTACAGAATCCTGTCTGTTTTTAATACAGTGATGTCCACTACAGAATCCAATACAGTGACGTCCACTAAAGAATCCTGTCTGTTTTTAATACAATGACGTCCAATACAGAATCCTTTGTTTTTAATACAGTGATGTCCACTAAAGAATACTGTCTGTTTTTAATGCAGTGATGTCCACTGCAGAATCCTGTCTGTTTTTATACAATGATGTCCACTACAGAATCCTGTCTGTTTTTAATACAGTGATGTCCACTACAGAATCCAATACAGTGACGTCCACTAAAGAATCCTGTCTGTTTTTAATACAATGACGTCCAATACAGAATCCTTTGTTTTTAATACAGTGATGTCCACTAAAGAATACTGTCTGTTTTTAATGCAGTGATGTCCACAACAGAATCCAGTCTGTTTTTAATACAGTGACGTCCACTACAGAATCCTGTCTGTCTTTAATACAGTGATGTCCACTACAGAATCCTGTCTGTTTTTAATGCAGTGATGTCCACTACAGTATTCCTGTCTGTTTTTAATACAGTGATGTCCACTACAGAATCCTGTCTGTCTTTAATACAGTGATGTCCACTACAGAATCCTGTCTGTTTTTAATGCAGTGATGTTCACTACAGAATCCTGTCTGTTTTTAATACAGTGATGTCCACTTCAGAATCCAATACAGTGATGTCCACCACAGAATCCTGTCTGTTTTTAATGCAGTGATATCCACTACAGAATCCTGTCTGTTTTTAATACAGTGATGTCCACTACAGAATCTTGTCTGTTTTTAATACAGTGATGTCCACTACAGTATCCTGTCTGTCTTTAATGCAGTGATGTCCACTACAGAGTCTTGACTGTTTTTAATGCAATGATGTCCACTACAGAATCCTGTCTGTTTTTAATGCAGTGATGTCCACTACAGAATCCTGTCTGTTTTTAATACAATGATGTCCACTACAGAATCTTGTCTGTTTTTAATGCAGTGATGTCCACTACAGAATTCTGTCTGTCTTTAATGCAGTGATGTCCACTACAGAATCCTGTCTGTTTTTAATACAGTGATGTCCATTACAGAATCTTGTCTGTTTTTAATGCAGTGATGTCCACTACAGAATTCTGTCTGTCTTTAATGCAGTGATGTCCACTACAGTATCCTGTCTGTCTTTAATGCAGTGATGTCCACTACAGAGTCTTGACTGTTTTTTATGCAATGATGTCCCCTACAGAATCCTGTCTGTTTTTAATACAGTGATGTCCACTACAGAATCTTGTCTGTTTTTAATGCAGTGATGTCCACTACAGAATCTTGTCTGTCTTTAATGCAGTGATGTCCACGACAGAATCATGTCTGTTTTTAATACAGTGATGTCCACTACAGAATCCTCTCTGTTTTTAATACAGTGATGTCCACTACAGAATCCTCTCTGTTTTTAATACAGTGATGTCCACTACAGAATCCTGTTTGTTTTTAATGCAGTGATGTCCACTACAGAGTCCTGTCTGTTTTTAATACAGTGATGTCCACTACAGAATCCTGTTTGTTTTTAATGCAGTGACGTCCAATACAGGATCCTTTCTGTTTTTAATGCAATGGTGTCCACTACAGAATCTTGTCTGTTTTTAATGCAGTGATGTCCACTACAGAATCCTGTCTGTCTTTAATACAGTGATGTCAACTACAAAATCCTGTCTGTTTTTAATGCAGTGATGTCCACAACAGAATCCTGTCTGTTTTTAATACAGTGACGTCCAAGACAGCATCCTTTCTGTTTTTAATGCAATGATGTCCACTACAGAATCCTTTCTGTTTTTAACGCAGTGATGTCCACTACAGAATCCTGTCTGTCTTTAATACAGTGATGTGAACTACAGAATCCTGTCTGTTTTTAATGCAGGGATGTCCACTACAGAATCCTCTCTGTTTTTAATGTAGTGATGTCCGCTACAGAATCCTGTCTGTCTTTAATACAGTGATGTCAACTACAGAATCCTGTCTGTTTTTAATGCAATGATGTCCACTACAAAATCTTCTCTGTTTTTAATGCAGTGATGTCCACTACAGAATCCTGTCTGTCTTTAATACAGTGATGTCAACTACAGAATCCTGTCTGTTTTTAATACAGTGACGTCCACTACAGAATCCAATACAGTGACGTCCACTAAAGAATCCTGTCTGTTTTTAATACAATGACGTCCAATACAGAATCCTTTGTTTTTAATACAGTGATGTCCAATAAAGAATACTGTCTGTTTTTAATGCAGTGATGTCCACAACAGAATCCAGTCTGTTTTTAATACAGTGACGTCCATTACAGAATCCTGTCTGTCTTTAATACAGTGATGTCCACTACAGAATCCTGTCTGTTTTTAATGCAGTGATGTCCACTACAGTATTCCTGTCTGTTTTTAATACAGTGATGTCCACTACAGAATCCTGTCTGTCTTTAATACAGTGATGTCCACTACAGAATCCTGTCTGTTTTTAATGCAGTGATGTTCACTACAGAATCCTGTCTGTTTTTAATACAGTGATGTCCACTTCAGAATCCAATACAGTGATGTCCACCACAGAATCCTGTCTGTTTTTAATGCAGTGATATCCACTACAGAATCCTGTCTGTTTTTAATACAGTGATGTCCACTACAGAATCTTGTCTGTTTTTAATACAGTGATGTCCACTACAGTATCCTGTCTGTCTTTAATGCAGTGATGTCCACTACAGAGTCTTGACTGTTTTTAATGCAATGATGTCCACTACAGAATCCTGTCTGTTTTTAATGCAGTGATGTCCACTACAGAATCCTGTCTGTTTTTAATACAATGATGTCCACTACAGAATCTTGTCTGTTTTTAATGCAGTGATGTCCACTACAGAATTCTGTCTGTCTTTAATGCAGTGATGTCCACTACAGAATCCTGTCTGTTTTTAATACAGTGATGTCCATTACAGAATCTTGTCTGTTTTTAATGCAGTGATGTCCACTACAGAATTCTGTCTGTCTTTAATGCAGTGATGTCCACTACAGAGTCTTGACTGTTTTTTATGCAATGATGTCCCCTACAGAATCCTGTCTGTTTTTAATACAGTGATGTCCACTACAGAATCTTGTCTCTTTTTAATGCAGTGATGTCCACTACAGAATCTTGTCTGTCTTTAATGCAGTGATGTCCACGACAGAATCATGTCTGTTTTTAATACAGTGATGTCCACTACAGAATCCTCTCTGTTTTTAATACAGTGATGTCCACTACAGAATCCTGTTTGTTTTTAATGCAGTGATGTCCACTACAGAGTCCTGTCTGTTTTTAATACAGTGATGTCCACTACAGAATCCTGTTTGTTTTTAATGCAGTGACGTCCAATACAGGATCCTTTCTGTTTTTAATGCAATGGTGTCCACTACAGAATCTTGTCTGTTTTTAATGCAGTGATGTCCACAACAGAATCCTGTCTGTTTTTAATACAGTGACGTCCAAGACAGCATCCTTTCTGTTTTTAATGCAATGATGTCCACTACAGAATCCTTTCTGTTTTTAACGCAGTGATGTCCACTACAGAATCCTGTCTGTCTTTAATACAGTGATGTGAACTACAGAATCCTGTCTGTTTTTAATGCAGGGATGTCCACTACAGAATCCTCTCTGTTTTTAATGTAGTGATGTCCGCTACAGAATCCTGTCTGTCTTTAATACAGTGATGTCAACTACAGAATCCTGTCTGTTTTTAATACAGTGACGTCCAATACAGAATCCTGTCTGTTTTTAATGCAATGATGTCCACTACAGAATCTTCTCTGTTTTTAATGCAGTGATGTCCACTACAGAATCCTGTCTGTCTTTAATACAGTGATGTCAACTACAGAATCCTGTCTGTTTTTAATACAGTGACATCCAATACAGAATCCTGTCTGTTTTTAATACAGTGACGTCCATTACAGAATCCTGTCTGTTTTTAATGCAGTGATGTCCACGACAGTATTCCTGTCTGTTTTTAATACAGTGATGTGTACTACAGAATCCTGTCTGTTTTTAATGCAGTGATGTTCACTACAGTATTCCTGTCTGTTTTTAATACAGTGATGTCTACTACAGAATCCTGTCTGTTTTTAATACAGTGATCTCCACAACAGAATCCTTTCTGTTTTTAATGCAGTGACGTCCACTAAAGAATACTGTCTGTTTTTAATGCAGTGATGTCCACTGCAGAATCCTGTCTGTTTTTATACAATGATGTCCACTACAGAATCCTGTCTGTTTTTAATACAGTGATGTCCACTACAGAATCCAATACAGTGACGTCCACTAAAGAATCCTGTCTGTTTTTAATACAATGACGTCCAATACAGAATCCTTTGTTTTTAATACAGTGATGTCCACTAAAGAATACTGTCTGTTTTTAATGCAGTGATGTCCACAACAGAATCCAGTCTGTTTTTAATACAGAGACGTCCACTACAGAATCCTGTCTGTCTTTAATACAGTGATGTCCACTACAGAATCCTGTCTGTTTTTAATGCAGTGATGTCCACTACAGTATTCCTGTCTGTTTTTAATACAGTGATGTCCACTACAGAATCCTGTCTGTCTTTAATACAGTGATGTCCACTACAGAATCCTGTCTGTTTTTAATGCAGTGATGTTCACTACAGAATCCTGTCTGTTTTTAATACAGTGATGTCCACTTCAGAATCCAATACAGTGATGTCCACCACAGAATCCTGTCTGTTTTTAATGCAGTGATATCCACTACAGAATCCTGTCTGTTTTTAATACAGTGATGTCCACTACAGAATCTTGTCTGTTTTTAATACAGTGATGTCCACTACAGTATCCTGTCTGTCTTTAATGCAGTGATGTCCACTACAGAGTCTTGACTGTTTTTAATGCAATGATGTCCACTACAGAATCCTGTCTGTTTTTAATGCAGTGATGTCCACTACAGAATCCTGTCTGTTTTTAATACAATGATGTCCACTACAGAATCTTGTCTGTTTTTAATGCAGTGATGTCCACTACAGAATTCTGTCTGTCTTTCATGCAGTGATGTCCACTACAGAATCCTGTCTGTTTTTAATACAGTGATGTCCATTACAGAATCTTGTCTGTTTTTAATGCAGTGATGTCCACTACAGAATTCTGTCTGTCTTTAATGCAGTGATGTCCACTACAGTATCCTGTCTGTCTTTAATGCAGTGATGTCCACTACAGAGTCTTGACTGTTTTTTATGCAATGATGTCCACTACAGAATCCTGTCTGTTTTTAATACAGTGATGTCCACTACAGAATCTTGTCTGTTTTTAATGCAGTGATGTCCACTACAGAATCTTGTCTGTCTTTAATGCAGTGATGTCCACGACAGAATCATGTCTGTTTTTAATACAGTGATGTCCACTACAGAATCCTCTCTGTTTTTAATACAGTGATGTCCACTACAGAATCCTCTCTGTTTTTAATACAGTGATGTCCACTACAGAATCCTGTTTGTTTTTAATGCAGTGATGTCCACTACAGAGTCCTGTCTGTTTTTAATACAGTGATGTCCACTACAGAATCCTGTTTGTTTTTAATGCAGTGACGTCCAATACAGGATCCTTTCTGTTTTTAATGCAATGGTGTCCACTACAGAATCTTGTCTGTTTTTAATGCAGTGATGTCCACTACAAAATCCTGTCTGTTTTTAATGCAGTGATGTCCACAACAGAATCCTGTCTGTTTTTAATACAGTGACGTCCAAGACAGCATCCTTTCTGTTTTTAATGCAATGATGTCCACTACAGAATCCTTTCTGTTTTTAACGCAGTGATGACCACTACAGAATCCTGTCTGTCTTTAATACAGTGATGTGAACTACAGAATCCTGTCTGTTTTTAATGCAGGGATGTCCACTACAGAATCCTCTCTGTTTTTAATGTAGTGATGTCCGCTACAGAATCCTCTCTGTCTTTAATACAGTGATGTCCACTACATAATCCTGTTTGTTTTTAATGCAGCGATGTCCACTACAGAATCCTGTCTGTCTTTAATGCAGTGATGTCCACTACAGAATCCTGTCTGTTTTTAATACAGTGATGTCCACTTCAGAATCCAATACAGTGATGTCCACTACAGAATCCTGTCTGTTTTTAATGCAGTGATATCCACTACACAATCCTGTCTGTTTTTAATACAGTGATGTCCACTACAGAATCCTGTCTGTCTTTAATGCAGTGATGTCCACTACAGAGTCTTGACTGTTTTTAATGCAATGATGTCCACTACAGAATCCTGTCTGTTTTTAATGAAGTGATGTCCACTACAGAATCCTGTCTGTTTTTAATACAATGATGTCCACTACAGAATCCTGTCTGTTTTTAATACAGTAATGTCCACTACAGAATCCTGTCTGTCTTTAATGCAGTGATGTCCACTACAGAATCCTGTCTGTTTTTAATACAGTGATGTCCACTTCAGAATCCAATACAGTGATGTCCACTACAGAATCCTGTCTGTTTTTAATGCAGTGATATCCACTACACAATCCTGTCTGTTTTTAATACAGTGATGTCCACTACAGAATCCTGTCTGTCTTTAATGCAGTGATGTCCACTACAGAGTCTTGACTGTTTTTAATGCAATGATGTCCACTACAGAATCCTGTCTGTTTTTAATGAAGTGATGTCCACTACAGAATCCTGTCTGTTTTTAATACAATGATGTCCACTACAGAATCCTGTCTGTTTTTAATACAGTAATGTCCACTACATAATCCAATACAGTGATGTCCACTACAGAATCCTGTCTGTTTTTAATGCAGCGATGTCCACTACAGAATCCTGTCTGTTTTTAATACAGTGATGTCCACTTCAGAATCCAAAACAGTGATGTCCACTACAGAATCCTGTCTGTTTTTAATGCAGTGATATCCACTACAGAATCCTGTCTGTTTTTTATACAGTGATGTCCACTACATAATCCAATACAGTGACGTCCACTACAGAATCCTGTCTGTCTTTAATACAGTGATGTCCACTACAGAATCCTGTCTGTTTTTAATGCAGTGATGTCCACTACAGTATTCCTGTCTGTTTTTAATACAGTGATGTCCACTACAGAATCCTGTCTGTCTTTAATACAGTGATGTCCACTACAGAATCCTGTCTGTTTTTAATGCAGTGATGTTCACTACAGAATCCTGTCTGTTTTTAATACAGTGACGTCCATTACAGAATCCTGTCTGTTTTTAATGCAGTGATGTCCACGACAGTATTCCTGTCTGTTTTTAATACAGTGATGTGTACTACAGAATCCTGTCTGTTTTTAATGCAGTGATGTTCACTACAGTATTCCTGTCTGTTTTTAATACAGTGATGTCTACTACAGAATCCTGTCTGTTTTTAATACAGTGATCTCCACAACAGAATCCTTTCTGTTTTTAATGCAGTGACGTCCACTAAAGAATACTGTCTGTTTTTAATGCAGTGATGTCCACTGCAGAATCCTGTCTGTTTTTATACAATGATGTCCACTACAGAATCCTGTCTGTTTTTAATACAGTGATGTCCACTACAGAATCCAATACAGTGACGTCCACTAAAGAATCCTGTCTGTTTTTAATACAATGACGTCCAATACAGAATCCTTTGTTTTTAATACAGTGATGTCCACTAAAGAATACTGTCTGTTTTTAATGCAGTGATGTCCACAACAGAATCCAGTCTGTTTTTAATACAGAGACGTCCACTACAGAATCCTGTCTGTCTTTAATACAGTGATGTCCACTACAGAATCCTGTCTGTTTTTAATGCAGTGATGTCCACTACAGTATTCCTGTCTGTTTTTAATACAGTGATGTCCACTACAGAATCCTGTCTGTCTTTAATACAGTGATGTCCACTACAGAATCCTGTCTGTTTTTAATGCAGTGATGTTCACTACAGAATCCTGTCTGTTGTTAATACAGTGATGTCCACTTCAGAATCCAATACAGTGATGTCCACCACAGAATCCTGTCTGTTTTTAATGCAGTGATATCCACTACAGAATCCTGTCTGTTTTTAATACAGTGATGTCCACTACAGAATCTTGTCTGTTTTTAATACAGTGATGTCCACTACAGTATCCTGTCTGTCTTTAATGCAGTGATGTCCACTACAGAGTCTTGACTGTTTTTAATGCAATGATGTCCACTACAGAATCCTGTCTGTTTTTAATGCAGTGATGTCCACTACAGAATCCTGTCTGTTTTTAATACAATGATGTCCACTACAGAATCTTGTCTGTTTTTAATGCAGTGATGTCCACTACAGAATTCTGTCTGTCTTTCATGCAGTGATGTCCACTACAGAATCCTGTCTGTTTTTAATACAGTGATGTCCATTACAGAATCTTGTCTGTTTTTAATGCAGTGATGTCCACTACAGAATTCTGTCTGTCTTTAATGCAGTGATGTCCACTACAGTATCCTGTCTGTCTTTAATGCAGTGATGTCCACTACAGAGTCTTGACTGTTTTTTATGCAATGATGTCCACTACAGAATCCTGTCTGTTTTTAATACAGTGATGTCCACTACAGAATCTTGTCTGTTTTTAATGCAGTGATGTCCACTACAGAATCTTGTCTGTCTTTAATGCAGTGATGTCCACGACAGAATCATGTCTGTTTTTAATACAGTGATGTCCACTACAGAATCCTCTCTGTTTTTAATACAGTGATGTCCACTACAGAATCCTGTTTGTTTTTAATGCAGTGATGTCCACTACAGAGTCCTGTCTGTTTTTAATACAGTGATGTCCACTACAGAATCCTGTTTGTTTTTAATGCAGTGACGTCCAATACAGGATCCTTTCTGTTTTTAATGCAATGGTGTCCACTACAGAATCTTGTCTGTTTTTAATGCAGTGATGTCCACTACAGAATCCTGTCTGTCTTTAATACAGTGATGTCAACTACAAAATCCTGTCTGTTTTTAATGCAGTGATGTCCACAACAGAATCCTGTCTGTTTTTAATACAGTGACGTCCAAGACAGCATCCTTTCTGTTTTTAATGCAATGATGTCCACTACAGAATCCTTTCTGTTTTTAACGCAGTGATGTCCACTACAGAATCCTGTCTGTCTTTAATACAGTGATGTGAACTACAGAATCCTGTCTGTTTTTAATGCAGGGATGTCCACTACAGAATCCTCTCTGTTTTTAATGTAGTGATGTCCGCTACAGAATCCTGTCTGTCTTTAATACAGTGATGTCCACTACATAATCCTGTTTGTTTTTAATGCAGCGATGTCCACTACAGAATCCTGTCTGTCTTTAATGCAGTGATGTCCACTACAGAATCCTGTCTGTTTTTAATACAGTGATGTCCACTTCAGAATCCAATACAGTGATGTCCACTACAGAATCCTGTCTGTTTTTAATGCAGTGATATCCACTACACAATCCTGTCTGTTTTTAATACAGTGATGTCCACTACATAATCCAATACAGTGACGTCCACTACAGAATCTTGTCTGTTTTTAATACAGTGATGTCCACTACAGAATCCTGTCTGTCTTTAATGCAGTGATGTCCACTACAGAGTCTTGACTGTTTTTAATGCAATGATGTCCACTACAGAATCCTGTCTGTTTTTAATGAAGTGATGTCCACTACAGAATCCTGTCTGTTTTTAATACAATGATGTCCACTACAGAATCCTGTCTGTTTTTAATACAGTAATGTCCACTACATAATCCAATACAGTGATGTCCACTACAGAATCCTGTCTGTTTTTAATGCAGCGATGTCCACTACAGAATCCTGTCTGTTTTTAATACAGTGATGTCCACTTCAGAATCCAAAACAGTGATGTCCACTACAGAATCCTGTCTGTTTTTAATGCAGTGATATCCACTACAGAATCCTGTCTGTTTTTTATACAGTGATGTCCACTACATAATCCAATACAGTGACGTCCACTACAGAATCCTGTCTGTCTTTAATACAGTGATGTCCACTACAGAATCCTGTCTGTTTTTAATGCAGTGATGTCCACTACAGTATTCCTGTCTGTTTTTAATACAGTGATGTCCACTACAGAATCCTGTCTGTCTTTAATACAGTGATGTCCACTACAGAATCCTGTCTGTTTTTAATGCAGTGATGTTCACTACAGAATCCTGTCTGTTTTTAATACAGTGATGTCCACTTCAGAATCCAATACAGTGATGTCCACCACAGAATCCTGTCTGTTTTTAATGCAGTGATATCCACTACAGAATCCTGTCTGTTTTTAATACAGTGATGTCCACTACAGAATCTTGTCTGTTTTTAATACAGTGATGTCCACTACAGTATCCTGTCTGTCTTTAATGCAGTGATGTCCACTACAGAGTCTTGACTGTTTTTAATGCAATGATGTCCACTGCAGAATCCTGTCTGTTTTCTATACAGTGATGTCCACCATAGAATCCTGTCTGTTTTTAATACAGTGATGTCCAATGCAGGATCCTGTTTGTTTTTAATGCAGTGATGTCCACAACAGAATCCTGTCTGTTTTTAATACAATGATGTCCACTACAGAATCCTGTCTGTTTTTAATACAGTAATGTCCACTACATAATCCAATACAGTGATGTCCACTACAGAATCCTGTCTGTTTTTAATACAGTGATGTCCACTTCAGAATCCAAAACAGTGATGTCCACTACAGAATCCTGTCTGTTTTTAATGCAGTGATATCCACTACAGAATCCTGTCTGTTTTTTATACAGTGATGTCCACTACATAATCCAATACAGTGACGTCCACTACAGAATCTTGTCTGTTTTTAATACAGTGATGTCCACTACAGTATCCTGTCTGTCTTTAATGCAGTGATGTCCACTACAGAGTCTTGACTGTTTTTAATGCAATGATGTCCACTGCAGAATCCTGTCTGTTTTCTATACAGTGATGTCCACCATAGAATCCTGTCTGTTTTTAATACAGTGATGTCCAATGCAGGATCCTGTTTGTTTTTAATGCAGTGATGTCCAATACAGGATCCTTTCTGTTTTTAATGCAATGGTGTCCACTACAGAATCTTGTCCGTTTTTAATGCAGTGATGTCCACGACAGAATCATGTCTGTTTTTAATACAGTGATGTCCACTACAGAATCCTGTCTGTCTTTAATACAGTGATGTCAACTACAGAATCCTGTCTGTTTTTAATGCAGTGATGTCCACAACAGAATCCTCTCTGTTTTTAATACAGTGACGTCGAAGACAGGATCCTTTCTGTTTTTAATGCAATGATGTCCACTACAGAATCCTTTCTGTTTTTAATGCAGTGATATCCACTACAGAATCCTGTCTGTTTTTAATACAGTGATGTCCATTACATAATCCAATACAGTGATGTCCACTACAGAATCTTGTCTGTTTGTAATACAGTGATGTCCACTACAGTATCCTGTCTGTCTTTAATGCAGTGATGTCCACTACAGAGTCTTGACTGTTTTTAATGCAATGATGTCCACTACAGAATCCTGTCTGTTTTTAATGCAGTGATGTCCACTACAGAATCCTGTCTGTTTTTAATACAATGATGTCCACTACAGAATCTTGTCTGTTTTTAATGCAGTGATGTCCACTACAGAATTCTGTCTGTCTTTAATGCAGTGATGTCCACTACAGAGTCCTGTCTGTTTTTAATGCAGTGATGTTCACGACAGAATCATGTCTGTTTTTAATGCAGTGATGTCCACTGCAGAATTCTGTCTGTTTTTAATGCAGTGATGTTCACGACAGAATCATGTCTGTTGTTAATGCAGTGATGTCCACTACAGAATCCTGTCTGTTTTTAATGCAGTGATGTCCAATACAGAATCCTGTTTGTTTTTAATACAGTGACGTCCACTGCAGAATCCTGTGTTGTTCCTTAATTGTTGCTCTATTTAACGGCACAGTCATTCACAGTCCTTGCCCATGTTGGGCCGCATCGTACAGGCCCCTGATTTGTTTCAGTCCACTACAGAAGGCCTGTAGACTCCACAAAGCCTGACTCAGGCCTACATGTATCTACAAGAGCCTGATGAGACCAGAAGGAGCCTCTTAGACAATAGAGCACAAAAGACTCCATTTCCCAGGCTGCCTAGGTGTGAAATTCCTTCACCATACTCTTGGCTGTCATTGGAGGAGACCCATGAGGAATCACAGGGGTCCCTCTGAGGTCACCAGGAAAGTATAGGTTGGACCTTCTCTCTTTCTTAGCTTGTCTCTCTCTTCTCCTGCCCCTGGCTTCCTGTGCTTCACCTGGCTTCCAGCCACATCTGCCTCCGAAGGGAGCATCTTTTTCCGTCTTGTGTTGGTTTTCCGCTTCAGTGTTGTGCAAATCATCACATTCTGTTTCTATGTACGTTATATATGTCTTTGAAAACCATTTCCTTCAAACATAATTGCAAGTTAATGACAGCTGCTGTGTTTTGTGATTTCATATACTGACCTGTTAAATGAGTTATCAAAGAGAACATAAGAGCCTCAGAGTTTATCAGAAGGACGGCTGCTTTACTGCAAACTATGTAACAGGACTGTGTGTAACCTTTTGGATGTGTAGAAGTACACAGAACATTAAATACCATTAGATCAAATCCTGTTGGTGTAAATAATTAATAAAGTTAAGGTACTGTGAGTAAATAAATGGCAAAGATGGTGGAGATAAACTTGTCATTTCTGCTTCAGGTATTTACCTCTGCCAAGGGAGGAGGTTATGTTTTTGCCAGCGTTGGTTTGTTAACAGGATAAAAAAAAGTTATTGACGGATGTGATGTCCAGGGTTAATAATAATAATAATAACTTTATTTATATAGCACTTTCCAAAATAAGTGCTTCACAGTAACAACAAATTGTTAATAATAAGAGACCACAAAAAACACAACAGATAAGACAACTATAAAAAGGCCATGTGATAAAAATGAGTCTTAAGAACTGATTTAAAAGAGGTTACTGAGTTTACCTGCCTGAGATCCTCTGGCAAAGAGCTCCAGAGCTGGGGGTGGCACGAACAGCAAAAGCCCGGTCCCCTTTAGTGACGAGATGGGATTTCGGGACTATGAGGAGGGCTTTACTGGAATATCTCAGGCAGCAGTCAGGCTCATAGGGAGTTAACAGGTCACAGATATATGCAGGAGCCTAACCATTCAGGACTTAAAAAGCAAGCAGAAAAATCTTAAAATCAATTCTAAAACTTACAGGTAACAGGTGACGGGCAGCAAGGACTGGGGTAATGTGATCACTTCTCTTAGGGCGAGTTAAAAGCCTGGCAGCTGCATTTTGGATTAACTGCAGTCTGTGTATATTACACCTGCTGATACCAGAATAAAGTGCATTACAATAGTCCAGTCTAGAAGAAATAAAAGCATGAATGACCTTCTCAAAGTCAACCGCTGAGAGGAAAGACCTGGTCTTAGTCAGATGTCTCCGTTGGATAAAGCAGGACTGGATCATTTTAGACACCTGAGCATTGAAGGACAACTCAGAGTCAAAAATGTCACCAAGGTTGTGGGCCTCTTTTTGAATGTTGCCTGCTAAGGTGCCCAGACTAGACAAGATAGTACCAGTGCAGCTAGAGCTGGGGGTGGAAGGGGTAATAATGATGATGTCAGTTTTTGTCATTTAGCTGAAGAAAATTCTTGGAGATCCAGCTTTTAATTTCTGAAAGGCAAGACAGAATGCAAGCGACATCAGTTGTACCAGGCTTTAAAGGGACATACAACTGTGTGTCATCTGCATAGCAGTGGAAATTAACACCATACCTGTGAATAATTTTCCCAAAGGGTAGCATGTAAATGGTGAATAGGAGTGGCCCTAAAATCGATCCCTGTGGGACCCCACAAGAGAGGGGAGCTTGAGAGGAGGAGGCATCACCCAGCATTACAGAGAAGGATCTGTTGGATAGATACGAGATAAACCAATCCAAGGCCACTTCACTGATTCCAACACAATTTCTCAGACGGCTAATCAGGACATCATGGTCCAAGTGGGAATGGAGTCTGAAAGGCAGGTGGATGACTTTGACAGAGCAACGGAGTTTTCCAGGGTTGATAGGGAGATTTCATTAAAACTAGATAGTGAAGAGAGCGGGCTGGAGTCAGGATCAGGCTCTCTGGACCCAGCGTTAAAATGCAGCCGGGTCTCCGCAATTTTGTTTGTAAAGTGCATGAGAAATTCTTCACATTTCTCAGGAGAGGATTCAGCTGGCTGGCTCTGTGGGGGACCAATCACAGCATTTATAGTCTTGAAAAGGATTCTGGGATTATGACCTTGACTAGAGATCAGCTCAGAGAAATAAGTGTTCCTAGCAAGTTTCACTGCACACTGATTAGTGAACAGAAGATTTCTTAAAGAGACAAGGAAGACACTAAATTTGTCCTTCTTCCATTTCCGTTCTGCTTTCTTGCATTGTGTCTTTAAAATCCTTAGCTTATCATTAAGCGAAGGCAAAGGGGTTGGTTTCTGGTGCTTGAATCTAACTGGTGCTATTGCATCTAATATAATTGTGCAAGAGGTGTTAAAAGTACTGACCAGTTCGTCTATGGTGGGCCTATGTTGTTCACTAGTAAACACAGAACTGTGCATGGCGGTAAAAGCTTGGCAGTTTAGGGGATGGGAGCAGATCAGTGTGGGGGAGTTTGAGTCAGGGGAGAGAAATGGAACCTGGAAAAGCACTGCGTTGTGGTCAGAGACTGCAAAGTCGACTAAGTTCACATCATCCACACAAAAACCATGGAAGAGTACAAAGTCAAGTGTGTGACCTTTGTCATGGTAGGGCTGCTTCACATATTGGTCAAATTAAAAGAATCTAAAAGTTGGATAAAATCAAAAGTAAATGAAGAGGAAGAAGGACAGCAGACATAAATATTAAAATTGCCAAAAATAAGAATTATGTCATATGTTGGAGGTTATAGAATCTTTGCAATTGTTTCCATTTTTAGTAATAGTCCATTCATCTTGGACTATTACAACAGCTTTAGTCTAAGAGTCTCTGCTGGGTCTACAACCTCAGAGTGGCGCAAGCTTGAGAAGGGAATCATCACTGGATGTACTATTTCAGTGATCCTTTTTGCACTGGCCATGAATATGCTGGTGAAGCCTGCTGAAGTTCAGTGCAGAGGGCCCCCCACCAAGTCCGGTGTCAGACAGCCGCCCATCAGGGCCTTTATGGATGACCTGACTGTGACGACTACATCTGTCCCAGGGAGCAGGTGGATCCTGCAGGGCCTCGAGGAGCTGATCACCTGGGCTCGCATGAGCTTCAAGCCGGGGAAGTCTAGATCCCTGGTGCTGAAGAAAGGGAAGGTCATCACCAAGTTCCGTTTCGCACTTGGTAGCATCCAGATACCATCGATCACAGACAAGCCAGTGCGAAGCCTGGGAAAGGTGTTTGACTGCAGCCTGAGAGACACGGCATCCATCCGAGCAACGAACCAAGAGCTGGAAGCTTGGCTAGCTGCAGTGGACAAGTCAGGCCTACCTGGCAAGTTTAAGGCCTGGATATACCAACATGGCATCCTCCCACGGATACTCTGGCCCCTCTTGGTCTATGAGGTCCCGATTTCCACAGTCAAGGGCTTTGAGAGGAGGGTCAGTAGGTTCCTGCGGAAGTGGCTGGGACTACCTCGGAGCCTGAGCAGCATCGCCCTGTACGGGCAGAACAACATGCTAAAGCTCCCCATTAGCAGCCTGAATGAAGAATTCAAGGTGACCCGTACCAGGGAGGTGCTGCAATACCGTGAGTCCTCCGACCCAAAGGTCTCTCAAGCTGGCATCGAGGTCAGGACAGGACGGAAGTGGAGGGCATCAGCGGCCGTGGATGTCGCTGAGTCGCGGCTAAGGCACAGGGTGCTGGTGGGTGCAGTGACGCGTGGAAGGGCTGGCCTAGGTAGCAGCACAACACCATGCTACGACAAGGCACAAGGGAAGGAGAGGAGGTCGCTGATCCAGGATGAGGTGCGAGCATCAGTCGAGGAAGAGCGAGCCAGCAGAATGGTTGGAATGCGGCAGCAGGGAGCCTGGACAAGATGGGAGCAAGCGGTGGAGCGCAAAGTCTCATGGGCTGAGCTTTGGAAAGCTGAGCCCCATCGAATAAAGTTCTTAATCCAGGCTGTCTACGATGTTCTACCAAGCCCATCCAACTTGTTCTGCTGGGGAAAGGTGGATTCTCCAGCTTGTCCTCTGTGTCTGAGGAGAGGGACCCTGGAGCATATCCTCAGCTGCTGCCCGAAAGCCCTGGGAGAGGGGCGCTACCGCTGGCGTCATGACCAAGTCCTGAAAGCCATAGCGGACACCATCTGTAGTGGGATTAGCCACTGCAAGCGCCTCCGCCCAGTGAGAAAGACTATCACTTTCGTCAGGCCTGGGGAGAAGCCACCATCAGCTGCCAGGACCACCTCCTCTGGTCTGTTAGCAGCGGCGCAAGACTGGGAGCTGAAAGTTGACCTGGGGAAACAACTGAAGTTCCCAGAAACGGCTGCCACAACATCGCTAAGACCAGACTTGGTGCTGATCTCGGAGGCTTCCAAGCAGATCATTCTCTTCAAGTGGATGGGAAACTGTGTCCAAATTTTTGACTGGTACTGTATATATACGTATATATATATATATATATATATATATATATATATATATATATATATATATATATATATATATATATGTATAAAGAAAAAAAAAGGTTTTATTATTTGTTTGAAGGGATTTTGAAGAAGTTTATTAGTGGCACTGAAGATCTTAACATGTTGTGTTTTGACATCAGTAACTGAAAGATAGAAAGGTGTGTTTCCTATATTCAAATATTATTTAGTCATTTAAAATAATTTTCATTGTTATATTTTACTTATTAATCATTTTGATTTACTTTTACTTTAGTAATCATTTGTTTTATTTTCATTCTATCTCAAGTCATTTAATCAAGTCATTTAATCATGTTTTACTGAGTCATTTACTCATGTGTTGTGATGAGGCAATGTCTGCCATGATTCGTGAGTCCGAGAGGAGGGGGGGGGCTAGCAGATGAAGCCGAGTAGCCTTTACGTGCCCTTTGAATGAACTTTTTCTAGCCGAGGGGCGGAGGGCCCTCCGGACCTTGACAGAACCAGTCCATTCTGGTGGGAAAGTCCCTGCCCTGGCTGGAGAGTCCCGGGGAATTTCTTCTCATCTCGCACCTATAAGATGCTCCCCTATAAAAGCGACTGCCGGAGTCAGTCTCTCTTGATCCACGGAAGCTTATCAGGCCTGTGTCATCCGTGTAGGAGTGGTGAAGAAACTTAGCTCCGCGGAACAGGGGAATCTGAACTCTAACCTCTGAGGACTTGGTGAAGATGATTAGGCTGCATTGACTAGCTTGTCGGACCTCTAGGGTGGACAGGTGGGTCTGTTCAGCCGAAGTCAGATTAGCCAAGCATCCTCCTTAAATTTGCATGTTTTTAGAACCCCTCTCCCCTTCCCATATCCGTACCCCTCAGTGCTCACATGTCGCCTAAAGTCGAGGACTAGGCCAGTGATAGAGGGACGGCTGTGTAGGGGCCCACAGTTGTAACCGGACAGGACAGAGAAACTAGCCGACATAGAGATCAGAGGTCAGCAAAGATTCAAAAAGAGAATAAGTAATAAATTATGTGTTTTTCTTTAATTTAAAATAAAAAAAGCCTTAATTTAAATTGAATTAAAGTATGTTAGATTAAATAAAAATAGTGAATTATTTCAAACTATTTATCTAAATTAAAATTGAACCACTTCTATTGAATTGAACAGCTGAACCTCCTTTCCTTCTCTCCTCGAGGGCTACGGGCCGCTAGCATAGTCCATATAAAAGTCAGAGAGTGCTACAGGCAGCAGATTAATGAACGTGCTGTTGCCGGTAGGAAAGCCTCAGTTCTGACACATCTGAGGGCAGCCCGTCTAGTAAGTTCCCTATAAGATAAGAAGCGACAATTCGCTACACATACTGTGACATTATAGTGGAAAAAAGCTCAGAAAATTCATGAATAAAACCAGAAATGTGTTTTATCCACTGTTAGTAATCACAGCATAACTAGTGATATCACTACCTGATTTACTTGTCCAGTAAGTGAACGTCAGCTACAAACTTAGACTGAATTCACATTTTTCCTGTACACATACATCTATAGTTAAATTATATTTCACTTTTCAGATGAGTCTATTCAACTGGTTGGTTAGAAGAGAAAGGAGGATGGTGACCATGGAGGTTAGTAAAGCTACATGTTGCCTATCTAAATGCTAAAGTGTGTTACAGAAAAAAAGACTGGTAGTTCGTGTGAGAGAGGAAAGAGAAGCAAGGAGGACAGCAGAGAGAGGGAGCAGTGCTTAATATTTTGATAAAGCTGGACATTAAGACACAAAAGACAAACATGAATAATCCTATCTGTAATTAATTTAAGGTCATTTAATTTGACGCTATTCTCAATCGCATGAATATGGGCCAGCATCACATCCTCATGGACACCAACACAACAGCACAGCTGCTGGAAAAAAAAATCTAGGGGGAACACTGACATTACATACAGTATAATACATTTTGTATTACATTTTGTTCTCCTTGCTAAATTGTTACTTTAATTAGTTTTCACTTAGATTGTGATTCATTTGATCTCTTAAGAAAGCACCACCATCAATCATACTGATGTCATTTCATTCATTTGCACACCTTGCTGCCGCAGTACAGCAATGGTGCCGCCGCAGCAAAGAAGGGAGGCTATGGGGGGGGCTGTGTTTGCTGCATTCGATGGCGGTACACGCTAGGTGGCAGCAGAGATCTAAAATCCTGACTGAACGTGTGTAAACATAATTGCCCAATGCCCCAGCAGACAGGTTTCTTTCACTCCTCGCTCAAACTATCTGTCATATCCATCTATGTCAAATTGGAACGACCATCTCTGAACAGTGGCGGGGGTTTACGCCATCAGTGGGAGCTTTCCCGAAATCTAAAAGAGTCCCTAATCACCAGTGTCCTATAGGCCTACAAACACTCGACACTGCCTTTGTATTTAATAATAAACACATTTTCTGTAAAGCATCTTTCTGACTCTGAGTGTCGTATTTTTTAAATGCTGGCTGTACTTAAATTGTTCATATCATATAGAGTGAATTATTATCAAAAACAAAAAACAAAAAACAGAATGTAAGATCAAACTAAAATTATGATAACAAAATAGTTAGTAAAATACAGCCTATAGGGACTCATTGATTCCAGTCAGGAGTTGCCAAAATCAAAGCAAACACGCTTGATTTTTACAGCAGTGGCACGTACTTACATTGTGCATATCATATAGTGCAAATTATTATCAAGACAAAAACACACACACACACTGTCACATTGCACAAGCTCTAGTAATAATAATGGCCTTTCTAATCGCTCAGTACTTAGCACCCTCTCAGCGACTACTCTCCCCTCATCCCCCTTCAAATATCCTACTGATGGTTCTCATTGTGATTCATTGAAATGCATGTAGGGTGTCCTGTTCTTGCAGAGACAGAGGAGAAGGGTGAAGGGTGAGGGCTACAGTATATGGCCCTCCAAACGGAGGGTTTTCAGTGGCACACTTGAAGTGGGGGGGGTAGGAGATATCAGCCAGAATGCCTTGTGAATCATCTGCAAGATCGTGAAAAACAATGTAAAATCTAACAATCTAACTTAAAACAATGTTATAACTTTAGCTATTTGTCCAGAGACAGCAGACACACACACACACACACACACAACTAGCGATTTATGTTATGAAGAAAATGTCGATAATACATTTTTGAAATGGCAGTAAACTAATATGACCCGACAGTCATCATAAATTTTTAACAAAGAAAATACGTTTGTGAGGGTTTTTTGTTTTATTTTTTTTTTGCCTCTGAAACATTCACTGTAAAATTGAATTAGTTGAGTTACTTAAAAATATTATGTAAACTCATTGCCTTGATAAATTAAGAAAAGTACACTTGACATTTGAGTGTGCAATACTTAAACCATCTTCTTTACTTTGTGTGTGTAACACTTAAATTAGCTTGCTTACTGTTATTGTGATAACTTAAAATACCAATATCCTAAAAAGTACTGTAGCACGAAGCATCTTATTGCAGGAATTTGACAAAATGATTTGCTTTTTACTCTGGAGTGTTTGTTATTACAACACATCACACTACTTTATTTGCATCACCCAGGCAGGATGTCTCTAACCGTGTGAGAGACTGAACTCATGATGCAGATGTGTTGTATAACTAAACATTTTCTATAGAAATATTTCTAAAGAACTAATTACTGCTTAACTGATAATTATTCAGAATACATTTAAACACAGGTTACTTGGTTTTTTGGCCTCAAACACATTGTCTCAAGGTATGCTGGGAAACTCCACCCGCCTATCCCCAACACGACAGTATCTATTAACCCATTGTGCAAAACTGTATTGTTTCAACTGTCATTAAACATTTATTTTTATAAGGTAAAAAGGCGTCAGTTACCCAGGACAGATGCAGAACAATAAACAATATACAGTATGTGAATCTATTCTGGTGTGTGCTATAAGAGCATTCATGTAACAGATCTGAATGTGAATTAAAGATTTTAGAAGCTGGGACAGGAAATACCTGAGTAGAGTTTTACAAAACAAAAGCACCATTTATCCAACTTTTCTCACATAACAAAAGGAATGTTTACCATGAAAAGTAGTGGAGGACAAGTAAAAAGTATGAAGATAAAACAGGCTATTCAATGTCTGTAGTGGACATCACTGTATTAAAAACAGACATGTGCTGTCGTGAACATCACTGCATTAAAAACAGACAGAAACAGGTAACCTGCACATTTGTGAAGGCATCATTAATGCTGAACCATATATACAGGTTTTGGAGCAACATATGCTGACAAGTAGACAATGTCTTTTTCAGGGAAGGCCTTGTTTATTTCAGCAAGACAACGTCAAACCACATTCTGCAGGTATTACAACAGCATGGCTCCGTAGTAGTATAGTCCGATGCTAAACTGACCTGCTTGCAGTCCAGACTTGTCACCCATTGAAAATGTTTGGAGCATTATGAAACATAAAATAGGACAAAGGAGACCCTGAACTCTGGAGCAGCTGAAATCCATCAGACATGAATGGAAAACATTACTCTGTAAAAGGACATCAACTGGTCAACTGGTCTCCTCAGTTCCCAAACGCTGACAGAGTGTTGTTAAAAGAAGAGGTGATGTTAAAAGAAGAGGTGATGCAAACACAGTGGTAAACATGACCCTGTCCAACTTTATGGAAACGTGTTGCTGGCATCAAATTCTAAATGAGGATATCATTTTCAAAACAATTACATTTTTCTGTTTCAACTTTTTGAATCTTGTCTTTGTCCTATTTTCAATTACATATGGGTTATCAATGATTTACACATCATTGCATACTGTTTTTACTTACATGTTACACAGCGTCCTTACTGGTTCTATATGAATGAATGGCTAAAGCTAAAAAATACAGCATGTAACTGACCTCTTAAACGTCTAATGGTCAGTTAAATCATTATTTGTGTCTAGTTCGAACAAACAAGATGCAAGAGGATGCTGAGATAGTTAAGTAACAAAAATCCCCACCAGATACCTGAATTATGAATTGGAACTGAATGTAAAATGCATATCAGGAAAATAGTGGAATAAATGATGAACAAGTACTTACTTAGCAAACTGGAGATGATTAAAAACAGTAGGTTTCAATATGTGTTCTTTAAAATAAAGCTTTTAGTACTTTTTAAGGACATACTCTATGTCATGGCAGGCCAAGGGGTCTCGGCCGTCTTCACGAACTGCTTTATTATGAAAACTTGCACTAGAAAGCCAAGGTGTCAGACTTTCCACTAGGTAAAGTGTCCCCATGGGGATCAGGCTCAAACCTTTGCTCAGGCCAAGCCCCCACCACTCCATCTGCTGAGAAAAGAATGAGTAAAGCAAGGATGGCAGCTGGATTGCAGGTCCTGGCCACAGATGTAGAAGGAAGGATGTAGAGAAGAAGGAAGAGGATGATGAAGTGGTTGGGATGGAATCTTTAATGAGAAAGGAGTCCCTCCCCTTGGGTCGGCGTCTGGCAGCTACAGAGGGAGAAGGTGAACAGTCACACTTCTGCCACCTCACTAAGGCTCGACAAGACTTGGGTTCTAGAGCCCTGGGGCTTGACCTCTCAATAGGGGCTGATGGAGCTTCCTTCCCTCTCTATGATATTGAGGGGGTTACACCAGCACCATATTCTAGGCCACTCTGCCACCTCCAAGAGGGTTCCTTTCAAGAGGGTGGTTAGAGGACAGTTTTATGCATGCCTCTCAGGACACCCACCCCTCTTGAGATGGTAGGTTGCTTGCCACCATAAGGGATAGAGAGCATCTGCTACCCCCACTCCCCCTTGACAAACAAAAGAAAAAAAGAGAAAAGGAGGGAGCTGAGGCTAAATTCCTACATTATCCTTGGGCTGATCAGAGAGCTGGCAATAGCAGCAGACAGTAGCAGCTTGTACTGCGATGACAGCACTGAGGCTGGTCAGGCACCATGCGATTATTTCAGTCAAGCTCAACCTATGCCTATGGCATGAGAGTTGAGCTTGACTGGTTAGGCTGCCCATCGAGCTGTTAGCCATGTCTGGAGGCTTCTTACTGGGATAGTTGAAAGCATGGGGATTGGCGTGGTGATAACTGCTGCCACCCACCTCCCCCTCTCACCAAATGGAACACACCACTTCCACCACCTCAGCTTTTCTCATGGCCTCGGTGGTGGTTTCGACCATGACCCCACCGGAATCGGTTTGCTCGATCCTTCCCCCATGGCAGGCTGAGCGATGGTCTAATTGTTGGTGGACACTCTGGCAAAAGAAAAATAGAGAATGATCTCCTCATCGCCAGAACGGGCAAATCCAGGATGTCAGGTGCCTTAAAGGTATACTCCCCCTCAATATTTACCTGCTCAAGGTGTGTTTATAATTTTTAAAGTAACCACGATATTTTTATTCAGTAGGATGAATGCTATTCTACAGGCTGATATAATGGTAAAATTTTTAGCACAGCGGAATACAGAGAACAATTATGATTTTAAGTGTAGGGTGAAAAATACGATGTAAACGATGCGCCATTTTGAAATTCAGAAACGGCATGTGTCTTGTCTTCCTCAAGGGGTTCCCCATATTTCCATGCAAGGCCCCACGCGCATGTGCAGCAGTTTTAAATCTGCGAGTACATGGAGAACACGGAAGCGTGGACGACTTAAAATAACAGATAGTGTGAGGAAAAGGTGTCGAGTATCTGAACAAAAGAAACGGAGAGCAAAACTGGTAAACACTGGAGAGCAGAAGGATCGATGGGAGCTACTGAAATCTAAATCTGGACACACGGCTGGCTTGCATTAGCGATGGAAAGCCGGAGGGAAATAGCTGCCAGGAAGAAAAACACATCTACCCACAGAATTCCCTTTCGTTTGGCATGTTTTTGTTTGAATTATATATGGAAACTTGACCAAATAATAAAATGATATTTATTAATTGATATGCCACATTTTGGGTGGAATGCATTTTGTACACCTAGACTGTTAGTTGAGTGGGACCATACCTTTAACCAGTTTAAAGAAAACCAGCCCCTGAGGTTGAAGATGTCGACACTTCACAATGAAGCCGGTATTCTGAGCTGGCGATTAGTTTGCACCATAGACCTTAACGATGCCTCTCCTCAGATTCCAAGCTACAGGTCATTCCTGAGGTCTGCCTGTGAGGACAAGATCTTGAAATTGTATGTTCTCTCAGTGAGATACTCTTGGCCACTTGCACCCTGACAATGTGCATGGACACATTCCTCCTTTACATGCGCCCAGTGCCTCAAAAACAGAAAGAAAACGCCCCCCCAAAAAACAAGCAATCTAGCTCCAATATTAGCGCACCTGTCTTCCAAAATAAGCACATATTGATATGTTTTTGCACAAGTCATCTGCATCACCAACAACAAAAAACATCTTATTTGTCATATAATTCATGCTAATCATGCTGATATGCGAAAAGCCCCACAAATTCTGATGATAGATCCCATTCATGTCATAAGGCCCCGAGTCATTTATGAATCCAATTTACAACCACATATGAAAGTGACTCATATCTGATTTGAAAAGATTGGATTTTTGTGTTCAGACAGCCCTGAAAAAAAAGTCCGATTTGTGTCACCATGAGGCAATAAATAAATAAATAAATTTAAAAAAATAAAAATAAAAAATAAAAATAAATAAATATATATATATATATATATATATATATATATATATATATATATATATATATATATATATATATATATATATATATATATATATATACACACTACCAGTCAAAAATTTGGACACAGTTTCCCATTCAAGTGGATGGGAAACTGTGTCCAAACTATTGACTGGTACTGTATATATATATATATATATATATATATATATATATATATATATATATATACACACACACACACACACACACACACACACACACACACACAAATGCTTCATCCTCCTGTTCTGAGTTTGTTTCACTGTGTGCATCCTGCAGTTGTGGCAAGCCATTGCTACAGCTTTTTGTGTAAGATATGAACTGTGTGTTAACCACAAATATCATCCTTCTTTTTGCTGCACAATGTTTGTACATTTTAGGCAGTTGCTGAATATAAATATTGCTCTTTGCAGGCAGGAAGACATCTAATCTGTTCTCAGATCCCAACTGAAGGTAAAGAAAGCTTCTGTTTGCCTTGAAACTATAAGAGAGGATGAATCCACATACTTTAAGCTAAATAGCTTAACTAAGTCAACAAAATACAAGGCATGGTCCAAACCAGTTGTGTGAAATGCCACCAGCTAACTATGGAAGCTATCATGGAACACGCTGTGATGATTTGAGCCCAGTGATGAAAGAAGTATTCAGTTGCTTTAAAATGGTAAATGGACTGTACTTATATAGAACCTTTCTAGTCTGACTGACCACTCAAAGCTTTACAACACCAGCCTGCATTCACCCATTCACACCAACATTCATACAGTGGTGACATTCGTACCATGCAAGGCTCCACCTGCTCATTAGGAGCAGTAACCATTCCCACAAACACTCACACACCAATGGAACAGCCATCAGTATCTTTCACAAGGATAAGGACCTTCTGATAAGTGGACGCCTACTCTACCACTGAGCCACAGCTGCCCCTTTACTTAAAGTACTTTGAAAATACACCATAACAAGGAAAAGTCCTGCATTCAAAACCTTACATAAGTTAAAGAATGTAATTATAGTAATATATTTTAAAATAGTTCACTTAAAAGTAGAATTGTCTCAACACAGAGGAACACTTCATCGTCACTTTATTACAAGCATTCAAAATCAACATGTCTGGTCATATATAGAGGTTTTATTGGACAGGGAGGGGATAAAAATTGTAATCTGAAAAGTAATTATTAAGTAAAGCTGTTAGACAAATGTGAGTAAAAAGTACAATATTGTCTCCGATAAAGTGGAGGGCCTGTACATCTACTGGGCAAAGGGGACATTTCCTGTCTTCATGCCTGTTAAAAGTATGTCTCGCCAGTAGAAGGAGGGCACTGTTGAGTCAAACTGATACCTCCAGATATTCTTCAGGTGTGCTAACCCCTGAGATTACTATTTCCTCAAAGACTCTCTGCTTACAGACTTTGATGGACTCAGGAGATGACGAGAGCTTCATGGACCGGGAAGTAGCGCAGAAACTGGGGCCTTACCTCGACCTCTTGAGGCTAACGCCATGGAGGACCGACTTTTTTGCCAAGTCACCCACTGCACCCGACTTGTCCAGCTCGTGATAGCAAGTAACTATTACCAGCTTTTCAGTCTCCATCTATTCCACTTTGCCTACAGTACATCCTCTCATCCTGGGTCTTCCCTGGTTGATGTAAACACAACCCTCATTTCAACTGGTACACTGGAGAAAAGAAAAAAAGGCTGTGCTGTTACCTTTTCCTCTCCCTCTCCTCCTGAGTTCCAACCCTGTATTGTTCAGTGTGAACAAACAAAGGAGTTGTAGAGTCTACCACTCCTCAAGCATCTTCAGAGACTCCTCTCACGGCCAAGACGCCCAGGGGTGCTGTTGCCTTCTCATATCCAGAAACACCAGTTCAAGACCTGGCTAATGTTCCCACCTGTTAGTACAATATAAAAGGCTCGTGCTATACAGCCCTACCTCCCCAGAGACCCTATTGCATTGATCTCCTGGAAGGAACATCTCCCAAGGTGTGTCTCTACTCTCTCTCAGCCCTTGAAAGAGAAGCTATGCAGAAAAACATAGACTACTCTCCCTATGGGCATCATTCGGCAATCACTGTCTCCTGCTGGAGCTGAGTTTTTCTTTCTGGCCAAGAAAGACAAGTCTCTCCATTTGCACATTGACTATAGAGGCCTGAATGACATCACTATCAAATACATGTACCCTCTCCCACTCAGTTCCTCAACATGTGAACTATTGAAAGACACCAAAGTTTTCATTAATTTAAATATCAAATTTAATTAAAAGATTAAATATAATCCCTTTACACCTTGCATCTTACTTTGTGTCCAGATTGTGAACCATTTAACAAGCAAAAGAGAGTTTGACATGCCAGAAAACAAACAATTTACAAATATTGTCTAAATAATTCTTTATATCATAGTGAGTTTCATTCTTTACTTTGGCCATACTTCCAGTGCCCAACCATAACCCTCACTTCCAGTAAGGCTTCCACACAGACTAATTAAAACAAATACAGTTAATGACATTCTTTGAGCACAGTCAGACACATTTTATCAGTAGCGAAAACTTAAAAATCTTTAGGCCATCATTGGCTTTTAGCATACATGCCCTTGAGTAGCCTATGAGAGAAATGATACGTAAAAAAAAAACAAATACATGACTGATACAGAAAAAAAACAAACCCAGAATACAGAACAACTTTTTCCCTTCTGGCTGATTCATGCCTAATCTGTTTGTTTTATGATAATGAATGGAGACATATCTGTTTAATTTCCAGCTACACAGTATGTTATTGGTTAATTTGATGGTTTTTTTTAACAGTAGGTGGGGACAAGTATGAACTGAGTTTTCCTATAAGTACTGGACATGTGTGGGTTTGTACTGTCAGGCTTATTTCCAGCCCTCTTTGAAAGACAGTCTGTGATAACACTGACACTCATTTCAAAATAGTTTTTCAAGGATGTCAAATATGGACAAGCGTACAGCCTCTGGTAAGACAAACAAAAAACTTCTCAGCATGGTTTTTAATGTTAAGTAATAAGTGTGGAAAATCTGCTAATGAATGATATTGCTCTATTTTCTCTTCTTTCGGACTATTTTCATGGCATACTTTAGACAAATAGCTGTAACAAAGAAGGATTTTATCTTGATTCAGCCTTACAATATTTATTTCTAATGTGTAAATTTGTATTGATTTTATGCTTTTGTCTTTTACTGTTTGTCTCCCTTGTAGCATCAGTATCTACAAAGGGATCAGTCATTCATGATTTCTCTCCTGAGAATTGTGACATCGACATTTTAGACAATGGAACAACCATCAGAGATTTCATCGATGAAAAAATAAAAGAGCGTGTTGAAAAGGTGAGTGTCAGAGACAACAGGACACTTTCCTAAATGTAAATCTATTATTATTGTGAGATGAGATTCTTGATGTTTGCATTTTCAAAATAAAATGTTGATTTTGCTTTTTTTTTTTTTTCATTTAGGACATTGAAGAACCATTCTTTGTGGCAAGTCTAGATCGTCTGTATATGACACACCTCAGGTGGATCACTAACTTACCTCGAGTCAGGCCTTTCTTTGCTGTAAAGTGCAACAACACACCAGTAGTTTTGAAGATGCTGAGTGATCTGGGCACAGGTTTTGACTGTGCTAGCAAGGTACTATATGTTCTATTTCTTTTTTCTCAATCTTTTACACTGAGGAAGGTTGTTTCCTCCTCATTCTCCTTCTCAGTTTGCTCATTTGAAACATGTTTTGTTCTAACAGAATGAGATTAAGCTGGTCATGTCCCTGGGAGCGACTCCTGATGACATCATATATGCACATACTACCAAACCACTGTCACACATCAAATATGCCTACAATCGTGGAGTAAATAGGATGACTTTTGATAATGAGGATGAACTCCTGAAAGTTTCACTTTGTCATCCCAACGCCAAGTAAGTGAAACACTGCTAATAATTATTGCCCTTATCTGTCATGTTAATTGTTCTTTGAGTATTAATTCATGCAACCCTTTTGAATTACATTCCAGACTGGTGCTCCGTATTGCAGTGGATGATTCAAAATCCACAGTAAGACTCAGTGCAAAGTTTGGAGCCAGACTGGAGTCAGTTGGTAAACTGCTGGGACGTGCTAAAGAGCTGGGTGTGGACGTCATTGGTGTCAGCTTTCATGTGGGCAGCGGTTGTACTGGAAGTGTGGCTTTCAAACAGGCCATAGCAGATGCCCGACATACTTTTGACATTGGGGTAAGTCATTGTCATAACAATAGAACAATACATATCCATCTTTACAGGTCAAGCAATTGTTATTGAGTGATTTTGATGATTTGAAGTTCAGGCTTGGGCTTATTTATAAATCTTATTACAGAAATACATCGATTTGCATAACAGTCTTTGGCACATTGCAAAGAAGCATGTCCACCCAGCATGTAGTTCAAGTAATTGGAAGTCTAGAAAATTTTTTCTACATAAAATATCATTCAATTTTACAACAATCCATGAATAGTGTTCATGGTGTGACTTTGTACTGTGATCAGTGAGGTCCGAACCCCTGATACACCCCGCTCCAGCGGAATCCTTCCAACATGAAATCGTAAAGTTGAACTGTAGCTCAAAAGTGATCATTTTCTACTTTTGCTGAGAAACACACAAAAGAAATAAGTGTGACAGCCCCTGACACAGTTGTGTTGCAAGTCCTTTTCCAGGATAATAACAGAATCTGAAAGGCTGCTATAGAAGCGTTTGTTTTTTTTTGCTTTGAACCATGGAACTGAAATGTACCATTGGACTTCTTAATTCAGCTTGAAACTACTTGATCCATTCTTATGCATGGTCCTTTGCAATTTTTTTAATCTTGGCCATGATCTCTTTGCAAGAATGCTAATAGACTGTATTAACATTTGCTGCTCATTAGCCACAGCATCTCTATATTGTTTTCTCTTTTTTTGTATTTTTTCAGAAATTTCTGGGCTTCAAGATGAGCCTCTTGGATATTGGAGGAGGATACTCTCCAAGAGAAAATTTTGAAGTTCCATTTGAAGAGGTAAAATCAAGAAAATATGCAAAACAAAAAAGAAAGTCTTGAAAACCCTGCTTGGCCTGTATCCATCGTGACCCGGCCCTGGATAAGCAGGCAGAAAATGGATGGATGGACATGAAAAGAAAAAACCTGTGAAAAATGGTTTTAACCTATTATGTTTTTGCCTTCCTAGTGTGCACAGGCCATTAATGAAGCGCTGGATGAATTTTTCCCGCCTGAATGTGGGGTTTTGGTTCTTGCAGAACCAGGCCGATACTACGTGGAACCAGCCTTCACATTGGCAGCGAACATCATTGGCAAAAAGGTCATCACAGATGATATAGATAAACATGGTAATGTATAGATCTTTCTTTTTAGGCCACATGAATGTACCTACCCAGCACCATACATAACATGATGTCAAAGTACAGTATTGTACAGTATTTGTACAGCATAAAGGCAAGAAATGTAATTTAATGCTCTAACTTGGAAATTGTATTGCATTGTTTAATCCACACCTTTTTGAATTTGATGTGTGCAAATGTCCCAACTTTTTTGTGATTGGTGTTGTAGTGACTTTAATTATTTTGGATGCATTTTTCCAGCCGGTGAGATAAACAGCTGCAAGAGAATGATGATGTACTACATTAGTGATGGACTGTATGGCTCCTTTGGTCTGGTTTCCACGCATCCTAACACCACCAACGTTGAACCATACCCCTACAGGGTAAATATCAAACCTGTCACAACAAAAGAATGCCAATATTGGCTCATTGTTCAAAACAACAGATTATATTCATTGCCAATGGCCAAGTCAACAACTTAAAATTATTGTGTTACAGTCTGTCTCTCTGTCCCTCCCTTCCAATAATGATAAGTCCTCTAAGCCTTGGCTGAGGAGTGAGTTGTTTACCTGAGTGAGCCAAGGACTTCTACAACACCCCTGATTATCTGCCTGATTTCAATCTTGTTAAGTAGGCTAAGATGGTTAGCCTCCAGCATGCAAGATTCCATTCTTCATCCCAGTCAGTTAGCACAGAACCAGCCAATTCCCTGCCTGAGCCTGATTCCTCCTGGAATTTCCTCCAGAAGCAAGCATAGCTCCTGTCAGTTGAACCAGTTGGCCACACTGACCCTCAGTTGATCTTCCCACCAACATTCTGCCAAAACTCAAGTAGCCTCCTCTTTCCCACAGCCAAAATTCTCAACAAAAAAAGAACTGACAAGACAAAATATCCATAATTCCCTAATTTAAGCACTAGGGTTAACAACAATGACACAACCTGATATCATATTCATGTTGAGTTAAATAAGACTTGAACAAATGTGTTTAAGTTGAACATGAGAACCAGTGTGAAGTAGATGTCATATTTAGTTTTATTTACTCCCCACAGGCTGTGAAGAGCAGCGAGCAGAAATACAAGACTATTCTCTGGGGTCCAACCTGCGACTGCCATGACAAACTACTTGGCACGTACTGTTTACCAGAGATGCACGTCGGGGAATGGCTTCTAATGGACAACATGGGCGCTTACTCTGTTACTATGTGCACTGACTTTAATGGATTTGAAAGAGCACATCTCTACACTGTTGTAACAGCTGACACTTGGCACAACTTAAACCTCTCTGACACCTACAACATCTTTTAATCACTTCATACAGGTCAACCCTTATAGAACACCCCTAAATCTTATGGATTCTGCATTTCAAAGTCCCTGTGGAAACTCAGTAGATTCATTCCACATAGTGAAAAGAATGACAAAGCTTATTTTAGTCGTGAAATCCTGTCATAAAAGCTGGTCTAGTGGATCTGATGGTTGACTTCTTCGCAGATTACCTGAATTCGAGTCTTGCAATTGTGTGGGTTTAAAAAAATAATAATTTAGCAAATATATGCTATCAAATGCTGTGTTTTCTTAGGGTGAACATTATAGCTAAGAGTAATTGATTCAGTCATCTGATATTACTGGAAACATTAAAAATTCTGATATGAAGTGCTAGATGAGTTTTCTTTGGATTTCAAATATATTAATTTAAACAAAAAATGGCTTTGATATTTTAATGGTAGCTGGATATACTAACAGTAAGAGCTGAGCTAATAAGAAAATTGTGTAATTAAAGCAACATCAGTAACATGTTAAGGTTTGTTATAATTACTGTACTAATACTATCTTTGAATATTATACTACAAGGTAAAATGTAAAGAGATGTGCTGAACAATATATTAAACAAAAAAGCCATGTTTTTGTTCCTGTTTTTAGGTTACTAAAAGTAAAAAACTGAAAAGTAGCTTTGTGACAGATCCAGAAAGATTTCTAAACAATGAAACTGAGTTTCTTTATCATCTGAATGTAGAATAAAGAAATAAAGTTGTAAAATAGAATGAAAGTCTGTTTTGTATGAAATGTCCTCCTATTTCTGTTATAGTACCACACTTTACTAAAAAGACTAACTTTTATTGACTTGATTTATCCAATAGGTTGACTAATAAAGCCTCATGTTTCCATCAGATCTACTATTGAATGTATTTTTGCAATGACTATGGTGGTTTTCTTCACTATTGCTTTCATTCGAAGTGCATTTAAAGGAAAAGGATCTTTGAATATTCAGTGTGAACAGGAAGAATGACTACAGCATAAAGAAACAGTTTCAGTGTTCACATGAACATTTTAACTGTTGTTTAATACTGATGTCTTCCTTGTTCTTCATGGTACTGTTTTCATTTTACAGCCTCAGGATGTTATAGAATCTGGTTCTGTTACCAATGTCACTGTTCCTGGTTTTAGTCATTGGTTATATGACTGGTTCTATAGGAATGAAGTTCTAAAGTAAAAAAATAAAGCATATAACGAACCTTTAAAACTTGTAATGGTCTATCACACAATTGTTTGTGTCTAGATTGAACTAGTCAGTTTGGAGGTGGCGTTATGCTGATTGCTTTTAGCCACTAAATAGCTAAATAAAGTGCAGTGACATGAAGCGATACCTTCAAACATAGGTATTCACTCATGCAGCAATTTTCTCTTATGCCAGTTCTCTCTCCTTTGCTGCTGAACCCTTTTTTAGAATTATATGCTCATAATCACCGTATGCACCCATTAGAACTTCCAGCTCAACTGAGGTTATATATGGCGATCTTTTGTTTTTCTGTGGTTGCCTTGGTGAATCATAGTATCGGAGCTCCATCGATAATGGCTTTCCATACTCCTTGAGCATGAATTTACCCCAAGTCAACAAACTCAGGGTTGATTGAACTAACTCACACTAGGTGAATAATCACCACTGAAAAAAGAATAAAATAGTTTAACCTATAGGTAGATAGATAGATAGATAGATGATAGATAGATATAGATATAGATAAATAGATAGATGATAGGTAGATAGATAGATAGATAGATGATAGATAGATAGATGATAGATAGATAGACAGATAGATAGATAGATGATAGACAGATAGATAGATAGATAGATAGATATACAGATAGATATATACATAGATATACAGATAGATATATACATAGATAGATGATAGATGGATAGATAGATAGATAGATATATACATAGATATACAGATAGATAAATACAAAGATAAATTGATAGATAGACCTTTGACTTTTAACACAACTTTATTTAAAGTACATTATACAAAATTTTTCTTTGACATCCAAATTAGTGCAAACAATGACATATACACGACCTTTGTGTTTACCGACTGACACAGTCGGAATCCCAACAAAGTTAAAAATTAAGAACCAGAGTACTGTCCTCCTCTAGTGAACACAGGACCTGCCCGATAACACTGCCTTAAAACCAGAGATGTTGTTGGTCAGTTTGTGGAAAGTGTGTTCAACTCTCAGATGAGCTGCAACCAAACCTTTGAAAACATATAGAGGATCAGGTGAACCCTCTCCTGAACTCTGGTTCTTTCTGCTTTTCCAGACTGCCAGCTTAGCAGTCGCAAAGATAAAATTGATCAAAACAAGGGTTGCCTTTTTCTTTTGAGTGTATTTTGGTCCAAATACAAGAGGGGGACAGAGAAAAACTCTCCTAAACCTTCCACCCACCCCTTTAGCAGGCCAAAAAGACCCACCAATCTGGGACAGGACACTACAAGATGTTCTAATGTTTCTGTCTTTGAGAAGACAGAACAGCCCTCCCCTATGCTTGGGTCCAGGTGAGCTCTGTATCTGTTTGTAGCTAGCGCTCCATGTATAATCCTCCACTGAAGGTCACCCATCCGCTTTTCTACGGGAGGTTTATACAGGACCCGCCAGCTGCATTTAGGGGAAAAGTTAGAGCCAAACACCCCAGTCCACCTCGACTCCCTGACTCCTGTAAGAGAGCGGAGATTCAGTGCTTTTATACAGCTGAGGTACAGCTGTTTCCCACTGCAGGAGCTGAAAGTGCTGAGCACCCGTGTCACCAGAGTTAACAACAGGCCTTTCTCCTCGCCACACGCCCCCACAGCCAAACTCACACTCAGGGGGGGAAGATGTACTCATATCCCCGACTCCACTGATCAGCTAAAGCTCGGCACTGAGCGAAAATCCGGAGAGCAGCAGGCAGCGACCGCAACACCTCATCTACAAGACTTTGTAGCACCCTGGTTGACCGAACGCCCATCACCTCAGCCAGTCTCTGAACAGGTATCTTCATGAGGTGTCCCAGCTTCACAATGCCAGCCTCGATGAATCTGCTCCTCATTGAAGCCAAGGACAACACAGTACTCTCCAGGAAGTTGTTGTAAAACAGTGGCTCCTCAAATAACCACATCCCCGGCATGGAATCAGGAGAGCGGGAGAAATTTAAAGTTGTCCAGGCTTCAACCACAGAGTTGTAGAATGGAGTGAGTCCAAAGAGGTCACACTCAGATGACCTCATGAGAAAGAGCTGTCTGTCAAGGCCGAGGCGACCGGCTTTCCGGAGCAGTAGCTTGGCTACCTCAGACCAGCAGACAGAACGGCTATACAGCAAACGTTGGGCCGCCTGTAGTCTGAAGGCCGCAGTCCTTGAGGCAATGTCTATGAGGCCCTGTCCCCCCTCTGTCACAGGGAGGCACAGGACCGACATCCGCACCCAGTGATGTCCAGTCTAGAAAAAAAAAAAAAGTCCACAAGCAGTCTCTGGAGTCGCTCAACAAGACCAGGCGGTGGAACCAGCACTGCGAGCTTGTGCCAGAGAGTCGAGGCAACCAGGCTGTTAGCCACTAAAACTCTTCCCCTGTAGGACAGCTGGGGTAGCAACCATTTCCATCGAGACAACTTGGCTTGCACCTTTCCCAGCACTCCCTCCCAATTCTGCCTTTCTGTGTCCTCAGTCCCCAAATGAACCCCAAGGACCTTTATCCCTCGGGTTCCCCACACAAGGTTCCCAGGGAGATCTGGAGTGTTCCCAAAAGTCCATGGACCTGCCAGACACGCCTGACTCTTCCCCCAGTTAACCCTGGATGAAGAGGCCTTTTTGTACAGGGCCAGGCTGCCCCGCAGCTCCTGGACATCCCCCTGACCCTGAACAAACACGTTGATGTCATCAGCGTAGGCGGATGCAACTATCTGGGGTCCATGAGCTGGATCAGGCAGATGCAGACCCACCAGCCAGTTCCTGATCCTGCACAGCAGAGGCTCAATGGCTATGCTGTATAGTTGACCTGAGATAGGGCAGACCTGTCTAATCCCTCTCTGGTACAGGACAACTTAGACTCCCGCCCACCTTAACCACACAACATGCAGATGGAAGAGTCCATTCCTGAAAACAGTCTTTAAAACATCCAGCAGATCATTTCCAAGGATACTCCAGAAGTATTTGAAATAGTCAGAGGGTAATCCATCTAGACCTAGAGCCTTTGCTGAGGCCATTTGGGACACGGCGGTTGTTAGTTCCTCCAGCGAGAGGTCTGAGCTCAAGGTGTCGTGCTCCTCTGGACTCGGGGTCCAGCGGGGTCAGGTCTTCCATCAGGAAGACGGAGACAGACCATCTGCTTCCTCTGTGCTTCAGATCTCTCCAGGTTAAAAAAGAAGCTTGTTGGAGCATCCACATCTTTCAGCATGGTGACTGGCATGAACCAGAGCTCCTTTGGCTCTCTCTTGAAGGAACAAGTTCAGCTGCTGCCTCTTGGAGAGCAGCAGATCAGGTTGTGAGGCAGCCACACACTTCTGTCCGATCTCCACCTCCAGCTGCTCCACAGCTCTCCGTACATTAGCTTTAGCATAGGAGGTGTACTGCCGGCAGAACACTCTGATCTGGGCATTCCCTACCTCCCACCACTGACTAAGGGAAAGAAAGGAGTCTTTTTTGGTTCTCCAGTTAGTCCAGAACAGTTTGAAATTTTCACAAAACTTAAAGTCATGTAGAAGTTTTACATTAAAATGCCAGAAGGACGTAGAATTTCTAGTAGGAGTTAACACCAGCTCAGTTAAAACTAAATGATGGTCTGTGAAGGCTACTGGGAGGATCTGACAGGAAGCAGCATGAGTGATGAAAGAGGAAGACATATAGGGTCTGTCTAGCCTGGCTGCACTGATCCTCCCATCTAACACCTTAACCCAGGTGTACTGCACAGCAGAGGGATGTTTGTTCCTCCATATATCCACTACATCAGCTTCCTTCACCAGCTGAGAGAGGAAAACGGCTGATTGAGGGTGGAGCTGCTGTCCCGTCCTGTCTAAAGTGACATCAGGACAGCAGTTCCAGTCCCCTCCCATGATAACATACTCCCCCTGACAACTAGTGCTTATGGTGTCTTTTAATTTGTTAAAAAGAGCTTAACGCTCCGGACCATCATTTGGAGCATAAACATTGATGAAGCAGAAAAAGAAGTTACATATTTCTGCTTTTACCATCAGAGCTCTGCCTTTCTCTATCTCCATACTAGATAAAATACTAGCATTTACTGCAGGAGAGAACAGGACAGCAACTCCAGCACTCAGGTTGGAGCCATGGCTAAGAACATGCTGCACCCCCCCCCCCCCCCCACCACCATAAACCCCAGTCTGTTTCATTTAGGCTGTTACTGTGTGTCTCCTGCAGAAAGATAACACCTAGGCCCTTCTGCCTGATGACCTCTGACACTAGTGCTCTCTTCTGTGCACTTCTACCTCCGTTAATATTTAAAGAGGCCACCTTTAAATTCTGCATAAATAGGAGAGGAGGGACAGAGCAGTACAGAAACAGGAGGATAGAGCAGAGAAACACCCAGTGATGTGTGATCATGTAATCAAATGATGGAGGCTTTTCAGTCTTTTAGCTTTTTATGTGCGTTTCAGGCCTTTTCTCAGGGCAGCGACGTGTTTCTGGAGACGGTAACGTCTCTTTTTATCCAGCAGATCCTCACCTACAACCTTCTGCACAGTGCTCACTGTCTGGATAAACTTCCTAACTTCAGGAAAATACGCTCTTATGTCAGTGACTTGACCAAAAGTGTCATCCAGGAAGTTATTAATCTCCTCTAGAGAATACAAGTCTGCACTTTGGGAGAGACTGTCAGCAAGAGAAGCATTATCTGAGTATAGCCCTTCTATCCCCTATGTGTGTGGATGGGCCCTGAGCTCTTTGCTCTGTATACTCTGTATGATGATTAACTCCACTATTAGCAACTTGGGTCTCTATGGCAGCCTTACAACTATATGCTATCAGCAAATATGTTACCAAAAGATAAAGAATAAATCTGTATTTTGAACCTTTAAAGAAATGAGTATACCCGGATACAGTTTAAAACTTAAATGTTTCCCAGTTTAATTGAACAAATAATAGAAAATATTGAAATATGTTCCAAATACTTCTGTGTACCTCAGAGCTATTTAACACTGTAAGCACAACATCATTCTGCACAAATATAAACACATTTACTGTTTAACAGTCCATTTTTTGTATTCAAAGGTCCCAAATATATCATTCACAATGTGCACAATTATTGTCCAATCCCTTAGCCGGCAAACTTTAAATATGGTAAACAGTAAACCTCGGTGCAGGCCTGATTCGGTGCTCGTGTTCGTTGGGACCAAAAACTCAGCGGTCGCTTCTCTCAAATGAGCAAACAAAAAAAACAGAGTGGTACCTTTCTCTTAGAACTGTGATCATCCTGTGACTCCTACCGGTCCTGCGGCCTCAGTCCATGGGTAGATGATGAGTGGACCGGACATGGTGATCCGGGTGGTGGACAGAGCCAGCGGAGAAACCTGGAGGAACTCGTCCTCCAGGTGTAAACCACTCTCAATGAGCTGGGTCACACAGTTCTGATTTTTAAAAAATACCACTAACGCCTTGTTCATATGTGAGGCATAGGAGATGTTCCCGTGTCCCACCTGCTCTCCCACGGTCAGGAGCACCTGCTCCACTGAGCAGCTGGGCTGTGGAACCAGTCTCACACCATGTCTCAGCGACAAGGATGGTGCCAAAGAGGACGCCATCACAGGACGAAACACAGAAAAAAACACACAAAATTCGCAACAAACTACACTAAACTTTCACAAAAACTTACCTCAATATGATACAATTATCACACATTCAAGAAAACAGTAGAAATTAGATTCAAGTTTACGAAAAGCCTGTCTGATCTTCACCACCGAAACACACACATGCGTAGGATAGAGAGATAGATAGATAAATGGATGGATGGATGGATGGATGATAGATGATAGATAGATAGATAGATAGATAGATATATCACTCATGTCACTCATTAACTGCTCTGCATTGACTAAATTACTGTATTGGCAACATTAGTGTAAGTAGGAATATACAAAGTGAATACTGCTTCTATTTCCTGATCATTACTATGACATTACAGTTATTTTGAGGAAATGTCTGGAAATCGTTAGGAATACATTTGGAAATAATGGAGGTGTAAAATAACTTCTTCTCACATGTTGAGGCTACTGTATGCTTAATTCAAAGCAAGTTTAATGAATGTAGAGTTCAGAAATGAACAATTTCAATTTCAATAAATTTGATATATTTCCAAACAAACAAAATAATAATAATAATAATGACATGTGTCCTCGTATGAATCAGAGAGACAGGTGCTATTTAAGTGTCTTGAGTATAAGATGTTCAGTAGCGACAACTCATCATATGCCACTCAGTATTATGTCACCATGAAAGTCTTTGGTCACACATCAGTCACCCTGAGGTGAGGCCAGGACAGCTCATGGTCAGAGTGATCAGGATGATGATGTGGACCTTAGCCTCATCATCCAGCTCCTCCAAGATGGACAGCTCTCTCCTGTTTGATGGACAGGATGGTGTAGCTAACTGTACAACTCCAGGTTAAGGGAAAATAAAGACAGACATGAGGCTAGTAGAATTATTTATTAATTAATTCTTTCTATTATTATTGAACTAGAAACTCAAAATACAAGACAAGACAAATGAGGAACAGAGGCCTGTACTACGAGGCATGATAACATCTATAGAGCATATTACGTGCAATGTAATAGATCAAAATAACACTGTCTCCGGACCAATTAACTCTCTGTAATACTATATTAGCTACAATAACCAAATCAAACAAGGAAAGTTTAAATTAAATACATAAACATAATAAATAGAAATAAAAAGCATCCATGTATGAAATTACACATTATTGGTTTCAGTCATTTTATAGGATTTATCGTTTAAGAAAATATGTACACTAATGATAGTCTTTAAAAATCTTTTACAATCGATCACTAATAAAGGCTGATATCAAGTTATATCATTTTGTATATATATGATATTGTTTCAGTTTCATATTAAGTTTGTCAATTTTACAGTAAAACATTGCTGTTCTTTAATCCACAAACATCAATATTGAAAAAAGTTCAATAAGAGGCTTGAGACATTTTACACAGATGAGACATACAGACACACACTGTCTATACTTTGGCGTCCCCTGGTAATTAACTGTGGTAATGCAACAGCATTATTAATTGCAATGCTTTATATTGCAAAAGAATAAAATGTTAAATGTAGACTAGATTTTGTTCCAGTACAAACAAGGACATTAGGAAAGTTACATTTCTAGTGTTTTTAGAGAATTTCAACTCTCTTCATTTAACTCTGTTCTGAGCGGAATCAACCACTGAAACGTCAGTGTTAAAAGGCAGATTATGAGCTATTTCCTGTAAATCACCTCTAACGGTGTCATCATGATGGTTTTTAACTTGTATAACAATTCCTAACATGACGGTGACACCCGGAGGGTTGTAAACCACCATAAGATAAAACTAGAACATGAAATTCAACCACAAAAGGACACAGATCTCTTCGATTGCTTTAGCTTTGTTTCAGTAAGTAAAAAACGATTTAATAAGTGGTAATGTTGCATCATATATTTAATCAGGTCGAGAGAACCTAAAAACTAACTCTTGATCTTGTATTTTGATGCCATAAATTTGTTACTGTACCTTTTGAGTGAGTTCACAAGATGGCATAGGGTTAGGGTTCTCATGAGATTTCACAAAGCTTCTATACAGATTTGACTGACTTAAATTGACATACTTGAGTTCTTGTGACCTTTCACCTGCAACAAAAAGTGGAAGAAAACCAGAAGAAGTTTGTCTGCTGTCACAAAGCTGATAAAGACGGTAGGCGACTGAAAGTGAGATCAGGACCATCTAGGGATCAAATCAAGAATACAACAAAAACTATTTGTTTTTAATTTTTTTTACTCCCGAAACATTAAAGGAACCCTCTCGGTACATGGGAGACGTGTGTATAAAGTTTTATTAAAATATATTTAACTGTTTTTGAATTGCTCCAGAAACAAACTGATTACACACAGACTTTGTTCAATTGTCAGGACTTGTATCTCTGCTTGTAATTCCAGATTTATCAAAACTACAGTATAGGTCCTAGCTTACACTAGGTGAGAGGCAGGACGGACAGAGACAACAATTAGGAGAACAAATTGGGAGTCTGGGGTCTCAGACGAAATGAGGCGTACGCCGCTTTCTACACAATCCGTGGGATTTATAAAAAGCTAACTTGACGGGAGAATGTTTGGTCCTCCACGGTAACTCTGACCCATGCGTAATCACAGAAATGGAGAAACTGGGAAACTACAACTCAGATGGTGAAAGAATGAAACGGAGAAACGGAGAGTGAAATTAATACCAGTGTGTGAAATAAATCCAAATATAACCACTCAGCCAATTTTACAAAAAGTAATTAAACATATGTTTGATTGATCCTCCCTGGAGAATAAATACAAACAGATAAATCTATCATTGCAAACGAAAACATCAAACAATATTTATATGTTATTGAAATTCATTCTCATAAATAAAAAAGTAAACCGTCGGTCAAAAGGCACAGAAGTCTTTTTCGATGCCACATTCTGATGCAAGTGCACAGTTTCATTTATTGGTTTTATATAGGCTACAGTATATTTTTGTTTCAGAGTGTGTTCACTTGTTATGGCTCTTACTTCGATTTATCTACAAGTTTTAAATGCGTTTTGTGTAGCGGGCTTTGTAACCGTGCTTTGACAGCTGCTATACCAATAAAATCATCATTATTATTATCATAATTAATATTTTAACATGTTGCACAGAAGTGATTGTCTTTTACAATATGGATAATTCCCACACCTGTAGCTTTTTAGGATCCATCAAATAGTTGGGTATAAAAAGGAGTCTTATCACAATGCGTAATGACGCACAATGGCTGATTTGGCACTGTTGGAAGATGTGGCGAACGGACGACTTCGAAGGGAGCGATTCTTCAGGGACCATCAGGACTTGGTCTCTGTGCTGCATTGGGCCCAGCATTACAGCGACGCACCCACAGGAACCATCCCGTGCAGCCCAAATTCAAATCCTGTCAATGCTCAGACATCTGGCAACCAGCACTTTTCAGAGGGAGCTGGCTGACAGGTCAGGGATATCCCAGCCAACTTTCAGCCGTGTTATGCCATAAGTCTTAGCTGGTATAATTGGTTTGTTGCACCAGTACATTAAGTTTCCTTACAGGGTGAACAGGCAAACAAAAAAGCGCAATTTGCAGCAAAGACCGGTTTCCGAAATGTAAGCGGTGCTATTGACTGCACGCATATTGCTATAAGGGCCCAGAGTGACAATGAATTTGTGTTCATCAAGCGCAAACATTTCAATTCAATCAATGTCCAAATCATTTGTGAGCGGACATTACTCACAGATGTATCGGCTCGGTGGCCTGGGTCAACCCATGACTCATTTATATTGAGACACAGTGTTGGGCGCAACCTTGATGCTGGAGCTGTGCGTGATGTATGGCTTAATAATTATCAATGTAAGAACCTTAGACATGTAATATTTTCACTGTTGTAGTTGTCTAACCTCTTCAATAACCTTCTAGGAGACAGTATATATATCCCCTCAAGCGGTGGCTGCTCACCCCTTTCCTCAACCCACAGAGCGCAGAGGAGAGGAACTATAATGTGCGCCACAGCCAGGCTCGCGCTGTTGTGGAGCGCACCATCGGGCTCCTGAAGGGCAGATGGAGATGTATTGATGCCTCAGGCGGAATTCTGCTGTACAGGCCCGAAAACGTGTGCAAAATTGTGAGGGCGTGTGCTGTGCTTCACAACGTGGCACAGATGAAGAATGTGCCATTACCCCCTGATGCAGATTGTCGTGTTGGCCCGGACCCTAACCCCTTTCCCCAAACGTTTGAGGCAAACGCTGGTGCTCAATCGTGTTAATGTGATGCATCGGGTGTAAAAAGACTACACGAAGTATGGAAATGACTATTTATTTGCCAGATGTTTTAGTGAAGTGCTAATTTCACCCAACACATTTTTAATTTCTCACATTTCTTTTGCAACTTCTCTTATTGCACTGATTGTATCATTTTGCCTCTGAAGAACAGCCTCTGTGAGGACACGGCCGCTGCTGGAAGGTTGGGGGTGGAGTGGAGACGCCGGGCGCACACCCATGGGTGCTGGTGAGAAAAGGTTTTTTGACTGAACTTTTTTTTAACTGGTCTCCAGGCTGTGCGAAGGATGGGTATCATCAGGATTTTATCAATACTACTATTAACGTGTTTTACAAAAGATATTTAAAAAAAGAATACATTCAGAACTGAATTAGAATTTATTTATATTTTAAATATAATTACATGTTGCTTCTAGAGCAGCAACAGTAATGTTTACAACAACAAGGTCACTATGTAAACTCAATTATGGGCCATTCTGTGTCAAATCAGGTAGGTCTAGCACTGAGTTAATTTAATGTGTTGGGTGTCACTGTGATGTCACTGTGATGTCACCTTCTAGCTGTGAGGTGACAGAAAGCCAACCACCATAATGTAATTAATTAAGGCTGGAGTGGAGTTTGAGAGACTGCATAAGGAAGTTCAACAGACTATGCTGCACAAGTAGTGCGGCATATTAAATGTGTTTTGTGTGCTTTATTTTTGAAAAACATTTTAATGAAGTCTGAAGAGGCATCATAAATCATTTTACATAGATTAATGATGAGATGGCAGATTCTATGATTCGAGCCCCCGAATGAATGAGACAGTTGATAGATTTTCTGACATCTATCTATCGACCAGGAAAGGATACACATGCCAACCACAAATGCTCCAATTCCTCCACCCTTTTCTCCGCCATGACTTTGTTTGGATGATCAGTTGCTGGGAACACCGTAGGCGTTCCTCAATATGCATACTTGTCTGTACTTGTGTTCTCGTCATCAGTCACAGCCCAAATACTGTTCCAATTCAAAGTCCTCATTAGCCAAGTATATGTGTTCTCGCTCTTGTGGACTTGGGACAGCCAGGTATCCTGGTTAGCGCTTTTGGTACACCGCCAGCAACAGCCTTATCTTGGCATGCTGTTTTGAAATTTGCCACTGGCTCTGATGTCTTTGTGGTGGTTAATATTGATATATAGTGAGCAACAGTAGAAACGCTTTTTTTTTTTTGTCATGCCATCCTGGTCATATTAAATATCAAAGGTAAATTATGGTTCACACATCTTTATTCAATTTTTAGCCATACAGAAAAATCATTTTTGTGTAGATTAGTGGTATTTATCTTAGTGTTTACAAGTCAGAAAGTGTGGATGGTGAGACAGAGAACAACAATAGTCACTACCGTGCGTGTCTACCTCCAGCATTTATCACTACTTTACACCTCCTGAATGGATAAGATGTTATTCTGGACTTGTAGGATGACATGCCATTCTTCCTGCAGAGCTGTGACAAGTTGTTCATGTGTTGTGTTGTTCATGTGTTGCCGTTCCTGATCACCCGGTGATGCTCTATTGGATTGATGTAGCCAGTACTTAGTGTTAATGAGTAACATTGGCTGACATTACGGATGGACTAGTGGCTATAGGGTTGGAAGACTCTGGGAACAGGTAGGAGGGAATGATTAAACTGATGTACAGGAGTTAATGAGACTCAGACAAAAGTGCAGTTGAAAAGGTACCATGTATTAAAGAAGGAATGCAAAAAGAAAACAAAACAATATTTACAAAGTTAAACGATGGCCATTCAAATTATACCAATACTGCACTCAATATTCATTCAACAACAATCATTGTTCAATTGGATGGGAAAAAGTCACTTCAATTGGCCACAAAGTTTGTAGCTCCAGCACCAAGGGATGTCCTTTATAGTCCAAAATGTCATGTAAATCAGTCAGTCAACAAGGGAAGGATTGTGCTGGAATGAGTGATTGATTGAATGAGTGAGTGAAGGGGGTCAGTTTCTCTCCTACCACCCAGGCAGACAGGGTAAATGCAACAGGTTTCTTCGTAATAGGAGATGTTCCTGGTCAAAAGCTCTTCATCCTTTTTTTCCCAAGGAAATAAAACCTGGCCTGTATAAGCAGACAAGGCCAGCTTTACTACACATGGATTTGTTTAAACCAAACAAAATACCAAAATACATTCAATTACTTTGCAGCTGTGATCACTAGCTTCAAGTTCACACCATTCAGTGATAAATCATCAAAAGTGTAATTGCTGTCCCTTAAAAGAACAGAATTATTCAATGGAATCAATATGGTTTGATCAATAATACTTTTGCATTGGATCATTACGATCCGGATAGAAAAGTTCACTTCTGCTAGCAGACTTAGCGTTAGCCTAAGTTAACTAGCGGTAGCTGCTAACAGTTTACATATCACATACAAACCACTCGTGTCATCATTTGTAGTCCGCAACAACACATAGATACTATTACAGACAAAACAATCAGAGCAATGCAGTAATAAGGTTCAGCAGTGTTACCTAGGGCGATAGCTGCCTGCTAACACAATAGCTTTTGTGCAACTCGCCAATTCGGGAGTTCAGCTCGTTCTCGTAATAGCAGTGAGTGAAGTCACAGGACACATCTACAAATCGGCAGTAAATTACAATTCGGTACATTGCATGTTCAACATGTTTCAAGTTAGAGTACACGAATAAAGCAGGTTTAATTACCGATCTGCAGCAGCTCTGTTCCCTCACACACCAGACACGCCAAGCCATTCATCTCAAATGGTAACAGCTGCCACTACCGGCATGAAGCCCTGCGACTGCTCTGATTGGTTGTGGAAAATACCGCGATAGTTCGCCTGAGAACTGGGCAGATACATAACATAATAACATAATATACTATTATAATGCATTTAGCATATATTTACATTTTACGTTTGGGACCTGGGTTACATCGAGATCTGGTGAATATGCTGGCCAAGGAAGAACAGTGACAATGTTCTGGTCCAGGTAGGCTACTGCTGACAGACATGAGCCACATGTGGTCTGGCATTGTCATGCATGAAGGTGATGCCTGATTGCTGATGACATTTGGACCTAGGATCGTATTTCGGTGACGGATAGCTGTCCGTGTACCGTGAATGTGGACAAGTTCTGACCGTCTTCCATTAGCAATGGCCCCCCACTTCATGACACCACCACCAAAACGGTCCACTTCCTGGATCTATACGGAGCGGTCTCTGCTGCGATGATACAAAAGCCAATGACCACCAGCTGTGTACAAGTCTGGACCAGTATATTGATGCTGTTCCTGGAAACCCTGAGGTGCTGGTGTCAAAAATGTTTATTTATTGTTATGTTAATTACTTATTCATGTGTTTTTATCTATTTAATATTGACTATATTTTAAAAATCAATTGTCTGATTTGAATTGTTGAAGTCTACCAGAACTAAATTTCCCTTTTGATATTTGACATATTTATACAGGTGCTTGTTATGCTTCAGAAGGTTTCTGTTGTTTTGTTTGATTGCCAATGTAAGTAATGTATACTGAACAAAAATATAAACGCAACACTTTTGTTTTAGCTCCAATTTTTCATGAGTTGAAAGCAAAGATCTAAGACTTTGTCTATGTACACAAAAGGCCTATTTCTCTCAAATTTTGTTCACAAACTTGTTTAAATCTGTGTTAGTGAGCACTTCTCCTTTGCCGAGATAATCCATCCACCTGACAGGTGTGGCATATCAAGATGCTGATTAGTACAGCATGATTATTGCACAGGTGTGCCTTAGGCTGGTCACAATAAAAGGCCACTCTAAGGCCACCTGTTTGTTTAGATTGTCAATTATACAGGTCATGGTAACCCTAAGAGGATAAATAAAAAGCAACAGGACTTCAGGATATCAGCCCCTCCCTGATGTGAACATGTGTTCATAGTTGAACACATGTTCAACCTGAGCCTGAAGCTGGGGAGAGTACCACAGATGTGGAAAACATCCTGCGTGGTACCTGTCCGCAAGACTCCGCACCCCAAGGACCTCAACAGCTACAGGCCGGTGGCTCTAACATCCCACCTGATGAAGACCCTGGAGCGGCTGGTCCTTGTTCATCTCCGCCCCCTGGTGAGCCCAGCGATGGACCCGCTTCAGTTCGCCTACCAACCTAGCATCGGGGTGGACGACGCCGTCATCTTCCTTCAACACCGAGCCCTCTCTCACCTGGAGAAGCCAGGAAGTACTGTGAGAATCATGTTCTTTGATTTCTCCAGTGCTTTCAACACAATACAGCCTGTGCTTCTGAAGGACAAGCTGGAGCACACCAGTGTGGACCACCACCTCACATGCTGGATACTGGACTACCTCACCAACCGCCCACAGTATGTGAGGTCACGGGACTGTGTGTCCGACATGGTTGTCTGCAGTACGGGGGCCCCACAGGGAACGGTCCTGGCTCCGTTCCTCTTCACCCTCTACACTGCAGACTTCCACTACAACTCACCCACCTGTCACCTGCAGAAGTTCTCTGATGACTCTGCCATCGTCGGTCTCATCACAGATGGGGACGACAGGGAATACAGAGGACTGACGCAGGACTTTGTGGACTGGTGCCAGCGGAACCAACTCCAGATCAACACGGTGAAAACCAAGGAACTGGTGGTTGATTTCCGCAGGCACACACACTCCCCCCCGGACCCAGTGAACATTCAGGGAACAGACATTGAGATGGTGACATCTTACAAGTACCTGGGTGTTCACTTGAACAATAAACTGGACTGGACAGACAATACCACGGCACTTTATAGGAAAGGCCAGAGCAGACTCTATCTGCTCAGGAGACTCAGGTCCTTTGGAGTGCAGGGAGCACTCCTCAAGACATTTTTCGACACTGTGGTGGCATCAGCCATTTTTTATGGTGTGGTCTGCTGGGGCAGCGGCATCTCAGTGTCGGACAGGAAAAGACTCGACAAACTGATAAGGAAGGCCAGCTCTGTCCTGGGATGCCCCCTGGACCCAGTGGAGGTGGTGGGAGGAAGGAGGATGACAACTAAGCTGTCATCCATAATGGACAATCACTCCCACCCGATGCGGGACCAAGTAACAGCACTGGAGAGCTCCTTCAGCGACAGGTTGCTTCACCCAAAGTGCATGAAGGAGCGCTTTCGCAAGTCTTTCCTTCCTGCAGCTGTTAGACTGTACAATCAGCACTGCTCCCAGTAGACCTAACTATTTGTAGTACTTGTGTGAAATACTGAGACACTTTGCAATAGTATTGTTATTGTGAAATATTCTTGAGACACTTTACCCCCGTCCTTTATTGTATTGTATTTTTTTAAATATTATTTCCCCTCCTCCTGCTGTGTTTTTCGTACACTGTGCTGCTGCAATAATGTAAATTTCCCCACTGTGGGACTAATAAAGGGATATCTTATCTTATCTTATCTTATCTTATCTTATCTTCATTTTAAAGGTTCGATGATATATATCCAATCACTTTTAGGGGCCGTATACATGACGACCATTTCACCCAAAAATGGAAACCTTTTGTTGTGTTTTGGCCGTCAGTTTGTATGAAAACTTTGTTTTTGGGGACTGAAACCGCAAACTTTTATAAACGGGCTCCAGAGTGGAAACTTTTCAAAGCACCACCATGTTGGTGTCGTGTAAATGTGCAGTGGCCGACAGGGGCAAACACGCTGCAAAAGCCACAACACAATAAGAAAGACGCGCTGCAAAAGCCATAAACACAATGGAAGTGTTTCCAGAGGACACTTAAAAGTGAATCACGCATCCAAATGCGATTGTTTCATCTATTAAACTCAATTTTAACAATTACAAAAACAGCTAATGTTATAATAATAATACATTTTATTCATTTCATCCATCGCTCTTCAAGATTCTCAAAGACGCTTAACAGCTAAAAAGAGAAAAACAAGAAGTTAAAAACAGGAATCAAAGCCCAAATTAAACAAATAAAAACAGCTCAAATAACAATTTACAAAATCACATCACAGGTCATATCATACCCTGTAGTCAAACATTAAATGCTAATCTGAAAAGGTGAGTTTTGAGTAATGATTTGAATGAGGGAAGGTCCGGGCAGTCTCTTGTGTTTTTGGCTAGGGAGTTCCAGAGGGAGGGGGCAGCAAACGAAAAGGCTTTGTAACCCCAGGTGCGGTGCTTGGTCCTGAGAGGTGTCAAGAGGAGGTTAGCATCAGAGGAGCGGAGGCTGCAGAAGGGAATGTGAACATGGAGGAGGTCCGTGAGGTAGGAGGGGGCCTGGTTTTGGAGGGCTTTGTGGGTAAGGGGAAGGAGTTTGAACAGGATGTGTTGTGGGATGGGGAACCAGTGGAGGTTCTGGAGGACAGGGGTGATATGGTCACGGGAGCAAGTGTGGGTAAGGAGGCAAGCAGCGGAGTTCTGAATGTACTGGAGTTTATTAAGGACTTTGGATGTTGTGCCAAAAAGGATGCTGTTGCAGTAGTCAAGTCAGGATGTAATGAAGGCATGTATCAGAGTTTCTCCAGCAGAGAAGGAGAGTGAAGGCTGCAGATGAGCTATGGTTTTGAGGTGGAAAAAGGCAGATCTGGTGATTTGTTTGATGTGATGTTCACAGGAGAGGGTGTTATCAAAGATGACCACAAGGTTACAGATGTAAGGGGAGGGAGACAGAGTGGAGTTGTCAATGGTGAGGGAAAAGATTTGGATGGTTTTGGTGAGGGAATCTGGACCAATGATTATAATGTCAGATTTATCACAGTTTCGGTGAGACAGTTTGTCAGAGCGGAGAGAGTTGCAGTGGTTATGGATTTAGTGGATATATAGAGCTGGACGTCGTCAGCATAGAAATGGAGGTGGAGACAATGACGATGGATGATACTGCCAAGGGGGAGGAGGTATAAAATGAAAAGGAGAGGACCAAACACTGAACCCTGGGGGACACCTTGGGACAGGGGGGCAGTGGAGGAAGTGCAGTTGTTGATGTTGATAAACTGCTGTCTGTTGGTGAGATATGACTTAATCCAGGAGAGGGCAGTACCGCTGATGTTGAGGGAGGATTCCAGATGGGAAAGAAGGATGGTGTGGTTGATGATGTCATAGGCAGTGGTGAGGTCAAAGAGGATGAGGACATTTAGGTGGCCAGAGTCACGGAGAGGAGGGGATCGTTTGTTACTTTGAGGAGGGCTGTTTCAGTGCTGTGCTCGGAAACCAGACTGAAATGGTTCAAACAGGTCGTTGGAATTGAGGTGGGATTTCAGTTTAGAGGCGACAACACGTTCCAGTATTTTTGATGGAAATGGGAGTTTGGAGATGGGCCGAAAATTGCTCATGATCTCTGGGTTGAGTCCAGGTTTTTTGAGGATGGGGGTGACAGAAGCTTTGAGGGTTTGTGGGACAGAGCCAGAGCTGAAGGAGGAGTTGATGATGTTGGTAATGAGTGTGGAGATAGCTGGGAGACGTCCTTAACAAGATTAGATGGGATGGGATCCAGGATGCAAGTGGAGCTTTTCTTTCCAGATGTGAATTTGGACAGTTCAATTGGAGATATGGGGGAGAACTACGAGAGAGGTAGAGTGGTGAAGGGGGTGGAGAGAGGTGGGGAGAGGGAGATGGTGGGGGGTGGTGGTCAGGCTAGATGGTGTCAGTTTTGTCTTGGAAGAATGAGAGGAAAGAGTTGCACTTCTGAACTGTGAGGGAATTGGAGGTGGGTTTGAGGAGTTTGTTTACAGTGGAAGGGGTTGCTGGAGCTGGAGTGTATGAGGTGTGAGTAGATGATGGACCGGGCTGTGTTAAGAGCATCTTTGTACTGTTGGAGCTAATCTGTGTAGGCTTGGAGGTGAACTGTTAAACAGGTTTTCTTGTAGAGACTTTCAAGCTGGCGCTTACGGCATTAAGTTCAGGGGTATACCATGGAGCTGAGTGTGAGAAAGAGACTGTTTTGGTTTTGAGGGGGTCAGCTGATCAAGACAGGAGGAGTGAGTAAAATTGTAATAGTTAACAAGATCAGCAGGATTATCAGACAGCGGTGGAGACGAGGCAGACATTGTGCTGAGAAGCAGGGCTGAAAGCGCTGAGGAGGAGACAGATTCAATGTTTCTGAAGGATATTTTGCGTTTGGCTTTAGGGATGGGGAGGTCAATGTCCATGATGATTGCCAGGTGGTTAGAGATGTTGAGGTTGAGGCTGGAGAGTTGATGGATAGTGAGACCAGTGGAGCAGACCAAGTCCAGGGTGTGGCCATGGCTGTGAGTGGGAAAATTTACATGTGGAGTTGAGGCATTGTAGCAGATCCAGGAATTCAATGGCAGATTTACAGTCATTTTTGTCAATGTGGAATTTGAAATCGCCAAGAAGTAAAACAGAAGGAGAAATGGCAGATAGCTGGGTTGCAAAGTCAGAGAAGTCCGAGAGAAAGGAGGGGTTAGGCTTGGGGGGGCGGTAGATAATGGCAGTGAACAGGGGAGTGGGACCAGGGAGTCTAAAAGCAATATGTTCCAAAGACTGAGCGGGATGGATGGAAATGATGGTCATTTTAATGTCCTTTCTATAAACAGCAGCAACACGACCAACCCGCCATCAACAAATGGCTTGTCGATGTATGTGTATCCTGAGGGGTTGGTCTGGTTTAGTGAGAAATAGTCAAGGGATTTTTGCCAGGTTTCAGAAATACAGAGAAAATAAGGTTATTGTCAGTTATTTTTGAGTGAGCGGGTGTTGAGCAAAGCCATTTTCAGGTGGGGTTGCTCAGTGATTGTGCTGTGAGGACAGAGGAAGCGAGCGGAGGATGGGATTAGGCAGAGTCACGTGTTGTTTGTTGTGATGATGTGATGAGGAAGTGCGGGTGAGAGAGGACCATAGTGATGGGATAGAGTTTGGGGACAAGAAGTTATAGATAATCATGCGGCCAGAATTTCTGTGCAGACGGTGGCCGTAGTCCAGTTGATTATTGGCATTGTGAGGACCCGAGGTGGGGGTGAAGGGCTGTGGGATGGTGGAATACAGTGGCAGCATGCTCCGGTTGGTGAGCACTAGGTCCAAGATAGTCGTAGCTGGAGACCTTGATCCCTGGAAATGTTAGCGGTGAGGAGAGGCGATATGCAGCCCAGGTGTGTCCACAGGATAATCCACAACAGCGTCACCAGCAACAGTGAAGAGGAGAGATAGCATGGGAGGGCTACCCGCCTGTAAGCCGATGATGCTAGCTGCCCAGCTGCAGATCCACTGAGAGCAGCGGCCACCACCAGCCAACGAGGGCTAACTGCACTGGGAAAGTTGAGAATACTGTCCAGGAATACAACTCTCAGTCGCAGAAAACACTGAGCAGTCACTAAATAACGAAGAAAACGAACAATAGATAATCACTAAATAAGGTTAGAAAGGTTACGTCAGAGGAAGGCGTTTGCCTTGGTCGGCCACCATAAAAAACATTTACATTTTAGCTCATTACTCGCATTACTGGAGTGATGTGTCATTTGCGAATGAGTTGGCTTCTTTTTTTCTTTCATTTTTAAATACATTTCGAACAGTTGTCTTGCTTAAAATTGAAGGCACAAACGCAAAATTTAAGGTAATAGGTGGATATGACATACAATAGCTGCCAACAGAAGCTACTGGGGACATGGTTAAATGACTGAAAGCAACAAAGACAAACTTTACCTTTGCTTCACTATAATTTAAGTTAAAGTTATTTACTAATGAAAGAGACAGTGATCACTGCACAAAATATGATATCAAATTAAATCAGACAAATAACATGTTTGGAGGTCATTACTTACACACCAGAAAAAATAAGCAAATATAAAGTTAGAAATAATTCCCAGAGCCTAATGACCTATCAGTCATAAAGTTCATGAAGATAACTAAACAACAAACTAACTAAACAACAAACAAACAAACAAAAATAACATACCACTTTATCCCATTTAGGAACAACAAGTGTTTGACTTGTACCAATCCAATGAGGATTGAAAATATAATAGACAAAAAGTAGGAAGCTCCTAAGCTTAAAAAACTTCCAGAAATCCTGTGTTGGGGGCTGCTCATAAGGTAAAACTATTGCTAAATTATAAAAATATAAATATATAAAATTATATATATATATAATTAACAGAGGAACATGTTTTACAGGAGGTTTTAAACCTATTGGCATTTTTAATGTTATATATAAAATATATAAATTATAAAAACCAAAAGTGGTCCTGAATAAAGAGCTATTTGGAAGCCAAAAGAGCTTATTGCTGAGCTGAGCCAAAACATTCAGCTCACTAAAAAGAGCCGAATTTCCCATCACTTCTGAATTTGGCTATCCGTCAGTGGTTTTCGAAAATGAGCTAAAATGTGTTTTTCACAGTGGTTGACCAAAGCAAACACCTTCCTCTGACGTAACCTTTCTCATTATTTAGTGATTATAACGTTAGCTGTTTTTGTAATTGTTTTTTTATTGAGTTTAATAAATGAAACAAGCACATCCGGATGTGTGATTCACTCTTAGGTGTCTTCTGGAAACACTTCCGTTGTGGTTATGGCTTTTGCAGCGCAGTTTCCTAGTGTGTTGTTGTGGCTTTTGCAGCATGTTTTTCTTAATGTGTTGTGTTCTGGCTTTTGCAGCGCATTTGCTCCTGTCGGCCACCGTATAAACTGGCAAAATACAACTCGATGACGGCACAGCCCCACTTTGTGCATGCCTATTACAGTTCCTGTCAGCCTTTGCCGCGAAAACAGACAGCAAACAGTCTACTATGGCCAGAACAACAACAAAAATACAACGTCGGACTGTCCGGTTTTGTTTGTTTTACAACGCTTGTCCATTGTAGATCTGCTGAACCACCACTGTGATCTTATTATGTGGTGTTTATTTTGAAAAGTTATGCCACCAACTACTGCCTTGGCAAACAGACTACAGCGTTTTCAGTCATGTTTGCGTATCCTTGTGTACGGGGATCATTTTGGACACGGGTCCAAAATATAGGTCCAAATATAGTTATAAAAATTAATTAGAGGGACCATATAATATGTGACAAAATACACACACACACACAATAATGTAATAATAATAATAATAATAATAACGATGTAATAATATATTAATATATGTACATATAAACATGTATTATAAATATATATATTATAATACATGTTTATATTTTATATGTACTAATTTTTAAGGTGACAAAGAGACCAAGTGAGAAGCTGCTTTGTTCTCAGTAATAAAATACTTACATTGCCGAAGGCCGGATTTTAGCCTCTGCCCTCCTCCATGGTCCAGTCTGAAAAAAAATAATAAGCAAGTAAAAAAAGCAAATCTACGGTGACCTTGTGGTGCAAAAATACACTGACAATTAGAAAACAGCACAATAGTACCAAAAAAACAACAACCCAAAAAACAACAAAATCAGAACCTCACATCATTTTAACAACTTAAAAATGTTAACACAATTTCTGTATTTAGATGTTTTCCAAGTTGTTTAAAATGTTGTTTTTGTCATTATAATTTCTGAAAACTTGGGCTTTTTATTTGTTTATTTACAGTCTATTTGTACAGTATACACAAACAGGTTAAACCTGTCCAATAAGAGTATCATAGTGTTTATCGTGAATGCAATTTGAAAAACTCATATGTGAAATTGACTTTCACTGTACAAATAAGAGCATTAAATATCCTTCATTTGACATAGTTTTCCAAACTGAGCTACAGTCTACGGTAAACTTTATTTGGTCTTAGTTCAGTAGTTTTTCTGTAATTATGACAACATTATAGTCACAGAAGTCACAATTTGAGTAATAATTTTACCATTTGCTTGTTTTTTCACAAAATTTTTTCCAGGGGATTTATAATTTTTTCTGATTTTTTTTTTTTCAAAACCAAAGTTGTAATAACAGATGAGCCATACTTCAGAGTGTCCAGTCTCCATTGTGGATCACCCAGTTGAGCAGAGAGTAGTTTTGCTCCTGCGTCTGGATGATTATAGCTCAGGTCCAGCTCTCTCAGATGGGAGGGGTGGAAGCTCAGAGCTGAGGCCAGAGAGGAACAGCCTTCCCCTGTGATCAGACAGCCTGACAGCCTGTAGATATTAATGCATAGTAAATTGTTCTTTGTTCTAACTGCCTCAGGAAGGGAGACATTCAAGGATGTAGGAAAATGAATTAAGATATGTACTACTGTTCAAACGTTTGGAATAGCTAGCTACAAAAGCTTGATTTGGAACAGTCAGATGGCTGGGAGGAACACTCTGTACTGGTGGACTTTCATATGTTTAAGTTATAGGAAGTCCTCGTCACAAATAGATGTTACTTTGTTTCCAGGGTTTGCAAGAAAATTAACATTTGAAACGCTGTACAGTGAATCAACGAGACCGCTGACAAGTGCAAGGACAGAAAGAGACAAAGAAACCTCCATTAGATAAGAAACATTATTGACAATTGGAGGCTTAGCATTGAAGTCTGTGCATATTGAAGCGGTAACAGATTCCTTTCTTTGTGTCACAATAATGGCTGTAACAAGCTAGCATTTGACCTATTGAGACTAGATCACAGAATACCAGCTGAACAAACTACTAACAAATCACAGTTTAAGCTCATTCACTCTAAGCATGCAAAGACTGCCCAAAAAATGGTTCTCCAAAATATTTCAAGCCCACTTCTACAGCTGTGGTTCAGTAGGTTCAAGAGTCACGTATGTTTTTCTGGACTGGAAAACAAAGATCATAGGGTATTTATGGGAATTATAGTTACACCAGTACTCTCCTGTCATGCAACACTGTGGGGCATTGACTACATGCAAGTTTTAACCATTGGATTATTCTCTTTTAGCTGCAAAAAATATTTGTAATTACTCCTAAAAAGAATAACACACTATATGGCGAAAGTCAGTGGACCTACTATGTACTGAGTCAAGATGTCTCAGCCACACCCACTGATAATAGGTGCATAAAATCCACCACATAGGCATTTGCTAGAAGTAATCTTGTAAAATTTCAGACCTACGAGATCTGACCCAGTCAGTGCTATTATTGTGAAGTGAAATTTGCATGAGTTTCCATGGTAGGGGATATGTTTGTGTAGATTCTCAGTCTTCCAGGTCATAGTGATCCTTGAATGTTGATTCAGAAGCAACTAGACTTCTTTTCTTAGCTTGAAGACGTTTCACCTCTCATCTGAGAGGCTTCATCAGTTCTAATCTGTTGGTACGGGGTCAGGATATTTATCCTCTGTGAGATGTAAACTACCTTGAGAGTCATTAAGTAACCTGTTCCCTTTCCTTTTCTTCCAGGTCCCAGTCCTATTGTGGGTCGTTGGGGTTGCTGGGACCAGCCGTTTCTCGTATGCATATTGAGCCATTATGTGGGTCGTTAGCATAATGATGGTGAAACCGGCATGGAAGAGAAGTCAGGACTGTATTGTATGTAGGTGACAGGTGATGGTGTAAACCCCCACCCCTGTTCAGGGACGGTCGTTCCAATTTGACATAGATGGCTTCTTTCACTCCTCTCTCAAACCATCTGTCCTCCCTGTCCAGAATGTGAACATTGTTGTCCTCAAATGAGTGTCCTTTGTCCTTTAGGTGTAGGTGAACTGCCGAGTCCTGTCCTGAAGAGCTGGCTCTCCTATGTTGTGCCATGCGTCTGTGTAGTGGCTGCTTTGTCTCCCCTATATACAGATCATTGCACTCCTCACTGCATTGAACTGCATATACCACATTGCTTCAGTTGTGATTGGGTGTTTTGTCCTTGGGGTGAACCACTCTTTGTCTGAGGGTGTGGCTGGGTTTGAAGTATACTGGGATGTTGTGTTTGGAGAAAATCCTTAGGAATTTCTCAGACACTCCAGCCACATATGGAATGACGATGTTGCGTCTGTCCTTCCTTTCTTCTGTGGCGGTTGTAGAGCTGTTCTGTGATCTCTTCATAGACTTGACAAAGGTCCATTATAGGGGAGCAAAAGCCTCTTATCACCATGTGCAGTTCAAAGCATTGGTTGAAGTGGTGTAAAGCGATGAATCCTACTTCACTATCTGGCTGATGGATGAATGTAGGTTTGGCAGTTCCCAGGAGTATGATGTACCAGAATGCGTAGTCTCGGCTGTAAAATGTGATTGAGGAGTTCTGGGGTTTGGTCAAAGCCCCTCAGGGTGACCTTAGAATATTAAGACATTTCAGTTCCAGTCTGTCTGTCAAAATCTAAAGAATAATAATAATAGACCTGTCACAAGCGATGATTCAGAGAAATCTGTCTGAATGGGATGGTGGCCAGACAGATCTGCCAGAGCAAAAGCACCGGCTTGCAGATTTGTCTGGTTTCCAGGCTACATTATCCAGAGAAAGATGAAAAATATTGATATAACAGGTGATTCCAAACTTTTAAACAGCAGTGTATGTGAGGCAGCCTTCACACGTCAGTGACAATCTGTTCTAACCTGAGAATCTCCAGTCACCATCGAGAACTCTAAAGTCCAGCAGAAAGAAGCTTCACTCCTGAGTCCTGCAGGTCATTGCTACTCAGGTCCAGCTATTTCATACTTGAGGTCTGGGAGCTGAGAGCTGAAGCCAGACTGTCACAGCTTCTCTCTTACACCTTACAGTGACTCAACCATTACACAAATTAATGACGATGACGAAAGAACACTAGGTGGCTCTGCAAACACAACTAATAAACATATTATTAATAAGAATAAAGAAATAAAATATACCTGTGTCTCTAAAGATATCAAACATTTCACTCAGCTGACCTGAGAGTCTCTAGTGCACAGTGTGGATTCTCCAGTCCAGCAGCAAGGAGCTTTACTCCAGAATCCTCCAGGTTGTTGTTACTCAAGTCAAGCACTCTCAATGTGGAGGTCAGGAGGCTGAGAACTGAGACTACAGCTTCACAACTGTTTCCTGACAGGTCACAAGCGCTTAGCCTGAGAAAGAATGAATTATAGACATACATAAAAAAGTCTTGTTAAGTCCGCCTCAGGCTGTAAACTTAAGCAGATGGAATTAAATAAAGCTCCAGTGAAAGTTCAGTCAGAAACACTATTCCTTTTCAGTTAGGTCTTTAGCTTATTTGTCATACCATCCTATCATTCACACCTCTCACATACTGTATGCTCAGTCTTGATTTCCTACTGTCATTGTTTGGGGCTGTCAATCGAGCTGCTCTCATCAGCAGGTCAACAGTGATACTGTCTTTGTTAGTCAATTATCTTGCAGCTCTCTTTTTCAATATGATTCTCCCTGTAACTCTAGTTCCAAAGATGGTGAAGGGTGGTCTTATGTGTACCCTCCATCTCTCCATTACTCTCCAGTCATTGCAGCATCAGCAATTTCATCATTTTATCAGCCTCATCAGTCTCAGCAGAGTCATCAGCCACCATCACCACCAGTGTCTGGACTCCAATGGAGGATTTATCTTACTACTGCTCAGGGCAGATGTCCTTCGATCTCAATCTCCTTGAAAAGTCGAAGCACCAAAGACCTCTGACAGATTAACTATCACATATCATCTGATGTAATAAACAATGATTTAATTTACCTGTCTCTCCTAGTTGAACTGTGTATAGAGATTGACTTAATGTATATATAATGACATATAATACACAACTGCAATTTACTTTTAACCTATAATATTACTGAGTTTTGTTTTCATTATCATTCGAAATGTTAAAGTATTATTCCAGTGACATACTCCAGGCTTAATGGTTTACTTAATACATGCGTAAGCTGGAATTCAATTTCTCCAGACTCCACTACAGTCTTGTGTGTTTCTTTTAGATGGGGGGTAGGGGTTGGGGTTTAACATATTTGTCCACTAAGGAGTATTAAACCTCTAAAACCTAGTTACCCATACTTGCTTTTGCTGTCTGGGTTCACAGAGATGTTTATGGCCATCTCCGCACAAGTTTTAGTAGGCACCCTTATTTGCACATATTTACACTTACCTAATTAGCCCTTGTGTGCTGTTCATGTTTTTATAATTCACCCAATGTTCACAGGTTGACCCACAACATTATTGTTTTTTTAATACAGCTGTAACAATTTATATTGAAATACTAAACAGATGTTTACTTTATCTCAATTACAAGAAATATAGACAGCTTAAATGGTTAATATTAACCTCTGCTATACAAATGAAACAGCTACTGTATTTTGTGATAAAATGTGATTTCTTTTAAGTCAAAGACACAAGGTTGTTTTAATCAATATTGATGTTCAAACTGAACAAATAGGAAAGAGAAATTGTACATGTAATTTTTATGTAAAGTATAAAAACTAGGGCTGTCAGCGTTAATGTGTTAATGCTCAAGATTATTCTTGAAACCTTAAACAATCATTTTTGTCGAGCACAAATTAATCAAATCACCAAGTTTGACCCCCATTTCCTCCTTTAATTGCAGTGCCTATTTCCATCAGGGCATATAACTGAAACCTGTTGCAAAGAAAGGTAACATAATGATGAGACATCCCCCGGTGTGTTGAATGGCACCATTAGTTTTAAAACACTTCCAGATGGACGCTTCCATAAAACCAAAGTTGTGTGGCCAAATTGCAGTGATGAGCTGTTGTTCCACTGAAGCATGAGAAGTCTGAAGTATCACCTTAGGGCAAAACACATATTTGCTGATGTTAGCAAAGATGCCAGCACTGAGACAAGACTTGGCAGGCCCACTAACATTGTTGAGGACCAGGGCCTTCAAGAAATTTTGCAGATCGCCTCAGGCGACTCGTCATATCAGCCACTCTCAAGGACAACTGTGGTCTTTCATGAACTGTGTGGCAGGGAAAAGGCAAAAAAAGCAGAGCTGTTGACATGAGCTTTTGGTTGAGATTTACTTTGAGTTTACAGTTTTAACTGCTTACATTAACTTTGTAGCATACATTACTTAGTAATTGCTCTGTATGTGGTTGTCTGTTTATTAAGTCTGCAATTCATTATGGATTTTTAAAGAAAATCAAAACTTATGAAATAAAAGATATTCTGCATTTGTTTTAACCTCCCCCGGAGGTAGAAGTAAATACTAGTATTTTAAGCTTGTGATTAACCATGGCTAATTACAGCCTATTAATATGATTATGCCCATTATTTTTAATTGACACCGCTAATGAAAAGACATTCATCTACACAAAAAATGAGAATGAGTGAAGCTAGGAGGATTGGTAATTTGGCAATTCTCCACATCTCTTTTATAACCGTTAGATAGATCTTTATTGTCATTGAACACAACGGAACTTCGTTTGGCAGCATCCACTCCATTAGCAGCAATAAAAAGGAATAAAGTATAGCATATTTACACACACATTTACATATTTTATATATATACAGTACTCTGCAAAAGTCTTAGGCAGGTGTGAAGAAATGCTGTAAAGTAAGAATGCTTTCAAAAATATAACATTTAATTGTTTATTTTTATCGATTTACAAAATGCAAAGTGAGCGAACAGAAGAAAAACCTAAATCAAACCAATATTTGATAAGATAAAGTAAAGATAAAGTAAAAGATATAGGAGCACTGGGGAGAGCAGCATGTGTATATTGCACCTGTCCAGGGGGGGATTATGGTTTTAGGAGTCTGTCCACAGCTGTTGGATAAAAACTGTTTTTCAGTCTGTTGGTTCTGGCTCTCATGGTTCTCAGTCTGCCTGATGGGAGGGTGGTGAACAGAGAGTGTGAAGGTTCTTTCTTTGAGGATGTTGGTGGCTCGCTTGCGGAGACGGCTCGAGTGGATGTCACTCAGGTGTGGAAGAGGGCAGCCAACGATCCACTGAGCCGTTTTGATGACCCGCTGGTCTTTCCTCTCAACTGCTGTGCAGCTAGAGTACCAGACTGTACAGCTGTACGTCAAGATGCTCTTGATGGTGCAACTGTAGAAATTGATGAGCAGCCTCCTTGGGAGTCGGTTCCTTTTTAACGTCCTGAGGAAGAGGAGATGCTTCTGGGCCTTCTTGATAAGGCTGGACGTGTTTAGGCTCCAGGTCAGGTCCTTGGATATATAAACTCGCAGGAATTTGAAGCTGGAGACCCTCTCAACCTCCTCCCCGTTGATGAACAGCTCAGTGTGATATATGTTTTTGTTTTTCCTCAAGTCCATTATTATTTCCTTGGTTTTTTTGTGTGTGTTGAGGTTCAGATCATTTCCCCTGCACCATGCAGACAGTGTCTGGACCTCCTCCCTAGGCCACCTCATTATTGTCACTTATCAAACCCACTATGGTTGTATCGTCTGCAAACTTAACCATAGTGTTGGAGCTGTGGGTGGAGGTGCAGTCACTGGTGAACAGGGAGTAGAGGATTGGACTGAGGACACAGCCTTGGGGGACACCAGTGCTGAGGGTGACTGTTGAGGATATGTGATGGCCCAGTCTGACATGCTGAGGTCTGTTAGTCAGAAAGTCCTTGATCCAGAGACAGAGAGAGGTTTGTATTCCAAGTGCTTGCAGTTTATTGAACAGTTTGTATGGGCTGACCGAGCTAAAGTCAATGAACAGCATCCTCACGGATGGGAGGATTGGTCATGGATGGGGGGGGATGCAGGCCTTGATGCGTGCCAGCACCAGTCTCTCAAAGCATTTCATGATTACCGGCGTGAGAGCAACCAGCCGGTAATCATCCAGGCTTGCGATTGCAGAGGTTTTGGGTAGGGGGACGGTGGTGGTGGCTTTCAGACAGGTTGGGAATGTGACTTGTTGGAGTGACAGGTTGAAAAATGTCTGTAAATACAGCAGCAAGCTGGGCAGCATACGCCGTCAATGCTCGGCCTGGAACTCCATCAGGCCCAGCTGCCTTGTTGCTGTTGATGTACTGAAGAACCTATTTCACCTGATAGTGCTGAAGAGTGAGTGTTTGGTCGCTCTCTGGTGTAGTGGTGGTTATGGCTGTTGATGTATCTTCAAAAGTTATTGAGTTAGATCCTGAAGAATATAAATGTGTCTGGCAGTGCATAGTGTGTCAATGGGTTTAAGATTGAAAAGATTATTTATTACAACGTTTTTTCTTTTAGTAAAAATTGAAAATGGGTCCGACTGAACCGAATACCACACAAGGCCTAAGACAATGCTGAAAGCAGCTGACCTGAGAGTTTACAGTTTACAGTGTGGACCCATCGGTCCAGGAGTGAAAACCAGCAATCCTGAATCCTGCAGGTTGTTCATACTCAGGTCCAGTTGTGTCAGACAAGAGGACTGGGAGTTAAGGAAAAATCCCATGATTGAGGTAGATGGCCAAATTCTTTAAATCAAATGAAACAGAAAAGACAAAGAATTAAGGTAGGGGAGGACAGGTATGTCCAGAAAGACTTCATAGTTTAGGATTCAACAACCAACTGATGAAGAAAACATAAGCAGTGAACGGTGGAAGCTGTTTATGCCAGACTAGATGTGTTGTCTTGGTCTGATCAATACTGCCATCCCAGTGACTGTTTCATCTCCTGAAATACTCAACAGCGAAATTTATTTTCCTTTAAGCAATGCACAGACCTTTAACTACTCCAGAGGAGCCGCTCAGTATACAATAGATCATATCCATACCATCCTCATTAGAAAAATGGGCATATACACTATTTGTACAAAAGTATTGGCACACCTAGCCTGTACACCTACAGGAACCTTTATGATATCCCATTGTACATTCATGGGCATTAATGAAGAGTTGGTCCTCCCTTTGCAGCTATAACAGCTTCTACTCTTCTGGGAAGGCTTTCTACAAGATTTTGGAGTGTGTCTATGGGAATATCTGACCATACATTCTGAAGAGCATTTGTGATGTCAGGCACTGATGTTGGCCTGGCTCGCAATCTGTAAGTTCATCCCAAAGGTGCTGGATGGGGTTGAGGTCAGGACTCTGTGTAGGCCAGTCAAGTTCTTCCACACTAAAACTCACCAGAACCTCTTTATGGACCTCTTTATGGACCTTGCTTTGTGCACTGGGGCCCCTGAAAAACTTCACCTTAGTGTTTGTACCAAACTTTGTGCTTTTCACAGGGTAAGTAACAACTCTGCTGCTAGAGCTACAAGAAACATAAAGGTAGTCATTAACATCATTAGGATTCATCCTTTGAGGACTGCAAATATCACTACCAAGTTATTTCAGATATTTAAAGACTTGATAAAGTGTTGGACCGACAAACTGACCTTGCTATAGCTAGAGCCACACTACTATTGACGCTAAAATGTATCTATGTATATTTAGATGTAAGATTTTCATTCCCTCAGCAGAGACAAAGGTAGACCATGGTTATAAACACCAAATAAGGCAAACAAACTTGAGAGTCTCCAGTCTACATTGTGGATTCTTCAAGCCTGAGCTCGTGAGCTCCTGGACACCTTGATTCATCAGTGTTGTAACTCAGGTCCAACTCCCTCAGATTAGAAGACAGGGAGCTGAGAGCTGAGGCCAGAGCTTTACAGCTTCTTCAAGACAGCTTACAGCCACTCAGCCTGAATATGTGAAAATCAGAGAAAGAATGAGCAAGAACCTAAACCAGTGTTAAACCTGAACAATGTTCAACAAGTGTTTAAAATAAGTAAGTAAGTAGAACACCCACAGAGAGAGACTGGAAGCTTGAACCACTGGCAGCAACCACAGAAGACCTTCCTCAGAGACAGAGAATTTCTTCAGGTGAAACACATCCAACTGTTTCTCTGATGACAGTAAGATGTAGACCAGAGCTGACCACTGAGTAGGAGACAATTTCTTTTGCAGACAGACTACCTGAACTGAGGTGTTGTTGGACCTCCTCCTCTAGAGAATGATCATTCAGCTCATTCAGACAGTGAAACATGTTGATGCATCGCTCTGGAGAGGAATTCTCCCTGATCTTCTTTTTGATGTACTCGACTGTGTCCTGATTGCTCCATAAGCTACTTCCTGATTGTTTCAGTAGGTCTTGAAGAAGTGCTTGATTGTTCTGCAGTGAGAGGCCAACAAGGAAACGGAGGAACAAGTCAAGGTGTCCATTTGGACTTTCTAACGCCTTATTGACCTCACTCTGGAAGAGGTCATTTACAGGTGATTGCTCTGTGATGGTCACAGACTGTTGGGAAGTTGATTGTTCTTCAAACAAGACATTGACACCAGAGTTGATGAATGACACGAAGACATGAACAGTGGCCAGAAACTCCTGAAAGCTCAAATGGGCAAAGGAGAAAAGTTTGTCTTGCTTCAGTCCATGGTTCTCATTACAGATCTGTGACAATACTCCCGAGTACATAGAAATGGCTCTAATATCAATGCCGCACTCTATAAGATGTGCTTCATGGAAGATCAGGTTGCCTTTTTGCAGCTGCTCAAAAGCCAGTTTTCCCAGAGACAGAATCATCTTGCTGGTCTCAGTGTTCCAGAGTGGATATGTCTCAGCTCGTCTATAATATCTGACATTTGCCAGTTTGGACTGATCTAATAGAACATGGATTTACAGTACATCTCAGTCAATATCTTGGGCAGCTTTCCTCCATCATTGATTTTCAACATATCCTTCAGAGCTGCCGCAGTGATCCAACAGCAGATTGGGATGTGGCACTTGATATGAAGACTTTGTGATCCGTTGATGTGGGTGATGACTCTGCTGGCCAGCTCCTTGTTCCTGAATCTGTTCCTGAAGTATTCCTCCTTCTTCAGGTTGGTGAACCCTCTCACCTCTGTCACCATGTCAATGTATCCCGTTGGGATTCAACCAGCTGCCTCAGGCGTTGAGGTTATCCAGATGCATGCAGAAGAAAACAGTTTCCCCATGATGAGGTTTGTTAGCAGCACGTCAACCGAAGCTGAGTCAGTAACATCAGTCAGAATCTCGTTGTTGTGGAAGTCTAACGGAAGATAACACTCATCCAGACCATCAAAGATAAAAAACTGTGGTATCCTGGGTTTTACCTACTGCTTGCTTAATTGACAGTGCATTGCATATATACCTTAACAGACACATTATTAGCTCCAGATATATGATCAAAGATATGTAATAGTGCAAAGCAGTCTCTGATATTCCAAGATTAACATTGCAGCAGCTTTGCTTAAAACAAGGTACAGCTACTAGTCTGTTAAACACCTGTTAATGTTCCTGCCCTATTGATTGGCAGCGCAAACCAGTTGGAGGTCAGAGGGAGGTCATGTTCTTGACACACCACTAGCGCAGTGACTCCTAATAATTAGTCTGTGAATACTCTCTCCATCTATCAACAGAGGGGTAAGTATGCTAGTTGGTACACTGTAACAGAGGAAATTGGCTATTGCAAATTTTGAGGAATAAAATGTTGAAATGCAAAAAAGGATTGGGGGATGCAGTTAGGTGCAGCTTTGGTCAGTGGGACATAATTTTTTGAGGGTGCAAATTTCCAGGATACAAATACAGGCATAAAAAAATAAGGGTCTCATGATGGACATTTGGAAGGTAATTCTCCAACTACAAATGTTCTGGTCTGCATATGAACTCCTGTAGAGTCCCTTGGAGTTAAATAATTAGGAGGGAGGTAGGAGCTACAGGAGCTTTGTTACATACGGAAGTAAAGGGATGTCTGACCGCTCAAGAAGGTAGTAGATTGTCGTTTTATGATTTGTGAGTATATATATGCCGTTATTAGAGTTGACTTCCTGCTGTCATTCATAACACTATAGAAACATTTAAATCCTTTATGTACCCATTTATTTCCCCCCATACATACCTTTGGACGTGGGGTTAATGTTCAGTAATCACTGCACCAGGTCATTCTTTTTGATTATCTTCAAAACCTTAATGGTCACCTCCACTGCATTTTTGTCAAAGGTCTCTGTGAGCTCGTCCACTGTGTCCATCCTGTCTGCATTCTCTAACTGGCTTCTTGGGATTGCTGGGAAACTTTCCAAAACCTCAGCTTGCTGCAGGAACCATTTGACCTTTTTAAACTCTGCATCCGCCAACTCTTCCATTGTTGCCAGCAGCTCTACAGGTGTTGCCATGGTTTCTTGATGCTGAAATAACAATTAACCTTGGTAACAATTTAAAAAAAGGGTGGACTAATTAACATCACTTAATACACACATGTATGTTATGTAGTATTAAACAGTATCTGTAAATGTGTTATAGTTGTATTTTTGCACATTAGCCAACACTTAATGTAATAAACATAACAAACTTTTCCAAGCATACATTGATGATAGTGCGGAGATTTAATATTGTGTCTCAATTACATTGTGAGCCACTGAAAAGACAGATTTTCTGTCCTTTCCATTGGAACTCAATGTAGATGAAGATCAGGAAAAGTCATAAATGTACTTGATTAAAGGAAGAGTCCACTCAAAATCTATATTTTAACTACTCACTGTTACAACTTAGGCAGTTCAGGGAAGGAGGACCCACATGCAGACATGAGCCAGAGACACTAAGGGTACAGTTCAGAGATTTAATGTTGATATACAGAAAACAGTCAATGGTCATCAGGCTAGAGGAGTCCAAGCAAGCAAATAAAGTCCGATAAGGATGAGGCAAGGACAAGGTCCAGAGTTCAGGCAGTAAGTTTGGTACATGTGTATCCAAAAGGTCCAAGGCAACAAATCTAAAAGACACAAAAGCAAAGACAGAAACCAAAGGGCTGGCAATAGTTGAAAAAACAAGAGAACCAAGAATGCACAGGGAACCTGAGGAAAAAAGGCTGGAACATGTGACAGAAAGCAACAACAAACTGGCATCAAACAACAGGAATCACACAGACTAAATATACTAGGAGAGGAGACGATGGGAGACAGGTGGCACGGGGAGGAGAAGACAATCAGAGACAGTCAGAAACAATCAATCACACACTGGTGGGAAAATGGAGAGGGGGAAGTTAAAGGGGCAGACAGGTAAAGAACATAAGGGGCAAAATAGATAAGAGAAGCAAAGACAGGAAGGGCACAGCTAAACACATGGAGAAAATTAACTTTCAAAATAAAACAGGAAACCATAAGCACAAAATCATAACAATAACCCTTCAAAATAACAAAGAACAACAAACTAAGACCAAACCATGACTCTGTCCACCTGTGGGCTTGTAGCTCTTATGGCTTTTCTCTTTGTGGCAGATGGCAGCTGCAGTCAGCTAGGAATGAAAGCAGTAAGAACCAATCAAATCAAACATCAACAGTTTGAAATTAAAACATAAATCTACAATGTGTGTTTGATATTAGATCTAAAACTGTTAAATCCAAAGGTAAACAAGTGTATGTATACATGTTGAACAGTAACCACATTATCTACAGTGAACTACAAGAAAATATGTTGGAAAAATGTTTGAAGAAATAAACAAAAGACAAACATTCTATGAACGATGAAAAGTATATACTTTTTAATGGTGAAAATAACATTTTGCTTATTATTAAAACGTATTGGAAGTAGACTAAAGAGAGTCAAAACGCAGCCAAAAAAATGTTCCAATAGAAATCTATCACTGTAAATCTATCACCTCAAAGGATCTCATATCAGCATTATGGAAGTATCCAAGAGACCCGAAAATAAACTAGATAAATAACAGGCAAATATCAGCTGACATTGAAATAATAAACCATTAAGTCTAATATTGGATAAATGCAGTGTGTGGTATACATGAGGCACATGATCTACAATACAGTATCAACCGTTTGTTCAAACAATGACTCTCATTTATCATTTTCCTGGAGCAGAAGTCTGATTGTTCTGGAAACCTCACAGTTGTCATTTTGATTTGGCATAGGTTAGACTAAAGATATAAAATGTGAGCTTGAGAGATGCTCCTCGACATATTGGTGAGAGGAAATCTAGAAAAACGTGTTTCCAGTCAATCCCAGAGCATCAATAATTTGGATTAGATGAGACAAATATTTGTCATTCTGGACATGTTATAGTTTCTCTTGCATCATGAGGATAGTAAGATTAGAATTTTGGCCACCTAGTGATGTTTTTCCAGGACTTTACAGAGAATGTTTGGGCTGATGTGGAAAATAGCCATTTACAGGAAGACAGTGCAGTAGTTTTGAGGAGGATTTTTTTTCCATATTTACACGAGTATGCATATGGAGGAAAATATGTTCTGGGAAATAGTCATGTTTATAACTGTTGTTCTAATAAAAATATGAATTTATGATTTTTTTGCTTTAATGAAATTTTAACCAAAGAATTAAACTATAAATGGGGGTTTTTACAGGAGGTTTATGAGCAGTGACTTCCTAATTCTCCCTTTGTTGCCCGGTACGTGTTTTTACACTGCAGTTTTTGTACAGGTTAAACAAACAAAATATAATGTATTTATCAGTGAGCTGTAGAGATGCTGGCAGGTGTTTGTTACCATCAGATGGATCCAGGCTTGCTGTTTCCTTGAGTTTCCGGTCTTTGTGCTATGCTAACGATGCTAGTGGCCATATTTACCATGCAGTGCATCAATTTTCTGATCTTTCAGCTGGAAAGCAAATAATCTACAAAAGTAGCGCCCACAACTCATCAATAGCAGATTAAAAATCTATGTTAGAATAAAATAGCTAGGAATTAATAAAATCAATGAGGTCAGTTGCCATTGGCTGATTTCTGAAATGAGCTTTCTTCACTCTGTTCACATGTTGTAACAACTTGTATTAATAAACACAAAAAACATGCAGTACTAAGAAGTATGAAATAAAATGAATAAACTAAACATATTTTTCTTTTTTGCTTTTTAGTTGGTTTTTTTTCACTTTTAAAAAACCTTTTGCAACAATTAAATTCTAACAGTGACATTTCTGTCTGTGATCACAGGGCTTTTTATTATCTAATGTTTTTATTTTAGAGTGAGGATGATATTTTTTTTATTTCTGCACAAGTGAAATAGCTGAGTGATTCATCAAACACGGACAACCTTGTTGAGATACATGGAAATATAAACTCAACAGACTGATCCACTGGAAGAAAATGAAACTGGTAGAAGCAGCGAAAGTTCTCGCTGTAACTTCTGACGACACCACAGCCTTACAACCAAAGTTCTCCAAGTACCTGCTCATCCTCGTAAAAATTACATTATCTATCTGTCGCAGATACGTGATTCAGATTTTTGCCTATTTTTCTGTGACTGCAGCAACGTGCTGGTATTTCTCTCACACACACCGTGCAGGAGAGACTCACTGCCACAGTAAACACAATAGACTCAACACACACAGACACTCAAGGCCATCTTCCTCAAAGGGGATGGAGCAGTTAGGCTGTGGTAACCAATTTTGTTTGAAAAACAAAAACAAGCAAAAACATAGTAACAATATTATTCATGTTATCATTGAGTCTTTGTTTACAATAGACAGATAAGTACTAAGATTCTAAGCTTAAGTTAAAGTACTAATACCACACTGTACAACATTTAATCAGAACTATTTCAGGCAAATGTATATACAGTATATATAGTGTATATGATATATTATATACTTCTATTATTATCAGTCATGCAATAATATAAAAGCGGGATTTTACTGTTGTAGTTGGCTGAGGTGGAGCTCATTTATGAACTATACGACTCATGAATTACAACTAATTATTACTTTATTATTATCTACTGATTATTTCCCCCATTAATCAATAATACAGTATGTAAACATGAAGAATATAGTCAAAATTAGGAAATACTTTAACATCATTTTTAGTAATTAAAGGAAAAGCACATTATCCACACTTTTGTGATGCTGGAAGAATTAAATGCCTGAAAAATGCCAATTATTAAAATGTTGATATCCTCCCAGCAAATCTGTTGTAAAGGAAACACTGTAACATTGTACACCATGTCTTATGCAGTTTTATGGCATGCTGACGAATATTGTGGATGGTCATTTTTTTCAGTTTACCAGCAATTGACAGACCAAAGAGTAAATTTTTGGCGCTGTCTATGATATACTACCATATATCACACAGGAAAATGTAAGTGGAAAAACGTTTAAAATTCCTATCAAATTTTGCCTAATACCTGCTGTTTTGTAGTACACTGCCAAAAAAGGTCAGCCTAATAAAACGCTCCAAAGCTTGTTATATGCACTGAGAAATTGAATCGAAGCCCGGCCCACAGGTTATTCTTTGAAAGCAATAAGTGTCAAAGCAACACCTTTCCTTAAATACAGAGGTTTTGTTTGAAGCTCCTTCTCCAGGTTAAGGGATTGAATGTATGAAGTTATGCATAAGCCAGGGCAAATTAAAGAGAAAAAGAGAGGGAACCTGCAAGTTCCCCATAGAGTTTAGTTCCTCTGACAATATTGCCTGAAGTTCCTCAAACAGAATGGCCACACAACAGACTTCACACAAAGACAAACATTTTATCACCAAACGGCCTCAGTCAAAACAAAACTAAGTTGACGTAACACTTTCAAGGTTATTGTGACTGATTACAGTAAACTGAGTAAAAAGAATATATTTGACAATCTTTGGACTGACATGTACTCAATTGATAACAGTACAGCAGCACATTTCAAATGAGTTGGGACAGAGGTAATGAGACCTGGAAAGTTGTTGCATACTCAGAAAACACCTATTTGGATGATTTCACAGCTAACAGGTGAGTATCATGGTTCAGTATGAAAGGGGCCTCAAAGGGTTCAGTTATTCACAAGCAAAGATGGGGAGAGGTTCACCACTTTGTGAAAATCAATGTGGGCAAATAGTCCAACAGTTTATTTTAGGAATTTAGGGATTTCATGATCTACAATCAATAACATTCTGTAGAAAATTGCATTGTATGTCCAAAGTAAGAGCAGGATATTTGAATTGAGAGCGCAAGTCTTGAGACAATCACTGATCATAATCACTGACCACAGCCCACAGCATCGTCCATCCAATCACCTGGTGCAGCCGATCACCCCAAGAGGAGACCCAGGATAAGAGCCATCAAGTCTGGACTTCAGGCTGCTCCCAGGTAATGCTCAGTCACAGGAAAATTAACTACACAAATTGTCTGAATATATTGGTTGTTGTTGTTTGTTTTTTTTTATTTGTCATTTCAACACATCTTATCTGTAAATAAAGTCTCTGTGTGTACAATGAATGGACTTTCATTCTGTTGTGCAACCGTGCATTATATACAAAGACAGAATAATTAATTGAACTTGATCTTTAAAAGAGTTTCACTTCCTTGAAATAATTTCAAAACTGAAACAAACACACTCAAGTGTCCTCCGTTACCAAACGCTCACTGAGTGTTAAAAGAAAAGTGCTAAACATGCACCTGTCTAACTTTTTTAGGAACTGTTGCTGGCATGAAATTTAAAATGATAACAGAATTAATTATCATTACCATGAATACCCATACGCTTATGAATTCCAGTTTACCTCGCCCAGATCGAGGATACTGGGGCCCCACCCTGAAGCCAGGCCTGGGGGAGGGGCTCATCGCTGAGCGCCTGGTAGTCGGGCCTTCAGCCATGGGGCCCAGCCAGGCACAGCCTGAAGGAGCCACATGGGTCCGTCCTCACCACCCACAGGAGGAACCATAGGGGTACGGTGCAATGTGGATCGGGTGGCAGACTATGGCGGAGACCTTTCCGGACTGATCCCCCGCTGCCAAAACTGGCCTTGGGGACATGGAATGTTACCTCTCTGGCGGGGAAGAAACCTGAGCTGGTGCGTGAGGTTGAGAGATGCCGGCTGGATACATTCGCACTCACCTTGACGCATGGCATGGGCTCTGGAACCAAGCTCCTCGAGAGGGGCTGGACTCTATGCCAGGCTGGAGTTGCCCATGGTGAGAGGCGTTGAGCAGGTGTGGGTCTACTCGTAGCCCACCAGCTCTGTGCCTGTACATTGGGGTTTTCCCCAGTGAACAAGAGGGTTGCTTCCCTGTGCCTTCAGGTCAGGGGACGGGCTCTGACTGTCACTTGTGCCTATGGGCCGAACGGCTGTACGGAGTATCCAGCCTTCCTAGAGTCCTTGGATGGAGGGCTGCAGGGGCCTCTTACTGGGGACTCTATCGTTCTTCTGAGAGATTTCAACGCTCTCGTGGGCAATGACAGTGTGACCTGGAGGGGTGTGATTGGGAGGATTGGCTTGCCTGATCTGAACCCGAGTGGTGTTCAGTTATTGGACTTCTGTGCTAGTCACAGTTTGTGACTAGCACCGTGTTTCGAACATAAGGGGTGTCCATAAGTGCACTTAGCACCAGGACACCCCAATTCGTAGGTCGATCATCGACTTTGTAGTTGTATCAGCAGACCTACGACCATATGTTCTGGATACTCGGCCTGGTGCACAGTGAGGGTGTTCTGGGAGCGTTTGGTAGAGCCCCCTGTTCAGGAGATCTTCAACTCTCACCCCTGGCAGAACTTCGACTGCATTCTTAGGGAGGCTGGGGACATCAAGTCCGAATGGACTATGGTTCACATCTCCATTGTTGAGGCGGCTGCCTGGAGCTGTCGCCGTAAGGTTGTGGGTGCCTGTTGCGGCGGTAATCCCAGAACCTGGTGGCGGACACCAGCGGTTAGGGAAGCTTTCAAGCTGAAGGAGTCCCACTGGGCATAGTTAGCCTGTGGGACTCCTGAGGCAGCTGACAGGTATAGGCAGGCCAAGCAGAGTGCATCGTTGGCAATCACTGAAGCAAAAACTGTGGGGGAGGAGTTCGGTGAGGCCATGAAAATGACTCGGGAGGGGGAAGCAGTGCTCTGTTCACACTGTGTACAGTGGGGATGGTGTCCTGCTGACCTCAACTGGGGATATAGTTGGGTGGTGGAAGGAGGGTTGAGGGTCTCCTTAATCCTACTAACAAATCCTCCATTGAGAGGGCAGAGATGGGGGACTCCTAGGCAGGCTCGTCCAGCACAGGGGCTGAGGTCATTGAGGTTGTTCATAAGCTCCTCTTTGGCAGGGCCCCAGGGGTGGATGAGATTCGCCCTGAGGCTCTGGATGTTGTAGGACTGTCTTGGTTGACACGCCTCTGCAACATTGCGTGGAAGTCGGGGGACAGTGCCTCGGGATTGGCAGACTGGGGTGGTGGTTCCCCTTTTTAAGGTGTTTTGGTGAAAAGGGAGCTAAGCTACAAGGCAAACTCAATTTACCGGTCAATCTAAGTTTCGACCCTCACCTATGGTCATGAGCTCTGGGTAATGACCGAAAGAACAAGATGCGGATACAAGTGGCCGAAATGAGCTTCCTCCGCAGGGTGTCTGGGTGAGAAGCTCAGTCATTCAGGAGGGGCTCAGAGTGGAGCAGCTGCTCCTCCACATTGAGAGAAGTCAGCTGAGGTAGTTCGGGCATTTGGTTAGGGTGCCTCCCGGACGCCTCTGGGAGGAGACCCCGGGATAGACCCCGGGGGATTATGTCTGTCAGCTGGCTTGGGAACACCTTGGTGTACCCCGAGAATAGCTGGAGGAGGTGGCTGGGGAGAGGGAGGTTTGGGCTTGTCTGCTGAGACTGCTGCCCCCACGGCCCGGACCCGGATAAGCAGAAGAAAATGAATGGACTCTTATTGGCTTTCTTGGCGGCAGAGAAGATTTTTACTTGTCTGTATGTAAAATCACTAAGTATCCAGAGACAGCAGGAGTTTAGCCTAACTTACACACTGTAAAATGTAATAGTTGTCATGACTTACATAAATAAGTTAACTTTACTAAGTAATCAAAAATATGTACATCTTACTCGGTTTTATAAAGTAATATTTACTTACAGGGTAAAAAAAACTATTTAATTAATGTTTTGATGACGCTCTGAACGACTATTTATGAGTAAAGGTAACTTTGTGTTTAAGTTTTTTTCACTTGGAGCGAGTACAGTACGTATGAACTGTGCGCATGCGCGGTTGAAGACAGGTTTAGACCCTGAGCATGATGGCGGCGACGGAGTGAAGCGGTACCTCCAACATTTCGTCTTTTGAAGAATAATAAGGTAAGTTATCAAAATATAATTGTTTGTGAACTTGTGTTTTTGACTGCTGATGTATTGTAATCTAACATTTGCTTAACGTTAACTTCGCTAAACAAGCACTAGTAGAACTTGTTCAGACATATTTTCGCGGCTATCAACCACCGTCCGCAGTCGCCTGAAAACCTAATATAACATTTCAAAGTGTGGAAAGTCTTAAATTCGAAATGTTGCTGTTTTCCCTGAGTTTACACAGTGAACGCATTTTGGACATAGGTTGGAAATTAACATGGGGGAAATCCGTGTTACAAACGACAGCAGCATGAACGTGTTTGTTGCATGACTGTGCAGAGGCCACATTAATTAGCAAGGCCGCACAGTAAACGAGATAATTAGGAGACATGTTTGACATGAGTTACTGTTCGCTTCTTTGTAAAGTTATAATATTTATATTTATTTGAAATGCGCATTGATTTACTGTTGCTGCACCAGAGAGAGACGTGACGTCGGGTTAAAGTCAAATTAACATGAAGATTCTGTCCACGGATTCACGCAACAATGGTTGTCGTTAGTGGTGGGTTTGCTGCGAGTCTTTTAGTGCCAGCAGAAGCCAGCAATCCCATCAGTTTCTTCATTAATTGCATTGTAAAATTATCGACATTAGTTGGCCTAAATCCAGCATATGTTGCAGCTATAATACATATGCTTGGTGTCACGTTTTGACTCTTTATTTTCACTTCTTCACAAAATAGTTTTTCTTTACAGGTCTTAAAACTACCTGAACACATCAAATATAGCAGCACAACACGAGGCTAAAACGTTCGTTCATCGTCCCTCTTCACACAATTTTATAAAAGAAAAACACCTTCTTCTACAACTGCTTCTAAACTTGAATTTAACCTTGGTTTTAGTTGTCAGGCGCCGCCTGCTGGCGAAATAAATGCAGCGGCATTGATATCTCAATTTCTGTCAGATATTTTTTTACACTCATGTTGACTTAATGCTGAACTTAAGCATTCTGCTTGTGAGTTACATCTGTAACACTGTTATGTAGCAGGTTGTAAGCATGTTGCCTATTTAAATACACATGTTAAGGTGTCTTTACATACAAGTACAGAGACAGGAGCCTTACAGTAAAGTACCCCAGAACCTGTATTGTATATATGTTACTGCCTTTTTGAAAGTCCTCCGAATGTAACTTTAGCTTTCTCCATAGACCTTCTCCGAGCCCCCAGCCACTGGGTAGAGCGTCTTCCTGATCGGTCTCAGAAATAATCCAGCCCCCTCTGTGCCCCCTTCACCATCTTGCTCTGCCAGTCAGTCCCCACAACCCCCCATTATTCCAGCAGTGGTTCTTGGAGTCAGTCACCAAGCAAGGTTTGATATTTCAGCTTATTGAATAGTATGGTTGTTAAAGATGGTCTTCATATATGCAGGTTCATAACTTAAGCCTTCTATATAAACTAAATTAAAATTTTGATTTCATATTTTGGATTGTTGATTTTGTATTTGCATTTGAATTTCAATTATTTCTTTGCTGTGTTGGCACACTACTGCTAAATTTAGTAAATGCTGCTTTGAATTTCTTTGACTGAAACTTCAAATAAATATTTGTATCAATAAAATCATCTGCAAAACAAGTATTTTCCTGTAATGTCTGTAAAGGAAGCATGAATCAAGGAATGTGTCTCTAATATACAAACCACAACACTGTAGGTAGAACTTCATGTCAACTAAGAAATTCTTTGTTCTTTTCAGAAGAAGTGCTAGTGACAACTGCCTTGAAGGATCTTCAGAGCTGCTTTGGAAAAGCAGGCTTCAGCGCGCTGGAGGTGAGATGCTAGTCGCCTATAATTTGAAGGACTTCACTTTAATTTACAAGCCACACGTTCATTAGAATTAGTTCCTTGAACAAAATCCTCTTCAAATCTCCAGCTATGCCGTGTATTTGTGAGTAATGTATTTTTTCTGCACACAAAAGAGGACAGTGTTAAAACACTGCATAAAAAGGGGCAGAAAGAAGATGGGCTAGAGGCTGCTCCTGGTGGAAGAAATGAAAAAACGGAACCCCAGTGCAACTGTCATTGCATCAAAGATGGATCAGACCTTCCCGCTACAGAGACGGGAGATTGTGGAGGCCGGACCTCCAGTGAAAGTGTTGAAGGAGCGGTGGCCAGCTCTTCTTACAGAGAGACAGGTACTGATAGTCATATACTTTTTTGTGTTCTGTTATGACAAATTTCATTTAGTGTGGGCTTGGGTCATTAACCAAGAATGTTCCAAAATTTCCACATTGGCTCAAGCCTATTTAGTAACTGTTCTTTTTTTCTTTTTTTGTCACTCTGTTTTGTAGGTGTTTGCTGAGTTCAACAGAACAGCCACCACAAACCTGGAGAATAGCTTTTTTGATGCTCTGGATCGCTACACATCACGCTTTGTCACAATCTTCAAGTCCAAGAAAGGCAGCGTTGGAGAGAAATTGGCTGAGATTGTGCAACAAATTGATTCAGTGGTGAGTCTACTGCAGGCTTCTTGTTATTTTATTTATCATGGTGAGTTGACCATGTATATTTTTTTTTTTTTGGTTGGGGGGAGGGAGATGGGACATAAGCTGGATCGGCACAGCACAACATAGAGAATATACTGAATATCCAATAAAGAGGCATCTTTCAGGTATTGGTATGCATGTGCAGAGTCTACAAGCCCTATAGAAGCAAGAGCAGTGGCTCTTGAACTGGAAGGTTCCTGATTCGATACCTGGCTCCTCCTGGCTTTGTGATGAAGTGTCTCTTGTTTTCAGTATTTTTAAAGTAGTGTTGGTGATTTACTATGTAAAATAATTGTGGTCCTTTGCTGTTAACACTAAAGATGTGGATTTTATCTCAAAATAACTTCTCCAATCAGTAACTGTTCTCTGCACTGTCAAACAAACATTATGGTGACACTTTTTTCATGCTGTAACTTTTGAATGTTTTATAATCTTTGTTTATTATCCACTTGTAGAAACCAGATGTGACAGCACTGCGTTCCCTTGTTCTCTGAGGCCTCCATGTTCTACTTGGTGATGACCCCAGTAACTTCTACAACATCTCCTTCGTAAGTTCTCATAGTTGCAATGCATCTTAATGGAGCACACAGAGTTGTGAGGAATTTTGATTTGTATTTGCCAATATATAATTGAGATTCAGATTTTAATACCAAATATATCCCTGTGAGGTCAGTACAAAGATGGGCATGGGCTGCATTTGAACTGTGACAGTTGTGTAATACTTAATTTATTTCATGTTCTTTACTGGACATCTGGAAACTGGTCAAAAATGTGTTTGGTCTACTAATTGTTTAATGCAGGTGCATGTGAAGTGAAAACTCAATGGACTGTCTAGGCAGGATGGATGACTTGGTGACAAATGACAGTGTCTATCAAGATTTTACACATGGTGATATTGTTTGTTTTTGGTTTTATACAGGACTCTGACTGTGATGAGGCCTGGGCGCAAGTATCTGTTGGGATGCTGACTGTCATCAGTGAAGATGAGCCTCCCTCTACAAGTCATGTCCACCTTGACCCAGTGTCTACTGCCATCATTCTTGAGCGAGGTATTGTAATGGACAATCTGCAGAACCTACCTCAAGCAGTTTGCCCCTTGTTTGGGCTGACCTATGCATTACAGTTGGACTAGCCTTAAGGAATGAAAAACACATTCAACTTCATTCAGAGAGTGATGCTTTGCTTGGGAGAGAACAACCTCCCCCAAACTGCAAACATTTAAAAATCTCCTGTTGAGTTAGAATGTTAATAGTCAAGTGGATCCAGTAACATGTCAGGGTTGGATTTTTTTTTTCTCTCTACAAGGAGTGTTTTTATAGGATCCATTGGTCACACCCCTGGGCCTCAATTTTATGTTGTACATTTTGAAACTTGTTCAGAAATAGATTTTTTTTTAAAGATTTTAAATAGCAAATTAAGGTTAATTGAATAAACCCATTCAAACGATAATGTGGTTGTTTGTTTTCCTGTCCTTTTAACGTTTTAGTGGTGACATTGCATTTGAACTCTTTGTAAATTACTGCTGCACTTATTAACACAAGTAGAACGTACTTGTTATTTTTAGTGCAATCAGTTTGCATGGTTTGAGCAAGTAATAAAGATTGTCCTTCAAGTAAATACAAAGAGAAATTCTAAGTTACAGGAAATATCTCATTAGTTAGCCTGACTTAAATAAATGTGTAGTTTGGAATACACGCACAGTTAAGTTAGCATGAAATATTTAGTTGTTTGAAATAATAATTCTGAGTAGTCTATACTAAGTCAAGAGTACATCTTAAGTAAATTGTCAAGTACTCTCTACAGGGTTTTTTTTAGTTACTAAAACTCAAGTGTAAGTGTACGATACTAGATAAGCATTTGTTAATACAACATACAATACTTATTACACTGTACTTAAATTTTTAAGTGCAATCGGTTTTCATGCTTTTTTCAAGTAGAACTAATTGGATTATACAGTGCATACAGAGGCCTCCAATTAACAAATTATATCTCGTTATCTGTACAAAAGCAGCCCCAATCTTCACTTGACCAGGAACAGTATTTACAGAACATACACCTAAATCTAGTAGTAAGCAAAGTGAATGTCAGAATTTCCCATTATGTCATTCCTTTAGTTTCTAAATGTGTTTTTTCTATTCCCCAACATGTTTACCTCCGCCAAGGGAGGAGGTTATGTTTTTTGCCACGTTGGTTGGTTTGTTTGTTAACAGGATAAAAGAAAGACTAACCAACAGATTTTGATGAAATTGTCAGGAGATGTTGGAGTCGGCCCAAGGAAGAATCAGTTAGATTTTGGTGGTGATCCAGATCACCGTCTGGATCCAGGAATTTTGTAAACTGCCACATGTAATCTTGTAAAGTGTCTCCGTCCTGACAAATGTATTGATTCATGTCCATATAACAGCTTATGAATTTCGACAAAATATTACCCCCATTTTAATATACTTCCTTTTCTCCTGCCTGTGTGTGTGGTTTGGAATTTTATATGTGTGAACGACTGCAGCACGAAGTACTTCCACATCTGCATAAGTACTTCAACATTCTAGAACACAGGGAGCCACATCTGCTCCCTGTATTAGAAAATGTGACTGGTTGGAGTTTGTTCTTTTTTTGTTTGATTTGGGATTTGAAGACCTCAGTTAAATACACAGTCCACAACTGGTAAAACACCAGGGGATACAACAGTGGATGGTGGTTACAAACAGTGGATCTCAAAATACTGTGTTTTGTTTTTCAAGTTTCAAGCTTAAGAAAAACGCGCAAGAAATAAAATTCAGAACTGAAAATATACAGTCACAGCAAAAATGAGTAAACGATGTCTAATGTCCCGCTCAGGACCCTGCAGCAGGTGAAGGGGGCTGTTGAGAGGTGGTGAGACAAGAGGCGTGAAAAGAGTCAGGTAGGTTCTTGGCGTACTCCACCAGCTCGTACGCATCTCTGATGTCTGTCAGGCCGAACCAGAAGATGGTCCAAACGCCATTTAGGAAGCTTCCATCACAATGTTTAAAGTACCTGGACAGAGATAGAGAGTTAGAGATCGCAAGACAAATTTCACTATTTTAAATCAATTCTGTGAGCAGCAAGTGCAGAGTGGCACATCTTTGGTGAGTGGACTGCTTGCATTAGGGTTTATGAGGTAGAACAGAGGGTGTGGTGATATTTAAATACACTCTTAGCCAGTCACATTACTGCTCTCTTCATTCTGAAACAGGATGACAACGGCTCAAAAAATAAAGAGTGCTAGTCCAGGAAATCCTGTTGTCTGGTGCAGAGTGGCTCCAAGTCAACACTATGTATGTACAGTATGTGGTTTATCAACTAGTCGATTAAATGCTGCTTCACCTGCTACTCAGAACGAACACAAGCTGGTTATTAAAGTAATAATTATTCTATTTTGTGCTTTGGGTCTTTATAGGTAGGAACAAGTGTTGCTGGACAGAGGAGCATACATATATATATATATTTTAGGCAAGCACTGCATCGTTGTATTGGCTGTTTGGAGATTTATGGACAACAGTAAAAGATTCTTGAATGACAACACTGAGAACATTAACAGTGAGCAATTAATATCCCAACAAACAAGAAGCCAAGTCAGACTCTCTTCTTCTACGAGTCTATGCAGCCCCTCAGTTTGCACTGAAATGCCATGTCTTTCTCATCAAATGTTGCTTAAGAAAAACAAACAAACATACATCCATTACCAACGTTAACAAATACAGACAAGGTTTATGCTTGATTAAACTGCTCATTTGTGACTGTTTCCTGAGTTATTTTACTTTCAAAGATGTCATAAAGTCTAAGTTTAAATTCCTTGTGAACACACAATACCATAATCTTTTGGCAGTACCACTGCATCCATGGCCCACTAGAAGGCGCTCTGAAGCCCTTGAGAATGGCTTCATACTAGGAGTTGATACTGTTAACCTGCCACCAAGTTGAAACTGTATTTGGTCTGGGTCACACGGAGTCTCTGTTAGTGCTAAGCCTTTGTCTTGTCTGTGAACCTCCAGGTAATAACTCGACAGGTTTACCACACTTTCAGAGCCCACCTGAAATTCTGTAGGGGTTGGAATTCCTGAATTTCACCTTGAGTTGACCACAGTAAAAAAACTAAGGCACTCCTCCCTTTCTGAATTTTTAGCAATACCATATTTATAGGTGATGTTCTGGCTCCATATTGGTGGAATCAGGACATGGCCCATCTTCTGGTTCACCCTAAAAACCCACCTTTACAAACTACATGTTGACACTGTTTTGTAGTCTTACATTGTTTTGACTGGACCTATATAAGCTGGTTTGGAACAAAGCATGAGCCAAATCCACATAATGTAAATGCTGAGGAAGTCTTAATGTGTGTATGTCTCACCAGGGGTTAATCCTGTTGGTGGCTCTAGACCTCCAGAACAGTTTGCCCAGGTCTTGTCTGATACATTCCCATAGGATGTGGCTGGTGCCCTGACCCTGCTTATTGCTGCTCACCACAAACTTGTCGAGGTATGGAGTGCCGCCGTTCACCGGCTCCATGGTGATGATGGCTGCCGCACTATAGCTGTAGGGATAAACATCCATATGTTTGGTATATTTAAACCCACGGGTCTTTGTTTAGTTAAGAAGATAGGATTATAACAGTAACACTTTGGGTTATGGGGTCGTCTTTTCCTTGAATAGTTGCACGTACCCTTCAGTGAGGTAAATGGAGTGCAGTCGTCCTTGCAGAGAGGTGATGTAGTCTCGCCTCAGAGTTTTATCAAACGACTTGTTGATGAGAGACAGCAGACGCCCCACATCAATACCATCCAGAGAGCTGTACCTGCACATGCACACACACACCCAACTATGATTAATTCATAGGGCAAGACATGAAATGCAGAATCTACTCATTGAAATTATGAACGACAAAGCTATTCAGTCTTTAAGGATCCCATTTAAGGATGTGATTTAGATCATGACTGGAGTTGGATACTGAACTTTGTACTTTAAAGGCGGGTACCGATTCACCTTAAATCAATCAGCGCCAATTTTATGTACCCGAGAGCGCATATGGGTGAGCGAGTAACTTGAGAGTATCGAGAGCAAGACTCTGTCACCACTGCAAGCTTGGCTACACATTTCAAAACACAACATAGACAACACTGCAAAATCTGTAACATGAAATGCAAAGCTGGCCAGGGCATCACGTCTAACTGTAGGAAACACCTTGTCAAATACACAATCTATCTAAAATCTGAAGAGTGTATCATGTTCGAAGTCCCCTAGAGCAGGCACAGCCAACGTGAGAATACCTACAGCCACAGCTGTGCTTGTTCACAGATAGTTGAGCCCTCCATGAACGACTACAAAACCAAGGATACAGATGTCCCCGCAACTGGAAAAACTCCATAACCTCCATCATAGGTGAATGTGAAAAAATCTACATGGAAATCACCTTACTTCAAATGTGCCGAAAAATGTGAAAATAAGTAAATTGAAGAAAGCAATAATGAGATGCACATCTTTAAATCATTTCATTGAATTCTGTCGAGCCATTTTTGATGAAATTTGGATAGGCCATAACCCATTACCTATGGAAGAACGTACAGACGGACTAAGGTAAGCCTATATGCCCCCTTTGGTAGGGGCATGAAAACCTTTTAGTAAGGCCACTTAATTTTATCAATTAGCTAACTGTACAAGTTGCTGTTGGAGATAACTGGGCTTTCTTACTATCTTAGATGACGTTAGCTTAGCATTTTTCCAGCGTAGCCATCACTCAAAACACAACCAGCCATTGACCCCATTTGAAAGCATGAAGCCAATAGCACATGGATAACACACTATTCATGTGGACATACTAAAATATGCCATCACTGTGGTAGTGACAACGGATCAGACAAAGCCACTGTAGTGGCTTATTGCTGCCCTCTACAGTTTGTAATTAATTATCCTTTTGACAGTATTTTTATGTAGTCCAACACTGTGATCACTGATTTTTCATCAGATGCTTCATTTTAGTCCAATGAACAGTTTCTACAGCTACTCACAGGTTTTTGAACAGCCCCCTGAAGCAATGCCAATGTTCCAACATACTTGGTGACTTAAAGAATTCTGTTACTAGAGAGAAAGTACCAAAAAAAAAAGACTGTCATTGCCGGTATAGAGTTCCAGGTACTGGTATCGTTTCTACAGTAAATGCTACGCAACCCTTATTATGATTTGAATGTAGGGTTAAAGGTCAAATTACATGTGTAAATGTATATGAACTTACCGGTGAATGGGGTCTCTGTTTTTAAAGAGTGTCCCAGACCCTGTAACAGAAGAACAAGCAATTATAAGACTCAGACTCAGATATAAACTCATGTAAGTCACCTTTTGGTAGTAAAAGCCTTCTCCACACACACATACACACAACTGGATTTTCACCTAAAAATAGACAGCTCTCCTCACGTGTGTGCACATGGGTGGAAAAAGCTGTCAGGCGTCTCACCTCTGTGGCTGAACAACTCAGTTAGCAGCGTGTCTGCAGAGGTGATCACAGCAGTAGACTCAGTTGGTAGCTGATTGAGCAGTCGGGCTATGGTGGCCACTCTGCACCGCTCTACCGAACTAAGCCACGACGCCGTGGACAGACTGGGCAGGTCGCTTGGTAATGACACTGTCCCCAGCACCTGTTATACAAACATGAAGTGTTCAGGGGAAATTGTAGAAGTCCTCACAATGTATATGCATATATGACCTGTGCACAGACTGCACTTTTTCTTAGATTAAGGTCAGAACTTGAATCTTTCTGACTTGCAAACCTGACATTGCATACTATAGTATTTAAGTGTTGGTATAGCCATCTGTCGTGCCTTGTGTTCTTGATTATGGAGGCCCCCTGAGTTGTTCAGAAACATGACTTTATGGGGCTGCAGGGCTCGGGAAATGGCTGCCGTCACCTCTGTTGGGTCCAACATTACCGAGCAACCTCGCTCATCCCTGCCGATCGGACAAACCAATGGAATTGTCCCACAGTCCAGACTCCACTGGAGGAGGCTGGTGTCCACAGCAACAGAAGGTGGGGCACTGCAGAGAAGAGAAGGATGAGGCTGTAGACAGGGTCAAAGGGTCAGAAATAAACACCACAATACTGGTGTACTGCAGGTGTATGCGGTACAACCAGACATCTCTGCCTTGTTCATTTCCATTCAACTCCATACAGCAGAGAAAGTCCTCTTTACTGAGGGTACTCCAATTTTATGTAGTAAGTTGATTTTATTCCTCAAAAGAAGTTTGAAGAAACAACCATCAGGATCATCTCTGCTTCAGTTTAAACTTAAAGTGTAACTGCATACCCAAACTCTTCTAGCTCCCTCCCTCCAGATTTAAAACATGCAGCAGAGGACTGCACAGGACAGCCACTACAGGGGATGTGACCTCGTGGCAATGGAGCGTATGACACAGGAGGTAAGGTGTCACTGACATTTGGACAGTGTGACTGATCACTGTTTAGTGTAGCTAGAACAGACAGCTGGTAGTCAGAGCTAACCAGCCATGAGCAGCTGCTGTCAGACTCCATGACCTCACTGGAAACAGAGAGTCCGCCGGAGCTTTGACTGTCAGCAGCACATTCATGGCCCTTTGTAAAAGTTCTTTGTGGAAATGGTCATGTAGCTGAGCAGGCGGCTCAGAGGCTGAGAAGGAAAGGGAATAGTGCATCTAAAACCATCACAAGCACAGGTTCGAACCATCACGCCAAATTGAAAAATACAAAGTAGAGAGATAGCAAAAAAAATAGCATAAAGAATGAATCTCGATCTTGAAATTAGCATGATTTCACAGAATCCTACTAAAAGACAGAGGCTGGGAAAGGTGGGCCACTCACCTCCAATTAGAGTGTTAAATAAAAAATAAATGCCAATAATAACACCAGTTTTGATTTGTTTAATAAAAGTGTTGTCCAATATTTTAGTCTACACCTCAAAAAACATGTTTGAGTGAGTGGTAGCTCTTTACTTTTTCTTTCCAAAAAGCCATGTTACAAACAGGAGGTGTGGGCATAAGAAGCAGGGAAAAACTATAGAGCTGCATTATGGGAAATGTAGGATCCAAGCTTGAGCCTTGCTAGTGACTAGAGGTCAGGATATCTCAGTTATTACTGCTTTTGACCTTTACTTTGACCGTCGTGTTCCATAAGTGGTCAGATGGGATAGAAAGGTCCATGAGTTTTAACAAAATAAATCTTATGAGAAGTATAAAATATTAAACCACAACTTACACTTTCCTATTCTCAGGTGAGAATAAATTACATATTAACTTGTTTTTAGAATAGAAAGATGGGAAATTATTGGTTATCTTATTGGTACTGGCCATGTGAATCTTTATTAGTTGAAAGAAGAAAAAAAAGACAGGGCATCCTTAGATCAGGACTCTTTAAAAGGCCACTTTAGTGGAGTTGAGACTGTTTTGTCGTCTTTCCCAATGAAGTTAAAGTTGAGGTACATCAGGTTACAGTCTGATCGACAAACACTGTTCAGGATTGAAGAACATGAGTGGCAACAAAACAGAACTTGAATTCTTGTGCTACTGCTGGATTCTATTGATGGCAAATCTGCAATATCTCCATCTCTTCATTTGTTTTCTGTGAAAACTGACACAAATCTTTCAGCAATGATCCTGAAAAACAAATGAGAATAGGTGGACATGACACAGTATGGCTGTACACCCACAGCATTCAACACTCTTCTTTCCCGTGCAACATTAAGGCAATTCTAGAATATTTACATAAAAAAAAGGAAAATCTGCTCACCTGCTTCCATGTGGAGCATCGTGCAGGAGAAGGAAGGACTCCGCGGAGAAGAGTGGCAGGACAGTGGCAGAGTGCTGCTGCAGAGCCTCAGTCAGGCATTGGCTCCGCTCCACCAGTCCTTGGGTGGTGCACCTCCACCCGGCTACTGGCTCCTTGGGGTCCTCATACTCAGACCGGCCCATCACCACCACAGACTTCATATCCATCCGCTGCAAGAAGGAGAGCCCAAAGGCAAGACTCTGGACCGTTTCTCTGCTGTCAAACACCGAAATATCCACCTTAGAGGGACAGAGCCAGAGAGCACACGGATGGTTCGTTAACACCGTCCCAAACTAAGCACTTTAAGGATTACGTGTCTTAACCACAAATAGAGAACTGATTTGGTCACCACATCACTACTTTCTGCTATAGCTGACCATCTCCTGTCAAAGCATCACTCACAGATTAGTCCATATCAGTCTGCTTCATCTTTGGAGCTGTCAGCTTTGTTGAGTTTAATAAAGTTACATTTAGTGGCTTTGTTCCTTTTACTTGTAGTCATTGATGGGGCTTCTTTTTTTTTTTTTTTACTTTTTAATAGTTTCAAGTGACCACTCAAGTCCAATGGATTTAGACCAAAATTAAATGGCAGCATGTAAAAAACGATAACTACTATAACTCTTCCAAGGCCAAACAATCCGACAATTTCTATTACTTGGCCGAGGTCTATATATATATATACATATAGTCTATGTGTATATATATATATACAGGTATATATATATATATATATATATATATATATATATATATATATATATAGTCTATGTGTATATATATATATACAGGTATATATATATATATATATATATATATATATATATAGTCTATGTGTATATATATATATATATAGTCTATGTGTATATATATATATACAGGTATATATATATAGTCTATGTGTATATATATATACAGGTATATATATATATATGTGTATATATATATACACACACATACATATAGATAGATAGATAGACAGACAGATAGATCAATTATATATAAATAAATGAATATATTATATAAATAATCAATCAAGTGGCCTCTGTCACATACATTGTGAAAGCTAAGGTCTCCTGTTCTGCGATTGTTTTAAGAGCAATTTCAATACACCTTGTTACTTGTTTCTCTCGCGCGATCTGGCAACTCCTGTTCCTCCTTTAGCTGATCAGTACTCTGTGAAGATGCCAACATATAGGACCACGAAAATTGTAGCACAGTTGACTGACTGAGTCTTATATTGATGATTGAAAAATTAACATCAATGTTTAGGCAACATTAATTACAGTATGTTGAGTTGTTATTTATCACCAACCGCCACTGCCCCCTGTGAAGTTTTTAAGTCATTATTAATCAGTTCCTCACCTCTAATACGGCAAAGGCAGGAGACTGAGCCGAAGTCGCTCTCTGAAATTGGGTCAGCCAGTACCGGGCCTCTCTGGGGTCTCCACCAACTTCATTGAGAAAAGCCTTCACATCTCGGTAGATCAAATTACGGTTTGTCAGCGCATGTCGGTCTGCGGCGGAATTATACCCGAGGTGCTCCTGCTGGGCCAAAGCTGCGCTTTTTCCTCCCGCGCCAGTCGCGTCAGAGCTCACCAAACGCGCCTGTGGACTGAACATCCTCCGCTGACGCTGGCCGGAGCTCCGGCTTAGCGCCGGTGGAGACGGGCTGGACAGGTACTTTCCAGCCATTACCACAGCCCGACAGCCGGAGGAACCGCTGTTTACTTTGGCCATGTTGGTTGCTGTCAGCTGAACGCCTCGGGCTGACTGCTGAGGTCCTGGAGCACCCTCCCTGTGCTAGCAGCACTAGCCCTAAAGAAAAGTTAACGCTGCAGTTGGGTTGGCACTGTCAAATTTCATCAGACCGGGTAGGAGGAGGCGCAGCGCCCCTCTCTGGGGTCTGGAGGTTGTACAATTGGAAGCAAAAATATTCAGCACCAATTTTATAATAGGTTTATTGGCAAAAATATACTATTTATCAGCTGTTTGCAATAAAAAAAATCACACAAGAGTTTAAATAGCTCTATGCAACAAATTCTTTTTTCACATTCAACACAAAATGGTACTACTGACTATTGCAGTCTCAAAATGATTCAACCCCCTGAATATCATCCCTCAGAGCACACATTTATAAATCAGACCCTCATAGACTTATTTTAGCAGTAAAATCCTAAGTTTTTTTTCTGCTAAGGCCTAAATTTACATCAAGGCTCCATGTATGAACTCCAAGATGTTCACCACTGCTGACCCAAAAGCACAAGAAAAGTCAGCTCCAGTAGCTCAAAAGTATCTACAAACAACCCCTATTCCAAAAAGTTGGGACAAGCTCATTCTGAATTGAATGTCTACAACACCTTTCTAAAATGTTGGGAGAGATTCATGTTTACCTTTGTGTTATATCACCTTTTCTTTTAACAGCACTCATTTTTAATGTTTGGAAAGAGAGAACACTAACTGTTAGAGAGAGAATTCTGTCCCATTCTTGGTTGATATACGACTTCAGTTGATCAACAGTCTGAGGTCTCCATTGTCGTATTTAGCTCTTGATAATGAGCCACACATTTTCAATGGGGGACAGGTCTGGACTCAGACAGGTCAGTCTAATACTGTGACTCTGAATGTTGTAAGGCAGCAGAATGAGTCTTCATTGTCTGCTGGAATAAACAGGGATCTGGATGGTCCTTTTCCTCTTCAGCCCAGAGGACACAACATCCATGATTTCCAAAAACCAATTGAAATGTTGGCTCGTCAGACCAAAGGACACTTTTACACTTTGTGTCGGTCCATCTCAGATGAACTTTTCTGGATGTTGTTGATACATAGCTTGGCCTTCACATGGTAGAGTCTTAACTTATATTTGTAGATGCAGCATTGGAACTGTGTTCACTGACAATGGTTTTCCAAAGTATTCCAGAGCACATGTAGTACAATGCTCCGTAGAATCATGTCGGTTTTTGATGCAGTACCTCCTGAGCATTCAAAAGGGACAGACATTCACTGTTGATTTTCATTCTTTCCCTTTACATGCAGAGACTTCTCCAGATTCTCTGAATCTTTTAATATTATGAACTGACTCCATTATAGCTTCTTTCCATCTGTCCATACTCCATTATGGCATAACCCCAAGTTTTAATCAGTAACAAACTATCTTATTTCAACCTGGTTTGAGAGAGGAGTAACCATGGGGCTTGTTATGTTAATTTATCATCTCAACATGTAATTATTTGTATAACCACTTGATATGCTTTACCATATGTAACTGATTAGTATTAGTAAAACCACTTAACACCTTATGTAGGCTTTGCAGCTGAACACTCTTTGTATCATCCTTTATCATCCAACCTTGCCATGGGCAAAGTGTTCTGCCTCACACCATGGGCTCCTTAATGTCTGCTCTGTTATCTGCAGACATACCAAGGCTATGTGGGGGAAACACACAGTGAATAAAACCATGCTGATCACTTGTCACTTGTGAGGAGACTCTGTCCATGCATTTGACCTTTCTGCAGAAATACTTTTTGTTTGAGCTCATTCAATAAAACTCACAAAAGACAATTTTTCCTTGTTCTCAGTCTTTATTATTATTCATCTTAAACCCTAGATGAAAGTGTTTCTGCCACCACTGGGCTGTTATTTAAGGATGACTCGCTCCTGACCTTTGGCTACATCAAAGAAAGAGAAAGTATACCAGACTCCTGCTGCTTTCAGTATAACCAGTTAAAAAGGTCATAAAGACAAACATGACCACTACAAATCTCATACTCACAGGTCCCCACCCCTAGATCTAGATAGATAGATAGATAGATAATAGATTATAGATAGATAGATAGATGATAGATAGATGGATAGATGATATACTTTTTACTTTTAACACAACTTTATTTAAAGTACATTATACAAACTTTTTCTTTGACATACAAATTAGTGCAAACAATGATATATAATAACACAAGACCTTTGTGTTCACCGACTGACACACTCCCAACAAGGTTAAAAGTTAAAAATTAAGAACCAGAGTACTGTCCTCCTCTAGGACCTGCCTGATGCCCCACACTGCCTTAAAAGCAGAGATGTTGTCGGTCAGTTTGTGGAAAGTGTGTTCAACTCTCAGATGAGCTGCAACCAAACCTTGAAAACATATAGAGGATCAGGTGAACCCTCTCCTGAACTCTGGTTCTTTCTGCTTTTCCAGACTGTCAGCTTAGCAGTCGCAAAGATAAAATTGATCAAAACAAGGGTTGCCTTTTTCTTTTGAGTGTATTTTGGTCCAAATACAAAGAGGGGGACAGAGAAAACCTCTTCTAGACCTTCCACCCACCCCTTTAGCAGGCCAAAAAGACCCACCAATCTGGGACAGGACACTACAAGATGTTCTAATGTTTCTGTCTTTGAGCAGAAAGAACAGCCCTCCCCTATGCTTGGGTACAGGTGAGCTCTGTATCTGTTTGTAGCTAGCGCTCCATGTATAATCCTCCACTGAAGATCACCCATCTGCTTTTCTACGGGAGGTTTATACAGGACCCACCAGCTGCCTTTAGGGGAAAAGTCAGCCCCAGTCCACCTCAACTCCCTGACTCCTTTAAGAGAGCAGAGATTCAGTGCTTTTATACAGCTGAGGTACAGCTGTTTCCCACTGCAGGAGCTGAAAGTGCTGAGCGCCGGTGTCACCAGAGTTAACAGCAGGCCTTTCTCCTCGCCACACGCCCCCACAGCTGGACTCACACTCAGGGGGGGAAGATGTACTCATATCCCCAAATCCACTGATCAGCTAGAGCTCGTCACTGAGCGAAAATCCGGAGACGAGCAGGCAGTGACCGCAACACCTCATCTACAAGACTTTGAAGCACCCTGGTTGACCAAACGCCCGTCACCTCAGCCAGTCTCTTAACAGGTATCTTCATGAGGTGTCCCAGCTTCACAATGCCAGCCTCCATGAATCTGCTCCTCATTGAAGCCGATGACAACACAGTACTCTCCAGGAAGTTGTTGTAAAACAGTGGCTCCTGAAATAACCACATCCCTGGCATGGAATCAGGAGAGCGGGAGAAATTTAAAGTCATCCAGGCTTCAACCACAGAGCTGTAGAACGGAGTGAGTCCAGAGAGGTCACACACAGATGACCTCATGAGAAAGAGCTGTCTGTCTGGGTCGAGGCGACCGGCTTTCCGGAGCAGTAGCTGGGCTACCTCAGACCAACAGACAGAACAGCTATACAGCAAACGTAGGGCCGCCTGTAGTCTGAAGGCCGCAGTCCTTGAGGCAATGTCTATGAGGCCCTGTCCCCCCTCTGTCACAGGGAGGTACAGGACCGACATCCGCACCCAGTGATGTCCAGTCTAGAAAAAGTCCACAAGCAGCCTCTGGAGTGTTCCCAAAAGTCCATGGACCTGCCAGACACGCCTGACTCTTCCCCCAGTTAACCCTGGCTGAAGAGGCCTTTTCGTACAGGGCCAGGCTGCCCCGCAGCTCGTGGACATCCCCCTGACCCTGAACAAACACGTTGATGTCATCAGCGTAGGCGGATGCAACTATCTGGGGTCCGTGAGCTGAATCAGGCAGATGCAGACCCACCAGCCAGTTCCTCAGCCTGCACAGCAGAGGCTCAATGGCTATGCTGTATAACTGACCTGAGATAGGGCAGCCCTGTCTAATCCCTCTCCCCACTGGTACAGGACAACTTAGACTCCCGCCCACCTTAACCACACAACATGCATTACTATACAATAATTTTACCCAGGAGAGGAAGTGCTCCCCAACACCAAACGCTTGCAGTGTGGAAAACAGAAAATTGTGGTCAACACGATCAAATGCCTTCTTCTGGTCTATGGAAATTATTCCAATGTTAATATTGTACAGTTTGAATACATCAAAAATGTCTCTTATTAAAAATAAATTGTCCAACATTGACCTGTCTGGGACACAGTAGGACTGGTCCGCACCAATCAACAGTTCAATAAAAACTTTGAGTCTGTTGGATAAAACCTTGGAAAGTATTTTATAGTCTGTACATAAGAGAGCTACAGGTCTCCAGTTTTTCAGTAGGGTTAGGTCCCCCTTCTGGGGCAGCAGGGAGGTCACTGCACGCCGACAGGAAGCTGGAAGAGTCCCTTCCTTAATACAGTCTTTAAAAACATCCAGCAGATCATGTCCAAGGATACTCCAGAAATGTTTTTAAAAGTCAGAGGGTAATCCATCTAGACCTGGAGCCTTTCCTGAGGCCATTGGGACACGGCGGTCATCAGTTCCTCCAGTGAGAGGTGTAAGCTCAAGGTGTCGCGCTCCTCTGGACTCAGCCGGGGGAGGTCCTGCCGCAGATCAGCTGTAGCTTCTCTGTCACAGTCGTCCACTTTAAATAAGTCACCGTAGAAAGCCACAGCATGCCTCCTCATTTCAGCGGGGTCAGAGGTCAAACTTCCATCAGGAAGATGTAGACAGACCATCTGCTTCCTCTGTGCTTCAGATCTCTCCAGGTTAAAAAAGAAGTTTGTTGGAGCATCCACATCTTTCAGCATAGTGACTCTGGCACGAACCAGAGCTCCTTTGGCTCTCTCTTGAAGGAACAAGTTCAGCTGCTGCCTCTTGGAGAGCAGCAGATCAGGTTGTGAGGCAGCCACACACTTCTGTCCGATCTCCACCTCCAGCTGCTCCACAAGCTCTCCGTACATTAGCTGTAGCATAGGAGGTGTACTGCTGGCAGAACACTCTGATCTGGGCCTTCCCTACCTCCCACCACTGACTAAGGGAAGGAAAGGAGTCTTTTTTGGTTCTCCAGTTAGTCCAGAACAGTTTGAAATTTTCACAAAACTTAAAATTGTGTAGAAGTTGTGTTTTACATTAAAATGCCAGAAGGACCTAGATTTTCTAGTAGGGGTTAAAACTAAATGATGGTCTGTGAAGGCTACTGGGAGGATCTGACAGGAAGCAGCATGAGTAATGAAAGAGGAAGACATATAGGGTCTGTCTAGCCTGGCTGCACTGATCCTCCCATCTAACACCTTAACCCAGGTGTACTGCACAGCAGAGGGATGTTTGTTCCTCCATATGTCCACTACATCAGCCTCCTTCACCAGCTGAGAGAGGAAAACGGCTGATTGAGGGTGGAGCTGCTGTCCCGTCCTGTCTAAAGTGACATCAGGACAGCAGTTCCAGTCCCCTCCCATGATAACATACTCCCCCTGACAACTAGTGCTTATGGTGTCTTTTAATTTGTTAAAAAGAGCTTAACGCTCCGGACCATCATTTGGAGCATAAACATTGATGAAGCAGAAAAAGAAGTTACATATTTCTGCTTTTACCATCAGAGCTCTGCCTTTCTCTATCTCCATACTAGATAAAATACTAGCATTTACTGCAGGAGAGAACAGGACAGCAACTCCAGCACTCAGGTTGGAGCCATGGCTAAGAACATGCTGCGCCCCCCCCCCCACCATAAACCCCAGCCTGTTTCATTTAGGCTGTCACTATGTGTCTCTTGCAGAAAAATAACACCTAGGCCCTTCTGCCTGATGACCTCTGACACTAGTGCTCTCTTCTGTGCACTTCTACCTCCGTTAATATTTAAAGAGGCCACCTTTAAATTCTGCATAAATAGGAGAGGAGGGACAGAGCAGTACAGAAACAGGAGGATGGAGCAGAGAAACACCCAGTGATGTGTGATCATGTAATCAATGATGGAGGCTCTTCAGTCTTTTAGCTTTTTATGTGCGTTTCAGGCCTTTTCTCAGGGCAGCGACGTGTTTCTGGAGACGGTAACGTCTCCTTTTATCCAGCAGATCCTCACCTACAACCTTCTGCACAGTGCTCACTGTCTGGATAAACTTCCTAACGTCAGGAAAATACGCTCTTACGTCAGTGACTTGACCAAAAGTGTCATCCAGGAAGTTATTAATCTCCTCTAGAGAATACAAGTCTGCACTTTGGGAGAGACTGTCAGCAAGAGAAGCATTATCTGAGTCTGACAGATAGTCCATGTCAGTCATCTGACTGTTGCCCACAGCAGCCTGCAGCAGCTCAGCCTGCTGCCCAGAAACACCAGCCTGTCCCTGATCCATTTTCTCCTCCATATCAGATAAATGATAAATAGATAGATAGATAGATAGATAGATAGAGAGATGATAGATAGAGAGATGATAGATAGATGATAAATAGATAGATAGATAGATAGATAGGCAGATAGAGAGATGGTAGATAGGTAGATGATAGATAGATAGATAGATAGATAGATATATAATAGATATATAATAGATAGATAGAGAGATAGATAGATAGATAGATAGATAGATAGATAGATAGATAGATAGATAGATAATAGATATATAATAGATAGATAGATAGACAGATAGATAGATGATAGATAGATAGATATATAATAGATATATAATAGATAGATAGATAGACAGATAGATAGATAGATAGATAGATAGATAGATAGATAGATAGATAGATAGATAGATAGATAGATGATAGATAGATAGATAGATAGATAGATAGATAGATAGATGATAGATAGATGATAGATAGATAGATAGATAGATATATAGATGATAGATAGATAGATAGATAGATAGATAGATAGATAGATAGATAGATAGGCAGATAGAGAGATGGTAGATAGGTAGATGATAGACAGATAGATAGATAGATATATAATAGATAGATAATAGATAGATAGATAGATAGATAGATAGATAGATAGATAGATGATAGATAGATAGATAGATAGATAGATAGATAGATGATAGATAGATAGATAGATAGATAGATGATAGATAGATGGACACTTTATTGATCCCAAAGGAAATATAGGGAATCAGCCCCTCGTCCACACACCACTAAAGCAAAGACAGAAAAAAAATAGCAGCAACAGAAGAAATATTAAAAAGCACAACATGAGTATAAATAGAGGAATACAATTAAAGTAAAATTAGTAAAACAACATTAAGGTTAATTAAAGTGGCTAAAGTATAGATTGCACAGTCCAGCCTATGGGTGCATAATACTGTTATGTGTGTGCTGTCTCTATCCTCCCCGTCCCCCTACTAAGCTTTTATTTAAAGAGAAGAGGTGCAAAAAGAACAGAACAGTAAAAGAAGATATGTGCTGAGAACAGCACTGACTTTGTTCAACAAGGGATGTTTCACAATATTAGATGGTCTGCATGGAGGCAACAGACTTGAAAATATGGAGGATATTACGTCCATTCAAATTCAAGTGACTACAAGTGATGACAGTGATCTAAAACAGGGTTTCCTAAAGTGGGGGTTGTGACCATCATTACCATTATTATTATTATTACTCTTACTATTACTATCATCGTCATCATTATTAATATTATCATTATTATCAGTGTTGTTATTGTAGTAGTTATTATAAATACTACAAACTACAATCTCTCTATTATAACAGCTGTTGTTGTTATTGTGGTTGAACATGTCTGTATCCCTGAGTCGGTCTAGACCTGCTCTGTTTGGAAAGTACCTTGATTTTGGTGCTATACAAATGAATTGAATTGAATTATTGCAGTGCCCATTCTAAACATGCCCTTTCAGAATGGGCCATTTGTTTGGCCAGTGGTTTTGCTGGTTGCAGCTTCCTTGAGAAACAGTCATAGAAACAATTTTACACTTTGTGCTTCCTTGTCGTGATATAGTTGCATTATCTAGCAATGCAAGCGTCTACATGTCATGTTGGTGTAAATGCTGAGATGAACATTTTATTGTCTCCATTAATAAGAGGCTACCACTGTCAGAAACACGTTCTACAAGTTAAAAAGGTAAGCAGGACTTAAGGTGCTGTGTGGTCTTTCTGCCGTCGTGACAAAGCACTCCGGTGTTTTCACATCAAGTGCTTGTACAGATTAATCGTATTTATGTGAAAAGGCATGTCCAGTTAGCAGAGCTTTTGGAGCACCACATCATTAAGTATCTGATTAAAATTGTCTTACTTCAGATGATTTAGGGTGAGGGTTTTTAGGTGCAGCTTGTTCTCCAGAGGAATCATGCTTTAACCAAGGGGTGTAAGTCAACCTTCCTCCCCTGCTGAGGTTAGATGCCTACAAATATGGGCTCATGCTTTTATCAGGACTGAAGAAATCAATTTAGTTCACATTTTTTAAATAAATTATACAATGTTAACAGTTTTTTGCAGTAACATGTTTTTTGCATAACTAATCTTTAACAACATTTATCTGTTTTTGAAAACTTTTTCTGCCTTCCAGGCTGCTTTGGTAAAGATATCAAATTTGTAATAAACTACTAATGAACAGGCAAAATACAGAACCTATACTGGACAAATATAGAAAACAAAGTGCAATAAACTCGTTATCTTCATTTTACCCTCTATGTTTGTCTTACCCTCTATAGAGGGTATGTACTGACGTCACAACATCACGTTTGTCTTACCCTCTATAGAGGGTATGTACTGACGTCACGTTTGTCTTACCCTCTATAGAGGGTATGTACTGACGTCACGTTTGTCTTACCCTCTATAGAGGGTATGTACTGACGTCACAACATCACGTTTGTCTTACCCTCTATAGAGGGTATGTACTGACGTCACGACATCACGTTTGTCTTACCCTCTATAGAGGGTATGTACTGACGTCACGTTTGTCTTACCCTCTATAGAGGGTATGTACTGACGTCACGTTTGTCTTACCCTCTATAGAGGGTATGTACTGACGTCACGTTTGTCTTACCCTCTATAGAGGGTATGTACTGACGTCACGTTTGTCTTACCCTCTATAGAGGGTATGTACTGACGTCACGTTTGTCTTACCCTCTATAGAGGGTATGTACTGACGTCACGTTTGTCTTACCCTCTATAGAGGGTATGTACTCACGTCACAACATCACATTTGTCTTACCCTCTATAGAGGGTATGTACTGACGTCACGACATCACGTTTGTCTTACCCTCTATAGAGGGTATGTACTGACGTCACGTTTGTCTTACCCTCTATAGAGGGTATGTACTGACGTCACGTTTGTCTTACCCTCTATAGAGGGTATGTACTGACGTCACGTTTGTCTTACCCTCTATAGAGGGTATGTACTGACGTCACGTTTGTCTTACCCTCTATAGAGTGTATGTACTGACGTCACGTTTGTCTTACCCTCTATAGAGGGTATGTACTCACGTCACAACATCACATTTGTCTTACCCTCTATAGAGGGTATGTACTGACGTCACGACATCACGTTTGTCTTACCCTCTATAGAGGGTATGTACTGACGTCACGTTTGTCTTACCCTCTATAGAGGGTATGTACTGACGTCACGTTTGTCTTACCCTCTATAGAGGGTATGTACTGACGTCACGTTTGTCTTACCCTCTATAGAGGGTATGTACTGACGTTATGTTTGTCTTACCCTCTATAGTGGCAAACATCCTTAAACATGGCCACTTTTAGAAGGGGAAACTATGAGACCGAGAATACAACAAATGTTTATCTTCTTAAATTAAAGGCAGTTTTACTTGACAGTGATCCTCATAATAAGCCAAAGAACCAGTGGTCCATAGACATTAACCATATGGCTAGTAATCGGGTTTCTTGATGTATATACAGTATGTAGCTGATTTTGATGCCATGGAAATGCACAAAACAAAGCCTGAAGGCATACGAAAGCCCTGATTCTTGTTTGTACTTCAAGGTGGGATTTGTTGGCGGAATTAAAGTTAAAATTAAAGATGATGACATCAATGGGTATTTTGGTTGTATAAATATCACTACAACTTGGACAGACATGTTTGCGTGCAGAAGCATTGATGCTTGCGGTGAGGATACGTGATGACAGACCGTGTACCTCATTGCCATATACTACACCACTGGGGCAAATTTATGAAGCAGAGAATGTTGGTTTTACAGACAATGAGCTATCTAAACCTACAATCAAAGCACGTATAGGGCACTTTTCAAAACCTAATTTAGTGCTTCATAAGGGCAGCAAAAGTAACACAACCAAAACAGTGAGCAGTTAAAAAGCTAATTTAAAAAATATATTTAAAAAAACAGTTAAAAGGACAATAATAACTCAAGTAAAATCATGAAAGGCTCTCCGATAAAAGAATGTTTTAAAATTTTAAACTAAATTGTGTAATAATTTAAAAAGGACTTGATCTCTCTCAAAAAGGAGGATTTGAGAGAGATCACTGACTCAAACTACCTGATTTCCTGGGACAGATTGTTCCAGAGCGGGTACATACCGGCATGTACGGTGCTAAAAGGTTGGCGATATGGCTGTGAAAGAGAGCATGAGCTTTAAATGTAATGAATGCAATCTTAAAATCTATCCTAAGCCCTCCTGGAAGCCAGTGAAAGGAGGATAAAACAGGAGTGGTGTGATTACGAATCTTTGTTGTGATTAAAATCCTGGCAGCTGAGTTCTGGACATCCTGGAGTCGATCAGTGGATTTTTGATTCAGGCAGATGGAAATGCTGCAATAATCCAAGCATGAAAATATAAAGCATGTGAAATGATCTCTGTATCTCTGTATTTTTAAAATATCTTTAGGATGATAAAAACAATATCGCACAAGCTTTGTTTATGCTGCTCAAAATTGAGATTACTGTCCAACCAGACACCAAGACTCTTTGCAACAGGCTTGATGTTATCTAATGGGGCACTGGCAGAAGTGTTTTGACTTTTTGTTGGACTTTTCACTGTATTGTGCTCATATGACTGATACCTAAAACAAATCTTGCAAGCACCCAAACTTTAAAGTATTTTTCAGTAGCAGCTCACAGTTAAACCCCATCTTAGTTATATAATTGATGTAAAATCCTCTATATTCATCCTCCCAATCAAATGCTGCTGCATCCTTGTTTCTGCCTTTTTTATTCCTGAGATGCCCTCACTGCCATGAAAAAACATAATTACACTGAGACCTGCCAAAGCCATACCGACAGCTAGCTCAGTGACTTTTCCAGCACTTCTGTTTATTTTTGTAAAATTTTGCTGACTCTTTTAGTCACTTTATTCACTTTATGCACTTCAGCATGACTGCCAAACGTAGTTAAAACTCTTCTTGATTGTCACTGTGTGATGACCTCATGCTCTTGTCTCTGTTTCCTCCCTATCTCTGTCTGTCATCAGGCGGGGCACAGAGGACTACATCTGCCCCGGCTGCCTTCAGGCAGGCACACATGCCACACACACCCATACACACAGTAAGGGCAGTGCGGAGGTGCACGTACTGTATAATTTCCAGGAAGTGATTAGGGGGTGTGAGATCAAAGGTTTTGTGCGACGGGAAAACATTCCTCCCTCCGTTTCCTCTCAGGGATAGAAGGACAGACAGCTTCCTGATGGTTAACTCTGACTGCCTCGTCCTGATGGGTCTGTTATGGCATAAAATCATTTGAGAAGTAGAAGAAGAAAATTTTTCTCTTCTCTGCATTTACAGGGAGGATTCTTTAAATGGTAAATGGACTGTACTTAATAAGAACCGTTCTAGTCTGACTGACCACTGTAAAGCTTTACAACAGCAGCCTGCATTCACCCATTCACACCAACATTCATACAGTGGTGACATTCATACCATGCAAGGCTCCACCTGCTCATTAGGAGCAGTAACCATTCACACAAACACTCACACACCAATGGAACAGATACTGGGAGCAAACTGGGGTTCAGTATCTTACCCAAGGACACTTCAACATGTAGACTGCAGGGGCTGGGGATTGAACCACCGACCTTCTGATAAGTGGACAACAGCTCTACCACTGAGCCACAGCTCAGGAAATTATGTCAGATGGGATCAACACCCTTAAAATGTAAAGAACATCTATTGAATGTGGAACGTCTTCATTAAATCAAATCACTTCACAAATATGGTAAAGTGTCTTAAAAGCAACTATCATGAAGATTTTTTTTTTCATTTTACTGAAGTACTGTTAAGTTTTGAGGTTCTTACTTTAACTGAGTTCCATTTCTACTATTTTACACTTCTACACTACAACATTTTTTTGGGAAATACTGCACCTTTTACTCTGCTACACTCATCAGTTGGACTAGTTTTAGCAGATAAATATTTTGCATAAACACACAGGATCATTTTATAAATTTTGACGCATTGTTGCAGAATCAATTAACAAAAAACATGCACTCATTAATAAAAATCATTCAAATGCAGCTTTGTAATGATAATTCATTTGTAAATAAAATGATAAATGATATGCTGTAATAATAGAACCCTTCCAAGTCCTGGACAGACTTAAATAGTATTTTTACGTTTAATAATTCCAGTTTGTTTTACTGACAGTACTTTTGCTTAAAGGGGAAGTCCATGAAATTTCCACTTTAAAGTTTGTTGTTTTACAGGTCTTTACATATGAGAAAAAGATATTTAAAGCAAATGTCTCAAGTGATCATCAGTCAGACAATGTTATAGAAGTGCAAGGTTACATTGCTCTTTGAACATTTTTATATTATGTTTGTGCTGCTTTTAATTAAATAACGGATCTGGCTTTCCTTAGCAACCAGAAAGACTTTAAAACCAGATCTGAAATCAACACAGGAAGGCATGCCATTATATTTCATGGTGCTTTATATGGAACCAGTTTATCGTTGTATTCAAGAATACAATTAACACTTTTTTTTTTCATTTATTCTGTATTTAGAGAGTGGCTGCAGAGAGAGACAGGACAGGGCGAGTGGGCATGATATGCAGAAAAAGCTCTGGACTGGAATTAAACTGTTAAAAGCTCCACACATGGTATCTTCTCTACCGGCTGAGCTACCCAGGCACCCCTGGGTGGGTATTTTAATCATCCCCCACCACAAAGGGCTCCATCCATCTTTTGTCATGCTTCGTTTCCGGAACACAACCCAAAAACGTTTTTCTGATAAAACTTTCTACACCCAACAACCACTGACTGAAAAGGTGCCTTTTGCTACTGTGGGAATTTTGACCTTTCTATTTTTTGAGTTTACATGGTTACAAGTTGAACTTGGGCTAAGATTGGGGTTTGTCTCAGATGAAGGCTTCTGGGGCATACCTCATAACTCTACACATTTATGTACACATCTCTCATGTCCTAAAGAGTTGCCTTTTGGTATTTTGAGAATTTTAAGCAATTTTTTCATTAATTTTTTCAATTTTGAAAATTGGAAGTTTTCTCAGATATGCAATGAAGAAGAATTACAATTAACAGGGCAACTTAAATAGAATCTTTCTGTCTTTCTTCAATGAAATGAGGATCCTGAGTATTTCATGCTTCTTAATTCTAAAGCAGTTTTTATTAAAGATTCTTGAAGGAACTTTACTAGAGTGTCACAATGACACAGTTTTCTGTAAAAATTACTGAAACATCATAATAAACATTCTAATCCATAGCATAGAGAATTAACAACAGACATTCTTCACTTCACCTGTTATTGGAGGCATTTGTGGTTTTGAATCCTAAACATTTCTCAGTAAAAAATCATAAATAATGGTACCACTGAGAGACACCGTGAATCATTCCTTCCCACTGCCATTAAACTGTTCAATACATCACTGTCATAACCCATCAACCATCATACACTGCACTGTAATATTTCTACCTCTGTACATAATGTCATAGTGCTAGTAAGCTATTTATTGCAACTGTCACATTTGACCTGTTATGTCTTTACCTGCCTATACTTTGTTCTTTGCTGCTTTTTTCTAACCATTGTGTGTTCATGTTGTGTTCTATGCTACTGTAACAAGAAAATTTCCCCCTACGGGATGAATAAAGTATCTTCTTATCTTATCTTATCTTATCTTATCTTATCTTATCTTATATGTGCTCTTTATAGGGAGTTATTCAGAATAAGAGGATCATGCTTAAAACATGGCTCCATGCACATCCATGTGAATGAACAGGTATTAGCAGTTTTTAATAAACCAGTAATGGCAGTGTTGGTGCCACACGCTCCTTACCATCAATATGACCAGTAGAGGGCGGAAGATACCAAGGGCTGTATGAGTGTGTGAGAGTGTTATAACACTGATCCCAGTTAAAACAGCTTTTGATACATTTTATGTGACATGAGTTTCAGATGTAGTTTCAACTTTGATTTTGAGATGTGACATTTATCGTACACTTATTCATGTCAAAGTGTTTACCACTGGCAGTCTTGAAATAATTTCCAGGTAATTTTCATAAACATGCATGACTACAATTAATTTTTCACATGCAAACATTAAAAATGTTCACTTGGGTAAATAAAACTGTGCCCTTGACAGCAAAGTACCACTGCCATTAGAGCGAACACACATTGTCAGGCGGGGATGTGGCCGAGACCCCCTTCACTATTGTTTTCAATTCCTGGAAGGCATTATTGGATTTGACTCGCTTGAGATAGAAGATACACAAACACCCACAAATACACAAACAAGTGAATTTATCTGCCTGTGCTGATTCCTTGAAATAAAATCATCCAGACTTTAGAAAAGTGAGAGATCTCTTGAAAAAAGTCTCAAGTGCTTCTTCCAAACACTTATTGAGTAAGATAAACTTAAACCTAGCCTGGTGCATCTTCTTTTACAGTTTTAATTCAATCAAACAGGTGTCATTATTATTATTATTATTATATAATTATTATTATATAATTATTATATAATTATTATTATTATTATTATTATTATTATTATTATTATATAATTATTATTATATTATTATCATTATATAATAATAATTGTTATAATATTATTATTATTGTTGTTATATTATTATTATACAATTATTATTTTGTTATCATTATTATACTATTGTTATTATTATTATATCATTATTATTATATTAGTATCATTATTATATTATTATTATTATTATTATAATTATTATTATTATTATAATTATTATTATTCGCTCTTCTATCTTAGCATGATTAATTCCAACACAGTATCATACTCAAAACTAACCCAGCTGAAAATGGGTGTATGTTTCACAATGAGCAGCCCTAACCGGCAGGTGGCTTCAAACCAAAGGTGTCCATACTGTGAAGAGATCACGCTAACCACTTCACTACCATTACCTTTTCACAGTGATTATAATCTAGCATCCAATGCTACTTTTATTGTCTTTAATAATAAGGCTGTACACCCTGGGGTGTACTTATTCTAAGCACAATAACATAGTATGATATAATAATATAAATAAAATAATGTATTATATATATAAGTTAAAGCCCTTGGCATGGTAAACAGATAGCCTTATCGACCCTTTATGCATCATGCAAAAACCTGTTCGGTGAGGTTAAAATGAATCCTGGTGCATCTGCCTAGTTAGCTACTCTCTGTTGGGCGTGGTACCCTGGGGGTCCTACAAGGGGCTCGGGCACAGGGGGACTGGGTATAAAATAATTAAAAGGTTCCTTAGTGTTTTTTTCCTGTATCTAAAATACTGTATAAGACACATATGGGGGCTATTTAAAAGGTGTATAAAATGATAAAATGATATTCTTTTCAATCTCCAAACCTAGGTTTCTAAGCACACATGTATACATGCACACACGTTTGCACACACACACACACACACACACACACACACACACACAAGCACACATAAAAATATATATATATCCTCCACAAAAAATCATCAGTATCTGTTGGTAACTTTTTGAGATATCTTCACAGACAGACAAACATGAGTGATCACATAACCTCCTCCCAATGATCTTAGTTGATTGCCCCACTGCTGGAGGAAATGCAAATGCTGCACCATCAGAGAGATGACTACACAACTATATTTAGTGATACACAGTAGTATGTTAAGTGATAGCTAATGTTGCAATAGCCATTAGCTAAGCTTAACCCAAATGGAATTGTTGATGTTTCTGTACCTGTAAATAAAACTAAATGGGTTCAAATGAGCGTCTTGGTAGTTCTGCTTAGTCCACATAACTGAATAGCTAAATCCAGGCCTGAAAAACACCAGCTAAACAATGCTAAAGATAACTAGCTTAGCATATCTCAGAAGCTGCTAAGTCATATTTTGGTTAAACGTTATTGATTTATTACTTTAAACTCATTATTTAAACATATTAAATTGTCAATTTATCATTCGTTCATTCATTTTCTGTAACCACTTATCCTGTGTAGGGTCGCGGGGGGACTGGAGCCTATCCCAGCTGACTTTGAGCGGGAGGCAGAGTTCACCCTGGACAAGTCATCAGTTCATCACATAGAAAACAAACAACCATTCAGACTCACATTCACACCTACAGTCTGTTTAGAGTCACCTCTACTGCATTTTTTTGGTGGTGGGAGGAAGCTGGAGAACCTGGAGGGAACCCACACAGACACGGGGAGAATATAGAGGGAACCCACACAGACACGGGGAGAACCTGGAGACCCCACACAGAAAAGTCCCAGGTCCTCAGCTGGATTTAAACCCAGGACCTTCTTGCTGTGATGCAACAGCACTACCCACTGCACCACCGTGCCGCCTAAATTTATTACAAATGATTCATTTTAATATAAGTTTTGATAGTAGAGAGGTAGACTGACACTTAACAACAGAGGTAAACTGAATTCATATAATAGACAAAATAATAAAGATTATTTTATTTCCTGCCTTATTCTTATTGATTTATTTTTTTTACATTATTAGAAGCCTTGATGTGTTTTCCTGTATGTGCTGGCCCGTCTGTGTGGGTGGTCACTTAATCACAGACTGTATGTGGTCCTCCATCCTTGTGGGGGCGAGAGACTGATTGAATTAGAGCTTTACAGTATCTCTGATTACACAGGCAGCAGCTTGTGTATGTACAAATCCATCAACAAGGGGCGTCAGAGTGATATTTCATTAAATTCAAACGTTTCATCTTTTGACAGAGGCATCATGAGACTTCACTGGGCGGTAAACATGTGAGATTTGTTGATGCATGACATGTGGATTCAATATTGATGTTTTTTTTTCTACACAGTTTTAGTTCAAAACTGGTGAAATGTTTTATGTAAAAGCCTGCATGTAGAACACCACCATCACAAACACATAGAGGAGATATTCACAATTGTCTCACTGATGTCATAGATTGGAATCTAAGATGTTTTGGTTTTGACAAAAAATTGATTCAGTCCCATTTCGACTATGCTTGTTCAGCCTGGTATAGCGGTGTCTCAAAGAAATATAAAGGTAGGATGCAGGTCATGCAAAATAACATCTGTAGATATTTGCGAAACGCTCCCCCAAGAACACATATTAGATACAGACATCTTAGCACGGTTGGTGACTTTCTGTTGAACTCAGAGTTGAGCAACTTAAACTTGGTCGCATGTTCAATATTGTCAATGTAGTAATCCAGACTACCTTAGATGTGATGTTAATATGGTTCATGGAACAAGACCTAGTGTCTCCTCCTGTGTGGTACCAGGAGTAAAAGGCTTTGGAAAGCACCAGTTTGGAAGATTCCATAGGTTAACCAGGTACACAGGTGAACAGGTAACAGCAGGTTGAAAGATGACCAGGTATGGAAGGCTCAGTCAATTAAAAGCAAGGAGGGGAGGCGTTCACCACGAGTGATAACCAATAAGACACATACAGACTGCTGACCCTCCAATAGATAACTTCTGTGACTGCTGTAGGTAACCTTTATCATAATCATAACAAACCTTTAGAAAAGAGAAGAAAAGGTTTGCTGTATGTTCACTCTGCCCTCCTCCTGCCTGGGCCTGCTGTTAGTGAGGGAATCTGTGTGTTTGACACAACCTCTGTCGTTTTACAACCAGCATTGCCAAAGTGCCAATGCTCTCAATAATGCTCGTATTTTAGATGAATGTATTCACTTCTGTCATTTTTTCTTTCCAAAAGTGTTTTTTCTGTCAAAGTAATTGATAATGATAATACGATTGATGCCTTGTTTTATTTATATTTGTTTTAGAAAAACGACTTTCATCAACGTCTTTATTGTAATGGGTGTTTATTCTGTACAGAAGTCACATTTTATCACAAAAAACAAAAAGTACTTTATTTAGTAAATGTGATCTAGATTCATATTGCTTGTAACTGAGATAAAGTTAACTATTTTAACATAAAGTGTGATGCAATAATATAAATGCACACACCACACAGAGATTAAACATAGATGCATGCATCTGTTGAAATCGGAGCGCTCAGTGTCTGTTGGTGTCCTCACCGTCCTTGAGGGTGATGCTGCAGCCACATCACCAAGGAGATGAGAGAGGTGGCTGTTGTGGTGAAGGGGGCCATTTTCAGAGTTCACTCCAAGGCCACCAACCGTTGACTTTGAGACCAATGAGGTTAACACTTTTCATATGTGCACACAGCGAAAAACAAATTTAAAACCAAGGACACTGACAGCACAGAGAAATACTAGACAGAGCAGCACATCCTCGTGCAAAAAGCACTATCATCCTCTTCTTTAATGGAAGTTCACCAAACAGACAGGGGCTAGTCAATATCCATGCCAGCAGACATGGCTACCTCCCAAACATAAGTGTTAAAAACAACTTCACAACAGCAATACCAGAACTGCTCAGGAGAAGTGACAGTGTGTAAAATGCAGCATTTCTCCCCAAACACAACAAGAGGCTGCTTAGAAGCCTGGCAGACTGCCTGTGGGCACACACACACCCCTACCCTCCCACTCCCCCAGTGCAGTGTAGACACCCACAAATCCCCAGCGGTGCCACCCTGCCACCCTGGTGCCACACAGAGACTTGAAACGCTAAATTAGAGTCAGTTGTGATGGCAGATTTGGATGCAGAGTCAGGGTGGGCTCATTGGTGTGGTCGAATTTGTTGGCGAAATGCAGTTATGTGTGGGTTCAAAGTATTTATTTTGGTGATAGCAGGCTGTGTGTGTGTGTGTGTGTGTGTGTGTGTGTGTGGTCAGTGTCAGTGCATTGAAACTAGTACTAGTGTGCATGTTCCACCATGTGATCTCCTTATTAAAATGTCACTACAGCACATTGAGAAGTAAACAGGCTGTCAGATTCAGTCACAGTGTATCTCACTGTTCAGTGTAAATAAACTCCCTTTATCTCCTCCACTGTTTTACTTGTACTTCAGTGGAATCTAGTGAAAATGTGCCCTACAAAATTGTATGTTTTGAATTTGTCCTGCACTTATTCTTCACAATATTTATGTCACATTTTTCTTGTCCAAAAAAATCATTTTTGTGTCACATATCCTTAAGTAGATATTCTGAGTGCAGAAATAATCCACCACATATCTGTTTAGTTTATTGTACATAATCTAAATAAAGATCCAGCAGATTATACACTCTGGATCTGCTTCACACTTTACACACTCATAAATATCAAAACCATATATTAGTGTCATTTCTTTAGGTCATGATTATGGATTATTTCCTGAAGATAAAATGTCTTAGTAATGTTAAATACATAATTTAAGAATATTACATGTAGTTTTTCCACACTAAAATGTCTAAAAATATAAGTTACTTTACATATATTTTGTTACGTTGTGTATTTTCAAATGTTTCCAACAATATTTAAACTAAGAGAAATCATTATTTTATCCACGGTTACAATGCCTTTCATTTGGTCGCCTATCGCTATTACTTCCAAGAGAGTCAGAGAGTGAGGAAGCAAGTGCACGAATGCAACTAAACATAACGCATATAAAACTTTAAAATATGACCTTGTGGGGGGGTGCAGATAGCGCAGGTTAGAGTGCCCCATGTACCGAGCCTATAGTCCTCTAGCGGTCGGCGCGGGTTCGATTCCGACCCATTGCCATTTGCCGCATGTCTTTCCCCCACTCTCTCTCTCCCACATTTCCTCTTCTGGCTGTCCTCTCAATAAATGTCTGTGAACATTTCAGACTGAGTCACATTAGATAGTCATTGTCAGTGGTGTTTTTTTAACAAATCATGAAAACCTTGGTGGCCGAGGCTACATACTCTGTGTTAAATGGCTTTCTGCATGACCCATGCCCCACCCCTCAACTAACCTCTAACTAACTTACTTACTAAGTTCAGTAGTTTTTGTGGAAGTAGCGATGCAGGTACAAACTCAACCCCTACTGTTTGAATGAGTGATTAGAGCAGCTATTCTGAGGTGGCTCAGGATGCTCCAGTTGTTGTGAAATTCCATTATTTAAGTAGTAGCATTGGTAGCACTCTCTGTTAGCACCGCAAGACACTTTACAGCAGAATACATTACAGTATTAATAGTCAGTGGAATACCTCTGCTATCATATTAACAAGATTTGGCTACATTTACTACATTTAGCTGTCAAAAACAAAGGTCCTCCTGGTCCTCCTTTAGATATTCATTCAACTTAATTTGAAAAACATCTGTAGACTCCGGGAGACTTCGAGGAAGGATGTTGGGTCACAATCAGTCGAAAATCCTTCACTGACCAATCAGCATTCATTAGCACTGCTCGCAGTTTGTGAACAAAATCGCCTTCCTTGTAAAAAAAATGAAAGAACATTGGTGTGTTTTCATTTCACCTCTGATATATAATCAATACTATGTTTACACAAAATAAAATACAATGTGGGCTTTTTTGTCTAGAAGTATATGAAAATAATGACTTTAGCCGCTCTGGTGTGTGATTTTAAATAGTGAGTCGACAGTTAGCAGCAGAGGCGTGGCATAACAAACTATTTGGACTTTTTACATAAGCGTCGAGCAGTACCTTGTAAACAATAGATTAACATGGTAAAAACAATCATTTACTTCCCTGGAACATGGCTGCTGATCTCATCTTCTGTTCGGAGGGTTTGGAGCGCCAGGACTGATTTTCTTCTTCTTTGAATTAGCTGCTAACTGCTACTAGCTGCTGTGCTGTTACTTCCTCTGCTGCCGTCACACAGGTGGAATGACACAGACCCCCATTTACGTCTTCATATGGTTTATACAGAACATAAGTGGGGAATAAAGGCGAACCAGCCCAACATTGAACAGGCTATGTAAAAGGGGCTAATGTTTATCACTCCTGGTGAGCAGGTGGTGTTCGTTAGCCTCCACCACTACCCTGTGCATTAATGGGTGAATACTGGCTTGTGTTATCAAGCACTTTGAGGGGTCGGTCAGACTAGAAAGATGCTATTTATGTACAGTCTATTTAAATTCTTTAAAACATGTTTGTTCTCACTTATTCTTAGTGCTATATGGTCTCTACAAATGTTGTAGCTATTAGTCACTGTTACAACGTAAATTTGTGCTTTTAATTCTCCTCACGACTTAGCTTAACTTCATCAGAGCTCTTAGAAACACCTGACAAACACACACACACACACACACACACACACACACACACACACACACACACACACATTATAAACAGTCAAAGAAAAACGCCCTCCTTGAATTTCATCCAAATGTTTCTCCTCACACTCAAACACCCGTCTCTTTTGTTTTTGGCTAAACTCTGGTGAAATTCCAACACGAGGCGAACGGGGCAGGAGAGGGACGAAGGAAAAACATGTTGGAATTTTCTTCTCTTCTAAGATCTTCAGGGTTTCTCAGCAGCAATTACACAGAAGTGTTACCAGATGCTTCTCGTCATTGTCGGACCAAAAACCACGTATCTGCACAAAGTCAGACTGTCCTTCAGGGTTGGGAAATGCTTTATTTCATTATTTTTCTAAATTATGTTGATGCAGTTTTTTAAGATTGCACAATGGATTTTGAACAAAATACCTCGAGGTTGATGAGGCTCGCTCTGCACAGCGAAACAGTCACTCTGTGGAAGAAAAACAATAAAATTGCAGTTACATGGTTATTTCCCGACAGCAGCGTTTGGTTCCTGCAATCTTATCTTATCCTTGAGCCTTGACTGTTGGCTCTCTCCAATTACTTTCAGAAAAACCACACTGACATGCACACACACTCACAGATGCTCTTCACACACAATTCTGCATGTGTGTGGACACACATATCGACACATTGATTCATGGATAAATGGTACATTTTGTTGTGAGTGCACACACATGAATCAATATACAGTAAGGAAACAATATTTGTCACTCATGCACCATCTTACAATGAGCAATCAATCATTTGTAATTTGCTGTGTAATGGATGACAAAACAATACTGATAGTAAACATTGTAACCCTCTTTGTCTTCGAAGCACCAAGTAAATAAAAAAAAACTTTTGTAAAATACCAATACAACTTCATTTTGAAAATACTTCATGATAAGTACAAGTTCTGCATTCAAATGTATCATCAGCCAGTGTTACTTAAAATGTCAAAGTATTCATTGTGCTTAATGGCCCTTTTCAGAGTGTCATAAATATTATACGATCATTATCACTGATGCATGCTGGAGCTGGTTTAACTACTTTATAAAGTGGGGTTTAATCTGCAAAAAGCTCAGTACACTCTTTTGCAGTGCAATGAAAATTTACAACTGCTTTCAATTTAAATTTGCTTTTTAAAGAAATAGAAAAAGGTGCATTTTGATATGTAAACGTCGTAGAGGTCTTAGAATTATGAATGAGTATATTTTAAAAAAAACTCTTAACATAAGGTGATATGTGCTGAAAACAGGTTATAAACTGACTGGACTGACATGTACACTGATCACACAGCTGATCAATTGTGTTCATCTGCAAAACATGAATAATAACTACAGAAGTAGCAACTGTAAAGCAATGTATTTCCCTTGAGTTGTGGTGGAGTAAAAGTATATGTACAGTATATATTCTCAAAAGAAGAACCTTCTTGAGTATAGTACTTGAGTACATGTACTTAACTACTTTAAAAAATTGCATGTGACATACATTTATCAATATATCTCAAATCGGAGGTGACCATTTATTGGAGATCGTTTGTTTGTAGGTCTTTACTGAGCCTCAGCATCATGAGGTTGTGTCATGTTTAACACTTTTGTAACTGTCTGTTCTTCAGCTGCTACATTTCCAATATTATTTAAAGATGCTTGCTGTCAACACTTTTCAATGAGAGCTCTTACCTAGACTGAGTACATCTACACTCACCAATAACACATGACTGGGACTATATATTTAATCAAATAGAGTACTTCTGTAATCATTTTTGAGATACTTGTACTTGAGGTTTTCCATCTTATTTTACTTTGTAAAAGATGGTTATGACAATGACATGTAAGTCTCTGCGATGAACTGCTGACCTGTCCAAGGTGTACCCCACCACTCACCCAATGTCAACTGGGATAAGCACCAGTCCAACAACCCTGCTACGGATAAATGGTTTTAGAAAATAGATGGATGAATAATACAGAATAGAGGAATGGGCTTATAAAGTATGATGCATTGTTCAGTAAATAACTTCCCATTTCAAAACAGCCTCACCCTAGCTAGCTATAACTTTAAAATACAGTAAACACAATAATGTATCAGTAAATTACCCAAAAACTTGACAGATGCAATAACAGTTGCAGAGACAAATTCCCTGCAAAGTAGTTCTTTAACTTTTGAAAACTTTTGTCCATTTTGCTGATTATACTGTCATAGCTTTACCTAAGTACCATTTAAATGTAGGACTTTTAATTGTAATTGAGTATTGATATAGTGTGTTTAGGCTACTTTTACTGAAGTAGTTGAATCCTTCTTTAATTACAGTTGGAGGTACATTATGTTGCAAAATAAGTTGATAATTTCTAGACCATCTTAGTTCTGTTTTGCTGAATGCAAACTGTAGCCACTTTCAGACCGGCGTTGCGCAACAGTGCCAAAACGAATTCCCTTCTCTGTGACCCCTTCAGTGTGTGCAAACTGGACCAGCCCAAGGCGTCACAACGCCACCTCAGTGTGTGCGTTCACAGCACACGCCTGTGTTCCGCAATGTTAAGAGGCGTGACATACAACGCAACAGTGAACATAAAAGCTGATGTATACTGACCAACAGTGGAAATGCATAATTTTAAAAACCCTGTAATTTCTATTCACTAGCCCTAATCTACTGAAACAAACAATCATGTGATTCACTGAATAGACTTTTTTAAGTTCCCACAACCAAAACATGTTAAATCATGAATAACCATCATTTAGTCATAACATAGAAATAAGTCATTGGTGCATTTCAGAGTAAACGAAGATGTTGGTGAGATTTTTTTCTGCATGATTGAAAAGACCTGGTCAAGGCGATAATTTCCGGGTCTAAGTAATGTCCTAGAGAAACAACTCACGATGCGAGGATCCCCGAAAAAACTTCCGTGAACGGGCAGTTGGGATGCTATGGTCGGAACTATGCAGACACTTGCTGATTGACACAAAAATTATTTTTCTGTATGGCTAAAGGATGAATAAAGATGTGTGAACCATAATTTGCCTTTGATATTTAATATGAACAGGATGGAATGACATTAAAAAAAACGCATTTCTACTGTTGGTGAGTATATTTCTCTATCTCCTCAGTTAAGCGGTTGGTCGCACACCTGAACATACACTATTACTACAACGTCACAGCCATTCAGCAAAGGCGGGGCACTTAATTCAGGCCCCGTTTGCACGGCAATGTTTTAGCTGAAAACGGAGATGTTTTTTCTGTGCGTTTTTAAAACCTTCTGCGTTTACACGGCATCATTTCTGAAATGATCCCCATACACACGGATCCGGAAACACGCTGTAGTCTGTTTGCCAAGGCAGTAGTTGGTGGTGTAACTTTTCAAAATAAACACCACAGAATAAGATCACAGTGGTGGTTCAGCAGATCTACATTAGAGGACTGTTAATAAACTGTTGCACAAATTAAACCGGACAGTCCGATGTTGTAATTTTGTTGTTGTTCTGGCCATAGTAGACTGTTTGCTGTCTGTGTACATGACAAAGGCTGACAGGAACCATAATAGGTATTTTTATTTTATTTATTTAACCTTATCTAACCAGGAAAAATGTAAATCCTTGGATCAAGGATCTCTTTCACAAGTGTGCCTTGGCCAAGAAGGCAGTAGCACACATCAGGCATGTATGAAGCGGGGTGTGTCTTCATTGTTTTTAGCCGGAGCTGCATTTTTTCCCATTTACACAACAACGGTGAGGCGGCATTTTGAAAAGCCTACACTCCTGTTTTTAAAAGTCTGCGTTTTCAGTCCCCAAGAACGCTATTCTCGTACAAACAGATGACCAGAATGCAACAAAAAGTCTGTTTTTGGGTGAAATGGTCGTAGTGTAAACGGCCCCTCATACAGTCGCCTGTTTGAACGCTGTTACTACCTCCCGAGGTGTCACAGAGGGGATACAAGTCGACACCCCATTATGGCTTCCTTTGCGTTCAGACCAACGTCGGGGCATAATAAAGGCGGAACAGTCTGAATGGGGCTTATGTAAATCTCCTTTATCTTAAACAATACTTCCCCTTTCTTACTGAGAGATAGATAATAAGATTATGTCTGTATGACAGCAGAACTCTGGAAGCGCAGGTCGGTCTTGAAGTCCTAGCGATGGATCTCTCTTTTTTAGTAGAACATAGGTTCCGAGTGAGCTGAGCAGGTACTAAAAGGTCATGTGAAACGTTACAGACCACTGATATGTCAATGCCTGGCATGCATGGAGTATCCTGCACAGCACAATCAATGGCCGCCACACTCAAACAGTGAAGCTATTTTAACGACCGTAACTTTTTTTTTATTGCAGCCACTATATTGGGGAGGTGGAGACATTCCCTGTCTTAAACAGCTGATGAGAGGATCATGAGAGGTGGATGAGAGATGTGTGTTGCATTGAGGACTACGCAATGGCAGTTTTGTGCCACGCCCATCTACACTGAGGAGATACCATGCCATAATGGAAAACAACATGCAGAAAAGTACCTAAAACCAAGGGGAGTCGAGTCTAGTAGAGCCGGTACTATGCAGTGGAAATGTGGCTTAAGATGCCACATATTTCACATATTTCAGCCTATGACCAAGCTGAAATATGGAAGCGTGGTCAGTGGCCCAACATTTCTGAGTATGACACTTCTGAGTTAGTAAAAGCTGTCCAGGTCCAGGAGGTAGTGTTGGACATATCGGTCAAACATAGGACTTTCCTCCAGGAGACAAGATTTCAAGTCCAATGATTGACCAAAGGTCAATGTAACTTGTTTTAAAGTTAGGTCACTGAAGTTTTTATGCATTTCTACTGTTGCTCAGTATATTTAATCCATCCAACTAGTTCTGGGTCTACCTTGGGGTCTCCTCCCAGTTGGACATACCCAGAAAAATCCAAAGGGAGGTGCCCGGGAGGAATCCTAACCAGATGCCCAAACCACATCAACTGGCTCTTTTTCATGAGAGGAAGCAGTTTGTGATCTTGTTTGTGATGTTCATAGACAGGATCTCAAGGCACACTCGAGGTGAGGAGATCGTCCGGTTTGGGAACCTCAGAACTATGTCTCTGAGGTCCTGTTTACACGACAACAGTTTTGTTTAAAATGTAAAACTTTTTCCTTTGCGTCTTAAAAATGTTCTGGTTTCACACAACATACATCCATCCATCCATCCATCCATTTTCTTCCATTATTCCAGGTCCGGGTCATGGGGGCAGCAGTCTCAGCAGAGGAGCTCCCTTTCCCCAGCCATCTCTTCCAGCTCTTCAGAGGGTACACCGAGGCGTTCCCAAGCCATCCAAGAGATATAATCCCTCCAGCATGTCCTGGGTCTATCCCGGGGTCTCCTCCCAGTGGGACATGCCCGAAATACCTCCCCAGGGAGGCGTCCGGGGGGCATCCTAACCAAATGCCCAAACCACCTCAGCTGACCCCTCTCAATGTGGAGGAGCAGCGGCTCCATTCTGAGCCCCTCCCAAATGACTGAGCTCCTCACCCTATCTCTAAGGGTGAGCCCAGACTTCCTGCAGAGGTAGCTCATTTCGGCCACTTGTATCCACGATCTTGTCCTTTCGGTCATTACCCAAAGCTCATGACCATAGGTGAGGGTAGGAACGTAGATTGACCGGTAAATCAAGAGCTTTGCCTTGTAGCTTAGCTCCCTTTTCACCACTATAGACCGATACAGAGTCTGCATCACTACAGACACTGCCCAGATCTGTTTATGAATCTCCCGTTTCATTCTTCCCTCACTCGTGAACAAGACCCCGAGATACTTGAACTCCTCCACTAGGGGCAGCAACTCATCCCTGACCTGGAGTGAGCAATCCATCCTTTTCCGACTGAGAACCATAGCCTCAGACTTGGAGGTGTTGATTCTCATCCCGGCCGCTTCACACTCAGCTGCAAACTGTCCCAATGATAGTTGGAGGTCACGGCATGATGAAGCTAACAGGACCACATCATCTGCAAAAAGCAGAGAAGTGATCCTGAGTCCACCAAACTGGACATCCTCTATCACCTGGCTGCACCTAGAAATTCTGTCCATAAAGATTATGAACAGAATCTGTAACAAAGGGCAGCCCTGATGGAGTCCAACTCTCACCGGAAACAAGTCTGACTTATTGCTGGCAAAGCAAACTCTTGCTCCGGTCATACAGGCACGTACATACATACATAGCACATGTAGACTGGTTGGGCAAACTCCCATGTACCCGCCAGCGTTCCATGACCAGGACGAAAATTGCATTGTTCTTCCTGAATCTGAGATTCGACTAACGGACGGACTCTCCTCTCCTCTCCAGTACCTTGGCATAGACCTTCCAAGGGAGGCTGGAGAATATATCCCCAGTTGAGGTCAGCAGCAAACCATCCCCACTGTACACAGTGCGAACAGAGCACTGCTTCCCCCTCCTGAGTTGTCTGACGTTTTGCCAGAATCTCTTTGAGGCTGTCTGAAAGTCATGCTCCATGGCCTCACCGAAGTCCTTCCACACCTGAGTTTTTGCTTCAGTGACTGCCAAAGCTGCACTCCGCTTGGCCCATCCATACCTGTCAGCTGCCTCAGGAGTGCCACAGGCTAACCATGCCCGGTGGGACTCCTTCTTCAGCTTGACGGCATCCCTAACCACTGGTGTCCACCACCGGGTTCTGGGATTACCCCCACGACAGACACCCACAACCTCACGGCCACAGTTCCAGGCGGTCACCTCAACTATGGAGGCGCGGAACATAGTCCATTCAGACTCAATGGCCCCAGCCTCCCTCGGAATGCAGTTGAAGTTCTGCTGGAGGTAAGGGGGCTCTGCCAAACATTCCCAGCACACCTCAATGTATGTTTGGGTGCACCAGGCCTGTCCGGCATCCTCCCCTGACATCGGATTCAACTCACCACCAGGTGGTGATCAGTTGACAGCTCAGCACCTCTCTTCACCCGAGTGTCCAGAGCATATGGTCTTAGGTCTAATGATACAACTATAAAGTCGATCATCGACCTACGACCTAGGGTGTCCTGGTGCCAAGTGCACTTATGGACCCCCTTATGTTCGAACATGGTGTTTGTTATGGACAAACTGTGACTAGCACAGAAGTCCCATAACTGATCACCACTCGGGTTCAGATCAGGCAGGCCGCTCCTCCCAATCACACCCCTCCAGGTCACACTGTCATCCCACGTGAGCGTTGAAGTCTCCCAGAGGAACGACAGAGTCCCCAGTAGGGGCCCCCTGCAACACCCCATCCAAGGACTCCAAGAAGACTGGATACTCCGAACTGCCGGTCAGTGCACAAGCACAAACGGGCTCTGACAAACAGTCAGAGCCCGTCCCCGACCCGAAGGTGCAGGGAAGCAGCTCTCTTGTTCACTGGGGAAAACCCCAACATACAGGCACCGAGCCGAGGGGCTACAAGTAGCCCCACACCTCTCACCATGGGCAACTCTAGCTTGGAATAGAGTCCAACCCCTCTCGAGGAGCTTGGTCCCAGAACCCGTGCCATGTGTTGAGGTGAGGCTGACTATATCTAGCCGGTATCTCTCAACCTCACGCACCAGCTTGGGTTCTTTCCCTGCCAGAGGTGACATTACATGTCCCCAAAGCCAGTTTTGGCAGCCGGGGATCAGTCAGGCAGGGCCTCTGCCTTTGTCTGCCACCCGATCCACATTGCACTGGACCCCTATGATTCCTCCTGTGGGTGGTGTGCCCACTGGAGGACAGACCCATGTGGCTCCTTCGGGCTGTGCCTGGTCGGGCCCCATGGGTGAAAGCCCGACCACCAGGCACTCGCCGACGAGCCCCTCCCCCCGGCCTGGCTCCAGGTCGGGACCCTGGTATCCTCGATCCAGGCGAGGTAATCTGGTTTCACACAACAATGTTTTGGAAACTATCCTCATCCACATGGATCCGCAAAAACGGTTGAAAATGCTGTAGTATGCATGCCAGTGCAGTGTTTGGGGGTGTAACTTTTCAAAATCAACACCATAGAATAAGATCACAGTAGTGTTTCAGCAAATCTACATTGGAGGAGCATTAATAAATTCAACAGAGTCTGCAGCAGAAACCAAACAGTTTGACGTTGTTTTTTTTGTTGTTTTGTCCATAGTGTTCTGTCCGCACGCGTGAATTAGGCTAGAACCGTAATAGGCATGCGTGATGTGGGGTAGTGATGTAATTGTTTTCAGAGGAGTTGTGTTTTGTTCTGTTTACACGTAACAGTGGAGTTTTTAAAAGGTTACACTCTGGAACCTGTTTTCAGAAGTTTACGTTTTCACATCCCAAAACGCCGTTGTTGTGTAAACCAATGGCCAAACCACAACAGAAGTTTACTGTTTCAGGGTAAAACCATTGTTGTGTAAATGGCCCATGATTTTTGCTGATGACATAGTTCTTTTGGCTTCATCAGTCCATGACCCTCAGCACACACTAGAGCAGTTTGCAGCTGAGTGGGGTCATGTAGTCATGGGGGTAAGTTGCTGTGTCAAGCGAAGGAGATAAAGTATCTCGGGTTATTTAGTAGTTCTATTCCGAAACCTAACCAATTAGTTTTGGTCCCTAAACCTAAACAAACTACCATTTCACAACATTAATCACAGTCCAAATGTCATAATATACCATAATATGTGTTTGTAAGCAAGCTCATTTTTGAGAATCTAACTAGATGTTGCATTATTTATCATTTTTACCTTGACCATGGAGCCATACATGTTCTAAACTGATGGCACTGGGGTACATAGAGTGTTGTAGTGTAAAACTATGAGCCACTCACCAAGCTCCTGTATTTGACCAACTGGGAGTGAGAGCATGCTGTTCCCTTAAAAGGATGACTTGTTGTTTTTACACATATTTTATTGTATAAAAATAAACGAAGGAGGTCAAATGTGTTCCTAGGTGTTGGCAGATGGGTTTTGTTTCCTTCAGACAGAGCTGTTTCCAGTCTTTAGGCTAGGCTAAGCTAAACTAACCTGATGCTGGCTGTAGCTTAACATTTATAGAAAGATGGATGTATAGATCTCATTACCTAACTCTTGGCAAGGCAGAAGATAGGTGTATCAAATCAAATTATTTTGATTTTAAGCTCTAAAAATGTACTGAACATACTGTTTACATCCATGCTCAATGTGAATTGTCAGAGTTCAAACAACAGTAGAGCCAATGGATCTCTTCTCTGGGCAATTTAGCCATAATCCAACCAATTATGTTGTTTGCTTTGCCCAATAGGTCAGCCCCACCCACTGAGCAAGGACAATGTTACGATTCAGACAAATCAAATTTTCTGACAGTGGTCGTCGTCTCACTGGCTTAACCCCAGAGCTCATCAACTCTCAGTTTTCAAATATCAGGAGCTGGGGGCCGTTTGTAAAGGGGAAACTAAATACCTCATGCAAGCACACGGAGGGATTATGGGTATTTTCAGTTGTGAGGGTAAGCTCAATTTTCTAACACGGTCGCTTTGGGGTTTCAGTTCAGAGCAGACGCTTACTTAGAAATACTGTAAGCACACACATCTCCTCCACACACACTCATACTCACTCATTCACACACACACAGAGAAGCTGACTGCGCTCTCAGTTTCTCCCAGTGTCTCTGGGGAGAAGGTAATTGCTGCGGAAGTTGAGCTACTGAGTACCAGCCGTTTGTTTGGTCGATAGGGATCAGTGGGTAAAGAAGTGTGGAGCCTACATTCCAAAGCAGAACTCTTCACTACCTGTAAAAAGTTTTCACCTTTTTCTACTATGATTCCTTCTTTTCTTTGGAACTTTTATTACCTGCTGACTCAGGAGTTATAGATTACAGGACAGTGTGTTGTTGACTCACAAAAGTCTTGAGGCAGAAGATTGTCCAAAGATGTGTTAGGGACAAAAATCAAAGTGAACTTTTTCCATGTTTGTCCTAAACAGCCAATGTACCAACTGTACTGTTGTTAGCGGTAAGCTAACTAGAAATAGATTGACCGAGATTGTCTGTGCTCGTATTCAGCTCAGCTTCTGACTGATTTCTGTTCCTCTCCTGTTTCCTCAGTCATGTCTGTGCTTCACTTCACATTTCCCTTCAATGCATTTCTCCAAATTTGCTTCAATTTTTTTGAAAATACATGCTAAGAATCTAAAATTTAAAATCATTTGCCAATTAATTGTTGCCATTGAACTTGGTTCATAGTTTTTGCAGCACAATCAAACAAATAAGTGAATAATCAATGTTATAAGGCAAAGTGTTGATAAACCAATTCTCTGTACAATCAACTTGTATATCAATTAATGATATAAACAACAATAACTAAAGTTGGATAACAGCTCTCATGCATGATGGATGCATAAAGGAGCTGCACGTGTTATCGTACATAGGTATTACAACAAAGGCTAAACATTTAAAACTCTGCACATTGTGTAATTCTGCACATACAGACACACAGGAAGGAAGCAAATGCTTTTAAGACTGTTGAAGGCGAAAGATAACTGATACTTTCTATGAATGTGTAACTTTAAGTAAACAAAAACAGTTTGTTGATTTGAATAAAATGTTTGATAAAATACACAGGGGGCTGGAGACATGATTCGAGCAGCAGACCAGAAAGTTCAGTGGAACAACGTGCCTTAAGCAGAGGGTCAAAGCGGATCAATCTGCTACATACAGCCAGGAGACGAGGCAGCCATGCATCATCCTTAAGATAACTAGATCTCGGGGAGACCAGATGCCTCCGCCAGCAAAACCAAACCACGGCTCGAACCACACCAAACACCAACACAGATGCCAGACTCAGGAGGAGATGACGTCTGCGGAGCGGACATTGACCCAGATACAGCCCTGTGCTGCTCCGCCCAACAATCAAGGTGCAAGTAAAAACTCCTGACAAGGTGCTAAAGTGGAGCAGACAGGACAGGGGAAAAAACCCATTGTGCTACCCCTTCAACAAGAACTGTAATAACACAAGCTGCTCGTCTCTGGTGACACAGTCACTGGGGATAAACCGTCTTCTGCAATTGGCCAGGAAACAGGCCCACACGTGTCTGAGGGCCACCATGTGGTCTGTTTCCAGTCTCCAAGCCCTGGTCCTCTTGTCATCGAACCGTAAGAAGCTGCAGATATCCTCATAACTCCTGAGCCCATGGCAGCCTTGTACATTGGATTTTGCAGCGGATCCAGAAACAGCTCCCGTAAGGACACATCCCAGCTCTTGTCTCCCCCTGCAAGGAGGGTGTGATGGCCCTGTCTGCTTGTATGTTTGTGCTCTGCTTATGTCTGTCATTCTCTTGGAGGTGGAGCTGACCTGATTGCTAGATCAGGAGCATCTGGGCCCAATGCTCCTCAGGATACAATAGCCTTCAGCTACCAGACCTTCGTTCTCTCCTACTGCCCTTACCAGCGCTACTATTTTGCTCTGTTTGGTTATTGTTTCTCACACACCACTCACACTACACCATATGTCCACACATCCACATTTACACTACTGATACCACTGCCTTACACACCTCATCTTGTAGTTTATGTAGTTTTCTTTGTTGTTTAATAAATATCTTACGTTCACTTTGATACATTTTCGCATCCTTTCCTGTCCTTTTGTCATGGCCCTGAGCCAGGTTATGACAAGGGTCAAACCAATGAAGGCCATGAATTTCTCTTTGTCGATGCTTTTCCACTCTTTCCGTTTTGCTGCTGATGCTCGTCGTCCCTCTAAGTTGGTGCATTGTAGAACCTCCTCAATGATGATGTCACTGATGAACATATCCCAGGCATCTTTTGGTGAATGAGCTGTTGAACCAGGTGCAGGTCCTGGCAGCTCCTCAGGATGTTGTGGCTCCTTGTTCTGCCCTGAGTTGGGGGATGCTCATTCCAGTAAGACCTTTTTACTTAGTCTATTTGACTGGGTCTGAGTTTCCTCTTCAGACGACTCATCAGATGAGTCTATGTCATCAAAAGAGTCTCCTTCATCTAGGAGAGCTGGACTCTGAGACACACCAACAACTCTAGCCAGACCTTGTGGCTCATAGACTAGATCATCAACATCAGAGATTTCAGACTCAGAATCAGGACCAAGAACTAACACCTCATCTTCCTCATCCTGTTCTGCAAACAGCATCTCGAGGACCATTTCAGTTGTAGGCCTATATCTGGCATGACTAGGACCAGCCATACTAACACTCTGGATGAAGAAAATCAAAAGCCAAAGAATATTTTCACACATCAATTAGTTTAGTATTTATTGTTCAAGATAATCTTGACCTATTTTCTGAGGTAAAACAATTGTAAAATAAGATTTTCATGCGTCAGATGTGTAAAAGCAGCCTTGTTGAGTTGTGAAATGTTTGGCAGGTAAGTAATCAACTGAATCAATTCCACCTGCTTTGGTGACAACAGGTGCAATGGAGAGGCAAAAGCAAGACCACGCCCAAAAAGGGAGGAGTTTCAAAGGGTTAAAAAAAATGTGCATGCTAACGGACTAAATTTAGATGGTGAACATGTCAAACCTGATAAACATCAGAATATCGGCATGTTGTAGTTAAGCATTTTGTTTTATTGCCAGTATCAGGTCAACCTTGAGAAGCTATGATGAATTTTTTCTGCAGAATAATGTTGACCAATCAAACAGCACTAATTTCCCCTGTATGTTGCCACCCAACAGCCACCTGCTCAGATATTTCTCCTGCACAGGAGAGTTTAGAGCAAGGTCTCATGCAGATATAAGTACTTCACTATTCAAATCCAAAGTTCTGACTCCATAACCTTTAAATCCTTAACATACCCACTATAAATGTTAAAACCTGTCTCTCTTTCACTGAACAAGTCATTTCTCAGGCTCCCTTTGGTCTAAACCACAGGTGTCAAACTCAGTGCTCGTGGGCTGAATCTGGCCTGCCACCTCATTTTATGTGTGTTTATGTGTTTATGTTGCAATGGATATAATTTGCTTATAATTCAATTGTTTGCCACTTTATAGAAGTCAATGTCCCACAATTCATCTTGATTCTGTTACCTGCGTGTCGTGCCCACTAATTTGTGATCACATTTGTGTGAATGTAAATATTTGACTTCACCTCAAAATTTAGACTATTTGCATTTCCTTTTCAACTACAAAGGTTTTCTTTTGTTCATTATTCCCTGAATTTCAGGTTAGTAATGTGTCAACACCCTCACATAACCTGCTCTAGTTTGTTGATAAATGCTGAGGCACAACTTAAGTCTAAGTATATGAACAAGAAAAGTGGTGAAAGAGTTTGTTTTAGTTATAAGTAACATTTCCAGGAGTGTCAAAATGGCGCCTGTACACTGTTCACTCCGATTGACATGCCATTCGTAGAATATTAGTTTGGGCCACATGTCTCTATTAGAATAGAATAGAATAGAATAGAACTTTATTGTCATTGTTGTAGAACAATGAAAGGCAGTTTAGCAGCTCTTAGATTAGCAGCATGACTGTATTATATGTTGAATACTGCCTTGCTCCATGGGTCGTTTTCATGTTATTATGTATGTTTGATTTGAGTCATGTTAGAGAGTTTTGTGAAAGTCCAAAGGATGCTTAATAGTATCTGTGTGTTGATGCATTTATGATGCAATATCAAACTAAAGCTTTGGTAAAATCACTGTAGAAATATGTGTTACAGTTACAGTTACAAGCGGCCCTTTGAGGGCAACCATAAAGCTGATGTGGCCCGGGATGAAATTGAGTTTGACACCTCTGGTCTATACAGAGGGGAAATGTTTGATAAGATACTTTTTTTTAAAACATGATTTCTACTAATGCAAGATAAGGTTTTAGGAAACTAAATAAATTACAGAAGTACATGTACCACTTACTACTTCTAGTACTAGTAGTACTAGAAAATGCTCAGGACATTACAGATAATGTTCTGTGCAAGCACTGTACAGTACAGTGGTTACAACATACCACTATGACAACCAGGGTTTTTGACTCCTACATGAAGTCCAAGAGATGCAGAGTCTCACTCAGTTCAAGAAAATCAGCTGAACTGTTGACTGTGGTGGAATTGGGTGGAATAGACTAAAAATTATATCAACCAGTGAATTACTACCACAAAAATAACCTCTGTTTAGCAGCATTGATTAATGTTGGTATAACAGTGTGTACAAGTCACCCTCATTCTTATTTATTAGCACACAATTCAAGCTAATGCTCTTCTTCAGACTTTTCATGTTGGTATAACAAGCTTTAAAAGAACTGGTGGGACCTTATTGTAAAAAGAAAGTCCATGAAAAAGAGAAAAAGCTTTACGCCTGATACCAAAGAGAAACTGCTGACTCAGCACCAGCACCATTTTGTCATGCAGCTGAAACTGGTGTTCTAGGGAGTTGTTATGCAAGTGTGTATGTGGCCATTAGGTGTTTTCCATTGTTACCTCTGCCAAGGAGGTAATGTTTTTTCCAGCGTTGATTTGTTTGTTTGTTTTGTTGTGAATGGATTTTGATGACCATTTTGGGAGAGGTAGGGTACAGCAAAGGAACAATCCATTCAATCATCTGGTTCCACTGCAGGATAGGGGTGACTGCAAGATTTTAGCTTGTAACTTCATGGATAATATCTACAATGCTTTGACAATAGCGGCTTTGCAGAGGAAACCTTCGCTGTATAATTGTATGTGACCAAGAAAGCTTATTCTTACACGATGACATAAGATCTAGCACACATCAGAGTCTGATCTGGATCCAAGTAATATTCCAGATCTGGTGATCCAGAATGTTCAAATTGTAGCTGAAAGCTGTTCTTATTCAGTTTGATGTACTGTATCTTCAAAAGTTACTGATCTTCAGATCTGATCTGAAGAAAACCACCATTAATGAAATCTAGTTTTTCTTGAATAACTATCAAACTAATAATGATACCAATGTGATCCAGATTCTCGGGTCAGGTTTTCATGGTAAATGAGTCATATTATGAGGGTCAAACTATGACGGCACTGTTGCTTTTAGGTGCAGTGGCATAATCAGGAAACTGAGCTGCCATGGAAGAGGTTTGCTTTTTGCTTTTTGGCAAATATATCCCTCTTGACTTTTTATGCAATATTTATTCTATTTATTATAATTAATGAAATCAAATTTCAATAAAGTCACATTTGGGCAAAGGTAATTCAGCGGAAGATGAGCTATGACAAACAACCACCATGGCTAAGGTTGGGATTAAAGTCCTGCAAAGATACCTGTTGATGTCACTTTGGATTTACTGTATATTATACTTGAAAGGATGGGCAGACACTGTAGTTTTTTATTAATCTTATTCAAAAAAGTAACCTCTGGTTGGTTTTAAAAATAAAATAAAGTGTATGCAAACAAGATAGCTGCATGATTAATGTGACAAAAAGAGAGAACAGCTGATGGTGCAACTCCTCTAACAGATAGTAACTAGTAACAAGACAAGTATGAAGCTGCAGATGAACCAAGATGCTGACGATCTGCTGTATCTGCAGTGATCTGATCATGTTCAGGATCTCAATGCTTTTCTCATCAAGATCCACCCAACTTTGCCTCTGATTGGCTTATCTCGATATTATTTTTTGTATATTTTTGTTACTTCCTGAACAGACGAATAGCTTCATGCTTCCTGGCAACACTAACACCAAGAACAACAACAATGGCAGACATCATTTTGCAAGTGCTGCTCCTGGCAAACCTACGTTGACATCTACACACGACTGATTCAGTATATTTGTGCGGCTTGTTGTGACTGCGATGGATGGCCATTACGTTTGAGAAGAAAAACGTTTTGACTCTTATTAACACTGAGCGTACGATGTTAATCTCAGCCTCAGCCTTTAGCTTGCTACGTAGCATCAACTAAACGATCAAGGTCACGGAGGTCACCTGTTGTCTGGGTACATCCATCATCTCACCACTGGTTGGACACAGTTGTTCTGGATTCCAGCTCTTTGTAATTCATGCAGATTTTCCGTGTGGCTCTTTCACTGATGAGCATCAGACATGTAAACATTCAGCCTCCAGCTCAGACATTATGAGTATGATTATCCATAAGGGGCTGAAAGTAGAGCTGCAGTCATGGACTACTTTAACAGAGGGAGGGATTTTATTAAAACATTGTTATTAAAGCACCTGTTCAGTAATTATATTCCAAGACATTTAAACAGTAATTACTTCTGTTGGGGCTATCAATAGGGCGAATTTGGTTAATAGTGTGTAATAATGATTATTAAAAATGATCATTATTACACACTATTAACTGATTAATTATTTAATGAATTTGATGTTACTAAATTACTAAAATTGACAATAATTACGGGGCACCACCCTGGAGACTGGGAAAAATTATTATCAATCATCGATTGAATTTAATATTATTATTAAAATTAATAATAACTACGGGGCACCACCCTGGAAACAGGGAAACAATTAACCAAACTGTTCAGTCTCACATGAACGATGAAGGGAAGAGTATGTTCACTGACCCTCGCAACCAGCCTTTAAAACAGTATCAATGCAAAATAATACAAACAACTTCTCTTTAAAATATAACAAAGTTTATTAAAATTCGCAATATCGACCTTCAGTCAACACACTTCAATTAATTAACTCAGTTATCTACAACTACTACTGACAATCATGCAGTTACAAGCAAGCATGTGTGTGTGGATGTGTGTGTATGTCTCTGGGTGTGTGGATGTGTGTGTATGTCTCTGGGTGTGTGGATGTGTGTGTATGTCTCTGGGTGTGTGGATGTGTGTGTATGTCTCTGAGTGTGTGTGGATGTGTGTGTATGTCTCTGAGTGTGTGTGGATGTGTGTGTATGTCTCTGAGTGTGTGTGGATGTGTGTGTATGTCTCTGGGTGTGTGGATGTGTGTGTATGTCTCTGAGTGTGTGTGGATGTGTGTGTATGTCTCTGGGTGTGTGGATGTGCTTATGCATGTGTGTGTGAGAGAGGATCTAAGAGAGAGGAGGAGGTACGAGTACGGTGGAGCGAGTGTTCAGAGATGGCCACGAAGTTTGAACACTTGCAAATGGCGCTGGGGCTCACCAAGCTCTTAAACCTGAATGAGTGTATGTGTGTGTGTGTGTGTGTGTGTGTGTGTGTGTGTGTGTGTGTGTGTGTGTGTGTGTGTGTGTGTGAAGAGAAAGAGGGAAGGAGAAAGAAAATAGAGAAGTAGAGGAAAAGAGCGAGCAAAAGAGAGGGAAATCCCAACAATCAACGCACAACAATCGGTGTGTGTTAACACCGTCAGCGCACAATAACAAAATCTAGCTCTAACAGTTTAGAGCAACGAAACAGCAAGTTCACAATACACAAACCATCTATTCTGTCCAGACTTAAGCCTCTTACTTTGTTGAAGAAGGGAAGCTGGTGAAGAGGTTCTTTCGTCCTTTATGTCGGTTCTTCGAGTCACGGGTCCTGACGAGTGTTGTGTTGTTCTGTTGCCGTGAGATTCAGCTGACTGGACGGCGTTCAGAGCACCGTTAGTTGGCTCTCGCAGTGCGGCGGAGGAAAACAGCAGGGTTGATGTGGCTGATGAAACATGGGGTCGTCTCCGGTCCTTTGTCTTCTGTGAGAACGGTAAGGGAGCGCTCCGTGCGTTGTGCCGTGATCGGTTCTGGGACGGGAAAGGAGAAGGCTGCAGCTAGACTGGAGCAGCACCGGTCCTTACAGGAGTACAGAGTGGGTAGGAGGTGAAGAGGGAACAAGGTGCTCCCTTGGGAGGCAGATGTGGCTGGAAACCAGGTGAAGAGCAGGAGCAGGAGAAGAGAGAGCAGAGAGAGAAATTCCCAATTATATACTCCTGGTGACTTCAGAGGGAACCCTGTGGTTCCTCATGGGTCTCCTCCAATGACAGCCAAGAGTCTGGTGGAGGAATTCCACACCCAATTTCACTTCTGGTCTTATCAGGCTCTTGTAGATAGATGTCAGGCTTTGTGGAATCTACAGGCCTTCGTTGTTTCAGCGGCCTGTACCATGCGGCCCAACACTTCCATTCTGTCTCTCTGTAAATCAAGTATATTGACAGACATGTCTTTTAAGAAAACTTGTTTATTTAAAAATCAACTTATTACAATACAATACAAAAATATGTACCTGTATGTAAAATGTACAGTGATGTTTAAATGAGTTCAATTCAATAATAATAATGATAATCATTCAATAATAAAAGAAATATCTTGAGACTTCAGTATCAGCGTCATCTTTGGGATTGAGCCTCCATCACTGCCACCACCATCATCATCATTTCTGTATCTTCTTTACTGTCAGTAGTTTTATAGAACAGGATATTCCAGAACAAACTGTGAGGAAACGCTGTCTTACTGCTGAAGTGACTGCAAACTTTTTACCTTCCTCCAGTGATTTTATAGTAGACAGTTTTAACAGTAAACTCAGAACAACCCTTGACACAGTGGCCCCACTAAAACTGACAAGGATTACTGTCAATCCAGCACCTCCCTGGAAAAATTGAGAAATAAAAAAATTGAAGAGAAACTGTCAAATAGTGGAAAGAAAATGGAGAAAGAATAAAATTGTGATTAATTTTCCTAATTTTCCGTGAACAGTTGACTACCTACAATGAAGCAATCAAACGCGCAAGACAAAGACATTTGAGCCAATCATAGTGCTGAGATTGCACTGGTTAAGGTTGTTAATGACATCAGGCTGAATATGGATAGGAAAAAGCTCTCTGTTTTAGTATTACTCGACCTCAGTGCAGCCTTCGATACAGTAGACCATGCAATCCCCATGGATAGACTTCACGATCTGGTTGGCCTCTCTGGTATTGTTTTTAACTGGTTTAAATCTTATCTTACCGACAGAGAATTTGATGTAGCCATTGATGAATGTACATCAGAAAGCTGTAAAATGGATTGTGGTGTCCCTCAAGGCTCAATTTTAGGTCCAACACTTTTTAATCTTTACATGCCACCATGTGGCCCGACATCCCCGCGGAGCTGAAGAAGAGGAAGAGGGGATGCAGAGTCGGAGTCCAGCGTCGGATGAGGATGAGGTGGGGAATGTTCGATCTCTCCCCAATAAGATGGAGAAGCTAACGGCGCTGACCCGGCTGCAGGCGGAGTATCGGTAGTGCAGCATAATGTGCTTCACGGAAACGTGGCTGAATGAGCTCACCCCCGACTCATTCATTTCATTGGATGGATTTCATCTCGTCAGAGCAGATTGGAGAGCAGGAAGAGGAAAGGAGGCGGTATAGTGTTGTTTATTAACAGTAGATGGTGAAACCCTGGACACATCACTGTGAAGGAACAGCGCTGTACGAGGGACGTTGAGCTGCTGGCGGTGAGCATTCAGCCATATTACCTACTAATTGAGTTCACACATGTGATTGCGCTTGGAGTATATGTCCCGCCCTCTGCCGACGCTCCAGCTGCCTGTGAGCTCATTCCCACTGTGTGTCAGAGCTGCAGGCTGCTCAACCACAGTCCTTTTTTATCATCTCTGGGGACTTTATTCATGCCTCCCTGTCCTCCACTCTCCCCACATTTAAACAATACTTCACATGCCACACCAGGGAACATAAAACACTGGACCTACTGTATGCCAACATCAAGGAGGCATACAGCTCATCCCCTCTCCCCCCGTAGTTCAGATCACAACCTGGTTCACCTCCTCCCTGTCTAAGCCCATGGTGAAGAAACATCCACCAATAAAGAAAACCATCAGGATATGAACAGAGGAGGAGAGTGAGAAATTAAGGGACTGTTTTGCATCCACAGACTGGGACACAGACACATCTCTGTGCACCACATGGGGAGGACATTGATGGTCTGACTCACTGCATCACTGACTATATAAACTTGTGTGTGGAAAACTCTGTATGAGCCAGAACTGTAAGGTGTTTTCCAAACAATAAACCATGGGTCACCCCGGACATAAAGGCCCTTCTGAATGAGAAGAAGAGGGCATTTAGATCCGGGGACAAGATGTTGCAGAAGAGGATCCAAAAAGACCTCAAAAAGAAGATCAGAGAGGGGAGGGAGGCATAGAGGAGGAAGATGAAGGAGCGACTGCAGCAGAACAATGCGAGAAAGGTCTGGAGAGGACTGAAAGCGATCTCGGGACATAACAGGGGCAGCAGGAGAGGTCCAGAATCTGGTGATCAAGGTTGGGCTAATGAATTAAATCAATTCTTTAATCGGTTTGATTCATCTCCCTCCCCCACTCACCAGAGTATGGACCAGCCGTGTCCCAGTGTGTCCCAGCCAGGCTCTCTCTGGCTACCTAACACCTCAGCTGCAGCCTTACAACCCCCCCACTCCCTCCTCCCACCTCTCCACTGCCTCCATCCCCAACCTCCCCTCCCCCTGCAACCACCGACTGGGGCCACCCCCCACTGCTAACCCCACTCTCTCCACAACAATAGATCAGGTGAGGAGGGAATTCAGGAGGATTAGACCAGGGAAGGCTGCAGGTCCAGACAGTATCACCTCCAGGCTGCTCAGGGATTGTTCAGACCAGCTATGTAAGGTAGCTGTGCATCTGTACAACCTCAGCCTCAGTCTGGAGAGGGTCCCGGTACTGAGGAAGACTTCCTGTGTGATACCTGTACCAAAAACTCCGTACCCCAGGGGGCCCAACCACTTCAGACCTGTGGTCTTGACCTCCCACCTGATGAAGACCATGGAGAGAGTTGTTCTCAAGCACCTGCGTCCCCTGAGCTCCCAACAGGATCCTCTTCAGTTTGCCTATCAGCGAGGCATCGGAGTGGATGACGCAGTCATACACCTGCTGCACAGATCCCTTTCACATCTGGAGAATCCTAGAGACACTGTGAAGGTCATGTTTTTTGACTTCTCCAGTGCTTTCAACACCATCCAGCCATCACTGCTGAGAGGGAAACTGAAAGGGGCAGGAGTTGACCGCAACCTGACTGCATGGACCATCCATCAACTACCTCACTGACAGACCACAGTATGTGAGGCTGAAGGACTGTGTGTCTGATGTGGTGGCCTGCAGCACAGGAGCTCCACAGGGAACAGTGCTCTCCCCTTTCTTATTTACATTATACACATCAGACTTCAGACACAACACAGGTCACTGCCATCTCCAGAAGTTCTCCGATGATTCAGCCATTGTCAGATACATATCAGAGGGGAACGATCTGGAGTACAGGAACACCATCACAGACTTTATGGACTGGTGTGGGGTCAATCACCTCTGGATTAACACCAACAAAACAAAGGGGCTGGTGATTGATCTCCGCAGGAGGACCTCCCTTTTTACACCGGTGAACATCCAGGGTTTGGACATTGAACAGGTGAACTCATACAAATACCTCAGACTCTACAACATATCAATCTGAACTGTGTTGTGTCTGAAAATCCTTGAACTCTTCATTCATTCATTCATTCATTCATTCATCCCATCTATCCACTTATTACACACCATGTGTGTCTCCACTCATTGCACATCTGCACTGACCCCTTTAATCTATATTAATTTTACTTATTTATCTTATTTTATTTTATTTTTTCTGGAGATTGGACTCTTTCCTCCTATTTATCTGTATTGCATATCTATATTTAAATGTCAATGTGTGCTCTATTTTTCAATTCTGTTTTTGTTCTGTTGGAACTGCTGTAACAACAGAATTTCCCTATGGGGATTAATAAAGTCTCTATCTATCTATCTATCTATCTAATTTATTTACCCTGTCTTTCTATGTTTAATTTTTATCCTCTGGTGTTTCCTCACTTGGGGGCTTGGGTGGATGGGGGAGTCCGTACTGCAGCCTTATGGTTGTGGTGTTGGCTCCTTCATCCGCTGGGCTTGTGGTGCCTCCTGCGGTGGTATTTTTGTAGTCATTGCTGTGGTTGTAGTTCCTGGTGTGGGTGCCCCCCCCCCCCCCCATTTTTATGACAGCGTTTCCTCCGTTCCTGTGTCTTAACTTCCGGTTCTTATGAGTACTGATCTTATTTTAATGCCTTATTTCCCTACAATGTTAATGCTGTGTGTGTCTGTGGATGTCTGTGTGTGTGTGTATGTGTTGGTGGGGGAGGGTTATCGTTTTATTATGTGAAGCACTTTGTGTTACATTTTATTTGTATGAAAAGTGCTATACAAATAAAGTCTGATTGATTGATTGATTGATTGATCAGTCCAAACAAGGCACTGGTGTCCGCCTCCATCTTCTGCAGGATGATGTCCTTCATGTCCTGCTATAAGAACCTCTTATCTTCTGCAGGACGGCGTCTGTCATGTCCGGGCTGCTATAAGAACCTCTATATCATCATTTACCATATTATACTACACTGACCGTGTTACAATGACTTGTTCTACATCACCTATATTGTAACTGTAATACAGACAAGGTCAAATTCTTTAATTGGTATAGTCTACTTTAATGAATGATAGGCAGCTGTGGCTCAGTGGTAGAGCGGTCGTCCACTTATCAGAAGGTCGGTGGTTCGATCCCCAGCCCCTGCAGTCTACATGTTGAATTGTCTTTGGACAAGATACTGAACCCCAGTTTGCTCCCAGTATCTGTTCCATTGGTGTGTGAGTGTTTGTGGGAATGGTTACTGCTCCTAATGAGCAGGTGGAGCCTTGCATGGTATGAATGTCACCACTGTGTGAATGTTGGTGTGAATGGATGAATGCTGGCTGGTGTTGTAAAGCTTTGATTGGTCAGTCAGACTAGAAAGGTTCTATATAAGTACAGTCCATTTACCATTTATTTGTCAAGGCAATTTGAATTGCTGTTGATTAATGCACAACAAATCTTACCCAGCCCAGAGCTCCAGAGATGGATGATGGTGAATGTGAGCTGCGGTCCACTGGTGGTAGCTCTGCATCAGCATCGACGTGGATGGCAGACAAGGCTATAAACAACAAAACAGTGCTTTAGTGAATATAGTTGTCCACAACGCTTTATACAATATTAGCCTTCTGAGAAGCTAAAGTACAGCGACGTCAGCTAGCCAGTGGTAGTGTTAGCAAGTAGTATTATTACCAGCTAATATTACCCAAACAAACATAGCCACTAATTTCAACAAGACAAAACATTTGTCAAATAAAACCTACCCAGTTCTGTTGGACTCTGAAGTAGTGTGTCATCCACCATCATCTCCTGCATTACTTTAGCCGAGTTGCTGGTTTGTCGTTTGTTGTTGAAATGCAGGTTTCAACCCTGACGTAACCGGTTCTTATTTCTAGTCTAGCAACGCTTTTGTTCCACTCTCACCAGTTTTCAGGGCTTAAGGCTGTTTCTTCGTCTGCAGAAACAGGTACGTACTGGTAACTGGTACGTGGTTTGGCACTGGCTCTGTCCGAACTGGTCCTTGAACTGCCTCGGTGGAGAAGTCTGTGGGCATCTTCTTTTTTTCCAGTCCAGAGGTAACAAAAATTGCACGTTGTAAATGATAAAATGAAATAAAATGTCAATTAGTTTAGTAAATCAAATGACAACGTATCACTCCATTTTTCACTTAACATCTTTTACCACATTTTTTAATTCACGTGCATTTTCATCACCTCCAGTTCTATCATTTAATTTTTGTTACTTCCACCCTTGAAGCTACACCCCTTAAATGATAAATGGAATTTTGTGTTGTGAACAATGAATGAATCAAACAGCTTTAAATTAGTCAAATCACTTGATAATTTATCATTTTCATCACCTCCAGTTTCATCATTTAAGGTTTTTACTTCCACCCCTCATAGAATTAAAGTAACATTAATTCTACTATTAAACAGAATATTTACAGGTAAAAATAACACAAAAGAGCACTACAGTAGTGACAATAGCAGTGTAAAAGATAAGAAAACATTTTTTTCTTCCTTCTTTGGATAAGGCAGATAAGACTGCAATAGTGTATTTTTGCCTTCTAATTATTAATATTATTATTTATTATTATTATTATTATTATTATTATTATTATTATTTTTATTATTAATGATTTTTTGATAGTTATTTATATTTTTTGTTTTCCAATTCAGTGCTCATATTCCATCACTTTCTTCAATTTAGTCCAGTTATCATGTTGAATTAAGTGTGAATGGTAGAAACTGTTTCACCAGCTGCTCCAGGTCTTTCAACAGGTTACTACTGTGAAGTAATACCAGAAATATTCTAACAGCAGTAGAGATGTGGGAATTTTCGGGTATGTACTCACGAGGTAGTCCAAAATGAATGGGGCTTTATGGAGCAGAGGTCCCAAAAATAAACATCAACTCTCATAAGGTTTTGGATATAATGGCTTAATACAATAAATATCAGTCCATTAGATATTTTTTGCTGCTCCGGTTGTTGTGAAATTCTGTTATTTAAGTAGTAGCATTGGTAGCACTCTCTGTTAGCACCACAAGACACTTTACAGCATAATACTTTACAGTCTTAATAGTCGGTGGAATATCTCTGCTATCATATTAACAAGATTTGGCTACATTTACTACATTAAGCTGTCAAAAACAAAGGTCCTCCTGGTCCTCCTTTAGATATTCATTCAGCTTCATTTGAAAAACATCTGTAGACTCCGGGAGACTTCGAGGAAGGATGTCAAGTCGCAATCGCAATCCTTCCTGACCAATCAGCATTCATTAGCAGAATGCTAGCGGTTTGTGAACAAAATCGCCTTCCTTGTAAGAAAAACGAAAAAACATTGGTTTGTTTTCATTTCACCTCTGATATATAATCAATACTATGTTTACACAAACTAAAATACAATGTGTGCTTTTTTTGTAGAAGTATATGAAAATAACGACTTTAGCCGTTTAGCTCCATTCACTCCATTCATTGAGGACTCCTTCTAGAGCGCCCTCTAGGTGACCTGCAGCTGGTTTTGTTAAACCGAGTTAATGAGGAGTGAACAGGCTGATGTAGAAGGGCTGTGACTGTACTGCTGTTACAACATATTTGGGGACATTTTTGCCAAAATGACAATTTTGATACTGCAGAGAAAGTAAAGTACAGAAAAAGGTAGCATTACAGTATTACTCCCAAAGTGAACAGTACCCAACACTAATTTTTGTATATATGATATTAAAACATTGTCTCTTTCATTGTCCTCAGTAACACAGGAGGACATTTGTATTTTCATACACACTACCATGCTGTAGCTTAGTGTAAAGTATCCTTGGTACAGTAACTGGGTGGTTTGAGAGGGCGCGGCATAAACAACGTTTCGGAGGGATTCTGTTTGATCTGATTCTCTCCACACTAGGAGGACTGCTGCACAAAGGTGGACAGCGTGATTTGTGTTTTAAAGCCAAACTGAATAGATGGTTTGCCGAAGCCGCAGTGACAACAGAGCAACTGAGCGACACTAACATTTATGTAGAGAAACCACACAAGCATGCACACATACTGGGTGACAGGGTTACATAACAAATGGTTACATTTACATGGACAAGCCAGATACACACATCCCCAAGAACATTTACAACCCAGGAAAGCAAAGATGCAAACATATACTTGGGGTAAATTAATGCAAACACACACACACACACAGACACAGATGGTGGCAGCAGGGCAGACCCCCTTGTTTGTCCACATCTGGCTGCAATTGACCAGTAGGGTGGGTGGATAAATGGCAGCCGACCAACCAGTGGTATAATTATCTGACCAGCCTCTTTATGTAGCCTTAAATAGCAGTCTTGTTTGCACTAAAAATAAACTGTCATTTCAGCCCGCCGACATTTGACCCCCGACACCTGACCTGGGCCAGAAAGGACAAAGGTTGCCATCTTGGACTTGGTGCTAAAAATAGCTGCCAAGTGCCCCTTCAGCCTTAAACCTTAAAAAAATATCTTTTGTTTATCTTTTCAGGCCAAACAAAAGATTGTATAGCACATAAGGAAGGAAACTTCAATTCTAATTTATTTCAAACCAGGGTCTCCATTCGTTATGGTTATAACTTTGCAATTGCTACTTCCATGCTAAGTCTCAACATATGTGGGCAAGCATCAAAAGCCTGCTAAAGCTTTTTGACCAAACTTATATTTTACATGAATAATTTCAAACGTTTTTCACTGAATCCATCCAAAACACCAAAATTAGCCCCTGCATAAGCAATTTAACAACTACTTCAGGACAACTTCCAAAGTAAAAGTAGACAGAAAATAAGCTAAAAGTAAAGATGAAGAATGGAGGCAGAGGGCAGCACGAGGACCATCCCAGTAGATTACGGTATGTACCTCAAAATAATGATGGAAGAATCCTTTGCTGTACAGAGTATGACTAGGAGTGAGTCAAGCTGTTCTCAGGTAGAAGTTTCCCTGTAAATAGATTGGCCTATCTTCCAGACAAGCTAGCTAAGGAGGTTAACTCAGTTAGACCGATGCTTGCTGAATATTTTGAAAAGATGGCGTTTGCTTGCCACACTAGTTTAGGTTCCTTTTTTCTTTTTTTCTTCTCCAAAACATATATTTCATTTGCTTTGACCTGCAGGATCTCCAGTGTTTTGAGTGCTTCATATGAGGAGATTCAGTTAAATGTTCTTCCTCTTGTCTGTCAGTGCATTGAGAGCAGTTTTTCCCCGACTATGCTCCTTGAAGGACTGCTGCAGTGCATAACCTTCGTCTCCTCTTTTTGACAGCAGTAACCTGTATTTGTTTCATGATTTCATACATTCAGGGAGAACATTAAATATTCTACTCTGCTGAGCAACTGGGGCACATATGCAGGACGCATGATTTAATATTCCACTGCAATATTTATCATGTAAGGAACAACTAAAAAATGCTACCAAAGACAAAGACCAATGATAATATAGTACATGCTTTGAATTCCTTAGAAATAGCTAAGCAGACTGGATGGCATAATGATAGCACACTTAATACAACCATTTGATTCCTGACTAGCAGCTCAAACTACAAGAGAATCAGGCCGATTCCACCCAGATTCTCCCCTCCCGACAATCGGAGGAGGAAACTAGTCTGGAACTTTAATTAGATGGGTTTACCTGGTGGGTACGGTACCCACCAGGACTGTACAGTGTTTTTCCAACAACAAACCGTGGATTAACCCTGCCATAAAGGCTCTCCTCAAGGAGAAGAAGAGGGCCTTTAAGTCAGGAAATAAAGAGGAGCTGAAGAATGTGCAGAAGGAGTTGAGGAGGAGGATCAGGGAGGGGAAGAACAGCTTCAGGAGGAAGATGGAGGATCAGCTGCAGCAGAACAACATCAGTGGAGTTTGGAAAGGCCTGAAAACCATCTCTGGCCACAAGGAACCAAACTCCCAGGCTGTGGGGGACCAACAGTGGGTGAATGATCTGAACTTATTTTTCAATAGGTTTGATCAGTCATCTGCCCCTCCCCCAGCCCAGCCAGGTCAGCTGCAACCCAATTCATTGGCACCTCCAGCACACTGCCCCACCCCCTCCTCCACCTCCCTTCCTACAACACTCAGCTCACAGCCACCCCCCACTGCTCATCTCATCAGCTCAACACCACCATCCCACCCATCCACAAACTTCAGCACACAGCCCCCCTGCTCCACCCTGTCCCTCACAACTCTCCAGGTGAGGAATCAGCTTAGGAAGATGAAGGTGAGGAAGGCTGCGGGTCCGGACGGCATCAGCTCCAGGCTCCTGAAGTCGTGCGCAGACCAGCTGTGTGGGATAGTTGAACACATGTTCAACCTGAGCCTGAAGCTGGGGAGAGTGCCACAGATGTGGAAAACATCCTGCGTGGTACCTGTCCCCAAGACTCCGCACCCCAAGGACCTCAACAGCTACAGGCCGGTGGCTCTAACATCCCACCTGATGAAGACCCTGGAGCGGTTGGTCCTAGTTCATCTCCGCCCCCTGGTGAGCCCAACGATGGACCCGCTTCAGTTCGCCTACCAACCTGGCATCGGGGTGGACGACGCCGTCATCTTCCTTCAACACCGAGCCCTCTCTCACCTGGAGAAGCCAGGAAGTACTGTGAGAATCATGATCTTTGATTTCTCCAGTGCTTTCAACACGATACAGCCTGTGCTTCTGAGAGACAAGCTGGAGCTCTAAACATCCAGCTCTACTCCAAGAAGAGCAGGCCATTTGGAATTGGGGCAAACATTTAAAAAAAAAAAAACAGTACAACTCCACATGGGGGTGGGCCCACCACCTCACATGCTGGATACTGGACTACCTCACCAACCGCCCACAGTATGTGAGGTCACGGGACTGTGTGTCCGACATGGTTGTCTGCAGTATGGGGGCCCCACAGGGAACGGTCCTGGCTCCGTTCCTCTTCACCCTCTACACTGCAGACTTCCACTACAACTCACCCACCTGTCACCTGCAGAAGTTCTCTGATGACTCTGCCATCGTCGGCCTCATCACAGATGGGGACGACAGGGAATACAGAGAACTGACGCAGGACTTTGTGGACTGGTGCCAGCGGAACCTACTCCAGATCAACGCAGGGAAAACCAAGGAACTGGTGGTGGATTTCCGCAGGCACACACACTCCCCCCCGGACCCGGTGAACATTCAGGGAACAGACATTGAGATGGTGACATCTTATAAGTACCTGGGTGTTCACCTGAACAATAAACTGGACTGGACAGACAATACCACTGCACTTTATAGGAAAGGCCAGAGCAGACTATCTGCTCAGGAGACTGAGGTCCTTTGGAGTGCAGGGAGCACTTCTTAAGACATGACGCCGTGGTGGCATCAGCCATTTTTTATGGTGTGGTCTGCTGGGGTAGCGGCATCTCAGTCTCGGACAGGAAAAGACTCGACAAACTGATAAGGAAGGCCAGCTCTGTCCTGGGATGCCCCCTGGACCCGGTGGAGGTGGTGGGAGGAAGAAGGATTACAACAAAACTGTCATCCATGATGGACAATCACTCCCACCCGATGCTGGACCAAATAACAGCACTGGAGAGCTCCTTCAGCGACAGGTTGCTTCACCCAAAGTGTGCGAAGGAGTGCTTTCGCAAGTCTTTCCTTCGTGCAGCTGTTAGACTGTACAATCAGCACTGCTCCTAGTAGACCTAACTATTTGTAGTACTTTTTTATTGCAATACTGAGACACTTTTGTTATAGTATTTGTGAAATATTTTTGAGACACTTTACCCCCCTCAGTTATTGTATTGTATTTTTTTAAAATATTATTTCCCCTCCCCCACTGTGCTTCTGTACACTGTGCTGCTGCAATACTGTGAATTTCCCCACTGTGGGACGAATAAAGGGATATCTTATCTCTTATCTCTTATCTTAGTCCTGATGTTGGGCCCCTATTATTCTCTAGGGTGAGGTGTCTTACACCTCCCGATAGGCTCATGGACACTGTAGCAGCCTGGTTGTGTTTGGGGGAGGGAGAGAGAGCTAATTATTCCAGGTGTTTTGTGTTTCAAACTGATTGCTCTCTCCCTCATATGTGGGAGCATGATGGACTTGGAAAAAGCACTGCCGACTTGAGTCTGCCTGAGAGGGCAGGCTGTATGCAGCCTGGAGACTGGAGACGTGAGGGGCGCATCTGGGACTGGCGCTGAAAAGCGTCATTGACGTTTATTTGTGTATTTTTGGTGAAGCTGAAAAGCTGTTTTAAGTTAAGTTGATTTGTGTTAATAAAGACTGTTCAAAACGTCATCACTCGATCCCACAAGAACCCACAAGAGTGGTAGCAGAGTAGAGTCAACTGCTACAGACACATTTGATTTTTAGGTGTTGAAATCTGGATAATTACATCTGCATTCTGAACAGGACCACATTAGTCAATAAGAGAGACATCCCAGAGCATTTTACTGTTGACAGACATTCAAATCTCACCTCCAGTTGTCGGTGGAGTATCGATAACCCGTGTTGACCGCGTCCTCCCAACCATTTCCTGGTCCACACTTGTTTCTTCTGTTTTCTTGTTTTCTCACTGCAAAGTCGGTCAATCGCTACGGCAACTGCATCAGTCATTTTGTTTAAGTTATACAGCTGCTTCTCCAGAGATCCCTCTGGAGCTCCCTCTGTCACGAGGCTCTTAATGATCCTGTAGTGATGAGACATTATTTCTAAATCTTGTGGAGTGTGCAAGTTTTAGATTCAGTGGAGAGTCTTGTTATGTGTGCGATGAAATGAGATTTCAAAATCGGTTAGGACTCTTATGTTGTGTGAGACTAGCGAAAAAATTACTACTGAGAATCTTTGCTATCTATACAGTTAGCTTCAAACACTACTCCAGAACTTGTTTGAAATTGGTTAATCTAAGACACAATAATTTTTTTAAACAATTTTTGTAAAACCAAGACTTATTTAGAAGGTTTTTGGAGGCTTGTGCTGTAACCCTGGTATACCTTGTTTTGCACATCTTATTTCCTGGAACCTATGAGAATAAGACCCAGGTTGACAGTGAATTACTTCAAATGTGCCTCTCCATCATATTTTCTTTGACCCAGTCTTTCTACTCTCTCCGGTCTTTAAACACCAGTTCACCACCTGTTCACCCTCAAAACACCCTCCTTCTCCGAGTCTCACTCACACTCAAGCCCTAATGACCCTGGCCTGTGATTATGATTGCCTTTGGCGTTCACCTGCAGCTCCGCTCCAGACACACACAAGCAGCGGCTGCAGAGAGCCAGCAGACCTCTGGCCTCTGCAATAACACACAGGGCAGGGTTGTGGTAGACATGTTCACACAATGCAATAGATGGAGAATGTGAGTCATTTAGATATTCATTAAAAATAAGCTCATATGTGATTCAGGCTGTCCGTCAGTCATTCATCAAACCTCCTGGCTTTATCAAACTCACAGAGGTGTAATAGTTAACAATGGTTATCTTTGGTAACCCTGCTCTCCTTAGTTACTGTTGCTATACATGCACAGCTTATATGTATTTTGCATAAATAATGGTGGCAGGTTTATCATGTTAAAATCATTTTTTAAACAATGGTTCTTGAATTTTAAGACAATAGACAACAGCTGCTTCTCAATCTCTCTGTCAACTCTAGGTTTTGCTGAAATAATAATAATAATAATAATAATCTACATTATCAAGCTAATGTTAGCTCTATGTGTTGGTTGAATTGACTGATCCAAATATTTCATGTTTCAAGCTGGTTCATTCTGGAAAAAAAACTGAAAATGGTCTTAGAAATGCACTTGATGGCTAAATAGGTCTATATATGTAATCCTATACCAAATGAGGCTAAAGCTAACAATTTAGCTCACAATTTAAATAACTTTTTAATATTGTTCTTGTTTGTTGTTGTGGAAATTAAGTCAATGGGTCTCACAGGTTAGATGGGTACTTCCAGCCGGGCTCCGCCATGAACCACAGCAAGCGGCCCTTAAAAGTGTGCCTTTCATTTTTTCCTGAAAAATGCCGTGTCTGCACAGGGCAACACCTGTGCTAAACTTATTTCATGCAAGGGGGATGCACAGCTAACATGACTAAACACATTTGCCGACACGGTGTACAAATCAGCGAGTGTACCGTGTTTGACGTGTTGCACCCCTGAGCCAAAAGCCAGCAGCACCTCATCGCAATCAGTTAAGTGAAAATGAAATAACATTTGTCTTATTCTTAACAGAGAGACAGCAAACAAGCTATACTGAGTTGTTGTAAACTGTGTCAAATGCAAATACTGAAATATATTTTTTCGAAGATGAACGTCCGCAGATTGCTAACACTAGTAGTCAAGTCAAGTCAAGTTTATTTATATAGCACATTTTAAACAAACACAACAGGATGATCAAAGTGCTGTACAGAAAAGACTGAAACAGATAAAACAAACTCCAGGAATAAAAACAAATCAAATAATCATATAAGTTAAAATCAGATTAAGGATAAAAGGAGATAAAATAAGCAGTAAAATAAACATTGAAAATGGGCAGATTAAAAAAGGTTAATTTCAAGGCTCAATTTGAATTAAAAGCCAGGGAAAAAAGGTGCATTTTTAACAAGGATTTAAAAACTTCCAGACTCTTTGCAGTTTTAATTTGAATGGGCAGACCATTCCAGAGATTTGGAGTGGCCACAGCAAAGGCCCAGTCACCTCTGGTTTTTAATTTGGACCGAGGAATGTCCAAGAGGATTTGGTTTGCTGACCGAAGTGTTCTGTCTGGAAAGTGCTGGTGCAAGAGCTCCGTAATATAAGAAGGTGCTAATCCATTTAGTGCCTTAAAAGCAATCAGCAAAATCTTAAAAACATGCGATACTGCACAGGAAGCCAGTGTAGAGACGCTAAAACTGGAGTTATGTGTTCCCGTTTTTTCTTTCCAGTTAGCAGGCGGGCTGCTGCATTTTGTACCATCTGCAGGCAGTGGAGAGATGATTGTTCCAGACAAACATACAAGGAGTTGCAGTAATCAATTCGAAAAGGCATGAATGACTCTCTCCAAGTCTTTGGGAGAGACATATGCCTTCACCTTGGCTAAGAGCCTGAGCTGTAAGAAGCATGCCTTGACAACTGAGCTTATCTGTTTGTCCAATTTGAATGCCATGTCAAAGACAAAGCCAAGATTCTTTATAAAAGATTGATTGAAAGGTGCTAATTGGCCAAGAGAATCTTCATTTCCAAAAACAACAAACTCTGTTATTGGCAAATAAACTTGAATGTCATCTGCATAACAGTGAAAGGAAATGTTATGCCTTTTAAAAATGGACCCCAAAGGTAGCATGTACAAAGAAAAAAGCAAGGGCCCAAGATGGAGCCCTGAGGAACCCCACAGGTTAGTGGGGCAGCAGTGGACGAATATTGATTTAGGTGGACTGAGAAACTCCTATCAGTCAGGTAGGACTGGAACCACAGGAGGGCAGTACCTTTGATGCCTACACATGACTCGAGGCGTGAAAGTAGAATCTTATGGTCCACAGTGTCAAAAGCTGCCGTAAGGTCTAATAGCACCAGTATGGCAGAGTTCCCTGAATCAACAGTTAAAAGAAGATCGTTAAAAACTCTTAAAAGAGCAGTTTCCGTACTGTGGCGTTGTTTAGTAGCCAGTTTACTGCCACTAAGTCAGTGGCAGTGATCCCATGATGTGACACAAATACATTTTTTAAGTACATTTTTCTTCTGTGAAAACCCTCAAAGAACCGGTATCGAGAGCAGCCAAGAACTGGAACTGAAAAGCAGAATCAGAATTGGAATCAGAATGATGAAAATCCAAACGATGCCCAACCCTAGTTTTCAATATAATGGGTAGAAACAACACACAAGTCCACTAGATGATTTTTTGTGGCTCCAAATACCTTCATTTGAGTAGTTGTGACGTAAACGACAACAAGCCACCTTACAGCGTTAATAAATGGTAGAATATCTCTGCTATTATCCCTGTTCCTCATTTAGATATTCATTTGATTTCATTAAAAAAAACTCCTGTAGACTCTGACTTCGAGGAAGCGTCCAGTCTCAATCAGGCATAAATCCTTAACTGACCAATCAGCATTCATTAGCGGAATGCTAGCGGTTTGTGGGGAAAATCACCTTCCTTGTAGGGATAACAAAAAAACATTGGTATGTTTTCATTTCACTTCTGACATACTGTATAATCGATACTAGATTTACACAAACTAAAATAAAATTTGGGCTTATTTGTCTAGAAGTAGGTGAAAATAATTTTTGGCCTTTAGCTCCATTCATTTAGGACTGTGATCAGGTTCCCAGGTGTTACCTTAGTTGTGGGCTGTGGAGCAATAAGCAAGCTTCTCCTCTATTTTCTTGGTTGCCATGGCATCCTGCACCATCTAATATGTGAATGGTTGCTTGAAAAAAAGTGACAGTGATGACCCCAGTGGCCATGACCTTGGTCATATGCTGGCATAATCACTTTCTCATATACAGCTTTTTCAATATTAGCTGGGTGTGAATGGTAGATATCTGTTGCTGTTAAGTAATCTGATCAATTTAGGTGGTTTTTAAAAATAAGATATGCCAGAGTTTCATTAAAGACATTTTATTTACAACCTGTATTTTGGGTAGGTTAAGAGAAAGTCCACCTGTCAGCAAATTTCTTTTTTTCAAGATAATGAAGAGAGTCTGACTGTTTTTCAGGGGAATACTTCATTCTGGCTCTCAGCACGACCATTAGTTCATTTATTTAGTAGTTGTCCTTTCAGACATTGGGTTTACTCTCAAAACCACCAAACTGCAAAACTAAGTGTCACTTTTTAAGGACAAAAATGTAAAGCTGCGTGTATTATGTTTAAAACTACAACATTTGATCAAAATATACTAAATGTTGCTGTAAAAAGAGCAGCCAGTTACTTTTTTACACCTTTATTACACATGAAGGATTTACTTAGAATTGTGTTTCTGTCACTCAGCCAGGTGGAAGTGTGATATTTACTCTCTTTTAGCTTTGTTTCGGTCTTCATCAACTCTGACAAAACAATTAGCATCTTTAGCCGCTACCAACTAGTAACAACACTAACTTTGTCTGCCTGCTGCTGGGTTCTGGTCAAGGAGTGTTTTTAAATTTTAATTTTTTCTTTCCTTGTCTGAAAGCAAGGTTGAGGAAAATGCAGGTTGTGGGCAGAAAAACCAGAACGATTAACTAAGGGTGCTTTCACACCTGAAAGTCCAAACCAAGGTTCAGGTTTTTGTTACATTGTAAACATTTGATCCAGTTAGTTTTGGTTTCACATTTCAATTTTCTAAGTGCACTAAAGAACTTTTCATCCTGTCGTCATCATTTACTAGGGCTCCTCTTATTCTTCCGATACTTGATGATTGATTGTCCAGAATTCTGTCCAGGTCATCATATAATGTAAAGTTATTCTTCTTATTTGTAAAGGCACCACTTTTATAGATGGCACCACCTTTACATACTGCATTCAGGTGGCATTGCTCTCCCGTCCTCTCATATCCTCTCTCTCTCATCCTTGTAGGAAATAAATGAAAAGTTTCAGAGTTTTATGCGTTTTTTCCAGCTGATGTTTGATTTCTTCATTGGACCATATCACTATTAAATACATTGTCTCTTCGTCTCCTCGTGTTATGGTGGCTCATTTTTTATCTTCTTCAGTTTGTTTTTCTTCTTCTCTTGTTTACTGGTGACGGTAGCCTGCTGTATGTCCTGTAATCGGTCTGAAAGCCTGAACCATCCAAAAAAGTGCTTTCACACTGTAAATGAACTGAACCACGGTTCAGTTTGATCTTGATCCACCATTTTTGTTGGACAAAACATGTTTGATCTGGACCTTGGTCCAGGGGAGGTTTCACACCTGCAATTTTGGTCCGTATCAAACTGATAAGTCTGAAAGTCTGGACCAAATGAGATAGGTGTGAAAGCACCCAAAAAGAGGGAAAGAAATTCTACTTTGCCACAGAGAACCCCAGATGTTGATGATAATTTACCGAGTTTGTCACTATGAGAAAAACCTTTAACATCACATACTCGTTTGATTCAATAATGATTACAGCAACTTTGCAGCTTTGCAGTCAATCATTATGTGGTGCATGATGAAATGATGTTATCATACACATTGATTTAACATAAAGCCTACATTCTGTATATTCATTTCACATATTCAAAACGAAAGTGAAACAGGACATCAAATATAAGAGCAACATGATGCAACAGTGCAGCAGAAAGAGGATCGCTTTATGTGTGCATATGTGGTGACTAGTGTATCCTCTGGGTATTAAACAAAACACTTTCCTATTATAAATATGGTGCTTACGTTGAAATGTTGTGTCTGTTTGGTGGAGCAGTTAGACTGAGCGTAGAACAGCCCAGACACTGGAGAAAGGAGTGTGGGGTCAGCCACTCTTTCAAATACATCACATTTGATCATATATGACATGGAAATGACTCTCCAGGCAAAGAGTTCATTATAATACCACCACTCTGTTCTAAGGTTAAATATTTCTCTTTTGCTTCTATTCCTAACACATCTCATATTTCACATGCCCTCACATACATACACCCATAGACAATTTATATCTCTACATCTGTAAATTCTATACAGTTAGTTCTCCTTAGAATGTCAAATATATTGACGTGATAATATATTCCATCTTAATAATATTAATTAAACTTTAATAACCTTTTTCTCTGTCATTTTTGTGATTTGTTTTTGTTAACATGAAAGCTGAATATTTCTGTTCAAATGACAGATGTTAAAGTCCACCAAGGAGCTATTTTAACTTTCAGCATTTCATTCACTGATGGCAATCACGAAATTTCCATCTGCTGATTTTAAAAAAAACAACGTAAAATGTCTATGAATAAAACCTGGACCTGCACTGTTGAAGGCAGAATATCTCAACTCTAACTGATGTGTAAAGGACCACGAGATTTGTTAGCATGGAAAAAAAAATATTTGATACACTTCACATATTGCATGTTTTTTATAAGTTAAAAGGATTGTTATACTCAACATACAAAAAAAACAAAAGCAAAAAACAAACCAACTAAAAGAACAAGGAGATTCCTCTCCTCAAATTTTTTTGAAAGATCCAAATGTTTCCTCATGACCTGTTCAGCCTGGGAGACTCAGGTCAGGGCAAATAATTTCCAAGATTATTCTTTGATCATATTGGTAGGTTTCACGGAGAAAAGTCATTCTTTATTCATTCAGAAATGCTTGACAGCACTCAGAGAGCAAAAACCTCATTTGTACTTTTATATATACAGTTTTTATTTCACACTATCCTGACCCATTGGGCAAAATAACTGTTTAAAAGGTTCCATAAACAACATTCACGGCCACTAGATGTCACATTAGAGCCCTATAGGCCCTGAATCCACATCCGTACTCAGATCCACCTCAGAATTTAATCAACTCTTCCTTGGTCCAAGATCTAACCCTACACAAAATTTCATCAAAATCCATCTTTAACGTTTTGAATAATCCTACTAACAGACAAATCAGGGCCGGCTAAAACCTAACCTCCCTAGCAGAGAAGATAACTGGTGTTTAGTGTGAGGAGACTGGTGATCATTCACCTGTTTGTTCCAGACTAAATTATATCTATTGGATTACTGTTACATTTTTAAAGAGATATGTCCCCTGTATGCTGGATCCCACTGACTTTGATCACCTGACTCATTATGTAGCGCCACCACCAGGTCAAAGATTCCATTTAAACCTGTGAAACATCTCAACAACTGTTTGATGGATTGGCACCATAATAACTAATGATATTCATTCAGACAATGTATTCTACCGACTGACGTCAATATGTTACTGCTTACTTTATTCTCTCCTGATTAAACTTTAAAAGCAGTGAAAAGCCACTTTATTGTGGCTGAAGAAATGGCCCGATATTCAAAAGTGTTTTTCAGAAGGTGTATTTTTAAAGCAGTGTCTGCTGAGGGTATGTGAGCAGGTGTGACCAGAAACAGGCTTTTAAAATTTTAAATGTCATTGATTGCTTATTTTAAAAAGACATATCTGAAGATGGCATATCCTCCATTCCTTTGGTGAGTCTAGAGTATATTATATTATAAATATAATACAATATATTCTATGGAGAGGATTGCCAACCTTCAGAGTCCCCTTCAAATTTTTTTGTGGAAAACTCAAAGAATAAGATTAAAATCTAAATACTGGATGAAGCTGGAATGTATAGTTTGTCAAAATATGTTTCAGACAAAATGACCACCATTCAGAGTCTCTAAAAACAACATGTTTCCATGTTAACCAGCAAAATAAAATTCAAGCTATTAAAAGGTACAACCAGTCCTAATATGGCTGATATGTGTGTAAAGTTTGGTGAAGCTAGAATGTACAGTTTGAAGATATGGTCCGGACAAGATGACCACCCTACAGACTCACCTTAAAAAACTGTTTCCATGGAAACAACAAAAATAAAATTAGCTTTAAAAAAACTCACCGTATCAAAAGGTGCAACTACTTTTCATTATTAATACATGTGTAAAATTTGGTGAAGATAGTATGTAAAAAAATAAAAGAACGGTTCCAGACAGACACATTGACTCTCATGACATCTTTGTATGTCAGGATAAAAATAAAAAGCAAAAATTACTAACTGATGACTTGAATTACAGATTAAAGCATTACGTTACTCATTACAGCATAAAGTAATCTGAGTACTCCGATGAGTTACCTTGCAGCATGTCACCCTCTGCAGCCTCACAAAGCCTCCAGCATGGCTGCAGACTCTCATCACAGTGACAAACACAATAAGCAGACACACAAACACTTCTTTGTCTCTTTTATCTTCCCATTTTTCCTTCCTCGCTTTCATACTTCTCTTTTCCTCTTCCTCCTTACCGCAAAAAATATCTGAACCCACCACCTGCACAAAACTCAGATGACTAATGGCCTGGTTTTAATTTTCTTTTTGGTTTTATCACCATCATTTAGTGGGTCACCTCATGGGTCCAGTTCCCTGCAGCGTGCAATCAGGTCAAGAAGCCCCCAGTTTGGGGACACAACTCTGCTACACTACAGGACAGATGTCAACACACACCCACACATACACATGCACACACACAGACAGAGGAAGCTGGGAAACTAAAGGAAGCTATGGTGACAAACCATTTCCCCTGTTCAGCAATTACCAGCTATTCAACTCTCCACTGAGGCTCATTACATCCATGCCTGGAATGACATTTGGAAACGGTTGAAGGGGCCCCGCTCAGCGCTGCACTTTGTTGTTGTTATTATTATTGTCTGTGCTGAGAGCAGCCATCAGCACACACTCTGGTCCTCCCTCAGCCTTTCACCACCTGCACTTGTTAAATAAGCTGATCAAACTCTGGTCACATATCAGATGTTTGCTAATGATAGATTTGCTGTCCTTACTATTACAGCCGTGCATGAAGTAATTATAAGTGCTATAATATTAAAGAAAGCACAGTAATGATGGGGGGAAATAAAATAATTTTTAATACATATGGAAGGAATATTTTGAGTGTGGTTTTAAAGCCGTATTGTAACATGAGGAAAAATTTGTCAAATAATATTATTATCCAGGTATGATGCAGTAAATTGTCTTTTTTATTTGTTGTGTTTTTCATCCCAACAGTCAAACATGCTTGCAAATATTTTAAATTGATCTCTGTGATAATTATGGACTATACATTACAGAATAAAAATGGTTCTGAACTCATTTCACAGTCCAAAACCCAAACAGGCCAATGTATCTGTTAAAAGGAAAATTTTAGTTTTGTTGTCTTTTATTCTTGAACAAATCCATTCAAAATGTTTTTATAATAGGAAATGTTTATCATTAAAAAAAATCTCACTTTAATGGATTTCTAAATATGAAAACTACACTTATTTTGCTCAGATATTAAATGTTCTGTTGATGTTTGATGTGAACCCTTATCATGAATGTTTTATTAAAAACAGTGTAGAGTCAAAGTCAAGTCAGAGCAGACTGGGAGTCGTTACGATCTCCCTGAAGCAGAGACACTTTGTGCCAGACTGAAGTCCATCTCATGTTTTATCATTCATTATATGATGATTTAAAGACACACTGTTTAATTAAAGAGGTTTCATTTATGATGAGTTTTCCTGTCAGGAAAAACACTCCGGTTGTGTTTTAGAAGAATTTTTGTGATTTTGTGACCGACAAATACTGTGAGACTTGGTTTTCATTTCTGATTGTTTCATCACTAACATAACATAAAATTGTTGTGAGCTTGATACGTGTAAATGCATGACATAATAAATACCATTTCTACTGTAAATAACTATCTCAATACAGCCACTGCAGACTTAATCAAAGAACTGCCAAATTTGCAGTCTAAAATATTTATCTGTAGATTTACAATTATAAAATAAATATGAATAACATTTATGATGCACTGTATCTTTTTATGCAGACTGAACTCAATATAAAGTCATAAAAATCACAAGGAAAATTCAAGGCACTCTCTTTCACACAGTTAGAATTGTCATGTCAGATCTTAAACCACAAGGCATTTTAATAGCTTAAAAGGAAGCGTCTTGGAGTATAATTACTGATCCTAACAGTAATTATATTTTTTTAAATTATGTTTAGTGTATGTGCACCAAGTCTGGACGAATGTTTAAGTATTCATTAATTTATTTTAGAATGAATAGAATACAAATTTAAACAGATTTTTAAAATCTAATTAAAATATCAACATTTGTGTGAAGAAAAATGTATAAAATATATTTTAAGGAGGGGTGGAAGAAGATTACTTTCCTAAGTAAAAGTTCAGAGTCAACAATGTGAGCATTCAAACCCTTCATAGACACAAAAGTGTTTAAAATATTAAAAGTAGAACTATATTTTTTACAAGAGATAATTCATCTTTGAGGATGAGGAAAAACAATGTTTTGCTGCAAAAATCTAAATAAATTTTTGGAACTTGTTTTATTTTTGGCTAAAAAAATTAGAAAAGTTAAGTTAAGCATCCAAAAAAAGTTAAAAGGGTAATTCAAATAAGACAAGGGGTCTGACTATGCTGCTTTTTTGTAAGGAGTAATGTTATGTTCCTAGAGCTGTAACAATGCTGCCGTACAAAAAGCAGCATTTTTTTCCCCAATGAAAAGAGCCATTATCTCCTCTTCAGTCTGTTAGAGTTTTGTTCTACTGCCACATGCAAAGGAGATATTTTTATTTCTTTTTTGATGCTTGAAAGAAAAACACAAAAAGCTTTTTTTCCTAAGTTTTGCCATTTTAAAACTTTGGCTTTTTAAAGCTGATTGAATTTTGGCATTAAAAACATATTTGGTATCAACATCAACACATAAACTGAATGAAAAAGGAAAGAAGCAAATATCATTTCAGTGCTAAACGTTTTTAAATTACATAAGGAACACTGATATCATTGTGCATTATTTCATAAGCTTATCGTATGTCTTTAAGGACTGCAGCCAGATAAGCTTATTATTCTCCCAATATTTTTTGGTGTTTTTCTCTAAACTTAAAACCTAAAAATATTTAGTGAACTATGGATTAGATAAAATTAAAAAAACAGAGACCGATGAAACTGAGCAGCTAGATTTAAGAAATGTTTGAGATTTGTCATTCCTAAATGACTCAAATGATTAATTGATTATCAAAGCGGCTAATTATTTTATTGTTCATCGACTAATAGATTAATTAGTAATGATTTTTAATCTAAAAGTGTCATGTGAAAACTGTGTAGCTGCAATAAAGGCATTTTCTTTCCAAAATGAAATGGAGCAGTAAAAAGGATACAGTAACATAGAATGGAAAAACAGAAGCAAAGCATAAGTACCTGAGAATGATACTTAAGTACAGCACTGTAGCAAATATGTCCTTGTTTACTTCACATCAGTGGTTTATTACAGTATCACTAGTATTACTAACATTTACCATATTATTCTATATTGTGTGTTGTTATTGCTGCCATAGGCTAACTGACATGCAGCTATGCACACATCCAGCTGTAGTTTAGGGTGGTAGAGAAGTTCTGGTGTCATCTGGTGACTCTCCCAAACCTGAACTAACGAATCTGTTGGTGATGATAAATTCAACTTCTTGTTGTCTACAATGTGCAGATTACAAAAACAAACTTTATTTCATTCAAGAACCTAGAATTGGTATTTACGATGTATTTGAACACATCACACATGTAAACAATTTCAACAGCCTCAGCTTTTGTCTGTGCACCTAAGTTTAAAAAAAATATATCGAGAGAGAAGAGATTGTTTTCACAAGACTCTATGAAAACGAAGGTACAAGGTTCAAAGTCCAAATACATGTTGTACTTTAAACATGCGGCTCTATCTTCCTGAGAGGGTAACCTTTGATATGATGATAGAGATAAGCTGAAAACTGAGGGGAGCTGGATAAAAATAATTTTTTTAAAAACCTTGAAATACTCAGGATATACATCTCACTAAAGAAAAAAGTTAAAATAAGTTTAATTGCATTTCTTGTTAATTGCATCTGAGAAAGTTACATTTTCAAAATAAAATAAATGAATAAATAAAATCCTTAAAATTCCCAAAACATCAAAAGTCACCTCTCCAGTACACGGGAGATGTGTAAACAAGTTTTGTGAAAAAATAGAATAAATATAACATAAAAACTGTTTTTCAGTTTTATCCCAGAACCCCTCATCTGATAGAAGTCTCACTCACAGAATGAGTTCAACTTGTAAAAAATAAAAAAAATAAAAAATGATAAAAATCACTAAATAGCAAAAGCCACCACTTCAGTACTTGGTTGTTGTGTGTAAACAGTTTTGTGAGAAATATCAAACAGTTTTTGAATTATGCTCCATAAAAGAAGGGTGACAGACAAAGGGACCAGACAGACGGAAACCATTCCTGCAGCTCCTCCTCTCTTCATTCATTGTGGGGGATGATAATTATGACAAAAATAGCTAACTCCATTGCATTTCTGTCCAAAATATGTTTGCTTACTTCAGTCTTGTTTTTGTCAAGATCTCCGTTGGAAAAGAGACCCGACCACAGCAGGAGAAATAATGACACACACATCATCCCAATGTGAAGTTTAAATTCATCTAATCTGTTAAATGTTTCTTCAAAGTTCAATCAATTCTTATAGTCCAAAGCAATAGAAGGCAACTTTTCTACCCTCAGTATCCACTGTTAGGATTGAAATAAAGCACACAGTGATGGGTGTGATTTTAATGTCCTGTAATGAAACACAGGGTAAACAGCATCAAGTTGTTTAAAGGCAGAATGAGCAGCAAAAGAAAAAAGAAGATCTCCATTATTTAACCAGAGTCAAATATATTTCTAAACTGTTGTAAACGATTGACTTGAATTCATCGCGTCACCGCAATCCACATTCATAATACAGAAGTGATCGTTGTCTAGTGGATGCTTTCAGGAGCTAGTAAAACAGAGACTAGCTAGTATGTGATGTCCTGACTTTAGTTCCCTGCCAACTGTAGCTAGCCCTCCTCCTTAGTGACGAACAGATCGAGTGAGGAGCAGCCAATGGAATCACATGAATGAAAAGTAATCTCTGGTAGCATTTATTGCTAATGTTAGCAAACAAGGTTAGCTCCTTTCTAGTTACTGTGTGGAAGCTAATTAAACTAGCATGCTGGCTCTCACATTGTGGCTGAAATACATAACATGTCCTCATAACTGACTGAATATTGATTCACTGATTCACAAAACAGCATAATACAGGGGTTCCCAGACTTTGCCATGCCAAGGACCCCCATATAGCATTAACCTCTGGCGGGGACCCCCCCTTATTTTTATTAACAATTAATAATCTTGTTATTCATTTATTACATTCAGTTTGGTCATCTGGTGGTCTTATTCTTTTGAGAAATTTTTCCATCTTAGCAGGAGGTAGCTAGCTAGTTTTAAGGGGCACAGCAACTTTCTGATATATCAATGTCACTCATAGAGGCTGCTCGATTCTGATTGGCTTGAGTGGTGTGGGGGTTTTTTTGTGGGGTTTTTTCAATTGAAAGTTTGGCATAGAAAAAAACACAAATTTCAAAATGTAGTGATTAATAACATCTAAAAAGTGATAATAACTAATTATAAACTAATAACAATAATCTAATGTCATTAGTTGATTTTTATTATTGTTCCACCCTCCCTCCAAGTTTCCAAAGTTTTTCTGAACCCTCATTGTACTGAACTCTGATTGTTCTGAACCCTCATTGTACTGAACTCTGATTGTTCTGAACCCTCATTGTACTGGACCCTGATTGTTCTGAACCCTCATTGTACTGGACCCTGATTGTTCTGAACCCTCATTGTACTGGACCCTGATTGTAAGCATAAGGTGTGTTACTTTATTGAAGTTATGTTATGTAACTTTGCATTGACCATAGCACCATTCAGACAGCGTTTTCATTCTGTGCCTGTTGCGCCTTTATTTTGCCCCAACGTCTGTCTGAACGCAATGAGGGCATAATGGGGTGTCAAATTGTTCCACCTCCGTGACACCTCTGTCACGCCTGCTGAGGTAGTAACAGCACCGAAACAGGCATCTGTATGAATGACGTCCCTCGGCATTGCGGAACAGGTGTCATGCCTCTTAAAATTGTGGAACGCCAGCATACACTGTGAACAAATACAACGAGGTGGCAGTGACGCCTCGGGTTGGTCCAAAGGGGTCACGGAGAAGGGGATTTATCTCAGCACTGTTGCGTAATGCCTGTTTGAAAGAGATTAGGCAGTGCATTGCAACCCCCCAGTCAGATCACTAATTTTATCGGATAACAATTAAACTTGAATACTTCTCAACATATGATACTTTGATTCACAACAATAATACTTTTCATGAATTAATAGTGAGTGAGCTTTACCCCATAAAATACTTTTAAAGAAAATACAAGTATTCAACTTCTTTCACTTTGGCAAGCCTAATTCAATTAGCTGCATATACACTGAACACACTGAGATGGTGTTGTGACGCCCTGGGCTGGTCCAATTTGAACGGACCGTAGGGGTCACGGAGAAGAGAATTCCTGTTGGCTCTGGTTGCGCTCATGATTGACAAATCCATCCACAATAATGCTACAGCCACTAGAGGTCGCAGCTTAGCAATAAACATAATTAGTAACAAAGACATTTTATAAAAATCCTGGATATGCCCCTTCATCTGGATCCACTCAAACATTTAATGAGGTCTATGCCCAAGACCCATCCTCCCACCAAGTTTCATGGAAATCCATTCAGTAATCCTGCTGACAAACCAACTAACAAACAAATAGACACAGGTGAAAACACAAAGGTAAATATGGGTCACGCTAAGCTCCTTGCACAGATGACCTATACTGACATTTTCACATTTAAAGGTACATATATTTTAATTGCCAAGGGTACATTTGTTGAAGAAGGGGAATAACACAGGATGTGATGTGCTCCAGACAGCAGTACCAGAGAACCTGACTGTCCATCCCTTGATGCATTTAAATGTCAGTCAGCGGCTGTTAAGGAAACACTCACCCAGAGACCTGAAGCTTAGACACTCCACAAAATGGTTTTATCTTCTTTAAAGACTTTAGAAAATTGTGCAACAGCAGCAGCACCATTGTTGCTTATTTCCTAAGTCATACATGTGCAGCGGAAAGGGATTTCATTAGAACCAAAGAATGGATCATAATGAGACTCCACTGGCGGTAAGTGAGAAAATGTGTTTTTGTTATTTGGGTGAACCAACCCTTTGTAGGACAGACAACCTCAGTGTAACCTCAGGAGGGAGATAGAGGCTTCCAGGTCTCACAGCCTCTTTTATGGGAGCAAAAGTGTTAAAATTCCCCCCCAGCTTTTTCCACTGCTAACATGCTGTGCCAACATGTATATGTGAGTGTACTGGAGCATGGTAGACTGGGCTATGGAGGCCTGTTAATAAGCAGCTCAGCTTTGTTTTCTACTGCTGCAAGATAATACATTTATGTACATTTATGTTTGACCGCTGGTCTATTTTCATTTACTGTAATTATTTTTTTTACATCAATGAAAAAATCCAGCCATATCTAGAGCATCGAGAACTACAGTCAACTTAATGTATCCTGAGGTTTGGTCCACTAAAATAGTTTAGTGAAAAGTCTTCAGTTTGACTCAGATTTGAGGTCTTCTGTTCCAAGTCAAATAATTTCTGGTAGCCTTATTTAATAAACCCGGGAGCTTCACTTTAACTTTGCTCTTCACCCTCTTCACCTCTACATCCTCCAGCCTGAGAAAATGATCTTGGTTGGCCGTCGTCGAGCATGTTCAGATCCCTGCAAGGATACTGAGCCAGCTGATCAGTCATGTGATCTAACAGGATGGTCAAAGAAAAGGCCAGTATGTTTCGCATACCTGTGGGAACAGGAAATAAAAATAATCGGAATCATTAATGTATCAAAAAAAACATTACTTTTCTGCTCTTCCTCCCTCTCACTTCTTCCTCCAAATGCATTTGGCTCATTCATGTATTGCTCCGATTATCATTGTGAGCTTGAAAAGGACATCAGAAGCCTTTTTGCACAGAGATCGCATAATAGCATCACGAACATGACCCCCCTCTACACCGCCTTTGTTTATTTCCATTGACAACGACAGCATAACCCCGCCCCACTGTGTGATTTTTGTAGGCAAGCCAGCATTCAGTAAGCAAGAGACGTGAAGTAGAACACAACAGCGCCATCATCCAGTGTGATGTTGTACATACACTTTCTAAACACTGGAATAACATCACAACAATCATGTCGAGGTATGATGTTACACACTCCAGTTTAGTAGATGGCGGCCATCTTTGTTTGCATGAAAATTAGTTTGATTGATATCCTCAGGATAACTGGGAAAGCCAATTTTGTGTCAGGGTGGATCTAGGGCTGAGGTAGAGTTGATTAAATTTTGAGGCAGACTCTGATATAAATGCCGATTCTCTATCACTTTTTTAACATTTTGCTAATATGAGAAAAGAAATTATGAAATTAAAGCTGCAAGCAGCGTTGAACGGTCTTCACACTCCAGCGCTTTTCGGAGTCTGTGCATGTCAGAGCATGTGCCCATCGGGACATGCTCCCGTTAGGGTGTGTTCCAGCATCGGCCTCACTACTCTTCTAATGTAGATAAATAGGACTATTATGTATTTGCATGCATTTACGAAAACTGAGGGAAGGATTGTGATTTAACTGTTTTTGTTCACTCTGTGACAGCAGAGAACACCTAGTAATCTACCTTCTCTTTGACTATATCTTGTGATGACCATCCAATGAATATTTTAAGTATACCAAACAATGTGTCACACAAAACAGTTTCATATTTGCCAGCAGGTGGCACTATCACTGTAACTGAATATTGTTGTTTAGGTGTCTTCAGGCCGTGACTCTCATTCAACATGTGAAGTTTGGGCCAGATTGGAACATTAACAGAGGAGTTATATCAACTTCCTGAAGCGAAGCGTCATCCTTCACCACAGGCCACACCTTCACCATTTACCAGCAGCTGATCATATTCACATTAAAGCATCATCAAGGCCTTAAAGCTCTTATGACATTTCCTGTTCCCAGCAAGTGGCGCTGTGACAAATACTGAATTTAGACATGTGGATGTCTTCAGGGTGGGGCCGTCATTCCAGATGTGGAGGATGGCAAAGATTGGACCATGAACAGTGGAAATGTAACAACTTCCTGTTTCATGGCGAATGATAGAAATTTGCGGCGCTGCCTTGGCAACACCTTTTGAGTTATCCAAAAATCTTTGATAGCTTTTCATCATTGACTTGTTCAGATTTCACTGACCAAATTTCAAGTCTATAGAGCAAAATCCCAAAGAGGAGTCATGTTACATGTTACATGTTGAACTTGATATTTGACATCCCTTTTGTGTCCATATTGATTCATTTCTACAGCAGTAGGAATAAAAACAGCCCATTCCGTATGTTCTGTATGGCGTATGTTTGTAGCACATACTGTATTTCAGTAAACTGCTGAAGTGCCCTTGAGCAAAACTATGAATACCCGATGTTGTACATGCTCCAGGGGTTCTGTTTGAGCAACACAAAAGCCTTTGGTTTTAGCTTTGTTCCCCAAACCACTTTAAAACAATTTGACCACAGTGATAACTATGAGGTGTCTCATTGTTTTGAAGTGGTTCAATGAAACAGACAGTGATGACTTACAGGCAACGTCTACCAGTAATCCTTTGGACTATTCAGGGATTACCAGATTCGTTTAGTACACACCCTACAGATGAATGAAACATGCACAAACATGCATTCATGCACACAATGAAAAATGTGTTCATCATAAGTATTTTGTCGAATGTCATGTGTCAACTGATGCTTTCCAGGATTTTCTTTCTACAATCAGTTCTCAAGCCTTTAAGCAAATATGATTAAATCAAACCTGAGCAGCAAAGAGGAAATGTTGAAATAGAGAAAATACATGTAGTAATCTGACCACGCCGCCACCACTGCAGCAGCATGTTGTGGTGTGAACATGGAAGTTAAAGATGTCTGATAACTCCTGGTAACTTTATTACAGCACAAGTTGTCCAACCTCTACATGTTTGATGTGAAGATCCTCGCTTACATGACTTTCAGAATAACAGACGAACTGACACAGAGGACAGAACCAAACAGACTAAAATACACAGAGTAATGAGACAATGACACACGTGACACAGGGAGGAGGAGAGAATCAGAGACAGGTGGAAACACTCAGACAATCACAAAGGAGGGAAAATGAAGAGAAGGGAACCTTAAAGGGATGAGAAGGATAAACTGATGATAAACTAACAAGACAGAGCAAACATAAACACAGGGAAAAGAAGCAAACTGGAACTAAAAACATAGAAGACTAAAACACAGACAGAGGAACCATAAGGGTAAAACAGATCATAAGAGAAGACCGGAAATGCAAAGCAAAAGCACATAGCATGGAAAATACTTTCAAAATAAAACAGGAAACAGGCAACCTAAATACAGAACCATGACAGTGAGCCCTATATATGTAAAGATTCTGGATCACCAGATCTGGAATATAGGTTGGATCCAGATCAGTGTGATGTGTGCTAGATCTTATGGACATATCATCATGTAATTTTTGCCCAATCATTGACAACATTATCCATGAAGTTAGAAGCAAAACTCTTGCATTGCCCCTATCCTTAAATGATAAAGAATCTTTTAAAACAATTCTGGATCCAGATGATGATCCAGATCAGCAGCAAAATCTGAAAGAATTGTTCTTTGGATCAAACCCTACCTCTCCAAATGATGTCATCAAAATCTGTTAGCAGCATTTTTCAAACAGTTCTGAACAAACAAACTAATCAACTAACTAATGCCAGCAACATTTCCTGCTTGGCGGAGCTAATGATGTTATGTAGGCAGTGCCCGTGGGTTTTAGCCATGCTTTCATCTCTGTGCATGTCAGTGTTGAATTGTGCAACAGCCAGTCGGTTGTTGGACCCAACTCTGGTGCAAATGTCAAAAATGGATTGTAATCAAATTGTGAACACACGTTACGGTATTATGGTCTGTTCACACTGAAATCAAAACGAATTTTCGCCTCCCTTTACTCGTACAAATACCATGGGATCATCATCAAGTTTACGTGTGTCACTCATTCGAGTAACTCAAACCCAGAGCTGCAGATAGTCAAGCTGGTAAGGAGGGGCTGAGAAAACCAATGCATGCAGTTCTACAATGAAACAAGGATTTAACAATTTTGAAGCGTAAAAATCTTTTGTGCAGGTTAAGATGCAAATGTAGCAAGGGTGACTTCTTTACTTCTGCACACAACCAACATTATTTGAAGCTATAAACTCCCAAAAAAATAAAAGCTTAAATACAAGAAATAAATACTGAATTTGAGAAGGAAATGGCTTAATAATAGTGAAATTATCTGTCCATCCAGCAAGATAATTTTACTTGTCAAATTAAAATAAAATACTTAAAATACTAAAATAAAATAAAAATACTAAATAAATACTTAAAATAAGTTGGTTAGTCTAGAAATAAGAACGCTAAGAAAAAAAAAGAAATAATTTTAAAAACAAGATACTTAATCTCATTTTCAGATCTAAAATTTTAAATCATCACTGTAAAAAAACAAATCCTAATTTTACGGAACATAACTGTAAATCCTTATAGTAATTTTCAATTTATTTAATTTCATACAAACTGTGTAAAATTACAGACACTGTCTATAAATTAATTAACCAACTGTTTTTTTAAGTGTCATGCTGGTAATGACAAATTATGTTTATAATTCATTTTTTTATGTTTTATTTCATACAAAACTGTGTAAAATTATGGACTTTGTATGTAAATTAGTAAGCCATCTGTTTTTCAAGTGAAATACGAATAATGACAAATTTCATTTATTTTTATTTTTTTACAGAAAAATTACATTATTTTGGGTTTACATATAAATATATGTAAAATTACATGAATTAACTGTAATTATACAAACACATATATATACACACCTATGTATGTTATTTAAGGATTTAAAGTGTATGTGCATACTAAAAATGAAATATTTTAACTTGTAATTTGAAGGTAAATCGTATTTGTTTTACATTAATACTGTTTTATATTTTTACTATATTAATACTAATGTACTTTTACATCCAAAGTCTAATTCTGAATGAAAATTTAGCTTTCGCTCTTTTTTTTTTTTTACATTGCATCAAATATTATGTTTAGTCTTATTGAAAGATTATTCACATTGAGAAGGCACTGCAAGACATCAGATGCTCCTCACACGCCTTGAGGAGTGGCAGTGGCATCCAGTGGCGTGGTGGTTAGCAACGTTGAAGATCATGCGTTCAAATCCTACTTTGGACATAGGTTGTGTATAGGAATGAATGTTAGTGACTTGTTGTTTTTCTCTACAAACCCTAAATTAACAGAGATTAACCTGAAAGGTAGGTGTTTCTAATGTTTTTTGACATAAATATCTTATATTCCACTATTTAATGAACACTTATCAACAATAATACACTGTATTTTTATTAATTTGGTCTGTAAAATCTGTTCTGTATTTTTACAGTTTCTTATACATAAGTTGGTGGTATGGTTATTTACAGTAATTTTATGGTATTCATATGGAAACCCTGATGCCAGTCCTTTTACTGTTTTTACAGGGGGGGTTTATTTTATTTTTTACAGTGTTGGCATGGAAAGAATTTGCTGTGGGGCTTTTGAATTATGTTTTGTATTTCTTCAGGTGGATTTCCTCTGCTAGGTGGATGGTTAAAATGCCAATGTTTAATGCTAACCTACTGTTACTTTGTCCATTCATCTCCACATACAGATGTTACACTACCAGATCAGATCCCTTCTGCCCTCACAGCTGCTCATGTTCAGCCTCTGAAGATGTCAGTGGGCAGTGGAGGAACCTATCTGTCATGATGAACAGCCACCATGTCAGTACAGTGTCACTACATCTGGTCCCTTCAGCTATATGAGAGGACAATTAAGACATGCTTAACCTTCCCAGAGACATGTTTCCAGAGTTGGCAGACTAGGTTAAATGGGATGATAAATACTCTGGGGTCAAGTGGAGGATAATGGCGAGATCTGGGAACACAGCTGCTGAAACTGCTCCCATCAGCTCTTTCATCTCATTTTCTTTTTGGGCAGTCTGTTAGGTTCATCCAGTGGTCACACCATTTTGATAAGTACACTGGTTTCTGTAAGATGTTATTTTTATTAGGGAGATGTGGGCAATTATTGTTCTGTTTAGTTTTTGTTTATGCATTTAGTGAACCTATCAGGAGAGACTTCATTCACCATGGAAGTCTATGACGATACAAGATGTAAGATGTAAGACTTCTGAAAGAGTTAACACGTATTGTCAGCTGACTAAGAGGGAAGCAGAGAGAGAACTGAGAGAACTGAATGAGGATGAGGATAATCCTCCTGCTTGAACATACTGGGGACTCGTTTTAAAGCAACAGACACAGGCGATCTTTTCCCAGTGCCATTTCCCTCTTAAACTCAGGCCAGGCGGGTCAATATTCTGGGAATGGTAATTATGGATGGGGATGCTGATGTGTTGGGATGTCGGTTTTAGACTAATTTTAATTCTTATATCTTTAATAAGGACGGTGCTTTTTATAGGTTTTTATAGGTTAACCAATTTTATTTATGTCACAATATTTTATGTAACTAATTTATGAATTTCATGATGATTTTACCATCGATGCACTAAATTTAGCACTTTAATATCGCATGGCTTGCATGGCTTAAAGGCCAGCTTGTGACCACTGTGATTGTCCCGGAGTTCATGACAGTGCCCCCCTATGCCCCATTTATCTACCCTCTTTAAGTCTTATGTATCTTGTTGTCTTGTTATCTTGTTTTTTATGTCTTGCTGCACAACCAATTGCCCTTCAGGAACAAATAAAGTTGAAGCTGAGTTGAGTAAAAGGTAAAAATCAAGTGAAATCTATCATAAAATGACTTCTCACAACCTGATCCCAAACTGATTCAAAAAGACTTTATTTACGCTTTTAAAGTCGGAGTTTTCACTGTCACCTGTAGACTCACAGTTTCTGCAAAGGCCTACTCAGTGTTATCCGCTAGCTGCAACAGAGAGAGCTCAAATACCTCTGGCAGATCTAAATTTACATAACTCACTCTTTCTATTCGATTTTGACTGGCTCTCTTTTAGGAATCCTTTTCCTACGATGACGACTAAAAAGTTTTTATGACCTTGGTCTAGTATTCAAGTTTTCCCAATGTCTTTCCTGTTTTGCTCCTATTCACCCCTCCTGTATGTTTCCGTTGTCTATTTTCAGGGTGTATGTGGTTGTTTGTCTGTGGGCGTGACAATCATCCGCTTCCACTTAACTCCACCTCTGACTGCATTAGCAGTCCAGGATTCCAGGATTTTGCGATGTCACGATCGCAACAATTAACGCAAATTCAACCAATCCCTGCAAATTCTGCGCGACCTTGCGATTTTGTCCAATCACTGCAACTTATTTGCAGCTTTTGTCTAATCATCGTTTGCTGTGAGTTTCGCCAATGTTCCGGACCGGGCCTGTCCCTTTAAGAAGGTGGCCTTATGGGTATTGTGTGCAGGTGACGTGGGGAAACATGGGAGAAGTAGTTCAGTAAAGTTACTTTGATATTGTGTGTGTATGACTGGATCCGCATGGCAGCGATGCTGTGTGTAAACCTCCGTCCTGTTGGGATTGCTTTTATTTTTGTTGCCACATTGAGCCACAGAGAAGTAAGGCTGTACATTTCCCTGTTAATAAAGGGCCCGTTTCTGTTTCAGAGAAGATCTGGACTCTGTTTTGTTTTTTGTTAGCTATATCACGAGCCAGAGCTTAGCTAATGAAACTAGTGTGGTACCAGAGGTCTCCTTACTAGGATGCGTGGGCTGAGAAGCCGGAGAGGTAACACCAATCACACCAGTCTCACAGTTGAATCATACTTGTCACTATTTCACTTCCTTGTTTCTGGTTGCATAGATGTTGAAATGAATGTCTCACATTTACCAACAAACATTACGGCTACAGACCATGTGAGGTAATTCCCTTATGTTCTACATGAAAGCGAGGGTAAATTGTTTTGCACCGCATGCAACGTTGTGGTGGAACACAAACAAAAGTCATTGATTGATAAACACTTGTACAGCTTAAACACACCCGGAGAAGAACAAAACAAATCACTGTAACAGAGGCTGTTGTTCCAGGTCTGTTGCAAGTGAATGACTGAATGCATGACAAACTGTGCGTGTGTGTGCGGATTAAAAGTCTCAGTCTCAATGTTTAAACATTACAGTGTTAAAGCTTTATTTGAAATAAATGGATATGTAATGAAATCAAAGATCAGGTGAGAGAGAGAGAGAGACTTCAGTGAGGCAGATGAGAGCCAGAGAAAATACTTTCATGCAGATAAGATCGGAAATATCTTGTAAAGCATTTGCTTGCATATATATATATATACACGTATATATATATGTATATATATATATATATATGTATATATATATACACGTATATATATATGTATATATATATATATGTATATATATATACACGTATATATATACGTATATATATATATATACGTATATATATATATATACGTATATATATGTATATATATATATATATATATACGTATATATATGTATATATATATATATATATACGTATATATATATATATATATATATATATATATATATATATATATACGTATATATATATATATATACGTATATACGTATATATATACACACTACCAGTCAAAAATTTGGACACAGTTTCCCATTCAAGTGGATTGGAAACTGTGTCCAAACTATTGACTGGTACTGTATATATATATATATATACACACATACACACACATATGTGAGTGTAAAATGCCTGAAAATATTGCAACAAGTATCCCAGCTTTTGAGAAAACCTGCCATGAAATCAGGCATTTTAGGCCCATGATTAACCAGCTCACCTGTTTCTCATCTCCTCATCAGTCAGCGTTTTCCGGTTCTCTTGCTGGCCCATCATTCAATATAGATGTTCAGGCCTTTACGTCTGATGACTTAGTACGTTGTGTCCATGTGCTTTTTGCCACTAATGTGTGTTTTCCTGCCCCATCCCAGTGTGTCCTCTCTCATCATCTGCCCACCTCTCATGCCCCGCTCAGCCACCAATCCTTGTTCTACCAGTTTCCCCCATGGATTACAGTAAATACTGACTTCATCTTTCAAATTCAGAACCATCATAAAGTAAAATGTCACTCAGTAAAGATCAACCTCCACCAAGGCCCAACAGCCTCCTTTAATTCAACCAAACCTTCTCCAAAATCAAACTCATAACACTGTAACCATAATTCAAGATTACTGCATTTGTAACAGCCAATCATTTAAGTCTGGTGGATCCAGATTTTTAATTGGGTCCGCACTAAATCGAACACATATGAGATACCAACCCCTTTAATATGCCTGATTTTTTTCATCAAGATCCACACATTATTCCTTGAGAAATTAAAGAAAATGTCGAAACACTTCATAGTGTTAAACAAAGTGAAAAAATAATCCTGTCTCCACCCCTTTATCACACCAAAATGTAACAGGGTCTATTCTGACCCAAGAACAATCCTCACCAAGTTCCATGGAAATCTGTTCTGCAGTTTTTGCATAATCCTGCTGACAAACCAACCAATCAACCAACAAACAGTTGAAATGGTTCATGCTTCTTACTGCAGGACCCAAAACTAACTTTATTTCCAAGGTGTACTAACAGCATGTATACTACCAAATGAAAAAATACAGGAGCACGATAGTGTTCGGGCCTGTGTCCACCAAAGCGTTTTTTTCCCAGCTGAAAATACCAGATGCTCCTCTGAAAAGGCCCAGCTGGGAGCGCTTGAGAGAACTTTGGATGTGCAGCATTTTTCAGCTGAGGCGCTTTGGTTGTCTGTGGAAGTTATTTGTGTTGCAACTTCCTAATTTTGCAGATAGTTTGTTTTATCAACAAATACTGAGTGTAAAAATGGAAGCACAAGGTAGAGACCTCCTCCATTGTTGCTATTGATCTGCACTGTTGGATATGACTGTTGGTCTTTGTGGTATTTGTCCCGCCCCTCCTCCACTGTGATTGGACAGCTGGGTAAAAAGTGACAGTGATGAGCGCAGCATTTCACCCAAAGTTTAACATATTTCATCTCTCAGCGACCAGAAAAAAACTCCAAACATGCAGAAAAGACGCTCAGCACCTCGTCACGCTGCTGGCATTTGTAGCGTAGTGTCAATACGCAGCACTCCCTTTGCAAATAATTGAAAAAATACACTGGACACAGGCCCTAACAAACATATTCAAAATGTTAGAATTTATCTGTCTTCAGATACTAAACCACAGGTGTCAAACTCAAGGCCCACGGGCCAAATCCGGCCCTCCACCTCATTTTATGTGGCCTACAAGAGATTGCAAAGAATATAATTTGCTTATTATACAATTCTATGCCCCTTTACAGAAGTATGGTGGCCATAAACTACAAGTTCCATGTTTAGTGCGGATCCCAATACATCTCAATTTTGTTACCTGTGCACTGAAGACGTCTAGCCGCTCAATACATATACATGTTTGTGCTTAATGGAACAAGTTGGTATGTCTTCTTTGCTATGAGGCAGTGGCGTTGCCCAAGGAATATAATTTACGGTGGCACTTTGACCCCAAAAACTGAGCCATGTATGCTAACCTTAGCCACCAAGAAAAGCAACAAAACGTCCAAGAATGAAAGGGCAGCATGCATTAATAGAATATGTTCTGAAAAGTTACAGCCAAAAATTATGCAGACCAGAAACAGGCTTTTAACAATGTCAGCTTTTCAAGAAACACCATCACAGACCGAGTCAGGGAGCTAGCAGGAAACCTGACGACACAGTTGGCCGAAGAAGGACGCAGTTCTCTGGTGTTTTTATTGGCTGTTGGTGAAAACACCGATAATAATGATACGACACAGTGAGACACTTTTTAAGAGGCGTGAAGACGGACTTGTCTGTCAATGAGGAGCTCCTGGATGTGACCACCATGCACACAATGACGATGTGGAGGTACATCAATGTGGTGGAGAAGTCTGTAAGGAAAATTAAATTACCCTGGGAAAAATGGGTGGGGCTTATTACCGATGATGCACCTACAATGTGTGGTGAGTGAACTGGCTTGGTAACAGCCACACCTCCCTGACAGCTGACCATTGATTATCCACCAAGAGGCTCTGTGTGGAAGATTCTGGAACTTGATGACGTGATGACCACAGTCAGGAAAACGGTGAACTTCATTAGGGCGGGGCCTGAATCACCATCAGTTCCATCTATTTTTGAGGGAGGTGTGCTTGTAACATGGAGATGTGCCGTACCATACAGAAGTACGGTGGCTGAGAAGGAGTGCCGTCCTCAAGAGATTTTTTGACTTTTGGGAAGAAATGTCTCCTTTCATGCAAAGTAAAGGAAAACCCTTGTCTGGACTGTCAGATCCAAACTAGCTGTGTGATTTAAACATGTTGTGTTAAGAGCATTAATCAAGTTGTTAATAAGCCAATAATAATCAGTGCAGAGGCAATGATGTCATATGATAAAGAGGAGATACATTTATATAGCCTTACAGTTACAAGCAGCCCTTTGAGGGCAGCCATAAAGCTGATGTGGCCCGGGATGAAATTGAGTTTGACACCCCTGCACTAAACTATTCATAAGAAGGACGACACATAAAAAGTTCAATTAGAAAGAAAGATTTGTTTCTCTTCATGCAGAATGAAAATCGGCTACTTGTTAATCGACCACTCTTGAGGCATGGCCTAAAGCCTGATTACAGCCTCATCAAACACATACACACAGCAGTAAGTTGTGGTTTACTCTCACATGAACTCACTGTACTGTTATTTTTCCAATTTGCACATATTTATTTTAGTGCTGTGTGCACATGTGTATCAGAAGCCCTGCTCCACATGCACATGCAGATTTTAAAATATTAGAGGAACTGTCTTGAAGAGATGTTTAATATTCTCCTTAAATCAGCCATGTTGGTTGGTTTGGTGTCAGTCATTCCAGTAAAACTACTGATCTCATGTTGTTTGGCGTACATGTGCAGCCTGCGAACATACACACCAATCACAGTCTTTCTCTCTCTTTGTCTCACACACACCTTCTAGCCTCCCGCCACACCGTCTCCTGCATACATACGTACACACACGCAAGGAGACACACGTGGGAGGGTTGACGCCACACTGTCTGCAGCGCATTGAGGAGTATTGTTATTAACTGCGGTGTGAATAGAGGCAGCAGTACATCCCCTGCTCTCCGGCTGCTGCAGGGCTCGCCTTTGTTGTGCGCTCCATAATGGCACGCCATAATTACAGTCTTTGCAGAGGAGGCACACAGGCAGTGCTTACCTTACCCCTCGCCTCACCTCACCTCGCAGGGCTCACACAGGCAAACACCTCCTTCCTTCATGTGTGTACTCGGATTAAATATGTCAGTCCATGATGTGTGTCACTGTCAGAGGAACTGGTTACCAGGCACTGGTTGTTTGTGGCATATTCAAAGATAGTGGCCGGACTCCTTCCTCCAGGCAGCTTGTGTTGGTTCATGAAGTTCGTCAAGCATGAACTAAAATGACTTCCAGAAAAGAAATGCTTTTGACCTATGATTGACCTATGTTTTGCTCAAGTTAAAATATTTTCAGCTCGTACGCATATTTGTTCCAGTGTCTATAATTCACCTCATGTATTGTCTGACCACACAGATGATTCAACAAATTCATTTGAAGCATATTTGAGACCTTTAAACATCAAGAATGACTTGAATAAATTACATAAAATTGAAAGAATGATTAGAAGAGATTTCCTTGATTCTTGATACCTCAACAAATATTTTTATCCAGTAATACATTTGCTGAGATCTGGGGAAAGTCCAACATGACAGGATCTTAAACACTTGAGAACCATTTTAGCCTATTCAAGGCAGGACGGTTGAATCTTTGTTGCCCCTCACCGTTCTGTATAAATGTTACAAAGAGAGAATGGGAGGTCATTGTTGTACTACAACTAGGAAATTTAAAAACCAGTTAGCAGCTAACACAAAGAAGAAGAAAGTCAATTGAAAATTTTGTCATATTGAGGAGACAGCTTGTAACAGGGAAGGTACACATGGGGGCACGTGCTTAAACCACTGCGCTATCTGTGACCTGGTAAATGACATTTCTGCCATGTAATTCTGTTGTTCATGAAACGTTGCTCGCCGCATATAACATTTTTTACATTACAGACAAAACATGAACTACATACAACAGCGACACTAACACAAAAAAGACATACAAGCCAGTCAGCAAAATGTTGCCACTTTTTCTTTCAGATCACTGGCTGTCTAAAATCCCACACTGGATTGGTGTTTTGCTGCCAATGTTTTGTTCAATGTATATGCAGCGACGTAGGAGAGGTGTTCTTTGTGATCTAAGAGGGCTTCTGACAGGTCAGTTGCTTAATCAGTGACCCTAAGCTTTTCAGTCAGGGGTCTGTGTAGCTTATCAGAATAAAGCACAGGTAAAGACCAGACCAGGTGGCAGTCATGATGTTTCAGTTGGAAGTATGGGTTGGATGAGTGACAGGACTTTTCCCCCAGAAGACCAGGGTCTGTGACCATGCATGTCCATGCATGTGTCATTGCATGCGTCTCATTTTAACCGACAGTGTGTTCTTTTCCTAAACCCAACCAAACTGTGACAACTCAACTCATATGTGAAATGTTTCCTAGTATGCTTAATTTGAAAGTCTAACCGGACAGCGTAGCTCTGCACATGCAAACCTGAATATCAGAGGGACGTCAATATTTGAAGCTAAGGGCCACAGACCAGGCTGCTGTTTTTGATGAGTAGGAGTGAGAACATTTATTTACTTATACAACTATTAAGAAGTCCATGTACACATACATTACATTCAGCATGTGTGCTGTATGCAAACATCTTTTCTATCATTATAACTGACATTTAAAGGCTTACAGTCAGTGAGACCACATTTTGGCCATTTCCACGGCTCAGAGGATGACATCTATATAAAGGTTTGGTCTTATCTTGAAGCGGAGCAGTAGTAGAATAATCCCATACCTGATATTAAGATTCATTTTAGTAAAGCATGACATGAGATGACCAAAATCCCATTTTGTTAACTTTATTACAATCATGACTGTCACCCTCTTGGAGATGTACATGCTACTGACTGCACTCTTCTAGTTCCAGGTTTGGGTTTTGTGATAGGGGTCTGTTTATTAACAAACGTGACCACAAAGAGAGGCCAATAAAAGGCATCACACCCAATTGTCAAAAAAAGTTCACAAGCACTTTACTGTTCCTCACAGTATTTGTACCCTGGTACGTTATGAATAACGCACAATTTTTAGTTATTTTCCATGTTATCACAATGTCCACATTAAGCTTTTCATGGCGCAAATGTCATTATAGAAAAAAGTTGCATTAAAGAGGGAGAAAGCCCACACAGGGGGGCAGCTGGTGGATCAAACAAACACAATACTTTCACCCAGGACACAATTTGTTTCCCGTATGAAAACAAAGTCAACATTGACCTATTTGAACTTACTGTAAGTTCTGTAAGTTTACTTATGTCACCTAATGTAAGTAAATTATTTTAATTTGCCTTAACCTCGCCAAATAGTTTTTATACATAAAGAAAACCAAACTGGTACTGACATTTTTAATCGTGTTTTTTACAGAGATCGTGGAACAGCGCCACAACGAAGTCCCTTCTCTACAACGCCTTTTTTGACACCTATCGTTCACATAGACGTCTGTTTTGGCGCTGTTACTACCTCCACAGCCGTCACAGAAGTGGAACAAACTTACACCCCATTACACATTCATTGCGTTCAAACAGAACGTTAGGGTGTCCACCAAAGCGTTTTTTTCCTGAGGCCAGCATATTTTTTCAATTGCTGAGCGTCTTTTCTGCACTTTAGGTGTTTTTTTCTGGTAGCCAAGAGTTAAAAAATGTTCAACTTTGAGTGAAACGCTGCGCTCATCACTGTCACTTTTTACACAGCCGTCCAGTCACAGTGGAGGAGGGGCGGGACAAATACCACAAAGACCAACCGTCATATCCGACAGTGGTTTTGCAGATCAACGGCAATAATGGAGGAGAAATGAATACTGCTGGTCTCCGTGTCCGTACCAGATGACTTACCCTAACTACCACAATGTCAACATGAAGATGTTTCCTCGCCCACAAAATCTGATGAACCCACATAGACCTGCAGGTCCATCCTCTCTCCCTACGTCCTCCAGCCTTCCCTTCATCCAGACCCAGGGCAAGAGCAAGTCCTCTACTTTGTGCTGCCATTTTTACACTGAGTAATTTGTTGATAATAAACTAGGCAAAATTAGGCACTTGCAACACAAATTACCTCCGTGGATATTCTGTATCATAGCCTCAGCTGAAAAAACGCTGCACCTCCGAAGTTCTCTCAAGTGCACCCAGCTGGGCATTTTCAGAAGAGCACCAGGTGGTTTCAGCTGGGAAAAAAGGCTTTGGTGAACACAGACCCTCAAAGCACTAGAGGCCTGCAGTGAAAACGCTGTGTGAATGTGGCTGTCGTCAATACAATCACAAAAGTCTCCAGACTATGATGATGAAGGTCACGTGACAGAAATCGCCTGATTTTGTCCTGTCCTGCACGTCTAAAAATCATAAAATCTGAGTAAAAAAGCATAGGATTATGGCAGATGTTGTCTTCATAGTTAAACAACAACCATTGACTAACAGAAATTAACATTCACCATTGGCTCAGGCAGAAGTGTTTACAAAGGAGGTAATGTAAGTTTTATTCACATCACCCTCACGAAGATCTCCCTTACCCTCTGACTCTCCCAAAGTTATAGCGACAGGTGAAAATTAATTTAAATAATTTTTAAAATCAAATTAAATTTACTTTTACCTTGAATTAAAACATTTTAGAACCATTTCAGATCAACTCTGTACACTACTCAACAAAATACTTAACAAAGATAAAATCATTTTTAGACATTTTAATGAGGAAATGTTGCATGTTATGTATTTAAATAACATGTAAAAGAACAGTGTTCTTAAAAGAGGCGTGTTATTTATTCTCCGTCCAATGAGACCACAGTAGTATTTGCTTTTCATGAGCCTGAGGGATTTTCAGGCTTCAGTTGTACACTCTAATAAATGATTTTTGGGGTTAGTAAGTATAACTTAAAATCAAGAGTTTTGTCTGCATAAAAAATTAAGTTTGCTACATGTACACATCATAGTCAGTTGATAACTTATTTTAACAAGTTGGTCTAAATGAAAATAAAGAAAACAGTCTTAACTCAGTAATATATCGATTTTGAACTAACATTTCTGCCTGAACTTAGCAATATAAGTTTTTTAAGTTAGGGCAACTTGAATATCTATAAAGTCTACTTTGAATGCTGAGTACAAGTCTGACTCAACCAGAAATGTTCTACTGCCAGACCAGCAAGTCACAAGAAACGGAGGGAAAGCTGACAAAGGAGGAAGAAACGGCATTTTGAAAGGAATATACTTTATGGCTTGGTGAGTACAATTTTGCCTTGTTTTATTCGCAACAGCTAATAACTATCAGCACAAAGAGCAAGAAACCATTTTGACACAACACTAAAAGCTTTTCATTAGCTAATGGTTAGCAGTGGTGCTAACATTTAAGCTAGTAGACTTTTAGCTAATTGGTGTAGTAATTCTGACCTAACATGAGTCTCTTATGTTTTGTTTTAACAGTGGCAGGTGAATGGTGTTTGTAACTCTGCAAAGGTAAGATAAGCGCTTTGCTTCTTCCTAATTTAAAATTGGTGCAGTGCAGATGCATGTTTGACCAGCAAAAGCTGCATGGCTGGGCCGTTTTACATTCATGACTAAACATGTAAGAAATGTAGGTTACTAAGCACTAAGTATTTTAATGTTTAAGTCCTAGAGTTACTTTTTATGTGAGGTTAAAGTTGGTTAATTGAGCTGCAGCCGAAGAACAGTCTGTGTCGAGGTGCAATTTGAAAATGTGGGCGAGGTGAACGCCATTTTGTAGAAACGCCACAGGAATGAGTTAAGTAACATTAATAAGCTATTCTTTTAATGAGTTGAGTGTGCATTAGCACATAAAATATAATTTTGCTACTTTGGGTGTTATATGCTGGTGTGCCATTGTAATCTGCTGATACATAGGCACAATTGCGTAACTTAGCGTAAATATCTTTGATTTGGCAACATTTAGAAACGTTTTTTCCTTTATTAGTATATAACTTAACACTGGAAATCTATAGTTGGTATTGTTAAGACCTCATATCTCATATCTCAGGGAAAAGGAGGAGGATCTCTTCAAAGAGCAGGTAAGTCATATACCACTATACTTTGTGTTACTCTCATGTTTAAATATGATTACTTAGAACGTTGTTATTGATTCTGACCTACCAGGATCATGGCGGGGATGTCACCAATGAAGTGATGAAGATTGTCGTAACCAGAAGTGCCATAACATCTGAACCAGCCAGCGCAAGGATCGTACTTGAGGGAACAGAAGTCCTAGCAGACCTGGATGGACCCAGAGCCTGTGCCTTGCTAATGGGGCTGTTATACACACTCAACCTCAGCTACCCAAAAGAACTGAAAAACACTTTTGAAGTGTTTCGAAAGACATTCCTCGAGCTGGATGATCTAAAAGCCAGTCCTAAGGTACTGTCTCTAAAAAGTAAGCTGCTGTTTGGAAAGCAGGTTTCTATGTTCCTCAGGGAGAATACATGTAGCCATGATTTGTAAAAATTGTTCAACATTTGCAAAATTGAGTAATTTTACAATATTAAAATTAAGTTGTTTCAACTTAATAAAGCTTGTAGAGGACAAAGAAAGTCGTGTTGGTCGTATTAAACTAATTGAGTTTGCCTAACTAGTAAAGTCTTGTGGCATTTACTCAATAATGGCTAAGTTGAAACTACTTAAAAAGATCCATGCAAATTGTTACCTCAATTTTTTTGAGTTTAGCCAACTAATCATTTTTTAGAGTGTAGAAACTCATGTATCATTTGATTTACTGTATGACATTTAATCAAGAGTTGCAGAGATGGCAGATATGGGTGGATTGTTGTTTAATCTGGAATATTTAGTAAAATGCATGCATGCTCTACGAATAACTTTGTTATAAATTAGGCGATAGAAGTAGTTTGGTTGTATTAAAGCTGCACTGTTTAACATTACTATATTAACAATGGATTCTTATGCTATGTGTGCTAAGAATTACCACGCAGATCCAGAGTCCCCCTCAGCTCCACAGAGCATTTCAGTGGTCCTTCAGCTCATTGTTTTGGTTCTGCAGCTCTACTGTTTTGGTGGGGTCTCATGGTTCTCATCAATCTTATCTTGTTCTACTGCCTCCAAGTGGCCCAAAATAAATTCACGCAGTGTTAAAAATGACCATTTACAATAATATCCCAGTTTCATATCAATATAATACTATTTTTGAATGAGCGACGAGGAAAAATGGGGATGAGCTCTTGAATGATTTGGATGGCGTTGTTAATGCAGTCATGGAGGTCATGATTTTTTTTTTTTTTTTTTGATGGATTTCTTTGGTTCTATGGTTCTCAGTCAGAAAAGGGTAGATTGCTCACTCCAGGTCAGGGATGAGTTGCTGCCTCAAGTGGAGGAGTTCTAGTATCTCAGGCTCTTCACGAGTGAGGGAAGAATGGAACGGGAGATTGATAGACGGATCAGGGCAGCGTCTGCAGTGATGCAGACTCTGTATCGGTGGCGAAAAGGGAACTAAGCTACAAGGCAAAGCTCTACATTTACTGGTCAGTCTACGTATGTTCCTACCCTCACCTATGGTCATGAGCTCTGGGTAATGACCGAAAGAACAAGATCACAGATACAAGCGGCTGAAATGAGCTTCCTCTGCAGGTCGCCTGGGCTGAACCTTAGAGATAGGGAGAGGAACTCAGTTATTCAGGAGGGGCTCAGAGTGGAGCCACTGCTCCTCCACATTGAGAGGAGTCAGCTGAGGTGGTTTAGGCATTTGGTTAGGATGCCCCCCAGATGCCTCCCTGGGGAGGTAATTTGGGCATGTCCCACTGGGAGGAGACCCCGGGGTAGACCCACACACTGGAGGGATTATATCTCTCGGCTGGCTTGGGAACGCCTTGGTGTATCCTCTGAAGAGCTGGAGGAGGTGGCTGGGGAGAGGGAGGTTTGGGCTTCTCTGCTGAGACTGCTGCCCCCGCGACCCGGATAAGAAGAAGAAAATGGATGGATGGGTGGATGGATTTCTTTGGAGAGGTGGGTTATAGCCAAAGAGCAATCCAATACATTTTGATTGGAATCTGGATTATCATCTTGATCTCAAATTTTCATAGGATTTTTTTTTACCATTGTAGGATAGGGGTGGTTACAAGATTTTTGCTTCCAACATCGTGGTTAATGTCTACAATGATTGGGCAAAAATAATACAATGACATCACCATAAGATCTAGCACACATCAGAGTCTGATCTGGATCCAAGTAATATCCAGATCAGGTGATCCAGAATCTTTAAATTTATAGGGCTCATGGAAATTTCACTATCAAATAGTAATGTACAGACTGAACTAAGATCAGATTTTAGCTGAAATTCTGTTGATTCAGTTTGGTGTCAAATTTATCTTCAACAGTTCCTGATCTAGATCCTGAAGAAAAGCACCATTAGTGAAATCTTCTTTTTCTAGAATAACTCTAAAACTAATATTGATACCAATGTGATTCCAAATTCTAGGGGCAGGTTTTCATGGTCCAGGCTGTTGCTTTAAGTGCAAACTGAGCTGCCTTGGTGTAGACTTTGGCTGTCTGAGTTCTGTCTCATATTTTTCTTTTAGCTAAATTAATATAATAATAAAACCAACAGTTAGTTTTTCTGTATTTTCAGACTTTCCCTTCTGTGGTTATCAACTCTGAGCTGATTAATTCCTGCTAAAGACATAACAAACAGGTCATATATACGTGCATGTGTGTGTGTGTGTATTAAAGCTAATAAAGGAATATGCTACCCAGTGAAAATGAGTTCTGCAGCACAGAAGAATTTGTGTTTTGTATGTTAGTAACGTCACAGAATTGTTTTTTATCTTTACTCAAAGTTTCAAACTTTTATCCAAAGTAAATTCTGACCAATCATTTCAAACGTGTCGAAAGCCTTCTTCCTGAAGGTGTAAAATGACCTGCACGTGTTGCCACACGTTACCATGTCTTAGCTCCATCCCACTGCTGTCGCGCACCAGCTCATCTCCCTTTGATAGTGCATGACAAATTGCCCCCCTGCAGGCCAACAAGTCAAAGTGGTTGTTTGAACACAGTCATTAGCTATTTGTTACTTGATTAATCAGCGAAGTTAGCCATGTACCTCGGATGTTAATTAGTCCGTAACTAGTGATACGTCAGCCAAAAGATATCCAAACAACCAGTAGAACAATAAGAAGACTTTCACCATCTTTATGATACATTTGACAAAAAAATGTCTTTCAATTGCTTTGATTTAGAAATGATGAATAACATTTCATGTTTCCATGTCTAGTACATCTTTTGAGATAAGACTGATGACAACTTGGACATGTGGAACTCCAGGTCCCTAAATGCCTAAGAGAACCTTCAGTTTTAAGATTTGCCATACTGATTGGTAAAAGAGCGATAATTTGTTCCCATGGTGCACCTCTCTCCATCCCCGCCAACCGGCCATTTCGCCTTTTCAGCGTGTGAAAAAATAGAAAGAGAATGTGACGGCGTTGCAAGATCGTGCCACTAAATAACAGCGTTGACACAGTAGGAGGGTGTGTCAGGCACTCGGAGGTGAAGTCAGGGAGGGGAGGAATGTTGGCGGCAGATGAAAGCAGGAGTGCAGGCTGGGATGTGTGTTAACTCTCTGAACATCAGTCTGTCGGTATAATAAGCTGGATCCTAGAGGCAGGAGAGGAGAAATGAGGAGGAAACATGCCAAAACATCTCAGCCTGTTCTCTGCTGTCTCTTCGGTGTGTGTGTTATCTCTCCTCTTTGTTCAAATTCTTGTTTTTTCCAGCATGCTTGACAAAAATCCTGCTGTCAAAGCCTGACAACTTATTTCAGATGGGAGTTGTTGACATTCATAGATTCATTCATACCTTGCATTCAACTTTATTGGCACATCTGCCTTAAAATCTACATTGTGTAAAGTAAAATTGCAGGTGTCTCCTTTTCTTTCTGTTTGTTTATGTGGGACAGCAGAGCCTTCAGAGTCCTGTCAAGGCCCAGATTAGTGCCGGAGGAGGCCTCAGGGCCCGTCTGAAAACATCAGCGCTGCCTCCTTTTAGCTGGTAGAATGAAATCCTCCTGGAGCAGCAGCAGTGATGGAGGAAGAATTCAGATCCTTTAAGAAAAAGTCTTAATAAGACATATAAAGGTCTGCATTGGAAACTCTTAGAAATGTGGCCGCCATGTCTGATATATGACATTATTAGTCTGGTAATGGGCCTACAGATGCATCAGTGTGTTAGCATCATGTTGTTGTAGCTGCTCCAGGTGGAGGTCATTTTACCAATTAGTTCAGTCCAGTGGTTCCCAATCTAATGCTTAAGCCCCCTCATAAGGCCATAAGAAAAATCTGAGGGGTCGTGGGGTGATGAGAAAAGAAGAAATTCTGTTACACAAATTTGGATGCAGATTTTTAATTCACAAATTAGAGATTTTTCTCTCATATATTTGTGCTCATGGACAGACATATGCATATTTCCTGAAGGGGTAACATGACAAAAACGTTGGAAACTATTGGTTTATTCTTCTTTTTTTTTAAATCATATAATCTCATCATGTTTTTAAGTAAAAATGACAATTAACTGACAATATTTCCATTTGAGAAAAAAGAGACAAAAATAGACTATACCGTTATTCTAAGATCAATATATCTCATCACATCTGTCCTGCACACACCACATAACTCATAATAAATCCCCAAATACTCTTCTGTACTCCTCTCGTGCGCATTAAAATATCCTGATCTGGTAGTTCATCAAAAATGACTTCATCCTGCAGTTCTTTATCTGGTAGCTGATGCGGACGGTTTTGACTTTAATTTGAAAGTAGTCCGGGATTTCCACCGCAGATTAGCATAATGAGCCTGAGCTGCGTGAAATTACAGTGTCCGAGGCTCTGCGCTGCCAAAATCACAAGTTTGGAGCTTCTTTAGAAGTGCGATGTTTGTTATAATTGTCCCTCGTGTGGGACCACAGGCGCTCCTCCAGTGTGTGTGTGTGTGTGTGTGTGTGTGTGTGTGTGTGTGTGTGTGTGTGTGTGTGTGTGTGTGCGCGCGCGTGCGCGCCCGCCCGCGCTTGTAAAATAAAGTTGATCTCGATCTTCAGAAAGAGTCGCTCTCAGCTTCGTTTTCGGCCAAAAGAAGCTAAAGAGAAAAACAATGTGATGTTTTTTGACGTTGACTTCTTGTGGATCAGTTTAGGCCTTAAGTGTGCGTTTAATATAAAATAATCTGGATAATGAGGTCTGCGTCCTTTCAGCAGCAGTTAATGAGGATAATTTGGTCTGATCTGCATTATTTTGCTTTTGGCAGGCAGTAAGAATTTTATATTGGAAACTTTCAAAAGCCAATCTTCCATTGTCGTTTTTCTCATATCCTGCACAACATTACGCTGCGGAATAGTTACTTTTAAATATATATTCGTATATTCTGCTGTCTGTCAAACACGATGGCAAAAAATACAGAAAGCATATTTTACTTAATTTTACGTTGGTAATTATTTGCCTATATTAAGATATTTTAACATAATGAGCAACTACAGTGTAATTTAATATTATTGCTGTTGTTTTGTGTAAAGAACGAGTAAATCAAAGGACACAAGCGGTCATTTACCTCCTCATAGATTAGGTTGAAATGAGTGGTAACCTAATTTACCATAATAGTGAACCTAAAATTTTAGCAGTTATCAGATTTATTTTCGTATTGATTATTGATTTTTCTTTTCAATCACTCATTCAATTCATTTAAATTAATTTATGGTCTTTAATTCCAATTAGGAGATCACCCAATGAAAGAGGTTGTTATTTTATCCAGAGTTTTATACTTGTGCGTTCAGACATGAGCGGTTAAAACAGCTCTTCTCTCTTAGACTTCTGTAAGGCACCAAGGCCTGTATTGTCCGCCAAAGCCGAGAACCGCGGTCCACCGCCGGTGCTAAACGTGATTTGTGTGACACGGTGAAGCGCTGCAGCCAATGAGCGCGCTGTCTGCCAAGTCGAGGCAGAGAGTAATGTGTGCAAACGCGCAGTGCGCTCCGAGGAGGAGGAAGTCACTCACTGGTCTGTGCAGCCGAGCGTCTCTTCACAGCACTAAGAAAACAAGCACCGGACCGCTTTTTGTCGGCTGATAGAAGAAGGAGAAAAGTCTCATTCAGAGGATATTAAATAAGTTTTTCGGTCATTTTGTCAAGAGTGTTTGTTGTTTTTTCGCCGCGTGCAGTCTTGGCTGTGCGTTGGCCTGTCATGCGTCTTGTGTTTATCAATGCTATTGAACTCTGGGCGTCACGTTTCCCTCCGGCTGGGATGTAACGGAGGGTAAACCCTCCTAAACCCGCTTTGTATTCGCCTACTCATTCAACGGAGCCCCGGTAGTTTGATGGTGGGTTGTCTTATGATGACCCCCACCTGGAGGTCATAGCTGACCCTTATTATTTCCCACCGCATCACTGCCCCCCACCCCAATGATGACTATGAGCTCTATATCGGACACTTTAGTCCCGCCTGATCCGTCCAAATCGGCGTTTTTGGAGTTTGGCGGTCACGGCTACCACGGACACCAGCAGCCCTCCCCCGGCCTGTCCCACAACCATTACTCGGTCCACGGTCTGCACGCCGTCGGACCTTCGCAGCACGACGGGCCCTTCTCCTCCGGAGCATCCTCGTACGGTCGCCCACTGGGATACCCGTCCTATCACAGCCCCGTGAGCGCGCACCACCCCGGGGCCTACCTGCCCTATCAGCACGGGAGTCACGGCGGCGCGCTAGGACACACCAGACTGGAGGATGCGGGTAGGTTTACACAGGAAAAATCTGGAATAGACTATTCATGTTCGCGCTTCTCTTTTTCCTCCAGTTTGTCACCAGCTCCTGAATATTGACTAGGTGAATTCCGGGCTAACGATCACACCGGGCATTTATTTCAGGTAGTGTTGAGTTGAAACGGAAACCGCTCAGATGTTTGACTTTATAGAGTCGGGGCTTATTTGTTTTTCCCTGGGCCCATCCGTGGTTAAAAAAAATATGTTTTTCATTAAATACTCTGTGTTCCGTCTCAGATAAATACCAATGTGATGACCCAAGTCAAAACGATGCTGATTGTAAACATCAGAGAGGACATTAAATGAAACAAGACGCACGAAAGTCAAATATCAGGAAAAAATTAAATTCTTCACAGATGTCTTCTTATTCGGCCCCATAAAATACTTGAAGTTGGTCTATATTATATTAAACATGGGTAAAAATAAGCTGCAGTGCAGCTCAATAATTAATTGGCTGCATACACAGGTCGGCCGCAGCGTCATGTTCGTGTACTTTGGGGTTGGACGGGGCTCGAGTTTAAGGCTTGCAGAGACTTTCTTACTTTCCACAAGAAGCAGCTGACACCGGCCCTGTGGTGTCCCGCAGCGGCCCGCAACCTGCGCGCTCTCCATATCCACAGCCTCAAAACGGAGCCCACCATGTTTCTGCTGCATGCATCCACACCGACAGAATCTAACAACAATATTATTAATAATAGTAATAATAATAATACATTTTCAGGATTCCCTGTGTGTAAAGATTTAAATTTTCTTTCAGAATAAAATAAAACAGAAACATTTGACGTCAAAAAAATTAAAATAATATTTAACATGACTTTTAAACATTTACTGTTTTTGTTGACATATTTGAAAAGTTTTACAAATAAGGCCCATGTAAGGAATATTGGTGACCACATGAAAATTCACTGCAGATGGTAGCTGTTATATTTGATGGGCTTCATCTTATGTTTTAAAAAGCTACATTATGCAATAAAGCAATAAAAACATACCATCCCCCAATTTAATGATATAAAAGAAGAAATCCAGATTATACTGACAAATCTAAAATAAATATAATAATGCTATTATTATAATAATTATAATAATAATATAGGCCCCTTTATACATTACATACATAAATTACATATTATCTCTGCCAAAATACAATAAGAAAAGATACATGCAACTAAAAGCATAAAGATCTTTAGTGAGAATTAGTATAAATACCATTCAAGAGCTGTTCAAAATTGTTAAGAACATACTTCCACTATTTATGCACACATACACACAATAAAAATAATATAAACTACAGTCTCCTTACATGTAAATAGATGTGTGACTATGTGACTTTTTCATTGAAGGTGCCGTGAATCACATGGTCTACAGACACAGCATCAGCACTTTTTAACTGGTCTGTCTCTGTATTTTATAAATAAATATTAAATGTCACCACAAATGAAACATCTTCAGCGTGTTCACAGATGAGTAGACTGACTCCAGAAACACACTCGACATTGTTTTATCACCGTATAGTTCATAAATTTACCATGAATTTAGGATGAATGTGATTTTGATCTGATGACATGTAAAACAAGGCCTCATTGTCACAATGCCGGATCCAGCTATTGGAGTGAGAATCTGATCGATACCCGATATCAGTTTTGAATTGGTGCATCCCTAGGCTGTAAATTTAAACCCTCTTACGTTTTCCTCTATAATATGAACATCTTCCTGCCTTTGTCTTCAAAGTAGCCTGTGCGTTCTCGTCTCTGGTTTCGATGCACGGTGCACGGTCCTCTGTCCTGAGCTGCAGCTCAGTTACAGAATCTGAACGTCTTGTGGGGCCTTGGCTTGTCTGCAGCTGTTCCTGCCACTGCAGGCTATAAGCTGATGTCATAACAAAAATCAGCATGGGCGAACATACACACTCGTATAGCTTTCTTAAAAACAGACAAGAAGGAAAAAGATCACTGGAGCTGTAAACCTCTTTGGAGACGATGAAGATGATTTATCTTCGAGCCTGCATCCTTTCTCATAAAGTCATTATGCTCATTTTACGGCTTTCTCATCATTCCATGTTTCATAATAGTGACCTTTAACCTGTTGGTACATTTCATTTAGCAACATTAACATTTGTGCTCACAGAGTGAATCATCATTTTGCATCACACAATATTACAAAAAGAGAAGCCTCATATTTATATTCTTAAATAAGCCTTATATGAAGCAATATCATTACAAACTGGACATTTTGTGGTTAAAGCTGAGATGGTTCAGGTTAAATGCATAGTTAAACTTAAAAAAAAAATTATATTCATACATACAACTTTCCACTGAAATGAATGTGTTTCTGTTTAATCCCAACAAATTCCATCACTCTCTAACAGAGGCCACATGTATTGTATAAAAATAGACCTGCTCCTTTCTGATTTTACTTTCATATCAACCATTTATGCTCGCCCTGCCTTACTATTGTTGTGGATTGGAAATTCTGATTACTTAGAAAAACCACATATGACAAGGAAAACAACACAAAATGACTTTCATTTTTCAAAAAGGTCTTAAAAAGTGTGACAGACATGATTTGTGGGTAAAAAAAAAAAGATAAATGTGGTTTCCTTGAAAGAATCCATGTTATGTTGATGGCAGATGACACTATGTCACTGATGTTGTTATCTTTTGCCAGACAAACGTATATGACCCCACTGAAATCCCAGTGTCGATGTTTATCCGAGGAAAAAATTCTGCTCTCTTCCTTCCTCTCCTCCAGAGCACGAGAAGCCCACGGCAGTAATCGGGAATGGAGAGGTGAGGCTCAACGGGAAGGGGAAGAAGGTCAGAAAGCCTCGGACCATTTACTCCAGCCTGCAGCTTCAGGCGCTCAACCAGCGCTTCCAGCAGACCCAGTACCTCGCCCTGCCAGAGAGGGCTGATCTGGCAGCCAAACTGGGCCTGACGCAGACCCAGGTACTGTTTGATGGCACACACACAGACACAAAACACAGGATCTAGACTCCAACTTAGAGATTTTTTTATGAAAGCAAACAAAAAGACAGAAAATCAATGAATATTTCATACTTACATGGGAACTTAAATTGCTGAAGGTCCAAAATAAAAATATCTGTGACAACAAGAGTCGTAAACATTTTTAATAGGCAATAAGTGGCAATTTCTCTAATTTGTAATTCCCCGCCGTGAATTGAGGAGGGGGATGGAGGGATGGAAGGATGGGTTCCGGATGAGTCCGTCCATCACGTTTCATGGCCGGAGCATAATTCAAAAACAGGTTAATATTTTTTTTACATTGCACAAACACCGATCACAACATGAAGTGGTGCCTTTTGTTATTTTGGGATTTTCGATTTTTACTTTTTTGTTTCCATGGTAACAAGTTGAATTTAGGATCATTCGTAAGTGGGATTTGTCTCAGATGAATAAAAACTGTTCAGTATTTTTCATGAAACTTTATGTACACTCCCATCATGCCTCTTGATATTTGGGGATTTTTTTAAAAATTGAACTGTTTTTAAAATGTGGAATTAACAGGGACAACTTATTGATTCCATTCTTCAAACTTAAAGTTAGTTTTCTACAATATAAAACATACCTTTAGCTGGGACAGGAGTATTTCATGCTTGTATTTTATGCTTTTTCATGATAATACTTGACTAAGGATAGTGTTGCTAAATACTAATAAACACCTAAGTTGCACATGGATCATAGCTGTGACCCTCAATCATTTTCACTATAGCAACAGGTGTCTTTGTTCAATGAAATACACTAATGGCCGGGGATCCTGAGTGTTTCATGCTTATTTATTTGTGCATGACCTCACCATCATCTCTAAAGTATATGATACACTGTGAGGAAGATGCCTAAGCCAGTAGTTTGCAAATTGTGGTCCAGGGACCCAGGGGTCCTTGAGTGGGTTCCAAGGGGTCCTCAACAAAAAGAGAACTAATTTATTTTCACAGTAATTCCATCCATAAGTAACATGACAACATCATGTATGACTATTTTGGTCATGGTTTCAAATAGTTTTTGTAACAAAACAATATTCTTATTAAATGGGGGTCTGTGGTCTAATTTGTGTCCGTTTAGGGGAAATAGTGGTGAAAAGGTTTGGGAACTGACCTTAGCTATGACTGGGATGCATGACCACAGCATAGATATATTAGTAGAGCTATACACAGATCAACATGCTGATTAACTGTAGACTCTGAATGTGTCATCTGGTTCACAGTGAAAGTACAATAAAGCCAGTATAAAAGTCCAAACAAGCAAAGGTGCATTCTTATGAACTGGTGTCACTACCGCCTGTCATTACACACTAACATGGACTCACATACTTAAATGTCATAGAAATCCGACGAGGCACGATGAAACAACAAGGCCCGAGGAGCCCGTCGTCAGAGAGTGTGTGTGTGCGTGTGAGTGTGTGTGTGCATACGCTGTTGGGTGTAACTGTGAGTGTACACTTACACTCATTCAGATTGGTCCTCTTTCCCTCTCAGCGCTCTCTATTTGTTTTCTTTCTCTCAGACACACATGTACAGTAACAGGCAAATAAAAACCTAATGGCCGCCATTTTGTCTGTTACATGAAGTCAGTGGATGATGTCAGGTTTGAATAGGTCGAGTTTTTAGCCACTTGCTTCCTTCATAAGAAGCTCTGGGATTTCCCTGTAAATAATTCTCTTATTCCTTTATTTTGCTGCTTTAAACACTCATAGCCTGAACAGAACAGATATTAGAATTTTGCAATAATGTCCATCTTCTAATAACTGGACTCCTCTTTTTTCCATATATGAATGACAGATGTAAACAGTTTTAACCTGAGATAAAACCACAAACAGAGGGCCATCAGATATTTTTGTGCTTGTGTGAGTTGGCTGTTTTACGACTGCAGAGATTCTGGGTCAGTCTCTCTGACTGTTTCCTCATTTCCTGAGCATCTTTAATGTATTAAAGAAATGTTTAATTTGTGCCATTAGCATCCACGAGCGGAAAAACACATGGATTATCTCATTATGAACAACATCTTGTTCCAAAACAGTGTTCTTAACATCCAAAGCCGTCATAATCCTGTTTACAATGCACATGTTAAAGAAGTGAGAAGCAAAGGTTTTGAGTACAAAGCAGGTGTTCTATTGAAGAAACATTATAAAGGATTGTTGGGAATACCCCATGTGAAATACAATACATGCATGTTTGTGTGTGTCTGTGTGTGTGTGTGTACTGAGTATATATAAACAGCTGATGTCATTAGATGAACGACCCTAATCCCGTATGAATTAACACACAGCTAAGTTTACACTGGCGGTAAGAGGCGATCTGCTCGTTTGCCTTTGCCTTTCACAGTGGCAAAGTGGTTTTAAATGTGGTCTTCTGTAAGTCACATCTATGATTACCAAAGAAGCCCTGTTTTTAACCTCTCTCTCTCTTGGAGCTGTTTTGGATCAAGAAAAGTGGGCTTTGGCTGATTGTATTATATTATTTTACAGTGTTTCAACGTTCGACTGATACCAGAGGGCAATTACAGGATTAGTGGCTGTAGTTTGAGGAATGCGGACACATTTCTGTGGGTTTGGAATAGAGAATATGGGTGCTTCTTTTGCCCGGTTTCTTCTTTTCTGTCGATCCTTGCCTTGTTTTCGTTTCCTTTTCATGGACAAGTATGAAGATGAAACCCCTTTTCATTTCATTTTATTTATTTACTTAATCAGGAAGTTTCATTGAGATCAAGATCTCATTTGCAGGTAGCAAATGGTTTGCCTTCTAAAGGCCCATTTATGCTCTACATTAAAGACGGACTCGGACACGGATCCAGGTACGTTTTCAGAGAACTTATGGATACGGATGAGACGGACAAAATGGAGCAATACCACCAGATTGGGGGCAGTGTAGATACAATTCAAGCAAGGCATGACAAATGTGTACAGACACAACGCAGAAGAAAAAGGAGAAGTGAAAAAGTGAAAAAACTCTGTCCTCATGTCTCGATGTACCTAATGGCTTCACAGACCACCGCAAAGTACATTGTTACCTCCACTTTTACCTCTTTGTATTTACTAGGTACATTATCACAACCTCCTCTGATCATCGCCATATTTGACACTTCACTGTCCTCCTGCGGTTGTATTGATGTCGATGTAAAGGACTTATGGGGGTATGTAGGCATTGACGGATAGACCGTAGACAGACGGATGTATCCGTTTACGTATGTAGAGGGAGCATAAATGGGTCTTAAGAGTTATTTTGTTGTAATGACCTAATTGTGACCTTTAATTTATTTATTTATTTAGCAAGTTATTTAATAGTTAAAACTCAGCCCGATCACTTTTTCTATTCACTTCCACCACTCACAGTTTGCTGGACTGCTCCCAGACAAGACATAGTCCAGTGCATAACCTCTAGTGAAAACACAGCCTGATTCTGTATCACCTTGGGTTTTGTAGAGATCCAGTTAAAAAGGTTCATAAGTGAGCTTCAGAGGTGCTGCTACGTGGTTCTTGCTACCTTTGGACAGAACTAGGCTAGCTATTTGCTATCTGTTTTCATTCTCTATGCTAAACTAAGTTAAGCTAAGCAGCTGCTGCCTGCAGCTATATTTACCACACAGACAAGACAGGGTTATCAATTTACTTACCAAGCGCTCAGCAAGAAAATGAATAGCTCACATTTATAAAATGGTGAACTATTCTTTCACTAGCCTAACCATAGCCTTACCCCTAGTTTATTCACTATACCACAATCTATGACTAAGCTGTAACCTGATTGCTTAGATCTCTGAATGTGGCAACGTCACTAAAAACTGGGCAGCAAGAGGTCAGATGAGGGAACAAGTTATGAGTCATGAGCTTGAAAAACATTTGTGGTTCATGTACCCAGTGAGGAACTTTCATAATGGGCCACCATCTTGGAGCGCAGGTTGTATTTTCAACTTTGCCTGTACATGTTGCATACAAAAAACGTTTGTGGAGTCATTATATTTGTACTCTTTGTTTGCTTAAACCTCCAAATTAAGCTTAATAGTGTGTTCACACTGAACGCAAACACTTGCTTTACTCTCACGAATGTGAGTTTACTCGCGTCACTCATGTGAGTCATGCAACAAAAGCATGCGACGAGTCGATAGCTGGAATAAAGTAAAAGACATATTTTCATAATTTATCAGATAAAGCATCTTCCTTGCTGTATGTTTTCCAAGCCTCCCTCTTTTTCGTCCAATCTTGATTGGTGCACAAAGATTCAATTTATTTGTATAGCGCTAAATCACAACGAAGGTTATATCAAGGCACTTAAAAAAAAGAGCAGGTCTAGACTGACTCTTTATTCTTAAGAGACCCAACACTCCACCATGAGCAGCACTTGGCCACAGTGGCGAGAAAAAAACTGCCTTTTAACAGGCCGAAACCTCGAGCAGATCCAAGACTGGGGTGAGATGAATGGCACAGCTCCACATGTCCACATACAGCTACTATAAGCTTGTCCTCTATTTCTGCATCAACGTCCTATTGTATCCAGACATGTGACGTCTGGAGAATCTCAACGCTGATAGGCCTTCACCATGCCCCATTAGCAAATGTTTGGTTAGCAATGTTGCTAGCCTTAACTTAACCATCTTATGTTATTTGGCATGAAGAAATAATAAAGACATGACGTAAAAAAAAACATAATGCAGTTGGGTTTTTTTATAATCTTGTTACAGACTTTTAATGACGTGCATAATTTCATTGTTTTTTCATCGGAACAGCTATAACTTTTACATTTTTATATTTGAAGAGCAATTTTCATTAGCTGGCTATTTAGTACTAAATCTATAGTTGATATTTTAGAGTTCAATTAAGCATTATTGATAAGTGAGTACAGAAAGGATGAACATTCTAATTATGGCCATTTGGGGAAAAATAGATTACGACATTAAATTAAATTAAATGTAACACAATATTGTGTTTTGCAGGCTTGTCGTCTCTTTACTGGTAAATTAATGGACGCACAGACCAGTTTGTATTTAAACCTGCAGTCATGCTGCTCTGCTGCCATGTCAGCTGTAATTACTACCCTAGTCTGTGCATATGCAACTGTATAATAAAAGCACATACAGTATGTATTGTGCACGGACACATTCCTTGCATGCATGCACATACACACACGCATGCATCTACTCAAACATATGCAGCTGATGTGCATTGTCATACACACGGAAACAGAAACACACACTTGAAGATAGTGATCACACACCATATCTCTATCCTGCCTTCATGCCATTAGACTGGCAGCCAACCGCTGACCACTTTCCATCTGAATTGCTCGTGTTCTCAGACGCAGCTGAGAAACGGCACGTAGCATCGTTCCAACATTTTTCCCTGAAACTCTCACTCCCTCTATCTCCCACACTCATACGGATCATACAGCTTAAAGCCCCCCACCAAATGGTCTCCATTTATTTCTGAAATTCTTCACAGGACACTGCTGATTTCACCCAGGATTCAAGAATATGCATATGATACGTAAGATTTGGTTGAATGTATTGTTTTCACACACATACTGTCCAACCGCACTCAGTGGCACCTGGCCTGCCTCTCTGCCACCCTCCTCCCCTAATGTTGGTGTCATTAGTCGCGCTCTCAGGGTAGCTGTCAGCTCCATGTTGCTGCTGGAATATGACACCAATAATTACAGCAGAAATCCTTTCACTGAGGTTGCATTAACTTTACGCGCTGTTGAATGACTCCTGGCCTTAAAAACTGCGTTCCTATGGCAAGCCCTTTTAACATCTCTTCAGGAGCAGTATTACCAATGCTACATACCAACAACTGCTTTTAGGACTAGTAAGAATTTTGTCAACATTTCCACAATGCCAAATTTGATTAGGAGTAATTGTAATTTAAAATATCTACAATACATTTCTCACTCGTCCAAATATGAATGTCGACATTTAAACAGAAGTGTTCTTTGTAGTTACCTGTAATTACAATTAGTCAACTTGTACCATTTACTTCTATTGAGATTCAATTACAGATAATATAATCAAAATTTAACATCCATAATGTATTTTTGACTTGTTGCAATTTTACTGATATTTACATATGACATTCTCGATTCTCACCCGTGGAAATGTTAATTGTTGATTTTAACGATTCACTTTTTACCAATGGTAATGACTTTGAATTGTGACTAAATGAAATTACATTTACGATATCTGAAACTGTAACTTGTGAAAATGATATTACCAGTACAAGCAACAACTATATTTGAGATATCTACAGTTCATTTTCCAGTTCATTTTTAGATATAAGAAAGAAGTATCCACTTGTCAAAATGGGGATCTGAAATGAACATGGTCATTTCTGCAACATATCTGGAACAGTTTGTTCATACATCAGACATGCAATTATCTGAAATGGGAAATTACATTTTCACAAGTCAAATCCTTGTGAAAATTGAAAAGTAGATATCTCTAATTATTATTATTAATAGTGAAAAAAGAATGAGCAATATTGTAATAAAAGATACCTGTATTTCAGTTTTAAAAACTTCAAATGTAGGTTTTGCAACTGAAAATATGTTTTACATCATCAATTTTTTTCAGATATCTGAAATGAGCATTTGAATCAGTCAAAATGAAATTTGCACTCATGAAAACTCCCTATTAGTCAGCCCTAGAAGCAGCTTGCCACATATTCATCACTTTAGGTTTTCTTTTGTGAACTAAAATCGAGGTTACCGTTACAACTAAAAATAATTTAGAACTGCAGGCACTGCAGTTTTATGGCTGTAATTTTGTAATTTTTTTTATATTAGTCTATAGAGTATTTGGAAGAGGGGCGTACTTTTGGTCATCACTGTTACAAGTTTCATTATTAAGATTTCTGATATGGCTTTCTTTTATTATTTGTAGAATTTATTCAACCTAGAAATTGGACAACGTACAGTAAGAGTTTAAAGTGTAATTACAAGTTTATTTCTGAATAACAATGTAATTATAAGGGTATTGCAGATTTATGGAGTGACAGTTTCATTTTATGTATTTGCCACCTCCACGCTAACTCCAAAAGGGCTGTGATTTACGTCAGCAGATACCCTGGAACAACAGAGATCTAATTAAATGTCAAACTTCACTCTGCATTGTTTCTTTGAGTGAGAAATCTGGTTGCCTTTTTGATAATTGAGTAAAGGGATATTTTTCCCACATATTCAATTAGACCATTCTGAAATTAGATTTTTTTTATAGAATCACAAATTTTCCATGAACCACTTCAACCATTTTCATAAATACCCATAAAATCGTGGGGTCATAATTCCCAGGACTCTCAGCCTAAAATAGAAAACAATTTTATCACCCAGAATGTTTTTCTGTCTTTTTCCTTCTCTTTTATCTTTCTCTCCTCTGTTGTGCAGCGCCAGGCCTTCGGGCTCTCGCTTCTCCTTACGGTGCAGTTAAAACCTGTTTGACACAAAAGTATACTTCACCGACCGCGTGTGATTATTTATGATTCACGTGTCCCCGCTCGGCTGACAGGTTGCCTGAAAGGCATGTTCGTGTAATGTAATGCTCAATTTGAAAGCACGCTAGACACAGACAACCAACGGCAGTGATATGAACACACACCTGAATCAACTAACCACAGCAAATGATTGAAGGCATATTTAAATCATATATTCACATATTCTTATAGTGTCTGTCGCTGTCACACACATCATATTCTTATGACTGCTGCGATTTGTGTTTTAAAAATTAATGCACATTTTACAATTTAGACATTATCATTTTATACAACATTGGTATTTACATTTAACATTGATTACTTTAAGTATATTAATTGTGTGGTCTGTGTAGCTCTCTTTCATTACTTTTAATTTCAGTAGCTTCCATTCATACACTATCAGCTGCTGTGTCAAAGGGCTTTTCCAAATAAGCATCAGTCAGGCTGGGGATGACAAATTGTCGTAAGTAGTGGTTGCATAGCTATTAGTGGCACATTGTGAGCATCGCTGGAATTAATTTCTGTCATCAAAGCTATGTCTCATTACCAGAGCATCAAATACTGCTGTTTTGGCACATCCCTCAATGTCTCATCGAGATGCAGAAGATACTATTTAGTCTGGATGAGACGCACCATGATGACACATCTGCGTTGATATGACACGATCAGAGCGATTCCACAGCGTGACATAGTTCCTGTCCCTTGTCAAACCAAACCTCACAGATTTTTTCCATAAACTTAACCACGTAGCTTTTGTGCCTTTACCAGGAGTGCTGTTTCATATTAAGCCTGTGTTAGAATGCTTTGCACCTCACACACAGATGCTAGACAAGGCTACATTATGCGTCTGAATGAGACACGAGAGGCAGGTGACAAAGCAGCGATACCTGACAATCAGGAATAAGAACAGTTTACAATGGTAGTGCTATATTTCAGTTTTCACTTTGCAGTTTAATGTGGAGGTGAAGAAATGATGTAAGGTTGAGGAGGAAAGGAGGAACAATCGATCAACACAGACTTCTTCAGACCTTAGGGACAGAGAAAATCATCTACCTTACTTGCAAGTTGGGGAATTCGGCACCCAAGGAATTTAATGTTGAACATCATCAGAGACCAATCACAAATTTTCCACAGGTTCATAGTTTCCTGTGCTGGCTCCCTAAATTGGCTCCTCAGTCATGAAAACATTAAGAACCCCTTCAGTAAGGATGAGCCATGTGTCTATTGGAAATCTGTGTTACACTAATTTTATCATATTGAGTATGATGGTAGCTTTAGCTCCTGCAGTATCACCAACTAGTCCTAAAATATTCTGTGATATCCAGAGGTGCAGTCACGTTATCGTAGTGTAACTACTACCTAATGCTATTTCTGTCTGTGACATTATTGTTGGCTTGCTACAATATAACCTATTAAAATCATTTGTTTGTCTGTATGGCTCATTATTACCTAATGGTTTATTGCATTATTACCTCTAATGTTATTTCTAGAAGGTGTGTTTGTGGTTGTGTGTAGTATCACCTCATCATAATTTATCGTTTTAATATTCTTGTTACTCATGTAGGTTGCTGCCTCTCATTAGCATGTCTCTATCAGGGCTAAAATCATGTTGTTTCCTGATTCGTGCTCTTCTTTACTGATGTACTGTTCACTTGCTTTTAACTTGAGAGAAGCAGTTAAATCTTCCTTAAAAAGAATATTTTAAGGAAGATTAAAACAGTGGACAGCAGACAATGTGTTAGCAGACAATGTGTTACTATAAATCTGTTGACAGAAAGTAAATATTGAATGGTTCTTGATAATTAGCTTAGAGTTAGCTTACCTATCAATAAATGTCAGGCTCCTGGCCTACTTGTTGTAATTATTTGTTCTAGCAGTGACCTTTTCAATTAAACCCTGCCACAAACACAACTTTCTACAAACAACAAGCTGTTACAAGTGGTGCCTTTTGCTATTTAGAAACTTTAATCATATCTTTTTTATTTTCATTGTTACAAGTTGAATTTAGGCTAAATCCTTGAGTAGGATTTGTCTCTGATGAGGGTTTCGGAGCATAACTCAAAAACTGTTCAAAATGTTTTCAGGAAACATTATGTACACATCTCCCATGTAATGTAGAAGTGCATTTTGATATTTTGGGAATTTTAAACATTTTGGGTTCTTTTTATTCTGAAAATCGAATATTTTCTCTAATATGCAATTAACAAAAGTTTAAATTAACAAGGATAACTTAAATAACATTTTTCTAACTGTCTTTCCTCAATGAAATGCACCCATGGTGGAGGACTCAGGTATTTCATGCTTGTTGTTTTTGGAATTGTGGATGCACTTAATCCATATGTTACATTTTTTCCTTTTAAGAGGCGATTACATTAGTGGAAGAGACTTGTTATGTTAGCTAACCTTAGTAGCAGAGACCTGAAAGCTTGTAATGTTAGCTAGTATTGCTAGCAGCGACAAAACCTGGTAATATTAGCGAGACTTAGAATCAGGTAATGCTGGCTATTAGCTAAGTTATTAGCAGAGGCGTAAAAACTGATAATGTTAGCTAACGTTTCTAGCAGAGACTGGTAATGTGAGCTAACATTCCTGGATACTTAAGAGCTAGTAACAATTGCAAATATTACTAACAAATTATTAATAAAGCAGTTCAAGCAGGTAAATCAACTTATGCAGAGAGACTTTGAGGTGGCAGAAGTTAACTTTCATCCGTCAGTAATGACAAAATGTGATGTCCTGATATGTGCAGGTCATATAAGAAGACCACAATGCACTTGAATTGTTCATCCCTCTGTCTGTTTTTTCTGTCTTTTTCATAATTCTTTGTTGGCAGCATGTAGTAAACGTGGTCATAGTTTTTGTAACTGTTTGATACTGTTTAATTTGCTCCAGTCTTGTTTTAAGTATGGAAAAAAGTTGTCAAATTATATTTTAGTTTCCGTTGACAACAAATCATCCAGGAATTTAAAAAAGAGTTTGACAAATCAATGACAGACCAGCATTAGCTGCTCAGTGATATTAGTTATATATCACTGATCAATGACCTAAAAACACATCACGGGTCAATAAAATGAATATCCAGATTGTCTGGGGCTTTGGAACACTGACCATAATCACAGGGTGTACAGTTTAAGTCTGGTTAGTGTCTCCTTTACCACACACCATGAATATTAAAGCTGACATTTTTTCAGAGTACGTATAGACTCACGTTTAATGTGAGTATTTTCTCTCACTGTGTGGGAAAATATCTAATGAGATGCATTCATTGTACATCGACTGTCTGGAGAACCACATTGTGTGAATCAGTTCCCCATCTATCAACTCTTTCCCTTTTCTTGTGCTCCAGGTGAAGATATGGTTCCAAAACAAACGATCCAAATACAAGAAGATCATGAAGAACGGGCCCTGTGGGCCTGAAGGAGACCACCTCGCACCCCCACCACAGTCCTCTTCCTCTCCATGCTCCTTGTGGGACATAAGCATGGCCGCCAAAGGCACACCAGTGCACTCTGGAGGATACATGAACAATTTTGCTCACTGGTACCCCGGACACCAGCAGGACTCCATGCCAAGGACTCAGATGATGTGACAGACAGGAAGACACAACACTTCAGGACAAATAATGGATTTATACAAACTAATGGGGCATGGACATTTTTAAGTCTGAACGGCTATGGAAGCAAAGATGACATAACTGGCAGAGCTCAATTGCAGAGATATGCTAGTAAGTTCATTTTGAAAATTGGTACAACTCAAATCTACTTAATTCATGCAGTCACAAAATTTGTCACCAGGACTGTAGGCTTTCCATAAAAATGGGGTAGACCTGGCTATGTGATAGCACTTTTGCAACCATAGCATTATAATCCCAGGAAGACTGCTAATGAACATCCAATTTGCTGTCAGCTAATGCTGTGAGCTAAACTCTACCAAAAGTCATCTTGTAACCTTAATTAGCTGTACATTTGCATCTGTGATTCTGGCACATCTTGATAAGAAGGCAACAATGTGGCTCATATCTCATTGGCAGTGTGATTAACAGGGCTAAATTAATCAATAGCTCAACTGTTAGGTTTGAATGCACAGTTCTGATCTGAGAACTGAGCATATTGTGTTGCACTCTGCAGCAAACTGAAAAAAATATGTTCTAGTCACATTATGTTTTCCACCTATATTCTGTCCCATCCCTTCTCTTCCTCGGATTGGCTCTGACCCTGGCATTGAAGCTATACTGCTATGTTCACACAAAACACATCAACGATGACAAAATTAATCAGAATTTCTGGCTTGTAAAAGTAGAAGTCACAGTATCTGGAGGCACATACAAACAGCTCTGGCTGTCCACATACAGCTACCACAAGCTTGTCTTCCACGTCTACATGAACATCCTACTGACAGCTAGACGTGTGACGACTGGAGAATCTCAACACTGATACGCTTTCGCATCACAGCCTCGCTAATTTCTTGCTGAATTGAAAATGTTCAACTTACGTGAATACACAGTTACTCATTCACGTAATTCATGTCGCCTAATGCAAATTTGCGTCTAGTCCCAGCTTTCCATTAAATTTGTATGTAATGGCACCTCACAAAAAATTTGTGTCGTGTTCAGTGTGAACGTAGCATAAGAACATAGCATAGTTAGCATAGCAGAACTTCCAACTACAATTAAGCCATGCAAGTCAATAGCTGGGCTAGTTAACCATTATGAGTTAACCATTATCAGAAATATGGGTCTTTATGCTTTTATTGTATTCTCTTATTTGATTGTATTTCACTGGTTTCATTTTGTTTGTTATTTCATTGTCATAGTTAATTTGAAGTTCTGTATATTTGACACCTCCCATCAAGTTTTAAAGTGAGACTGTTACTTTTTATGTGAACACCAGCCTTGGTCAAAAGTCACTGTTACAGGATAAAGGTAAATGCCAAAACGTAGCCTACCTTTACAGCAACAGTAGATTAGAGAGTATTAGCAATCCAAAGTTTTTTTATGTTAGCTAATGTTAGCCATAATAAGACACTTGTCATCCAGAATAATGGTGCTGCCAAACATACTAGGTGTTGGCTATTGAACAAAGCAAGGTTTGTTTAATTGCTTATGAATTCAACTTTTCATTTAAGAGAGGAAGAATTTGTGATTTCTTTTGTCAAAAGTTAATTTAGTCTAACTTTACACAACCAGTCAAATTATTTCTCTTTCCAGAGGTGCTCTGCCTGCCTAAATATTTTTGATAAAGCTAAAATTCAAAGCTAGTGTCATTCTTTTGTCTCTGTTTCTGGACATTTTATGTTATGTTATCTTTTCAGGTGGTTACTGTGGGGAAAGTACACATGTAAAAAGGAAGGGTTCCTCAGGGTTTATCCATAGTTCTCCTTTATGGAACTACCATATATTGGTTCAGAGGACCCTCTGGTTTGCAAACATAAAAAAACAGATCAAATTAAAGAACTAAAGAAAAGAATAAATGTTCTTTAGATTCTGATCATGTGTATTTTATAAATTCTAACTAGTTCTAATCAGTTCTGCATAGCGTGTAGACCTTTAAAGAGTCATTATGAAACACTATCAATGGAGGCTCTGATAAAGTACATGAACAGGCCCTTTTTTGGTAGCCTACTTATATCTAATGTTTTAAAGTTTATGGGAAATAGGCACTGTATTGACATGGCTACTTAACTGTATGAGTCAAATTTTATGTATAGATTTTTTTCATAATAATTAAATATTTAAAACAGAAAAAGAACAAGCCAAAATAAAAATGCTATAAATGTATATATATACTGTAACATGTTACACCAGGTCATTCCAGGCTTGTGCAAAGATTTTGTTGTTCTCTTCATCACAAGCAAGTGGATTTTATTTGGTTAGTCTTTGGAGGTAAATGTGTGATTCTACACTTCCGATTGCTAACAATTCGCTTTTATTTTCTTTTTATTCTCTGATGGATTTTGGTGATGGTTGCTGTCAGTTTCAATGTTTCATCCTATTTTCCTGCTCCCCTCCTGAGACCCTCTGAGATGGGAAACTCCCCATGACCTGCAGTTTACAGTCATATAAGTGAAGATCTGCCGACTGGAATTTATTCAACAACCTCTTAAAATACCAAATTAATATTTTGCCAATAATATATTGGCTGTGGGTCAGGTTGCACTATATTATCTGAAATAAATCAAACCCAGTGATCATTGCCACCTATTTGATTTTGTTTATTTAAGTTAGACCCAACAGTGGAAATAATTTGTTTTCGCACATTTAACTGATACTAATATTACATTTAGGTTTCAATTATGTGTAAAACAACATAATTCTTCTCAGGGTAAGGTCTCTGTGTACTCCAGTGTCCTGGAGACATTTTCTCTGAAGTCATAAATCAGACAAATCGGGTCTTTCGCCCCGCGAAACATCTGGAAAAGCAAAAGGAGTCTCAAACATTGTCAATGATTTTATAAAATGACCATGTCAATTATAGGTAATTTAGGACACGGCTTGTTAAATAAAGCTTTCACTCTGACATTATAATTATCTGTAATTGTCTGTCAAGGGAATATCCCTCTAACTCAGGCCCTAAAAGTAAAAGGCTAGGAAGTAGTGGATTACATCTGATGGGATTACTGAAGGCTAATATATTCACAACAAACTGATCTATTGAGTGAATATTACAAAAATTCATTCCTACATTACTTTATTATGTACAGGTTTTCTTCCCAGGGCTTAATTTTAATACTCCTTTTTGATAATATGTAACAGGAGGATTTTTTAGTGTTTTTTCTCAAGTAAAAAAAAAAAAGAAAACTACTTAGAATATATTCAATTACTGTGTTAGTCCAGCAATCAGGTCACTGTTTCGACTGGTCAGACTAGTGCAGGTTAATAAAGGTCATGTGTCTCTGAGAGAACTCATGTACATTTATTTCTGTTTGAAAGGTCATAAAATTATTCTTTATCAGCAGAAAAACCTTCATTGATTCACTGCTAAACAATGGAATGAAATGTCTGCAGCACTAACGACCATGCCCGGAAGTCATGCTATACATCAGCAGAGCGGAAACATTAGTATCATCATGTAATGATTTCAGGGTGCTTCGTGTTTTAGACTCAAGCCTCTGTTTGCTAAGTCAATGCACAGTGATTGAATCAGTGCAGCTGGAAAAAGAAGACGCAGTAGGTGGGGCTAATGAAAAACAATGAACTTTGTTGGTGGTCTGTGGACGAGCTCATTGGCTCAAGCTCTATCATGGTTAAACATTAAGTTTTCTTAAGATCCAGAAAACAAATGCCAGCATTACTGCAGTACATATCTTAATGCTTCCTGTACTCTAGTGGGCAGCAGTCTTCAGATTCCTTTCTAAAGTACTACTACAGTGTGAAAATACTACACGACAAGAAGTAAAACAAGGTGTAATGAGAAAAATTTACTTTAAGTATCAAGTAAAAGTAGGCTGTTCATTCTGCATTACTGTAGGCTACAGTGCTTTTGTATCACTGGCAATATGTGTGTGTTGTATTTCCTGCTTTAGATGTTAAAGGCTGAGCTCATTTCAACTACTTCATACTGTATACTGTTGCTTAGTTCAATGCAAAGCAATGCATAATTCTCTGTTGGTAGCATTGCTGTCATGTGAAATGCAAGTATCTCTCCTGAGCCCAGAAAAGCAGTTTTTAGCTTTGTGACAAGTCATCGTCCAGCTAATGGAGGAGCATCTTTAAGTGGCTTATTTAGCTCAAGAGGTCGGAGACTTTTGTCAACATAAAGGATCACGTCATCCTTCAGTTTATCACAACCATTCAAAATCAACACAAGCTGTCACATGTAGTGGAGTAAAATGTTCAATATCAATCAGACGTAATGAAGTAAAATTATAACATTTCATAAATGGGAAATACTCAAATAAAATACAAATGCCTCAAATTTATACCTAAGTAGAGTAATTCTTTAAAGGTACTTAATTAGATTTGACTTATGTAGCATTACTGTACTTTAGCATCTACTGTCCTTCAAAAAAATTCTGGATTCAGATGATTGATGGATGAATTGTTCTATGGGCCGTACCCTACCTCTCCCAAATATCAAAGTCTGCTGATAACGTTTTGAGTAATCCTGCTAACAGACGAACCAACACCAGTAAAAACATCGCACACGATGTTAACTCTCACCATAGGCGGGAAATGATGATAATAGGCTATTGATTAAATTCAGCTGCACCAGTGGAGTTAATATCAAACTGATCATTTAAAGTCACAAACATTGATGAAGAAAATTATTATTTTACAGCAAACTGAGACGATCTAAATATTATTTACATAGCAAATGCAAATAAAAACTTCATTGAAAATTAATTAATTACTTGAACCCAAGTGTATCCTGTACAGGTTTTATAAGCATCTTTAATGTATTTTATTGACAAATCTCACATTAAATGCTCCTTCAGGTGCAACTCATCCAACAGCAAACAGAAACTTGTTGTTGAATTTATGTATATTTATTATTGAATTGTTTTGTAGCAGCATGGATACATAAGCACTATATAAACAGCGGTAAGATACAGTATAAAGCCCTTGTCAGAATTTATCGCTGTTTGTTTCACTGTAACTCCTCCTTTAAGACATTCACCACCAGTGCAGAAACAGTTAAAGGCACAGTTCACCCAAAAACCAAAAATGTAGAGCTATTTATCCATCGAGATTGTTTTGGAGATTTCAGGTGTAGAAATGTCCATCTTCACTCGAATATATAGAATTTAAAATCCTTCTCCTCACGTACAAAGCCCTTAATGGTCAGGCACCAACATACCTTCAGGAGCTCGTAGTACCCTACTACCCATCTAGAACACTACGCTCCCTGGATGCAGGGTTACTTGTCATCCCTAGAGTCTCCAAAAGTAGAACAGGAGCCAGAGCCTTCAGTTATCAGGCTCCTCTCCTGTGGAACCATCTTCCAGTCTGGGTCCAGGAGGCAGACACCCTCTCTACATTTAAGAGGAGGCTTAAAACTCTCCTTTTTGATAAAGCTTAGAATTAAGGCTGGCTTAGGCTAGTCTTTAGCTCTGCTGCTATAGGCCTAGACTGCTGGGGGACTTCCCATGATGCACTGAGCTCCTCTCTCTTCTTCTTTACACACTCATGTCTCATTAATTCATGTTACTAACTTGACTTCCTCCCCGGAGAAACATCCACTGATGCCAGTGTGTTCATAATGCTGGTACATTCACTGAATAATACCCATTAATGTCATGGACCACCAGTGACTTTTATTAATTTATTCATTACATTCATCAACTCTCCTATGTGCGTGCATGTGTGTAGGCATACAGGGGCGTGGCCTCACAGTGGCTCGACTCCTCTCCACTCCTGAAGCTCATCACCTCATCACCTCATCACCGGCAGTATAAATACCGCGGCTGTCACTCCACTCATCACCAGATTGTACTGCAAGTTACCTGGTAGTATAGCGACAACCTCTGAACATCGAAACTGTGTATCCCTAGTGTTTTTGTCTTTTGAGAGTTGTTCCACTCACTCGCCCTTTTTTTCCCTTTTGTGCTCAGGAGACCCACACCGAGCCTCTAGTTCCCCTACTGTCTGCTACTCTCCTTAGCAGCATCCTCTGAGGATCAGCTCGGACTCAGCCTTGGTTCTGATCCATTCTGCCACGACCTGCCTCTCCCACCCCCCCAGCCACATTAATATATAAAGTTTGCACTTACGACGTTACTGGTTTCTGAGTCTGTTTCTGGGTCCAAAAAGACTGAACTTCAACCTTAACAGAACAATCTGGTCAACATGGAGCCCACAGACCCAGACGCACTCAGACAGGCCCTCTCATCACATAGTTCATTACTCGGCCAGCACGAGCAGATCCTTAAGGAGATTGTGGACAGACTCCAGTCACTCTCCTCCAGTGTTAACCACCCACATGGACCAGATTGTCAATCCTCCCACGGCTGCTGCTGGCCCTCCCTCTCCGGACCCTCAGACTCTCCCCACTCTAGCCGCTCCAGTCCCGCTACCAGGTGAACCACACCTCCCCGTCCCCGAACGCTACTCCGGGGATTTGGGGCTTGTGGACGGTTCCTCCATCAGTGTGGCCTCACCTTTGAACTGCAGCCACATATGCCTCAGATAGAGCACGTGTAGCTTATGTTGTCAGCCTTCTGTCCAGTAGAGCGGCTCAATGGGCTACTGCCCTGTGGGCCAGACATTCAATGACATGCCATTCATATCCTCTATTCGTGGCAGAGCTGCAGAAAGTTTTTGACCACCCCGTTCAGGGGAAAGAAGCCGCTAGTCAATGACTCTCCCTCGATCAGGGCTCTCGCTCTGTTACGGAATATGCTGTGGAGTTTCGTATCCTTACAGCTGAATGTGGGACGATTTGGTCCTGCAGGCGGCTTTTACTCACAGGTTAGCAGAAAATATCAAGGACGAGTTGGCCGTTAGAGATGAATCACGTGATCTTGGCTCGCTGGTTTCCCTAGCAACCAGATAAGCCGACCGCCTTCGTGAATGCCGCAGGGAGGAGTCTAGCCGCAGCAAAGCCTCCCACCAGCCTCCAGCTGGATTGTTACATCCTTTTCCTGTCCCAAGCCTTCCTTGGTCACACATCGCTTTGGATTTTGTCACAGGTCTGCCCCCCTCGAAAGGTAACACAACTATTCTAACAATCATTGATCGTTTTTCCAAGACTGTACATATTGTCCCACTCCCTGAGCTGCCCTCCGCATCAGAAACCGCAAACCTCCTCGTGAAACACGTGTTCTGCGTTCATGGAATACCGACGGACATTTTGACAGGCCGGGGACCACAATTCACATCACAGGTATTGAGGGCTTTTTGTCGGGCATTGGGAGCTACTGTGAGCCTCTCTTCAGGATATCATCCACAGTCTGATGGACAGACGGAGCGGGCCAATCAGGACCTGGAAACTGCTCTGCGCTGTGTCACTGGCCGGCATCCTGGAGCATACACCTGCCTTGGATTGAATATGCTCATAATTCGCTGATCAGCACAGCGACAGGTATGTCCCCGTTCATGGCCAACTTAGGTTATCAACCCCGCTGTTCCCCGCTCAGGAGGACGACCTAGCGGTTCCATCCGTCCAGGCCAACCTGCGGCGCTGTCATCGCATCTGGACAGAGGTCAGAGCAGTTTGTACTGCAGCCCGGAATCGACGCTGGGCGGATCGCCACGGAACCCCTGCCTCCGACTATTATCCCGGACAAAGAGTTTGGCTCTCATCCCATGATATCCCCCTTCAAGTGGATTCCTGTAAGTTGGCCCCCCGTTTCATCGGTCCATATGAAATTGAAACGGCCATTAATCCCGCCTCTGTGAAACTGAAAGTGCCTCCTTGAACATTCATCCCCCTTTTCATGTGTCATTGTTGAAGCCCGTTTCTTCCAGCCCGCTCTGCCAACCGGCCAAACCCCCTCCACCCCTCCGGGTCATGGACAACCACCCGGCGTACACGGTACGGAAGGTTTTGGATGTCCGTCATCGAGGCAGGGTTTTCAATACCTGGTAGACTGGGAGGGGTACGGCCCGGAGGAATGTTCCTGGATCCCACGCAGTTACTTTATGGATGCTTCCCTGCTCAGAGACTTTTACACAGAACACCCGGACAAGCCTGGTAGGGCGTCAGAGGTCGGGGTCCTGTCATGGACCACCAGTGACTTTTATTAATTTATTCATTACATTCATCAACTCTCCTATGTGCGTGCATGTGTGTAGGCATACAGGGGCGTGGCCTCAGTGGCTCGACTCCTCTCCACTCCTGAAGCTCATCACCTCATCACCTCATCACCTGCAGTATAAATACCGCGGCTGTCACTCCACTCATCACCAGATTGTACTGCAAGTTACCTGGTAGTATAGCGACAACCTCCGAACATCGAAACTGTGTATCCCTAGTGTTTTTGTCTTTTGAGAGTTGTTCCACTCACTCGCCCTTTTTTTCCCTTTTGTGCTCAGGAGACCCACACCGAGCCTCTAGTTCCCCTACTGTCTGCTACTCTCCTTAGCAGCATCCTCTGAGGATCAGCTCGGACTCAGCCTTGGTTCTGATCCATTCTGCCACGACCTGCCTCTCCCACCCCCCCAGCCACATTAATATATAAAGTTTGCACTTACGACGTTACTGGTTTCTGAGTCTGTTTCTGGGTCCAAAAAAACTTAACTTAAACCTCAACACATTAATGCTCTATGAAGATACAGATTATAAAAAATAACTACAACACATTAATGCTCTATGAAGATACAGATTATAAAAAATAACTACATCCAAAAGTATTTTAATTACATATAAAACTTCTCTTCATAAATATAAAGTCGTCATTTTTTATTATGTGTCTATTATAAGTAAATAAAAAAAGTAATAGATATGTTATTAGTGATTCAAAAAAAGGACCCAAAATACAGACAAGGTATGCAGAGACAAGGTATAGCAGTTCAGTGATTTAATAGTAAATTCAATCTTAAACAGGCAAACAGGGTCCACAGGCCAAAAACAGGGAAAAACACAAAATCCAATGAGCAGAAAAAACGCAAGGATGTTCAAAAAACAAACAATCCAATAATTCCAGGGTGGGGCAAGGCAAAACCCAAAGCGCAAACAGAAACAACACAAGGAGAAAACTTACATGGAGCAATTCAGGAGATAACAGAGCAGACACGGGGTAAAACAGGTCTGGCAGGGCAAAACCGGGCAAAACAGACAAACTGGCAAAGTCGGTAAGAAACTCACAGACTAAATACATGGGTAACGAGAGGAGATGGGGAACAGGTGGCACGGGGAGGAGGAGACAACCAAAGACAGGTGGGAATGATCAGACAATCACAGAGGAGGGAAAATAAAGAGGGAAAACGAAAAGAGGAAAACATGAGGAGGATATAATAATAAACTAACATAAACACAGAAGGAAAGGGAACAAACTGGAACTGAAATATAGAAGACTAAACACAGACAGAGGAACCATAAGGATAAAAAAGATCACAAGAAAAGAAGACAGGAAGTGTAAAGCATAAGACATGACATGGAGAACTCAACTTCAAAAATGAAACAGGAAATGGCAATCTAAATACAGAATCATGAGATGATAGGTCACACTCAAGTTTTTTTTATTCTCTTCACATTGACTGACGTTGCATTAAATGTAACTGGTTACATTGAACTTAGGTATTAAAATTAGATGGAATTTTTATATAATATACTTCTTAAAATGCTAATACTGAATTCAATGTTTTAGGCATACATATATATCTCATGTAATAATGTGTTTTTAGATAGTTTTTTAAAACATAAATATATAAAAAAATGACACGGTGGCGTAGTGGTTAGCACTGTTACCTCACAGCAAGAAGGTCCTGGGTTCAAATCCCACTGAGGACCTGGGACTTTTCTGTGTGGACTTTGCATGTTCTCCCCTTGTCTGCATGGGTTCCCTCCAGGTTCTCCAGATTCCTTCCACCACCAGAAACATGTAGTAGAGGTGAACTGGTGACTCTAAATTTTCTTGGTCTGACATGGGAGGCTCTCCTCCTCCTCTTAAAACCAGTGAAGACAGTTGTGTGGAGGCTTTTTAAAAGAGAAACACAGGTCAGGAGGGAACCTCATCACCGTGCAAAGATATCAGTATACAATGAAATACAAATGACATCACTGACATTTCCGCCAAACCCTCTGTGAAGGTGTTGGGTGAATTTGAAAGCGGTCTGGTACAACAATTTTGGAGGAAATCCGATATCTGTGTTTTTGGACACTGTTCTACTGTCCCTCATAGCCTCATTTACATTTTTCACATCTTTGCTTCTTCCCTTCTCCTCCAAGAATCAAACGTCTCTTTCAAAAAGCCAGACACTGGAATTTTCAGAAGGCCCCCACTTATTTAATCCTCAGCTCAGACCAGCATCCTGCTGCCTCTGGCGAACTTCACACCATAGTTTTATGGAAGACTTTGCTTCACAGACTTCATACATGTTGTATTGTCCTAATGAAGTGAAGCCCATCTGGGGCAGAGGGAACCTGGCAACCCAGCGCAGTGAAAAGCAGAGGGCCTCACACACAGAGGTACATAGAGATGAGGTGCATACTTTTAGATTATGAGGTGTGGATTTTGTTCCTTATCTCCTACAGCGAAGACATGTGTAGGTCTGTTCACAGAGCTAGTATGAACAAGAGGAATGATTACTCCACCAATAAACCTCTGGCATGTAAGATTAATGTTAAAGATCCTCTCCAGACATGTTGTAAGACATAAAATACTACTCCTTATTTACTGATAATAACTTAATAAACAAATTAAAGCATTGACAGTGGATGACATAACTAGACACTTCATTAAACCAGCTTGATCTCCATCCAACTGGAAACATTATTCTATGATGACCGCAACAATAATAAACCCAGAACTCTTATCTACAATCATTTGTTTAATGTAATGGAGACCCTTTTCTGACAACTTGATGGAAAATAAAAATCTGTAAGTCATTATAATGTTATCAAAAATAATTACCTTTTATCTCAAAATACAGAATACATATCTCATTAGTGTTGTAATATCTAGGTCATTATTTTAAGAAAGACTATCAATATTTTTTAGATACTAAGTCATTATTTTTGAGATATGTCATTAATTTGAGATACTATGTCATTATCTTGAGATATTGTGTTTACATTCAGATACTAAGTGATTTTTTTGGTATACTTAATTGTTGTTTTAAGATATTAAGTCCTTATTTTGAGATACAAAGTCATTATTTTTTAGATGGTTTAGATGGTTTTTATTTTTTAGATGGAAGTCCTCATTTCTCATCATTATTTCAAGATAAAATGTTGTTATTTTCTGATACTGAATGATTATTTTTGAAATATTGAGTTGTTATCTCAAGATATTAAGTCCTTATTTTGAGATGTTCATTCTTATTTTAAAATACATAGTCGTTATGTTTGAAATTACGGTACTTATTACGGTTATTTTAAGATATGAAGTCCATCTTTTGAAATACTAATTGTTTCAAGATACTGAGTCCTCTTGAGGAATGCTCATCTGATCTACTTCAAACTTGGCATATGAGTTGAGGGGGCCCAAGGAAGTCCAGTGTTGAATTGGGTGCAATTTGGATATGGAATATGCTCAATATTAACAAATGTAGAGTAAACAGGCAAAGACTCTGTGCTCTGTGTCGACTGAATTCGACATGTCCTCACCAACCTAAACAGCCGACTTCTCAAGAAAGCTGCAACCAGATGCCACAGGCCAAACGGCCCACTCTGAAAAGGCATGTTTAGAATAAGCACTGCACAGGTAGGCATAAATAGGCTTCCTTAATAACCTAATCAGGTTTCCTGTACTTTTAACTGAATTTAAAGTTATTAACAGCTAGTGATAAAATTTAAATGGGAGGAAGAATAATGGTAAATGGTAAATGGACTGTACTTCTATAGCGCTTTTCTAGTCTGACTGACCACTCAAAGCTCTTTACAACACAAGCCAGCATTCACCCATTCACACCAACATTCATACAGTGGTGGCATTCGTACCATGCAAGGTGCCACCTGCTCATTGGGAGCGGTAACCATTCAAACAAACACTCACACACCAATGGAACAGATACTGGGAGCAAACTGGGGTTCAGTATCTTAACCAAGGACACTTCGACATGTAGGCTGCAGGGGCTGGGGATCGAACCACTGACCTTCTGATAAGTGGACGACCGCTCTACCACTGAGCTACAGCCGCCCGAATAGAATATAAAATAGAATATAAAAATTTTTGAAATGTGTGAAATTGAAATATATATTTTATAATTGTCCAAAGCATTTCTACTACTTCATTTGCATTTGTCAGTAGGTATTTTACCATGGAGCTTCTCACCATGTTTGTCTTGTCTTTTGCTCTTTGCTTGTGTATAATACAACTGAACTTCAATGGATACCAACATGGCCATACGCAGGATTTTAGAAATACCGAGGTCCAAAACCTGAGCTTGCTACAGGGGGCCCAGAAAAAAGTTTTGATTCTCATATCTGACATTTGGAGGGCAAAAATTAGATAACAACAGCTTTAAAATTACGCTGGTGAGCAGTAGCATAAATTATCTGTCAAGCAGTATTGCATGAGAATCAGGTTAAATGTTCCAGTGAGATCCGCCCCCAACCATTTGTTCTCTCTTTCCCTCTGTATTCACCACCTGTCCCTTCATCTGTGATTCCTCAACCATCTCTCATGTCAAAGCATATTAAAAAATAATTAAGTGAAATTGTACAACTTATACACCTTATTTATTTCATCTTTGTATTAGAGTTTACGTCATATTGAATTTGAATTATAGAAATGTGCCTCAAACTGTACATAAACATAGAAAGATGTGTTATACAATAATATAGTCAGACAATTATAATATATTATGACTCTATAATTAGCTATAGGTTTGTGTTGTTGTTACAATGAGGTTTGTGTATAGGTTTGTGTTGTTATATTGAGTCTATAGGTTTGTGTTGTTATATTGAGTCTATAGGTTTGTGTTGTTGTTACAATGAGGTTTGTGTATAGGTTTGTGTTGTTATATTGAGTCTATAGGTTTGTGTTGTTGTTATATTGAGCCTATAGGTTTGTGTTGTTATATTGAGTCTATAGGTTTGTGTTGTTGTTATATTGAGCCTATAGGTTTGTATTGTTGTTATATTGAGCCTATAGGTTTGTGTTGTTGTTATATTGAGCCTATAGGTTTGTGTTGTTGTTATATTGAGCCTATAGGTTTGTGTTGTTATATTGAGTCTATAGGTTTGTGTTGTTGTTATATTGAGCCTATAGGTTTGTGTTGTTGTTATATTGAGCCTATAGGTTTGTGTTGTTATATTGAGCCTATAGGTTTGTGTTGTTGTTATATTGAGCCTATAGGTTTGTGTTGTTGTTATATTGAGCCTATAGGTTTGTGTTGTTATATTGAGCCTATAGGTTTGTGTTGTTGTTATATTGAGTCTATAGGTTTGTGTTGTTGTTATATTGAGCCTATAGGTTTGTGTTGTTGTTATATTGAGCCTATAGGTTTGTGTTGTTGTTATATTGAGCCTTTAGGTTTGTGTTGTTGTTATATTGAGCCTATAGGTTTGTGTTGTTGTTATATTGAGTCTATAGGTTTGTGTTGTTGTTATATTGAGCCTATAGGTTTGTGTTGTTGTTATATTGAGCCTTTAGGTTTGTGTTGTTGTTATATTGAGCCTATAGGTTTGTGTTGTTGTTACAATGAGGTTTGTGTATAGGTTTGTGTTGTTATATTGAGTCTATAGGTTTGTGTTGTTGTTACAATGAGGTTTGTGTATAGGTTTGTGTTGTTATATTGAGTCTATAGGTTTGTGTTGTTGTTACAATGAGGTTTGTGTATAGGTTTGTGTTGTTATATTGAGTCTATAGGTTTGTGTTGTTGTTATATTGAGCCTATAGGTTTGTGTTGTTATATTGAGTCTATAGGTTTGTGTTGTTGTTATATTGAGTCTATAGGTTTGTGTTGTTGTATTGAGCCTATAGGTTTGTGTTGTTGTTATATTGAGCCTATAGGTTTGTGTTGTTATATTGAGTCTATAGGTTTGTGTTGTTGTATTGAGCCTATAGGTTTGTATTGTTGTTATATTGAGCCTATAGGTTTGTGTTGTTATATTGAGTCTATAGGTTTGTGTTGTTGTTATATTGAGCCTATAGGTTTGTGTTGTTGTTATATTGAGCCTATAGGTTTGTGTTGTTGTTATATTGAGCCTATAGGTTTGTGTTGTTGTTACATTGAGCCTATAGGTTTGTGTTGTTGTTATATGGAGCCTATAGGTTTGTGTTGTTCTTATATTGAGTCTATAGGTTTTGTTGTTGTTATATTGAGTCTATAGGTTTTGTTGTTGTTATATTGAGCCTATAGGTTTGTGTTGTTGTTATATTGAGTCTATAGGTTTGTGTTGTTGTTATATTGAGCCTATAGGTTTGTGTTATTGTTATAATGAGCCTATAGGTTTGTGTTGTTGTTATATGGAGCCTATAGGTTTGTGTTGTTCTTATATTGAGTCTATAGGTTTTGTTGTTGTTATATTGAGTCTATAGGTTTTGTTGTTGTTATATTGAGCCTATAGGTTTGTGTTGTTGTTATAATGAGCCTATAGGTTTGTGTTGTTGTTATATTGAGTCTATAGGTTTTGTTGTTGTTATATTGAGCCTATAGGTTTGTGTTGTTGTTATATGGAGCCTATAGGTTTGTGTTGTTATATTGAGCCTATAGGTTTGTGTTGTTGTTATATTGAGCCTATAGGTTTGTATTGTTGTTATATTGTAATGACTAAAGAACATAAATCTCTCCATTGTTTAATGTGATCAGGTCAGTTTGTATTGAACAACACAGGAACATAATGCTGATCTTATCCTTGTCACAGTGTGCAGTACCTGCTCTTCCTCTCTCATCATCTTCATCACCTTCTCTCTCTCTTCCATTTTAGTCTGTGTCAGTGAATGTTAGCTGACGAGCTTGTTAATTAATTCACATCAACCAGCCGGCATCCTGATGGACGGCCACTGTTTAACAAGAGAATATATCAGGATGTCTGTTACTGCCAGCCGCATATTGCTGGTACATTGTTGTTGGGGCTATCAATAGGGGCAAATTTGGTTATTAGAGTATGAATAATGATTATTAAAAATGATCATTAATTTAATAATGAATTTGATATTATTACTTAAATTAACAATAATTACGGCGCATCACCCTGGAAACAGGGAAAAATGATCATTAATCATCAATTGAATTAAATATTATTATTAAAATTAATAATAATTACGGGGCACCACCCTGGAAACAGGGAAACAATAAACCAAATTCTGTTCAGTCTCAAAAGAACAATGACAGGGAGAGTACAAGCACGCATTTAAAACAGTATCAATGCAAAATAATACAAACAACTCTCTTTAAAATATACATAGTTTATTAAAATTAACAATATCGATCTTCTTCGATCAATACAACTATTGACAATCAAAATACATGCAGGTACAAGCAAGCATATATGTGTGGGTGTGTGTGTGTGTGTCTCTGGGTGTGTGGATGTGCTTATGTGGGTGTGGGTGTGTGTGCATCTGTGTGTGAGAGGATCTGAGAGAGAGAGGAGGAGGTACGTGACGTCACCTGAAGAGGGGGGTTGCATCACGTGGAGCGAGTAGCCAGAGAAGGCCACGAAGTTTGAACACTGGCAAATGGCGCTAGGGGCTCACCACCCCCTTAAATTTGAATGAGTTTATGTGTGTGTGTGTGTGTGGGTGAGAAGAGAAGTAGAGAGAGAGAGAGCAAAACAGAGGGAAATCGCAACAATCGAAGCACAACAATCGGTGATTAACACTGTCAGCGCACAATAACATAAAGGCTAGCTCTAACAGTTTAAAGCAGCAAAAACAGCAAGTCCACAATACACAAACAATCTACTCTGCCCAGACTTAAGCCTCTTACTTTGTTGAAGAAGGGAAGCTGGTGAAGAGGTCCTTTCGTCCTTTATGGTCCAGCTCGGTCCTTTAAGTCGCGGGTCTTGACGAAGCATTGTGTTGCTCTGTTGCCGTGAGATTCAGCTGATCCTCGGCTGGACGGCGTTTAGAGCACCGTCAGTGGGCTCTTGCAGTGCGGTGGAGGAAAACAGCAGGGTTGATGTGGCTGATGAAACACGGGGTCGTGTCCAGTCCTTTTGTCTCCTATGAAAACGGTATGAGAGCGCTCCGTGCATTATACCGTGATCGTTACTGGGGAAAGGAGACAGGAGTGGGCTGCAGCTTGAGTGGCGCAGCGCCGATCCTTACAGGAGTACAGAGCAGCTAGGAAGGGAAGAGGGAAAAAGGTGCTCCCTTCAGGGGCAGATGTGGCTGGAAGCCAGGTGAAGAGCAGGAAGCGAGGAACAGACCGAAAGAGAGAAGAGAAGAGGGGTTCCGACCTATATATTCTTGGTGACCTCAGAGGTTCCTCACGGGTCTCCTCCAATGAGAGCCAGGAGTCTGGTGAAGGAATTTTACACCTAGGCTGCCTGGCAGCCTGAAAAATGGAGTCTTTTGTGCTCTATTGTCTTAGAGGTTCTAAGAGGTTATAGAGGTTCTTCTGGTCTTATCAGGCTCCTGTAAATGCATGTAGGCCTGAGTCAGGCTTTGTGGAGTTTACAGGCCTTTTTTTGTTTCAGGGGCCTGTATCATGCGGCCCAACATTGTGTATGTATGCTTCTGTGACTTGAGGTGTGAAAGGCATTATTGGCCCTGGAAAACTGGAAATGGGTAGTGTACCTGAGGGCTTATACGAGGAAGTGGGAGCTGAGGCTGCCATGCCCTCACAAGCTCTCTGCGGCCAGGTGAGGTTAAGGGCGGACGCCCCTGCTGGCACCAAGGGCCCAAACACGGACCCAATCGCACTGCTTCAGGCTGGGTTGGGCACTGAGGATCTGAGGCTTGCTCTTCGCATGAGAGAGGTGGAGCTTGAGACGAAAACCCATGAGGTTGAGCTGATGCACCTCCAAATAAGGGCTATGGAGCTGGAAAGACCTCAACCTCAGAATATGTCGACCCCTGTGAGTATGCGTCTTCCCACCACTCCCCTGAGCAGTTTGATGTGATTCGCCGTATTGCTTTAGTGCCACCTTTTAGAGAAAGTGAAGTTGGTTCATACTTTAATGCTTTTGAGCGCATTGCAGCAACTTTAAAATGGCCCAAACAGGTGTGGAGCCTCCTGCTGCAATGCAATGCAAGCTTGACCATTGATCAAACCCTTGACTATGATGTTGTGAAAGCCACTGTGTTGCGTGCTTATGAATTAATGCCAGAGGCATACTGCCAGAAATTTCGTGGTTGTGAAAAATCTGCCAACCAAACTCATAGAGTTTGCGAGAGAGAAATCGGCTCTGTTTGATAAATGGTGTACTGTTAGCAAGGTACTACGTGAGTTGATTTAGTTAGAAGAGTTTAAAACCTGCCTACCTCAAAAATTGTTGTTTATTTGAATGAACAGAAGGTGGAGTCGGTATCTAAGGCTGCTGTGTGTGCAGATAAATTTGTGTTTCTTTTCCCTCTGTGTACCGCGAACTCAAAGTGTGAGCATTGCAAAACCTTTGAAAACTCCACCCAAAAGCTCACAGCGATCGAACATGTCCAGTACATTGCCTCCCAATAGTCTGGGGTGTTTTATTGCCATGAGAGAGGTCACTTTAGTGCAGCCTGCCCTGTTCTCCAGCATAAGGAGGAAAATCAGAACTCCAGAAAGCCTAAAAGTGAGCCTAAAAAACGTTTGTGCAGTCTATTCCTGCTCTGCCCTCAAATCAGCCAGATTCTGTGTTGTCAACTCTCTGCTCAGATGAACCTGAGGAAGATGAGGTGGATGAGCTATACAAACCCTTCATAACAGGAGGTTCAGTTTCTCTCACTGGAGAAGAATGTGACCAAGTACTGGTCACCATACTGCATGACTCTGGAGCAAATCAGTCCTTCCTGCTGTGGACTGCGTTGCCTTTTTCGTCCCATTCATTCATTTGGGGTGGAATGCAGTTCAGCAGGTTGTGGTACCTGTGGTACCTTCCGCTCACAAGTACACGCTCTCGCTCATGATCCCATTGCTGGTCATCTAGGCATTAGAAGACATACCACCGCATCCTGTGTTACTCTTCCTGGCCAGGTTTGAAGTCTCATGTCACCAGGTTTTGCCGCTCTTGCCATGTATGCCAAAATAGTGGAAAACCCAACCAGACTACATGTAGTCTCGTACATTCCTCGTACATGTCACATCCTTATGTTATGTTCCCATCCTCCTAGACTGGGATGTAACAATGTCAGATGTCTGGAGAGGAATGGTACTGTATGAACTACCAGCAGTCAACTAGTAAACTTCTACAGTGAACTGTGTCATGCTTCTGTGGATGCAGTTTATTCACAGAACAGGGAACCACTGTGTTGAACAAAGAGCTGTGGTCATTCACTCCACCCACCCTGACACACACACACACACACAATGGCGCTGGAGATTAAAAGAGGAAGTCAGTGATCTTGGCATTGATATCTTTGCAACACCAATGTTGAGTTATTTTTGTTTCACAATGTTTATTATATACACCTCGGAACAGAATACCAAGGTCCAAACCACTGTGACCTCAATGGTGTGTATGGCCATGGATACCAACTGCATCTCAACAGGCCAAATCTTTTTTTTCTCTCTCTCTCTCTTTTAATCTGTCTGCATAAATATTTCTGGTTTATGCCAAAATAAGTATAAAAAAAACATTTTTTAAATTATATGCAGTTTGATCTTGCAGCAGATAAAGATAAGTTTTATTTCCGTGTATGTGACCTACACCAGCCCTCTTTGAAAAACTAGCCTATTGCGTTTTATTTGGAACTAATACCTATCTCTCATTAAAGAGGGTGTTGATCCACCATGTGTGAAACACAGACAAAACAAGACACACAAGGACAAACAGACAGGGAACAGGTCAAATCTTTACCACTTTGGTGAGGGGCCCATCATTTATTCCCCACCTCTAGACCAGTTTGCAACCAGTTTTTGTCTGTGTGGAGTACCCTGGTTATACCATTAGCCCCACCCTCTAGGGGGTATGCTTATGTCAGCAGGTGCCGTTGTCCTCAATCATACAGTGGAAAAACTAAACACATGCACCGTAGTCAGATTATTAACCATTAAAGCATAACAGACAGGAAGAATCAAAGCCCCTGGTTTGACTTCATTACATTCAACAGGGACACATTGCATGAACTTAAGAGTTTGTGGCAAATGAACTCATCTCACCCTCAAGCAGAGATTGTGATCTTAATCACCGCCTCTTGTAAATGGCGGCCAGATGGACATTTAGCCTGGACAGTGTGTGAATGTCACGTACTTAATGAGGAACCAGATCTCTCTTGGTTCATTAAAACCTCATTTGCAATACACAGTATGTGTGTATGGATGTATATAGTTTTGAATATGTGTACTTTCACCTGTATGGTGCTTACCTCCTTCAGATTATTATACATACATGACAAAAAAATATATTTTGAAATTGGGTTTAAAAATCTCATGATGACAGAGGGCTACAAGTTCAGTGTTCTTTATCAATGAAGGAGGCACCTAATAATTGTTTTCTACTCATGGTTTTATATTATGACATACAGTTTTTATCATGTCATTGGCAGCCTAGAGACTTGAGATTGAAATGTGGGCTTCACGCCATTTAGTGTTTGTATTTGTCAACATATTGAGAATATTAAATTATCTTATTACTTTGCTTCAATAGCTCCCCAGCTTTACACCAGATAAGCATACCTAGCTCAGCAAGGCCCATCATAAACAGCCCACAGTACCAATCCAGATCGGTTTTATTCTTCTATCAATAAAATTATCTTTAATAAATACCACAGATTGTATATACTAAGATACAGATCCATCACACATACAGTGGCTGTAGTAGAATTTACTGTTGGTGTGTTATATCCATGTATTTAGTGCGTAGGATAGGGGATAATGATGCTCAGTAGTGTGATGACATCATCTTTTCATGCTGAGGGCAAGAAGGCAATAAAGGGTTTTGAATTAAACATCTTCCCATATGTCTATTAAGTGTGTAATCTCCTTTCAACGTTGCTGTGATCCTCCATATTTAGTTTGTCCTCCATTGTTAACTGATTCATATTGACTTAACAATAATCCTTGAAGGTTGAATCTGAAGAAACTGGACTTCTGTTTAGGGTTTAAAGACGTTTCACTTCTCATCCCAGAAGCTTCTTCAGTTCTAACTGACAGATGGGGAGTTTCAGATATTTAGGCCCTGTTTACACGACACAGTTTTTGCTGAAAACTGAGATGTTTTTTCTTTGCGATTTCAAAACCTTCTGCGTTCACACGGCATCGTTTCTGAAACGATTCCCGTACAAATAGATCCGTGAAAACACTGTAGTCTGTTTGCCAAGGCAGTAGTTGGTGGTGTAACTTTTCAAAATCAACACCACAGAATAAGATCACAGTGGTGGATCAGCAAATCTACATTGGAGGAGCGTAAATAAACTCAACAGAGTCTGCAGCACAAACCAAACCTGACAGTTCAACGTTATTTTTGTTGTTGTTCTGGCCATAGTAGGCTGTTTTGCTTGTTTGTCTACACTGATAAGGCTGGCAGGAACCGTAATACACATTCGTGAAACACGGCTGTGTCATCATCTTTTTCAGCCAGAGCACTGTTTTGCCCGTTTACACAACACAGATACAGTGACGTTTTGAAGATTTCCACTCTGGAGCCCTTTTTCAAAAGTTTGCAGTTTCAGTCCCCGAAAACGCTGGTCTCATATAAACGGATGGCCAAAACGCAACAAAATGTTTCCGTTTTGGGGTGAAATGGTCATCGTGTAAACAGCCCCTGAAAGGTATACTCCCACTCAGTATTTTCCCTCTCAAGGCATGTGAAGAGTACCATGATATTTTCATTCAGTAGGACGAATGGTATTCTACAGCCCGATATAACAGTCATATTTTTAGCACAGTGGAATACAGAGAACAATTCAGATTTTAAGCCAGTGAGGGGCGAAAAATATGATATATATATCACGTCTTCCCCAAGGGCTTTGCCAGATTTCTAGGCCACGCAAGGCCCCACGCGCATGCACGGAAGTTTCAAATCTGCGATCAAATGGAGAACATGGATAAGAGAAGGTGGGGACAACATAAAATAACAGATAGTGTGAGGAAAAGGCGTCAAGTAGCTGAACGAAAGGAACGGAGAGCAATACTGGTTAATACTGGAGAGCAGAAGGATCGATGGGAGCTACTGAAATCGAAATCTGGACACGCACAGCTGGCTTATGCTTAAGAGACAGGAAGCTGCAGGGAAAACGGCTGCCAGGTAGGAAATCCAAAACAAACCTACCCATGGAATTCCTTTTCATTAGGCATGTTTTCATTTGAATTATGCATTGAAAATAATAAAATGATATTTACTAACTGATATGCAGCATTTTGGGTGGAATGCATTCTGTACGCCTAGGCTGTTACTTGAGTGGGAGTATACCTTTATACCTAATACCTAATGGGTCATCAACAGTGATGTGAGCATCACATGTGAGTTCAGTGGGAAACAAATACATGTTTTCTGATTTGGCCATTCACACAGTCGTCACATCAGCAGGAATCAGATACAAATCTGATTTAAGACCAAAATGTTTTGACTTAAATTAAATTTTCAAAAATTCAGATTGGCCCGAATTAGAATGTATCAGATCAGATGCACGTGATTTAACCTAATACAGATCAGAATCACATATGAGCAAAAGAATATCTGATTTGGGCCAATTTTGCATGCATTGTGAACATAACCTAATTATTCTGGGGCTAATACTGGGTGTCTGCTAGAAGACATGTTCAGTTAAATTAAGATTTAAGACTTAAAATGTAATTTAATAGATTTTTCACAATCATACTGACCAAAATATGAAAGCATGATCTAAAACCATGAGAGACGATATGACCTTGAATAAATAATTTTCTGTACTCCCAGCAGTAATCAAGAATAATTTAGAATGCTTTTAATAAATAAACATGAAGTCAATTAAAGCAAACTATACTGTAACTGAATTAACAACAGAAAATGGATGAATGGGTTAATAATTTTTTTTTAAACTTCTTTTGTCCTTTATGAGACGGTGATCTTCTTGTTCATGTCGCTGCAGGATTGATACAGTTTTGCTTCAGGTCTGATGATGCTGACCAAGACCAGTATTAAAGATCTCTGCAGTTGGGTACAAAAGTATGTAATTATTAACATTTCTACTTAGAGCAAGGAAGAGAAAAGATTTTGGAAATTAAGACTTTTAAAAGCCTCCAAAGGCCTCTTTCAAGAAAAAAATATGTTAAAGCATTAAAATATAATTTTAAGACCTTTAGATACGGTTTAATAGCACAGAGTTTAAATTGTTAGCAACAGTAAGAAAAAAAATATCGACTTTATTTCCATCAGATATGAGCTTCTTCAAGATGTTCGTAAATAGTGTTATTAAAAGCAGCTATCCATCTAACTATGTGTATCTAACCATATGGAAACTTAAAAGGATCGAGGTGAGAGGAAAACGATAAGTTCACACGGGTACAAACTGTTTACATAGAAAAATAAATGCCAAGCATGTAGAAGACAAAAAGGAAGTGGAGGATTAAACTCAAGAGATTCCATGAGGACAAAAATGTAAAATCCATAAAACTGAAGACTTCACAACTTGCTACTGGGCAGATGACTGCATGTGACCCCCTACAGAGTAGAAAGCAGAGCGAGAGAGAGAGATTCAGAGAATGAGACATAGAGAAAAAAAACACATTAATTAAAACAAGCCATTAACAGTGGGGGTCACTTTATATTTGCTTGTTAAAACTGACCCCTGCTGTGTGAAAACACATACACGCTAGTTTTTAAGTGGAACTGAGATGCTGCAGAGCTCTGCTTGTGTGTGAGCGAGTAAGAACATTCATACGAATCTTTGTGTGCATGCATAAGTGAGAGTCGACATATTCATTGGTTAGATCGATATATCAGGCCGATATTGGTAACGTTCCCGACTGTCAGTATATGTATGTGTAATGAGTGAGTGTGTGAAAATGCGTTGCTGGCTTATTTATTCTCAATAAGGATTCTTGAATAATTAAAAAATAAATATTTGCGTCTGGATGAGACCACATGACATGTGCTTGATAATGTCAAGACCTGACAGTAATGGGACAATGTGGATTCAAAAATGGGCACAGGGTTCGGTGTTTGCTAACTTTATCCTGTAAATTGTGTAAAAGTGAGTCAGCAACTGTTTCATGACTTGTCTCACCTAATTTGACCCTCAACAGTTTCCACAAAGCAACACAAGATGTAATCCATGATATAAAGTACACTACATTCCGATAACAACCCCACAATGTTCTGTATTTTACAGATGTGACATTACAGACCATTGATTGATCAGAGAGAATCATTCAAAGCAGTGGATGACAACAGTGTGAAGAATAAACCAGAAGTGATCCAGTACTACAACAAAACAAAAGGAGGAGTGGACACAATGGAGCAAATGGTTCTCACCTCCTCATGTAAGGAGAACACAGAGGTGGCCCATGGTGCTCTGGTACAATGTGCTGGATGTTACCACCCTCAATGCCTACACCAGCTTCACTGCACAACACCCTGACTACATGGGTGGTGTGACCAATGCACGGCGGCTATCCATCAAGGAGCAGGCAAAGAGCTTGTCATGCCACATATGCAGAGGTGCATGGAGGACATGCCCACCTCCAAAAGCATATTACTGAGTCAATGGGAAGATGTGGGGTAGAAACACAAAACGCAGCCACCACCCAGCCACAGGAGGACATCAGACAGGAGGGAGCAAGATCTGCCCCGCTTCCAAAGACAGAAAAGTAGAAGCTAGTGTTCCCAGTGCAGCAGGCCTCTGTGCAACGAGCACAAACATGTTGCTGTCATTTGTAAAGAAGGCAAGCATTGGAGGCACGGAGGCCTGAGCTGGGCTGAATGGGACTACCAGGGGCACAAAGTCTGATTGTGACTACCAGGGGCACAACAGTTCAATATCAGTGTTATCAGTGATATGTTTGTCATGTGTGATAAGGTGACAAATAAACATATTTCAAATATTAAATGCATTGTTGTTTGGTCCAAGTTACTGCTAAAATATTATAGTATTATTATAGTATGTCTTTCTTTTTTTCCTAAATCACACTTGTATACATGGGCCATTTTTGACCCATGTTGTGTACAGTATTAGAAAGGGGCTTGGATAGCTTGTGCATCAATCATACTTTTCTCATAATTCCAAACCTGATCTCATAATTTCTGGATATTTCCTCGTAATAATTTTTTTCATAATTACTAGTTAGTAAGTAATAGCCACAAGTTGAGGTATCTAATTGTTTTCTTTGGTGAAGGCAATATGCCTCTGTAATACTTTACAAATAAAAATGTTGATGGAAACAATGGCTACAGATTAGGTGTGACATGTTGTAATATTTAAGCGCCCATTAAAGGTCTACAATCTGCTTTTTTATTTCCCAATAGTTGGCATGCCATATTGGCAGCATGTGCTCCCTCTTGGCATTCCTCTGCAAAGAAAAAAAAATACAGGTGTTGCCTTTAGTATCTGTTTTCAGAAATACACATCAGTCTTAGTGCTGTGTGCTGGAGGCAGGGAAAGTAACGTCAGCTCCAAATCTTTCATGACAGTTATAAAATTGCCTTCCGCTGCTGAGTTTTTCTCTCAGTTCACAACAGTTGATGTCATCACCTCGTATCACCCTCTCCAGCCTGCTTGTGAATGCCAACAAGTGGAAGTGTCACCTCAGCTCACCTTCCGAACACATTGTGAAAAATTTCACGATGATATAAATCATCAGGCATTCATTTCCTTCAAGGGCTTTGGCAGAATGTAACTAAACACTCTGGGTTGGTTATAAGATTCACAGGATTCAAGATTCTTTCTGTGAGAAAGAAAGAATCACAAATTCACCTGGGATGTTTGTCTGTGGAATCATATGTCTGTAAGTTTCAAGAATATAAGATAGTTGTTGTTTGTAAAAACCATAAACCCACAAAGACTTCGGTTAATATCAATGTTCTGTGTAGCTGCCACAGGTTGCTACAAGTCCTTATTTGCCCTCTCTGTCTGTCTCCCATGATGTTCACATACATTCCTCTCTGATACCTGAAGCTGAGGGCGCATCACAGGAACTGAAAGGGCCTAAACAAACATGGAAGGTGTCCTGGGGAATTGGATTATGGTCCACAGTCGTTATGCTAACGTAAAATGGCAAAAAGATTTGCAAGTTGTGCTGTGTATCATCATTAAGACAAACCATGTGAGCAGGGGGTGATAGAAAAATGGTGGATAAAGATAAGCTCGTTAGGAAAACGTATACGGTAGCATGTGACATTTTTTGAATGAGGCACAGAAACAATGTCAACTAAAAAATGCAATTTAGGATAAAGACTGTGGCAGCCTGGTTGTGTTTAGGGAGGGAGAGAGAGCAAATTATTCCAGGTGTTTTGGGTTAAGAACTGATTGCTCTCTCTCCCCCATATATGGGAGGGTGATGGACCTGGGATCACTGCCATTACAGTCTGCCTCCCAGTTACCAACGGACAGTGTAAAAGTATGTGCAGTAACCTCACGCTGCACACTCAATTTGACGTCACACTTAGAATGAGTTGTCCATTAGTGTGATTCTGAACACAACCACATTCTCTTGGTCAGGAACGTTAACTTCGTGGACTCGCCGCTGGTGGTCTGGTGACACTGTGTTGACAACAAGACTTAATGAAGCTAGAAACTCCAGAGAGCCAGGAAACAAAAGTATTAATCCTACTATGGTGACGCCATGACCCGCCCTACTCTGCCTCTGATTTCTCACGTAGTCAAAGTTGATTGCTGTTCACGGCACTGAGATGTCCGTGCTGATGACAATACAAAGGTGGCTTGCGTTGGTACCGAGCAGATACTTCTACCCAAAGTAACATTACAATTACAGAAGTTCACATTAGAATAACAACAACAGAATACATTTAATGCTAAACAACCAATCACTACTGCTACTGGTAGCCTACTAGTAATAATAATGATTATAATAATAACTAAGAATATAATTCTAATGTATGAATCAACTACATGAACTAATTAGACGTTTGAAAAGGTGACTCCAAAAGTAAAAATACCCTCTTAAGCTCCAGTGCTCTGACAAATTAAATATCTGATTACTCACTATTAGATATATGGCGTACACATAATCTGGACAAGAGAGACTTGACATTTTACTCTGGTAGGCATAAATCTTTCTCAAGGATAGATTATATATTAATATCCACTGTAATGTCAAAAATGATCCTAAAGACAGAAATAGTGTACATGTCACTCTCAGATCACCATGTACCCTATTATTTAACAAAATTCCAAATTGCGCAACTCAATGGAAATTTTTACACGTCTCTTCTGCAAAACACTACTTATTGTGGTCAATTTAGAGAACCTTTAAAGGAATTTCTAGATATCAATGAAAATTCAGTCTCAGACGTTCAGATTTTATGGGATGCTATTAAAGGATTTATAAGAAATAACTCATTATCTTTTGTGTCTGGCCAAAACAGACAATAGTTAAAGGAAATCAATAGCTTGGAGTGTATCTTAGCATCACTAATCCAACAACAACATGATAATTTTTCAGCGGAATGACAGAAAGAAATATCACTGGTTAAGGTTAAGTTAAATGGAATCCTTGGAAAAAGGTCAGAGTTCTTCATTCACAGAACACGACAATTACATTACCTTGATGGGAGTAAACCCAGTTTTCTTTCTTCTTTTTTTTTCTAAATCTGTCTGCATAAATATTTATGGTTTATGCCAGCATTGGTAAAAAAAACATTTATGTGCAGTTTGATCTTGGAGCAGATAAGCGTTATTTCTGTGTGTTTGATCTACACCAGCCCTCTTTGAAAAACTAGCCTATTACATTTTATTTGGAGCTAATACCTATCTCACATTAAAGAGGTCGTGATCCACCATGTGTGAAACACTTAGACAAAACAAAACAGACAAGGACAAAGGGACAGGCAGTACTGAAAAGACATGCACTGATGATAGTGGTTTATATTCCAAACACCCCCAGCCAGCACAGAACCTAAAGAGTCCCAAGAACCAATCACCGAGCGGTGATGTCGGCTCAGCAGCCACTGGTGGGCCCAATTAACACTGAAGATCGGGTCTCAGTTGTAGTGAGAACAAAGTTTCTGCCTCACCCATCTTTTACAACGTTTGAACTATGACCTTTCACAGATACATACTGTCCTCTCACCAACTCGGGAAAATAAAAGCTTTTTCACAAGGTTTAGAATGAAAACAGAACTTTCTCTTCAATCATCCCAGGATGAAGACCCAAATGGCCCAGTTGACAAACTAAGCAAACACACATACATGCTTTACAGCCCAAGAACCAAATGGTCTACTGATAACACCTTCAATCACACAAAACTGGACTTTGTTGACTAAGGTCTCATTCACGCCCTTTGTGACCCCTCCATACCAAACTCCAGAAGACGTCTCATAAGAACAATTCCTGAACCCCTCAAAGACAATGAGAAGCTCTCTTATTAAAACTAATGTAATTTCATAATTTTGTGTTATACAGAGGTTTCTTGTGTTTTAATTTGTTATATTGAATGTATTATGTTAACCATAAATCCTCCTCCACTCTAGCTCTAGCTCTGCTGTCTCTGGACCATGCTGTAATGGCATTCCAAAGGTGTTATAAATCCTCCTGCTATCTTGGGTCTGACCTAAACAATCAGACTTAGAAACAACTCCTCTATGAGACAAAACCCAAAATTGCTTATAAAACAATGTTAAAGTCAATCAGAATTCATATAATATTACTCAGTTAGTGATTAGTGATGGGGCGGCTGTGGCTCAGGGGGTAGAGTGGTCGTTCACGGAACAAAAGGTCGGTGGTTCGATCCTCAGCCCCTGCAAGTCCACAAGTTGAAGTGTCCTTGAGCAAGATACTGAACCACAATTTGCTCCCCGGGCGCCGCGTGTAGTGGCAGCCCACTGCTCCTCAGGGATGGGTCAAATGCAGAGAAAGAATTTCCCCATGTGGGACTAATAAAGGTATCATTATTATTATTATTATTTGAATTGGTTTAGGCTTGGTTTGATATCTGTGTGATTAAAATTGTCCAAATTACAGATTTTCATTTTAATTGACATGTACCAACATTGCCACCTATTGGTTTTGAAGTAAAAAGATTTCACAACGTGACCTTATGTTCAAATTATTTTAAACGCTTAAAATGTTTTAAACTACAAGTTGTGTTTGATGTATTCACCAATTCACCCAATGTGATATTATTTAGTGTCATAATAATCATTTGCATGCTGAAAGTAGCTTAGATATGTGTGAAATCGATAATGAGGAATGTTTAGTATAATTTTGTTTTCTGTTTCATTTTCTTTTATATTGAAGCCATAAGTAATGTTTATTAACAGTGGTGACAAAGACATATGGATGTTATGCTCGTTTTAATACTTTTAGATATATGGAGAACTTAATTCTGCCAACAAAATTAACCCTATCTGAAACTCGATCCGTTGCTCACCGGAATGCAGTCTATGCCCCGACTATGCAAAGTACAAAACCTTACACGCGGTCATTGTTCTTTGTTCGAATTTGACTGCAGCAAATTAGATCCGCTCAGCTGTTGCTGTTCTAAATGCTCTGGAACTACTCTAAAATCTGTTGCGTTTAAAGTCTGTTGTTTTTCTTTGTTTAACTTCCTTTAACTCTTCATTCCAAGTTTTTCCTATATGTCCCAAGTTTTCGTTCCTGATTTTAAACTCACCATTTTTTAAATTCAAATCAAGCACCAAAGCCTTGACAAGCTTTTGTTTGTGCCTTGTGATTAACGTCGACTGGCCATCATCAATTTTTGCAAGACTTTTTAATAAGTTAGTTGAGACAACTGAACTATCCACATCCAACTCCGAATATCACACATCCCAGCATAACTGAATTGGCAGTGAGTGAGCCGACTTACCAAGCCTCAGCGCCAGGTTCCGCTCTTCACCCGGGTCAGCCAAGTGACCCCAGACCTCCTGTGCTAACAACGCTGCAGAGAATCTCCCTTCGCCACAGTGTTCAGCGAGCCCTGCTTCGTCAGACGCTGTGCCCCGGGAGAAATCACAACGGCCCAGAGGATCCATTGCTGAGAGACAAGCCAGCGCATTCACAGCAGGCTTGTATGCATACAGTGTGGCTTGATGGAGTTGATGTCGGATATCGTTATTAAATCTTAACCCTAAAATTAGGATAAGCAGGTTATTGCATTCAACAGTCGTTCGGTTTTGTTCATCCATACGTCTCTTTTCCCACCAGTCAGCTCATATTGATCTTAAAGTCTTTTAGATATTCATCTCACTTAACCATAGATTGTGAATGTGTTTTCTTCTATACATTTAATCTTTGTTTATGATAATCAGTAATAAATTCCATTCATTATTACGTTGTTGTCGACACATATTTCTTTCTTCAGAGGTACGAATCAGTGTGTTGGGTAGAACTCCCTACCTTTACAGATAATTAGACTGATTAAATATTTAATTATTTCCTTCATTTGAAGGTGGTGCCCCAAAATTACGAGTGCATAACATAAAATATTTACGCTACATATTTATTGGTGCGGCCCATGTGAGGCCTAACAGTACATTTGCTATGATTAATTAATGTTATTATTAATGTTTGCTTTCCATCTGAGGATCTAAAAAGTGCTTTCTTTGTCTTCATGCTTTTTTTGTGTTTGTGTATGAGCATTTTCAATTGCTAGAGCAGTGATCTTTATTTGTTGAGAAGTTGTGAATGAACTTAGAGTGAGTTAACCATCGAAAGCTAACCTAGCGATTTAGCCACTGAAGCTAATTCTGCATTGTTTTGAATGCCGCCATGCATTCACTTATTGATTATTGATTGTGCACACTTATTATACTGGCCTTTTTGGCAAGGATTCATGGCTGCGTTGTACCAGCGTGGACAGCTTTGTCCTGGATGTTAGATTAGGTCGGCTGCGAGTCTCCAGCGACGTAAGCTCATCCAGACCCTCAAAGCGAATGGTTAAAGTAGCTAATTAACCATAAGCAGCTGCTAAAAACAGTGGAGGTCATATTCTCTGTGTTGGTCAATAAAGTTACCGTAATTCCGAGAGTGTTGTTTAACTTTTCTCACTACCTACGGATGATTCTATACAAAAGAGTATTAAAATTTTGCTAAATGAAGAAAGCTATACATCTGTATGAATATTTATGTACCCTTTTTCCTGATTGACCACTTGTGCTTTCAGTTTTATTTATTTATTATTTATTTTGTTTTACAATTTTTTTTTCTTTTCTCTGTTGTTTATGTTTTCACATTTAATTTTTATTTAGATTACTGCCTTCACTCAGTCAAGTTTTTTTTTCTGTGATTATGTCTCTGAATATGTTATGCCCTTTTGATTGTTCATTATTATTGTTCAATAAAGTAAAAAAAAAAAAAAAAAAACTTAAACCGACTACGGTAACTGAGTGGTCCAACTAGTAGAATAGCGAAGCTGTCCACAGAGATAAAGCTGGGCTGTTTGAGATTATAAAGATTGCTAGATTGTGCTGGAGATATTGAAGTGGCCGCCGTGCCAATACTCTGTTGTGTGAAAAGTGAACAAGCTGCAAACTGCTGCATTGTGTCTGTGAAACTGTGTTGTTGCTACAACTGGCCTTGTTAGCCAGTAGCCAGTTGCCCGTAAGGCGGTCCTTAGGACGCCATTTTGAGAAGGACACTTCCTTGACGCCATTTTCTTGACGTCACTTCCCTAAACAAAGACTTCTTCTTACACGATAGTTGAAATCGATTTGAGCACCATCTCGTGGCGATTTAATTGAGTTTGATGTGGGAGACATTTGGTGCATCAGCAGATGAGAGTCAGATATAGACTGTATTTGAAACATAAGCGCTGCAAACTTTGAAGTGAGTTGAAACTGTTGTAGTTTATCTCAGTGTTTATAAAAGGTATTGTCCCAATCCTGAACAAATCAACATTTAAAATGAATAGCTGTAGACTGTGTGACAGCTTGTTAAACTCAAAATAAAACAGATATCTTAAACCTAACTTATATATACTTTCATACACTTTAGATCTGTATCATTTATAATCAAATCCATCATTTGAAATTATTTTTCTTTTAAGCTTAACATCTAATGTACTTTTATACTATCTTGTATCATTTCTAAGCAAATCTTATCATTTGAAATAATTGTTCTTTCTTTATAGATACCCCTCATCTGAATTTACTGAATTATTTTGCAATTGAATTTCCTTTGTGAATTAGTATCAATAATCAGAATTCCTTTTACATTTTGTAATCAAGTTTCCTTATTGGAAATAATTTCTTTTATAGATACTCATCATTTGAATTTACTGAATTGTTTTGTGATTAAGCATCTTGTTCAAATAAATTTGATAATTAAAAATTCCTTTTCATCATTAAAAATCAAAGATTCCTTTTACCATTTTACAATTAATTAGTATCTTCTCGTCTATTATTACAATTAGTTAATTATTTCAATAATCAAAACAAATCATTATCATTTTGAAAAAAACAGTTAAAATTAATTATCTCTCATTGTGTTTGAATTCCTATCCTTGTCTTTGATATAACTCATTGTATTTAATCGTCAAAAATTTCTTTACTGCACAGTTCATTGTCTTGAAGCTGAAATAAATTAGATTAAAAGGATTAAGGAAAATAACAGGGACAAACTCACGTTTATTTGATAAGGCATTAATCAATTAGCTTAGCCTGCTAAACTAGCAAGCTAGCTTAGCCTGTTAGCATAGCAAACTAGCTTAGCATATTAGCATATAGCACATTGAATTTGTATTTATTGAAAGGATAGCCCCTTGAGATGTAGCATCTCATTTTCAAGGGGGTCCTATAGACATAAATACATACAGACAAAATTGCATTACATAACAAACATATACTACAAATACACAAATATAGACATCTCGCTCACAATCAGCCACCCACACCCATGCCCTCAGCTATTATACAAGAAAAATTAGAATTATATACAATGAACTTTAATAGCAGTTTTGAATATGACAACTTTAAAACATGAGAAAGTTGTTTTGAGATGGGAATATAAAGAAGTCCTGAAGCAGCAGAGAGAGGTAACAGATCACAAGAAAAGAGGAAGATTATGCCAGTCAGATGGAGCTTTATATTGGAACAACCTACGTCCAACTTCTTTAAAAATTCTAGGAACAAAGAAAAAGGGATATTGCATATGTCTAATTGGATATAAGGAATTACATGAAATCAAAAACTGTTTCAAATACACATTTGAAGATAAACTGAACTCAGTGGAATTGCTGTCTAGATTTAGGCTGCAACCAATTCAATGACTCATACATGCAGCAATGGTTCGTTGTGTATGGACACCTCAAAACAAATCTACATAACGAATTATACACTATATTAATAGGTCTAAGATGCATGTCAGATGTGTTTTGATAAACAATATCAGCATAATCAATAATAGGTAATATCAACTGTGAAATTATTCTTTTTCTAACCTGAAATGTAAAACAATTAATTGATCTATAAAGTGAACTCAGACAGCCATACATCCGTTTAATAATAAAGTCAATGTGGGGCTTAAAGGAGACTTCAGGGTCAATCCAAAGTCCAAGATATTTGAAAGAGTCAACTTTCTCCAGAGGTGATCCATCATTAAAATAAACATGCAATTTTAGGGGATGTGAACGTTTGTGCCGTATACCAAAAACCATGCTGCAGGACTTCTTATTCAGTACAAATTTGTTACTATGAAGCCAATTTTGAACCAATTTAAAATTAGACTGTAAAGAATTCTGGATTTGTGACATATCAGAGTTTGAAATGTATATAACAGTATCGTCAGCATATAAATGGGTGTGACAGTTTGAACATGCTTGAGGTAAATCATAAGTAAAATATTTTTAAAAGAAGTGGACCCAGGGTAGACCCTTGTGGAACACCCTTTTCAATAATTAAGTAGTCAGACTGACAACCCTGAAAGACAACACACTGACGGCGGTTATGAAGATAGGCATTAAACCAGGGAAGAGCATTTTGATTCAAACCAATAGAATAGAGCTTATCAAGTAGAAGGTAGTGATCAACCATATCAAAAGCTTTGGACAGAACAATAAAAATTGCACCTGTGAGTTGGCCTTTATCAAAGGATGAGAATAAATCATTAGTGAATTTTAGAAGGACCTTGGTGTTGGAAAAGTTTGGTCTAAAGCCTGACTGGGATGGAGATAAGATATTGAACAGACTGATGTACTGTGATAATTGATTATCCATCTTCCATCCATATCCGACATACGGTTCTAGGTTCACATGTCATTCCCAGGATATAGTAATCAGGCATCACCTTAATGCATGACAATGCCCTCTATGGGACGTTCAGGATCACCAGGTGAGAAAGAGAGCTCCTGCTCCAGCAACACATGAACAACTTGTCACAGCACTGCAGGAAGAAAGGCATGTCATCCTACAAGTCCAGATTAACATCTGGGACGCCTCCCGGGGGCATCCGTACCAAATGCCTGAACCACCTTCAGCAGCGGCTCCACTCTGAGCTCTTCCTGAATGACTGAGCTCCTCACCCTATCTCTAAGGGTGAGTCCAGACACCCTACGGAGGAAACTCATTTCAGCCACTTGTATCCACGATCTTGTTCTTTCGGTCATTACCCAAAGCTCATAACCATAGGTGAGGGTAGGAGTGTAGATTGACCGGTAAATCGAGAGCTTTGCCTTGTAGCTTAGCTCCCTTTTCACCACTACAGACTGATACAGAGTCCGCATCACTGCGGACGCTGCCCCCATCCGTCTATCAATCTCCCGTTCTATTCTTCCTTCACTCGTGAACAAGACCCCGAGATACTTGAACTCCTCCACTTGGGGCAGCAACTCATCCCTGACCTGGAGTGAGCAATCCACCCCAAGTCTGAGAACCATGGCCTCAGACTTGGAGGTGCTGATTCTCATCCCGGCCGTTTCACACTCAGCTGCAAACTGTCCCAATGACAGCTGGAGGTCACGGCATGATGGAGCAAACAGGACCACATCATCTGCAAAAAGCAGAGAAGCGATCCTGAGTCCACCAAACAGGACACCCTCCGTCACCTGGCTGCGCCTAGAAATTCTGTCCATAAAGATTATGAACAGAATCGGTGACAAAGGGCAGCCCTGACAGAGTCCGGCTCTCCCCAGAAACAAGTCTGACTTATTGCTGGCAATGTGAACCAAACTCTCACTGTACAGGGACCGATTGGCCCGTAACAACGGGCCCAATACCCCATATTCCCGGAGCACCCCCCACAGAGCACTACGAGGGACACGGTCGTATGCCTTTTCCAAGTCCACAAAGCACATGTAGACTGGTTGGGCAAACTCCCATAAACCCTCCAGCACTCTAGCAAGAGTGAAGAGCTGATCCAGTACTCCATGACCAGGACGAAAACCGCATTGTTCCTCCTGAATCCAAGATTCGACTAACGGACAGACTCTCCTCTCCAGTACCTTGGCATAGACCTTCCCAGGGAGGCTGAGAAGTGTGATCCCCCAATAGTTGGAACATACCCTCCGGTCCCCCTTCTTAAAATGGGGAACCACCACCCCAGTCTGCCAATCCCGAGGCACTGTCCCTGTCCCCGACTTCCACGCGATGTTGCAGAGGCATCAACCAAGACAGTCCTACAACATCCAGAGCCTTAAGGTACTCAGGGCGAATATATATATAGATAGATAGATAGATAGATATATTTTAGATATATTTTTTATATCTTTCGTTTTGAGTGTATGTGTGTGAGGGGGGGGGTTCCTAGCAGCTTCCAGGAAGGGAAGGGGGGGTCGTAAGTAGATAGATACTGTAGGAGTAGCATGCCTGCAAATTTGTGTTGAAAATGATTAATATTCATGATGTCATGGGAAACTGTCCTTTGTATTGACAAATAAAAAATTGATCACAAAAAAGAAAAGGTGACTTGTGACTTTTGTAGCTGGAGTGAACAGCACTAAGTCGGTCATCCCACCACCGAGGTACCACGAGCTAAAAGAGTCTCAACAGCGATCTGTTGCTGCTGAGAGCTACAGAAACAAATGTTCCTTTTTAGGGGAGTGAAGTGGTGGACAGGAGGAACAGAGTATAATAAAGTGTTATTTCATATGGCTCATTCCTTCATGAACAGGTCTGATGAATCAGTCAGTCTACCCATTGATCATTGACAGGTGAGATCTGGTGTTATTGTTCAGTCGAATCATACCATACTACTGTTTCAAACACTGTTTATTCTGTTCAAGGCATGACGTTAAATTACAGGAAGTGTTACGGTTAACAATTTCAAGCAAATACAAAACTTATCTGAACTACTAGATTACAACTAGATTACTACTTATACTGTGAGCTAATTTAGAAAAAAACAATTTTGAGAGAATTTGCCAAAGACGGCAATAAAAACTTTCTTTTCTTTCAGTGAGGGGCTACGTGAGAAATGCCATCATAATGCAAAGCCAATCAAAAGCAGAGTAGGGCAGGTCATGGTATTCAGTCAGGTGAGCTGTTTCTCTTGCTGTCTTCCTAAGTATGGGATGATCCCAGATGGGATACTGAAAGCGGCCCAAAGGTTGAGTGTGGAATGATGGACACTTCTTGGTCGACATCTTGACTACGTAGTGGAAAGGGGAGGGGCTTATGAGACTTCTCGACCAAAAATGGCAGCCGAGAAAGTGACAGTTATGGCGAACAACAGCATTATATAAATAAAAGTACCAATGAAGTGCCATTTCAGATGAAACATGGAGCACATTAAACCACAACTTTTTAATCAGGCGATAAAGCCCCCAGATGTTTTTGAAACTGACATTATATTTGCGGTCAAATGTTTGTGTCCATCATAAGTAGGCCTATACTGTGACATTATACGATTTGAGACAACACTAAACTGTTGAAATTCATGCACTACGCAAGTGAGTATACTCACGTGACGTATACTACTTTTTAGTATACAGAAAGTATGTGATTGGAACCTAGCACCTATGTTTCTGATCTTAATGCTAAGCTAAGCCAACCAGCTGATGGCTGTAGCATCATATTTGCCCTCCAGATATAGTGGTATCACTTTTCATGGCTCAGGAAGCGATTATGAGTATTTCCCAATTTGCTGAAGTCTTCTTTAGATTAAAAGATGCCTTGGTAATCTAAAGACGTAATCACAAAGAGGAACAAAAGGATTCTAAGGTCATCATACTTTTGAGTGTTCCTTCAAGCTGCCGTCTGTTTTTCCTCCCTCGCCCTCTGTTTGTCGGCTAACCTGTGGGTTTGGTTGGTTGAGAGAGGAGAGAGCATTTTGTTTGTCTCACACACACAAACACATCTCTCCTCCCCTTTCCAACTGTGTGCCACATGAAAGAGGTGTACACCCATCTCTCTCTGTGCCAGTGGTGTGTTATTAGTACCCAAAGACTCCAGAGTGTCTGCTGCACTGTCACCTCCCACAGCCTTCTTTACACGCACCCTGTGTGAGTGTGGATAATATATAGATGGGTGCAACCTGTATGTGTTGTCTGATTCACTCACACCACGAAAGCACTGTCAGCACACTCTCAACACCTTTGTGTGTGTGTGTGTGTTTGGAGGGATAATACACCAACATGGTCACAACAAATTAAAATCAAATGAAGACATTTTATTTCTCTTTACTCATTTTCTGACAATAAAAAGGCTCTTAAGGCACAAATGGTTGTGCCACTTTTGAGTTGACACTATAAATAAAAGACCTGAGTACAGCAGATGTGTTAATAGAATATATACAACTTATTTTCAAATGTTTTAGCACCAACTCAGTATCACTTTTATTCTTAATACAGGACCTTAGTGTGGTGTTTGTGAGCAGGAGAGGTGCTGTTTTTGTTGATGCCTACTGGGCAACCAGCAAATAACCTGTTGGTAGCCTAACAATGATTTTATTATGCAGTAAACTGACAGATCTGCGTATCTTATTTAAATATATATATATATCTTGCTCTGGCTCTGATTGAAAGTGGGAGGCTGTTCACAAATAATACACTGGACACTGAAATGGACACGGTCACAAAGACCATGAGCTGATCCAGGGGATTCACCTGGATGATAGCGGATTCTTATTTTAGGATGACTTTGGGATAGTTTGACAATCCACTGTCAATAGTCAGACCTGGTTTCACCAAATAAAAAAGAACAAGAGCGCTCGGAGAGCGCAAACCTCCGCAAAGGCCCAACAATCCTCGACATAACTGTTAGGGCCAATCCTCTACCTTGTGCTGCCATTTCTACACTCAGTATTTGTTAATAAAACAAACTATCTGCAAAATTAGGTACTTGCAACACAAATTACTTCCACAGATATTCAGTATCGTAGCAACCAAAGCGCCTCAGCTGAAAAATGCTGCTCCTCCTCAAGCGCCCCCAGCTGGACGAATTAAGAAGACACAGACCCTTATTCCAGCAGTACCAGTCCGGTCTATCATCACATCATCACCAAAATTTAATCACCTCTAGGATATGTTAGAGTCCATCTTTGGTAAAACTCTCATGCAAATCTGTCCATTAGTTTTTGAGCAATCCTTCTAACTAAGAAACAGACAAACAAACCCAACCTCTTTGGCAGACTCTAACTACAGGGAGTACATTGGTCCTGCTGAGCGGCTGAGCTTTTGTTTGCAGTATGCTGTTGGGATATGGCCTTGCTACTGTTTATCCAACAGGCTAAAAATCTGACAGGTGACAGGTTAAATTGTAGCTAAATATTATGATGATAAACAAAAGCGCAAGTTATGTTGCATACAGTTTAAATTAATGAAAAAAATCTTGCCCAAAATCTGCAATGCTGCAATAATTTGCCTCCAGGTCTGCTGTTTCCCATTCAAACCATGGCGTTACACTCGGTAAAGTAATATAGCAGAATAATATAATAATATTATATTATAATAATATAGCATATTAAATAATAATAATATAGCATAATATATAGAGTTTTGAGCAACAGCCACCACTGGTTTGTCCTCAACGATGGTTGTTTTCCAGTGAACTCAATCCTCACTACAACTAAGACCCACCTCTCCATTCATCTGATTGGACAGTGGGTAAAATATGCAAATCATATCAAGCACTTTTTTGAGTTGGCGTTTTTACAGCTCAAGGCGTTCAGAGAATGCAAGGCATGAAAAACACTACAGAAAAAGTCTAAGTGCAAAAACTTACTCCTGTCTCATGGGATTTGTAAGATGCACCATTTTTTTTGAGCTTCACTTGTCGTAGGGCCCAAAAGCTGCGAAATACTTTAAATACTGTATAAATTACTAGCTGACTGTCAGATTTTCTTTCAGTTAAGAGAAGAAGCTGCACAGGCGGCAAATCATAGAAACGTCTTGGGACAGAGCCTTGTGTGGACGTTTCATTTAATTCATAGCAGAGACATGACAGTCCATCGGGCTCAGTTCTACACTTTTGTTCGCACTTGACGGTTATTTGATTGTTTCACATAATAATTGAGGATGTAACCCATCTGAGGATAAGATGTACATGGGTATTGTGTATGAATTTGCATCACATTCTGCACCTCTCTGATTCAACACATGCCCTTAGGCTTTTTTCCTCTGCAGAAAAAACAAGTTGGACCATTTTCTTTCTTTTGATCACTACACCGTAGTCCTCCGAGCCAAAACTGGCTTCGCCAAACCGCCGTAGATGCCGAAATAGTGACGATATATTGATATACTGTCAAGGCGATGTTGACAAATGACTCGCACGTCTTCAAATGTTCATCACTTGTCAGATACACGTCTTGGGATCCAAGTTTGTGGCAGACGCCCATGTGTAAGTTTTTAAGCATTTAACACCTTTGCATTGCTCTGACATGTGAAATCAACTTTTAAAGGGCTTTGAAGGAGCATCATATGCCTACAACATTGTCAGACTCGCAATGGACAATCTTTTAAATGTATAAATAGTTGGACAAACATTGTGTAGACAACACTTTGTGATTGGCAGGTAAATATGCTTGAGCTACAGAAGTAAATCCTCCACTGAATCCACAATGATAACGTCCATGATGTTATTCTCACAACATATTCCTTGTGAAAAAACTTTTTTTTTTTAATCAGCCTCTCTGGGATCATTTCAGTGTCTCTGTACAGTTTGTCTTCAGTTTGGTTGATAGTGATTTTTATTTTTAAAGGTTATCATCCTTTCAGTGTTGTTCACCTGAACTACATTGGTTTATATTTCAAGCATCCTATAGTTCTCCACGCTAGTGTGTTGGGTTTTAAATTGATGCAAAGCCTTCAGAAGGTCAGTAGTATTTGGTCTGCTGTCACGGACCCTTTACAGAAGAAACGTTTAAGGGGAAGAATAGATGGAAGTATAAATACGGTCATATTTAAAATATTAGATTTACAAAATATTACATCTGGTCAGGGATTTCAAATAAAAATGTCTGACAAACCGACATCAGTCACCCCAATCTCCATTATAACATCTATGCTATGGTGTAGTGCGTAAATGTGTAGAAAAGCCTGTTATACAACATGCATCAGGTTTTACAGCCATGGCTTTCATGATCACTGTGTTTATGGCTACAGTCAAACGTGTTTCGGCGTCAGTAGACGGCTTCCATACTGACGGTGGCTGACGGTGTTGTGGATGGTGCGAGGTGCGTCGGGCCCAGCGGTGGCAGGCCTAAATGTACCCCTTGCTGAAGGTACCAGTTCTGGTGGGTGTAATCTCCCATACAGGCGGGTGAAGAATCTAGAGCAAGCTGATAGTTGCCCTGCCCCCTGCTGGTAGGATCCATCATTGCATTACTGTTGCTGCTGCTGTTTGTGTTGTCGCTGCTGCTGCTGTTGTTGTTGTTGTTGTTGTTGTTGTTACTGTTGCTGTTGCTGTTGTTGTTATCCCACACAGCTGGGGATGGAGGAGAGTTGCAGGCCATGGAATCGCTGGCGTCTGGACTGTGTTCCAGAGGAATATCCCCGAGCGGAAACTCTCCGTTCTTGTAGAGCTTCTTAAACTTGGAGCGACGGTTCTGAAACCAAATTTTGACCTGTGAGGAAAAACATCAAACGTTGAGGCAACTTAAAGAAAGTGAAACAGAAAAACTGAAAACAATGTTAACTGAATTTCCAATATTAAGCTCTGATTTGGTTTAGCAAACTCATTGAGGTAAGAAGTTGGGCCTTATGCAGATAAAAAAGTGAGAGTGAAAGAGATGAGGTAAAAGTGAATAAGAACAGTCCATAAAATCAAAACAACAAGCTTAAAGACACTAAAATGATCTGGGGAGCTGAGAGGATCTGCAGAGTTATCTGTGTGTTCACTGCTTTGAATGCTGCATAGCCATTCAATCCTTCATTAATATGAAAAACTTAGAGCAACTTTAAACATCTTAGGCATCTTTTTAGCTAATTGTTTTGGTTTCTTCCCCGTAAACTCTGCTTTTAGCAGCCAACGTGTCCAGCATCAACACATTACTGAGGGCTATTGCTTGTGAAAATAATACAAAACCTGATACAGTTGAATTCAAGGGCGGCACATTATTTTGGTTTATACCTGCTAGCTTAATATGCTCACTACAGATCTCCAGATCTGGCGAGAATGTATAACTGAGGCAGAGACTCATGTTAATTTTCTCCTGATTCCTCGGAATGAAAAATAGTATGTTGGTGTCAGAGGGTTTGGAAGATATTAAATGGTTCCAATATTTATATAGATTCGAAAGAATTGGTGATAATCTGTGCTCATGGTCACTTCTTCCATGGGAATAAATACACTCAGGACCCTCTGTTAGTCTCCTAAAGGGGTGGGGTAGTGGCCATGTGACACACATAAAGGAAATGACTCTTGAGTGACTTAGACTTAGTGTTCCGCCTTTTTGTGAGGCTTTTTTCTAAAGGAGCTGAGGTCGATGCTATCGCTCTTTTTCAGGAAAGTTATCATATATTCATATATTGGGGTTGTCACCCATCATCCTGGCAACCAATGAAAAGGAGGAGAAGCTAGTTCTTGCACATTTGTATGAGCAGATCATCCGGATACTGAATGTTGCTGCCGTACATTAAGTTAGCTACCTAGCTAATGTCAATACGGTGTTTTTTTCTCTCAGCACCCTGACAGGGCCTATGTTTATCTGGAAATGGTTAAGACCAAAAATCAAATTAATGCTAATGTTGCTCTGTGACTGCTGGATGTGTACATAGGCACTTTGTTTGCTAACATTTGAGGTCAATGTTGCCCGTTAGCTTGTTGTTTTTTCACCAGATATGTTCTGCTATCTTGTTTTATCCACACAGGCACAATGTTTATTTTTGGTTTGTGTCCCTGTTCTAAAATAATCCTCAAATGTAACTAATAAACAGATGTTGCGATAATAAAAAAAAATAAAATGCAATGATAATAAATGTAACTAGTCAGTAATAAGATAAGATAAGATAAGATATCCCTTTATTAGTCCCACAGTGGGGAAATTTACAATATAATATTTGTCTTCCATGCAGCACGTGACATTCTCTAATAACTGACCGGCAGAGATAATGTTTGATTATTTACAACAACTATTGTGGTTCTATCAGAGCTATTCCATTGCTGATTTGCATATACATCGCTGAAAAAACGGGGGCATGGCAATGATTCCAGTTGCGATGGACGGGTTTCATGCTTTTGTTTTCTTTAAAGCTTGCATATGTTACCCAACCATAACACTGAGGAATGATTTACAACAGCCTGATAAGACAAGCCATGCCATGGGTGTTGTCTTTTATCACTCAAGCAAAGGTAATAATAAAGCATTATGGTGGAAAGGTATGAGTGCATGAACCAGATTGACACAACAGTAACGTGTCACAGAGCTGTCTGGGATCATTCTCTACCATTCTATCTCTATTCTATTATTCTATATGAGTTCATTTGATAAATATGACCTTAGCAGTGTAGAATGGTTTTGTGCATTCTATCAGTTGTTTAAGATAATATATTGCTCATAATGTCCAAAGTCACCTCTCTTTGCATGTACTTCAGCTTTTTCACATCCTTTTACAGGTTTTCACAGACATTCATCTGACGTCTCATCTGCTGTCAAACCTTACATAACTGACCCTTCAGCTACTTGTAATGTATGTAAACTGTCTGCCTGCCAAAACGCCTCCTGTTATCACTGCTAATCAGTCCAGAAGAGCTCTCATTACATGCCAGTTCAACTCTTCCAACGTGAGTCCGGTGTTTAAAACATCAGATGCTTTTAAAAATGAAACAGAATCAAATCAAATAAAACTACAACTCCTTCAATGTCACACACAGAAACATTTTCGGGTATTTCAACTCTTTCACTTAAATTGTATTAAGAAAAAACATAGCCTTTTAACATTTTTACTGGACTGCATTGTATTTCTGTCACCGTGCTGAACTGCACTGGAAGTTGTTCCCTTCAACCTCACCTGCGTCTGCGTGAGGCCCAGCTGAGCAGCCAGCTCGGCCCGCTCCGGCAGAGCCAGATACTGTGCCGACTGGAATCTCCTCTGCAGGACTGCCAGCTGATAGCTGGAGTAGATGGTCCGGGGCTTACGCACCTTCTTCGGCTTCCCGTTGACCATCCGAACCTCCACGTCTGGTTCCTCTTTCACTGCAGGAAGCAGTAAAAGCCATTAGTGTTCCTGAGGGGACCGTCAGACTGTTTTACAGTCTAAAGCACACACCGAGTAGGCTGAGTACGTTTTTTTTTTTTTTTAAACTATGAAGTGAACTTGAATCAGGTCTTCACAGAGCAGTTTGTGCAGAGAAGTTTGGAGCTCAAAAATAGTCAAGAACACTACAGATTTCAAAGAAATTCCGCCAGCACTGTGAACTTATAATTTTGGTCTAAGTCTCCCACAGCCGGGGAGGGAGACAGAGATTTATTGGTGCTTTTCATGTAGCCTTGAGGCACACTTGAATACATCACTCCTTGTCTTGCTGTTATTCTTTCATCTCAATTCTTTTTTGTGTTATTTTAAACACATCACCAACCCTATGCAAACATATGTATTAATTACATATTTATTACTTTAGGGTGGGAAAAATTCACAAATTTACACAAAAACAAAACAAAACATATGGTTCGTACACAATTTATAGTACATGTAATGCAGTATTGTAATATTTCAAAATGATTTACAACCTGTATTTGACATATATATTTTATTTTTTCATTATTAACAGATTTAATTAAAGATATTTTAAATAAGTCCAACTGGGTTGATTACTAATGAACATACATTATTTTAAAAGAGACTGTATGCTAATATTATATAACATTTCTGTTACTTTTTTACTACATTTAGATTACAATACCATTTAGGACACAGATGCAATACATTCAGTATTTTTATGTGAATTTTAGCAACCTCAAGAGCAGTTACTCCTCTGCAGTTTACAACTGTACAGACACACAGAGTGTGTTTTAAAGGCTGATTCTTATGTTTTGGGACTCAGTGTATTTAAAGCAGTCTACTTTCTGGACTAAAAATTAAGGAATACATTTTAATGTTGGGGTCTTTGTAACAGCATTTAGACCTTATAAAGTATAATTATTAGGACAGCTAATTTCATAAAATATAACAAATCCAAAATATTTGCGAGCCTTTTATTTATGACTTTACTATTTGTAAGGTTCCTGCAGATGCATCCCTGTATCTAATTTGGATACCTAATTAGGTATTGAGATCAATGAATGTGTTTCATCAAGCATGTTGTATTGATTTATTAGTTTGGGTGTGGCTGGCATGATAAGGAGCCGTCCTCACTGGATGATTCAAAGGCCAAAAGCTGACTGACATGTTGTGATACCTGATGGCTGAGGGCCAAAGTCCCCTGGGGCCATTTCCAGGAGTCATCTCCCAACTGGAATGTCAAAAACACAGCTCATACACCAGTTTGTCGAGTTTATTTTCGCCTGGCAGTTTCCACTGAGATGGCTCGAAAAAGAGATTTGAAACAGTCTGGCTGCAGGCAAATGAAAGTTAAAGGGCTGTAACAATGGTTGTAGTCCAAACAGTTGTTTATGTTCTTGTAATATCGCTGTAGGTGCTGTTTGTTTAGTTTCCAATCACCCTAATAAGATATTCCCTAAAGGAAGAATTGATCTCATATTTAGACCCTCTTATACACGCTAATGTAGTACTAGTTAACTAAACTGCTTAGGTTAACTTAACATAAACCAGCTGTGTGTTGCTGAATTCATTCCTAACATAGGTGAAGTGGAAAAGCCACTAAAACAAGGTGGTGGCTTCCATCCAAAGGCTTTTAGACTGATCCTGTGAAAATTTTTAAAAAAGTTCAACGGCTAGATGGATGGCTATATGGTGGGCTTCCATTAACCGTTAATAACAATGAAAACTTTTTCCCCATCAAACTCGAGGCTGAACCTTTATCTCGCCTGAATGATCTGCTCACCTTTCCTCCCCCACAGTCGCCTCCCACTCTCCTGTGCCTCTCTCAACTCTGGCAGTTATTCTCTATGGCAAAGTTGAGGAACACTTACACACAATGTCTCATCTGAATTTATAGAAGTTCAACAGTAAGTCACTCACATCCCTAAAACCAGAGGCTGACAGTAAATTAATTCAAGTGCTACTTTTGTATGCTTGGAGCTACTAGCTGTAAAAAACCACATATAACACCATGTATTTACTACAGAACCCAGAATTCCCCCTTTTTTTCTTCCCAGTTTGAAAAGAAGTCATACTGGTATTCCTTAGTATTTACATTTGAAAATAAATCAATTTCATTTCATTAAACATGATTTAAATATTCATTTTGACATACTTTGAAGAAATATCTTTGGAACAGTCATTATTTTTATAGACAGAAAGCTGACATTTTTATACATCTTCTATATCATGAATATACATTTTAAGACACTGACAGGGTTTATGAGATATATCCGAGTATCTCAGTGAAGTAGGCCAGCTGTAATTCTGGCCCTTATTAACCATCTTCTAATGATGGAGATTTAAAAGTTCAACACTAACAAAGCTCCTAAATGACGTAACATACAAAGTAAAGAGAGAGTAGGACGCGGTGACTACAAATAACGTTATTTTCCTCGTGCGTAAAATTCATGCGCAATTACAGGATTTATATGGCTAGACATGAGAACATCAGGTGGTTGATGTGGCTTTTCTCGCTCTTGGACAATGGAGAGGAAAGATTCATTATGCCGTGTGTGAGAGGAAGAGTGTGAAATGTGTTTGATTTCACACTTTTTCCAAATTATATAGATTTAGAACTCTAAAATCAGCTCCAAGGCACCACGTTGAACTTACCACCGTCCTGTAGCATTGGTGGTAAGTCCCGGCTGAATGCCCCGTGCTCTCTGTAACCAACATGAGGGTACGAGTATTCTGCCTTGCCAACGGGGTAGGCGCCGCCTGGACCCATCCCGTTCAGGTTATAGTGGTGGTACGCGTACGGGTTCATGTGCTGAGCGGAGTACGGCTGCTGGTAGAAATCCTGGCCGCTGTAGAAGCCCATATCAGTGGATGAGGACTCCGGTAGAGTCGGGGAATCCTTGGTGGCCGAAATAGAGCTCCCTGCCACAGGGAGGAGAGGTTTCTTCTCCTCGAAGACGGGTGAGGATTGCCCGTTCATTCTCTAAAGCTGCTGGCTCTAAACTGGTAACTAGGATCACTCCTCACAGTCTGGAGCTGGCGTTTCCCAAACTCCCTTGACGCAGCAGCCGGGCTGTCCACCGCCCAACCCAACTAGAGCTCATAATTACAGGGCGCGCCGAGCTGAGCCAAGTCGGGCAGGACAGAGAGGAGGTGATGTCTCCTTCTCATTGGCTCTCCTATTGGCTCCCTACCTCTACCCTGAGGCCAAGGCTGCTCTGACTGTCGCCTGTCTGGCTCCCTTCTCTCTCCCCACAGAAACCTCCAGTAAGCCTCTCCTCGGGCCAGTTGAGTCCTTCAACATTTACTCCTACATATCCTCAGCAGAGCAGATAACCAGGCTGCGCATAATACTGTTGTGATAAGCAGTGTTTTCGTATTAGCTCTCCTATTCACATGCAGATGGGGGCCGAGAGCTGCTGTCGACCCACATCTGGGGTTATTTGCCGTTAATTAAGCGCAGTTTAAAAAGTCTTTTCCTGCTTTACATGTGTTGACTTGGGCCCCGGGAGTCTCCCACGTCACAGGGAGTAGAATCAGCCACCATAAACCTGCAATAGGTGTTCATCATATTCCTATAGCGGACTGTCGGACACAAATAGTGAGTACTTCACTGTAAAAAAGATTCATCTGTATTAAAAAGGAGCAAAGAGTCACAGGTTTCTTTCTCCCGTCCAACCTGACTGAAAACATCATAATTGTGAGATAAAATAGGTTCCAAGGATTTTAATTGAAACGTTATTGTTGCAATCTAATAATAATACACTATTAATAATGAAATATACTTTTATACAAAGGAGGGAAATGACATAATCTCACCACCAGATGTCACTGTTGGACTCTTTAAAGATTTTCAGGTAATATAGCAAAAAGATGAAATTTCAGATAATCTAATTCAGTTCAATTCAATTTATTTGTATAGCACCAAATCACAACAAAAGTTATATCAAGGCACTTTCCAAGAAGAGCAGGTCTAGACCGACTCTTTATTCTACAGAGACCCAACAATCCTCCATGAGAAGAACATGGAGACAGTGGAGAGAAAACACTGACTTTTAAGAAACCCAAGCAGATCGAAGACTCAAGGTGGGCGGAGCCTCTGCTTTGACCGTGAGAGACATAGAGAGAGAGAAAGGTTGGGAGATAGATGGAGAGAGAGAGAAAGGTTGGGAGATAGATGGAGAGAGAGAGAAAGGTTGGGAGATAGATGGAGAGAGAGAGAAAGGTTGGGAGATAGATGGAGTGCGAGAGAGAGAAAGAGATAGATGGGGGAAGAGAGATATGAAGGATAGGTGGAGAGAGAGAGGGAGTGAGGGACAGGTTCATGTTCAACCACAATAACAAAAGCAGCTGTTATAATGGAGATTACAGTTTGTAGTATTTATAATAACTTCTACAATAACAACACTGATAATAATGATAATATTGATAAAGATGATAATAGTAAAAGTAAGAGTAATAATTATAATTTTAATGGTAATGATGATGATGATGATGATGATGATGATGATGATGATGTCAGAGGGTATCAACCATGGTCCCAGCAGTAGATTGGTCCACGGTGACCTGCAGGATGAGAAAACACAAAGACTCTGGAGAAGAAGTCAAGTTAGTAACATGAATTAATGAGACATGAGTGTGTAAAGAAGAAGAAAGAGGAGCTCAGTGCATCATGGGAAGTCCCCAGCAGTCTAGGCCTATAGCAGCATAGCTAAAGACTAGCCTAAGCCAGCCTTAATTCTAAGCTTAATCAAAAAGGAGAGTTTTAAGCCTCCTCTTAAATGTAGAGAGGGTGTCTGCCTCCTGGACCCAGACTGGAAGATGGTTCCACAGGAGAGGAGCCTGATAACTGAAGGCTCTGGCTCCTGTTCTACTTTTGGAGACTCTAGGGATCACAAGTAACCCTGCATCCAGGGAGCGTAATGTTCTAGATGGGTAGTAGGGTACTAAGAGCTCCTGAAGGTATGTTGGTGCCTGACCATTAAGGGCTTTATACGTGAGGAGAAGGATTTTAAATTCTATTCTGGATTTTACAGGGAGCCAATGCAGAGAGGCTAATACAGGAGAGATATGATCTCTGATACTAGTTCTGGTCAGGACACTTGCAGCAGCATTCTGGATCAGCTGGAGAGTCTTTAGAGACTTGTTTGGACAGACTGACAATAGGGAATTACAATAATCAAACCTGGAAGAAACAAATACATGGATTAATTTGTCTGCATCTTTTTGAGACAGAATGGTTTTTGATATATTAAGTGACAGAAGGCATAATAAAGACAAGCAATAGAAAAATGACTTGGTAACAAAAATAGAGAAAATAAGTTGGTGTTAATCTCTAATTCACTAACACTGTTTCAGTGTATTTTATCAGGCATACATTAGTCTGTGTTCATTCCCTGCTTAAATCATTCATGACCTACCTAGTTTTCATGCACTCTCAATGAACATGTGAGGTGTTGTGGCCCCACTAGGCAGAGTTAGATGAGGTTATCAGATCACCCTTGTTTGATTGTTTGTCACAAGATATTTTGAGAAGTTGTGTAGGGCTAGATTTTGGTCCAAGGGAGAGTTGGGGTACTGATTTGGATGCAACATGTTGCCAATATCATGAAAAACAAGCATGAAATCCGCAGGATCCCCCGACACCAGTGCATTTCACTGAACAAAGACAAAAGCCTGTGACAGAACTGGTCATGCTTGAGGGACACAGCTATGAATCAATAGGTTATTACAGGTATTTAACAATACTACCCTTAGTAAAGTATTATGAAAAAACACAAGTCTACTCCATAGTTAGCCAAAATAAAATACAAGCATGAAATACTTGTGTCCCTGCATAAGGTAGGTTTTCATCAGACTTGGTGACATTGAATTCACAAGTTGTCCCCGTTAATTGCAATTCTTTTGAAAGATGTTATATTAAGAACAAATAGATCTGCCATTATGTAAAATCACATTTCTGTTGTTCATAAACTACTGATAATTAACAGATGATCCAAATGAGGTTTCCGGGGTCAATGAAGTACGTGGTGTTACTTTATTTGGTATGAGGTAGACCTGAGTAAAATGACATCATGGCGACATCATCTATTGTGTTGTATGACTCATTATGACTGTGCTCTCTGAGTGCTTTCTTGTTTTTAAAACCAAATCATGATTTCAAGTTTTTTCAAAATGTGTTCCTCTACAATCTTTCCTATGAGGAAGATTTGCAGGTGTACAGGTAGGCTATGCCTGGTTGGAAATCACTTATATAGTATACAACTGCACACAAGGGATATTTAATACATTCCAAGGCCACAGCTTCACTGAAGCGTTACCTGATACGATTAGAAGCCACAAAAGGAACAAAGGAAAGCTTAACGAGCCAAAGAAGAAACTCTGAGGCAGTATCCTAAAATCACATATTTGTCAGTTGAATTTTTTATTAGCATTTGTTGTTCCCTTTGTCATATATGGTAACCCCTCAAGTCTTTGCAAAAGTAAGTTCACACAAATGTACAGCTTGGTTTTCTTTAGAGAAAGCCACCTTTTTCTGCATGACAAAGCGTAATCCATCAGAATGCAGAGTTCCTGCTCCAGTCACGTGTCGAGCATCAACAGCTCTGTGTGTGACTGATGAAGCTCTCAGTGGAGGTTTGTTCTGCTCTGCCGCATTATAAAAGGGGACAGTGTGAATATATCAGCCCCTCCAACAGAGGATCTTGGTAATGCTATATACAAACAAGACGCAAGAGTGAAGGGCGGAGGAAGGGGGGCTACAGGTGACCCCACTGCGGTGATGAATCCTCCTTCACATGTGGCATGGTCCCGACTGGACAGAAGAGCAAACTCCCTGTTTGGTCCACCAATCCCAGAATGCCTTGCGAGTGTGTGAGACCACTTTGGGTGAGACAGGTGAGGAGGCAAAGGTTCATAGATGTCAGGAGAAAGGTTGATGTCTGTTTTCAAAACCGTTCTGAACTGCAGGAAATCAATTTCATTCAGTTTCAGGGCTGGTTGGCAAACTGAACAGTACAGGCAGAATCATGTGACCAATCAACCAACCAATCATGTTCTGAGAACAGTCAGGATGTTTTAGCTATAATACATGTATGTATAAGTACTGTATATGTATTTTTATTGTTATACTACAAGATTCCCTGATGGCCAGTGCAGAGAGGAACAGAGGGAGGCCGGTTAGACAGAGTAGAAACCAAGAAGAGGGGCAGTGTCTGGATGTGTTCATAGAGAGGAGCCGCTGTGGCAGATCAACCCATGTGAGACTGAAGGAAGAGACAGGAGGAAGGGAGAGTTGAGGGGGAGTCCACCCGCTCAGTCCGTTCATCTGTTGGGTTGTTTTCATGTCGTCAGCTGGTCTGTTTGCTAGCTGTGACGTTAAATGTTTGTAATCTCCTCGTCCTCCTCCTCTCTTCCCCCCCCCGGGTTGAAGTGATGGATCAAAGGAGGTATGACCAGACAGACTGGTGGTTTCACTCTCTCTGAGCGGTGAGATGGAGACAGATCAACAGTTAGATTTTATGGTAAACAAGCTAACAGCAATTAAGGTTTTAAAGGTTGATGCTAAGACACATTTGTAAAGTAATACTTTAACATAATAAGAAACACAGACATTGATTCTACTCTCAGGTTTCTACAGGCCAGGAGATTCCCCATGTTTTCAGAGAGAGAGAGAGAGAGAGAGAGAGAGAGAGAAAAAGAGAGAGAGAGAGAGAGAGCCTCACCGTTCCTCTGAGCAGTGTGAACTGTGAACCAGATTTCTCCACCATGAACAGGGTAACTCACACAACTCATTATTGCTTTAAGCATTAGAAATAAATAAAAATCTATCTTTGAATTTAAAAATTTACTAAACAAAAACCTGTCTTTACTTTTGGTGAAAACTGACCTCAGGAACAGACTGCAGGAGAATAGACTGTATGAAAATCTCAATAAATGGGCCTACTGTGGGAAAGTTTCCATCCCATGATGATGGTGACATTTTTCTCCAAGCCAAGGAAGATCAAGTGCAACAATAAGTCATGAACACTGTGTTCATGATGTGCTAAGTGTGTAATTTACCAGTCATGTATTGTATTATACTTGTATAATTTGACATAACAGGATTGAATTGTTGCACACAAGCACCCATTCAGACAGCGTTTTCATTCTGGGCCTGTTGCCCCTTTATTCCGCCCAACGTCTGTCTGAATGCTATAAAGGCATAATGAGGTGTCAATTTGTTCCACCTCTGTGACGCTCTGAAAGGTAGTAACAGCGCAGAAACAGGCGTCTGTCTGAATGCAGTGCCCCGGTGTTGCAGAACGGGTGTGATGTAATATATTCAGGTGTGCGACCTACCCCGGGGGATTTAACAATGCGGTAGCAACAGGAAGTCCGTTAATTGAAGAACAAGCACAGAAAATGACCAGTAAACTGCAGAGATAGTGAAATATATCAACTTTTATGCTCGCTGTTGCGTCATACGTCACATTGCGGAAGGCCAGCAAAACTGTGACTGCACACACCAAGGTGCCGTTGTGACGCCTTGGGCTGGTCCTGTCTGAACGCACTGAAGGGGTCACAGGGAAGGGACTTTGTTTGGGCGCTGTTGTGCAACGCCTGTCTGAAAGTGGCTATAGACACCAACATTACCGGAGGACTGACCTTATGTTAGCTTCTTGGCTTTGTTGTAGAGTGAGTCGACCACTTTGCTCATGTTCTGTATGGTCTCCAGGGCCGCCTCATACGTCTTGTCCACCACCGGCTCATCGAAGACAATTAGCACACCTTCACCTTGGTCCAAAATACCTGTCAAATCAGGTGGGGCGGGATGATGAGGTCAGGAACACAGAGGGAATAAACAGTTGTAGTATGATGGCAAAATGTGCAACTCCAAAACTGAGTAAATTACAACTGAATTAGATGAGAGCGAGCATAAATGGGATCCATCTGCAGAAAACAGTCACAACACAATAATATTTACAATCAGGAATTACCCATGTACTAAAAAAGCTGCAGACATACCGTGAAACTTCTTGTCCAGGATCATCTGTGATAACTTCCTCTCCACGTCTCCCTGCAAAACAGACACAATCCGACCGAAGGTATTTCACTGTGAAGATCTGAGGAATGACTTCAGACATGTATAATCACAGTGAAAGTCTAACAGGGGAGGGAAATCTTACCTTGGGGAGTTTAATGAGGGAGGAAATGTGTGCAATCTGTTAGAAAACAGAGGGACAAGCATGATTACAGACAAGTATAATAAACAGATATTATCACAATAAGTTTTATGAGTGTGGTTACTAATATCAACTGAGTATAAACTGTCTTCATAGCCCCTTGTGGAATCTGATACCAGTGTCACCATCAATACCAAAGACAATAATTATTTCTTTCACATACTGACTTTGCTGCATTACGTAATTTTTCCACAATCTTAAATCTGACAAAGCCTCCACGTCCTGGAGGCGGTTCAGCATATGTCTCAACAAACTGATGTCCAAAAGGTTACCTGGACCCTGGAGAAAGGTTCGATGACCCTGATGAGGTTCTGCTCCAGCAGGTTGTCATACAGCTTGGTCAGATGGGTGCTGATGATGGGGTCATCCCTCAGCTCCTCTTTGTACTCTGTTAGCGCCTTCACATATTAATCATGCATGAGGAGAGAGGCTCATCAAACATCATCATGTTAAGGATCATATAATAAACACCAGAGTCAACATACAGCATCAAACTGGAGAAACAAACCTTTTCAAAGTCTGCCAGCGACCGGTTCTTGCTGGCTTGAGCCACACATTTCAGTGAGTCTGTCTGTGGAAAAAGAGCAGAGATATAAGCTTATGGTTGTGTAACAGAGGATCAGCAGCTTTTACATCACAGACTGAAGAATGCAACATAAATATATGTACATAAAGCAAATCAGGAAACCTCATCCCCCTAAATTTCAATGACTGCTCCCTGTTTGACAACTGATGCTACAGCTGTCAAGTTTTCTGTTGCTTCACAAAACAAAATACAGTTAATAATGATGTTGGATTCAAAATTCTTAAGCTTCTCATTTCAGACAGTAACCTTTGATTTCCATGAAGAAACAAGCATGAAATAATGAGGATCCCCCACCAAGGGCGAATTAAATTAAGAGGCTTAGAAAGAAGTTCAATTTTCAAATTTAAAAATGAGGGAGCTTAAAATTCCCAACATTTCCAGTGTTTCCCTAGAATTTCTTTAGGCCCGGTGGCAAGAGCTGATACACACTATCCACGTACCAAATTTTTGGCCATTTATTTCAATATAAAACACTTAAAAGAAAATGATCACAAGGAGAGGCTGACTCAGTAAACCTATTTATAGCACACTGCCACACTTTACTGGAAGAAGTTACAGCAAATAAGAGAAACATCGTAACCATGGCCATACGCAGGGTCTTACAAATACCGGGGTACAAGAACTGAGCTTGCTAGGTGGGTTTGGGGGCATGCTATATTCACAACCTGTCCCTTCATCTGTGACTCCTCACTTGTCTCTCCTGTAAAAGTAGATCAAAGAAAATTAAGTGAAGTTCTATACACTTTATTTATTTTATCTTTGTGTTTGAGCTTGCACCATTTTGGATCTGAATGACAGTAATGTGCTTCAAACAGTACATGAACAGAAGGAACCAGTGTCTCCCCTATATTCATAAGCATCGCCACTGCTAGATTATGAGAGCTGCCACTAAAATTTCTCATGATCATTAATATCAAAGAGCTACTAATGATTTTCACTCTCACACTGTGTGAGCCTGACAACACCCAACTTTATCTTGGAGCTGTTTTGGGTCACCAACTAGCGCATCAATTCCTCTCGGACCCTATCCACACTCTTCAAAGGACAGCTACGTAAAAGGTAACGTTAGAGCAGTGTAGCTCCTTAAGGGAATAGGGCAGTGAGTAACAAGCGAGCGGCAGAAAAGTGACGAAGCGGTTAATGCATGCAGAACAGAAGAAAAGGTTAGCAGTAAGTTGTCAATATGTGTCACTTAATAAATGTTGCTTCTCAAGATCAAGAAAAGTCGTATGTTGTTTCCCAAACAGCTGCTATGTGACGTTAACTACATTTATAAGAAGTCATGTTAATTAGCAGCTGGTCATTACTGCCTGAGTGTCCAGTGTTAAGATCCTCTGTTAGTGATCACAGCATAACTAGTGATATCACTACCTGATTTAGTTGTCCAGTAAGTGAACGTCAGCTACAAACTTAGACTGAACTCACATTTCTCCTGTACACATACATCTGGAGAGTTAAATTATATTTCACTTTTCAGATGAGTCTATTAAACTGGTTGGTTAGAAGAGAAAGGAGGATGGTGACCATGGAGGAGCTGAGGTTAGTAAAGCTACATGTTGCCTATCTAAATGCTAAAGTGTGTTACAGAAAAAAAGACTGGTAGTGCAGGTGAGGGAGGAAAGAAAAGCAAAGAGGACAGGACAGAGAGGGAGCAGTGGGAGGTCATGAGCTATGAGAGGAGGGAGGAGAGAATTTTAGCTTGAGAAAATGTTTCTCAATGCAGAAAACAATGTTAACTTTTAATGTTCAGTAAATGGTGTTTCTGTGTTGTGGTGTTTAATATTTTGATAAAGCTGGACATTAAGACACAAAAGACAAACATGAATAATCCTAACTATAATTAATTTAAGGTCATTTAATTTGAAGCTATTCTGACTCGCATGAATATGGGCCAGCGTCACATCCTCATGGACACCAACACAACAGCACAGCTGCTGGAAAAAAAAATCTAGGGGGAACACTGGGAAGCTGTGTTATACAATAACACATTCATACAGTTATAATATATTATGACTCTATAATTATGCTATAGGTTTGTGTTGTTGTTACATTGAGCCTATAGGTTTGTGTTGTTGTTACATTGAGCCTATAGGTTTGTGTTGTTGTTACATTGAGCCTATAGGTTTGTGTTGTTGTTACACTGAGCCTATAGGTTTGTGTTGTTGTTACACTGAGCCTATAGGTTTGTGTTGTTGTTACACTGAGCCTATAGGTTTGTGTTGTTGTTATATTGAGCCTATAGGTTTGTGTTGTTGTTATAATGAGCCTATAGGTTTGTGTTGTTACTTTAATGAGCCTATAGGTTTTTGTTGTCGTTACATTGAGCCTATAGGTTTTTGTTGTCGTTACATTGAGCCTATAGGTTTTTGTTGTCGTTACATTGAGCCTATAGGTTTTTGTTGTCGTTACATTGAGCCTATAGGTTTTTGTTGTCGTTACATTGAGCCTATAGGTTTTTGTTGTCGTTACATTGAGCCTATAGGTTGGTGTTGTCGTTACATTGAGCCTATAGGTTTTTGTTGTCGTTACATTGAGCCTATAGGTTGGTGTTGTCGTTACATTGAGCCTATAGGTTGGTGTTGTCGTTACATTGAGCCTATAGGTTGGTGTTGTCGTTACATTGAGCCTATAGGTTGGTGTTGTCGTTACATTGAGCCTATAGGTTGGTGTTGTCGTTACATTGAGCCTATAGGTTGGTGTTGTCGTTACATTGAGCCTATAGGTTGGTGTTGTCGTTACATTGAGCCCATAGGGTTGTGTTGTCGTTACATTGAGCCCATAGGTTTGTGTTGTCGTTACATTGAGTCCATAGGTTTGTGTTGTCGTTACATTGAGCCCATAGGGTTGTGTTGTCGTTACATTGAGCCCATAGGGTTGTGTTGTCGTTACATTCAGCCTATAGGTTTGTGCTGTCGTTATATTCAGCCTATAGGTTTGTGCTGTCGTTATATTGAGCCTATTGGTTTGTGTTGTTATATTGAGCCTATTGGTTTGTGTTGTTGTTATATTGAGCCTTTAGGTTTGTGTTGTTGTTATATTGAGCCTATAGGTTTGTGTTGTTGTTATATTGAGCCTATAGGTTTGTGTTGTTGTTATATTGAGCCTATAGGTTTTTGTTGTTGTTATATTGAGCCTATAGGTTTTTGTTGTTGTTATATTGAGCCTATAGGTTTTTGTTGTTGTTATATTGAGCCTATAGGTTTTTGTTGTTGTTATATTGAGCCTATAGGTTTGTGTTGTTGTTATATTGAGCCTATAGGTTTGTGTTGTTGTTATATTGAGCCTATAGGTTTGTGTTGTTGTTATATTGAGCCTATAGGTTTGTGTTGTTGTTATATTGAGCCTATAGGTTTGTGTTGTTGTTATAATGAGCCTATAGGTTTGTGTTGTTGTTATATTGAGCCTTTAGGTTTGTGTTGCTGTTATATTGAGCCTATAGGTTTGTGTTGTTGTTGTATTGAGCCTATAGGTTTGTGTTGTTATATTGAGCCTATAGGTTTGTGTTGTTGTTACATTGAGCCTATAGGTTTGTGTTGTTGTTACATTGAGCCTATAGGTTTGTGTTGTTGTTACATTGAGCCTATAGGTTTGTGTTGTTGTTACATTGAGCCTATAGGTTTGTGTTGTTGTTACATTGAGCCTATAGGTTTGTGTTGTTGTTACATTGAGCCTATAGGTTTGTGTTGTTGTTACATTGAGCCTATAGGTTTGTGTTGTTGTTACATTGAGCCTATAGGTTTGTGTTGTTGTTACATTGAGCCTATAGGTTTGTGTTGTTGTTACATTGAGCCTATAGGTTTGTGTTGTTGTTATATTGAGCCTATAGGTTTGTGTTGTTGTTATAATGAGCCTATAGGTTTGTGTTGTTGTTATATTGAGCCTTTAGGTTTGTGTTGTTGTTATATTGAGCCTTTAGGTTTGTGTTGTTGTTATATTGAGCCTATAGGTTTTTGTTGTTGTTATATTGAGCCTATAGGTTTGTGTTGTTGTTATATTGAGCCTATAGGTTTGTGTTGTTGTTATATTGAGCCTATAGGTTTGTGTTGTTGTTATAATGAGCCTATAGGTTTGTGTTGTTGTTATATTGAGCCTTTAGGTTTGTGTTGCTGTTATATTGAGCCTATAGGTTTGTGTTGTTGTTGTATTGAGCCTATAGGTTTGTGTTGTTATATTGAGCCTATAGGTTTGTGTTGTTGTTACATTGAGCCTATAGGTTTGTGTTGTTGTTACATTGAGCCTATAGGTTTGTGTTGTTGTTACATTGAGCCTATAGGTTTGTGTTGTTGTTACATTGAGCCTATAGGTTTGTGTTGTTGTTACATTGAGCCTATAGGTTTGTGTTGTTGTTACATTGAGCCTATAGGTTTGTGTTGTTGTTACATTGAGCCTATAGGTTTGTGTTGTTGTTACATTGAGCCTATAGGTTTGTGTTGTTGTTACATTGAGCCTATAGGTTTGTGTTGTTGTTATATTGAGCCTATAGGTTTGTGTTGTTGTTATATTGAGCCTATAGGTTTGTGTTGTTGTTATATTGAGCCTATAGGTTTGTGTTGTTGTTATAATGAGCCTATAGGTTTGTGTTGTTGCTTTAATGAGCCTATAGGTTTGTGTTGTTATATTGAGCCTATAGGTTTGTGTTGTTACATTGAGCCTATAGGTTTGTGTTGTTGTTACATTGAGCCTATAGGTTTGTGTTGTTGTTACATTGAGCCTATAGGTTTGTGTTGTTGTTACATTGAGCCTATAGGTTTGTGTTGTTGTTACATTGAGCCTATAGGTTGGTGTTGTTGTTACATTGAGTCTATAGGTTTGTGTTGTCGTTATATTGAGCCCATAGGGTTGTGTTGTTGTTACATTGAGCCTATAGGTTTGTGTTGTTGTTACATTGAGTCTATAGGTTTGTGTTGTCGTTATATTGAGCCCATAGGGTTGTGTTGTTGTTATATTGAGCCTATAGGGTTGTGTTGTCGTTATATTGAGCCTATAGGGTTGTGTTGTCGTTATATTCAGCCTATAGGTTTGTGCTGTCGTTATATTGAGCCTATTGGTTTGTGTTGTTATATTGAGCCTTTAGGTTTGTGTTGTTGTTATATTGAGCCTTTAGGTTTGTGTTGTTGTTATATTGAGCCTATAGGTTTGTGTTGTTGTTATATTGAGCCTATAGGTTTGTGTTGTTGTTATATTGAGGCTATAGGTTTGTGTTGTAGTTATATTGAGCCTATAGGTTTGTGTTGTTGTTATAATGAGCCTATAGGTTTGTGTTGTTGTTATAATGAGCCTATAGGTTTGTGTTGTTGTTATATTGAGCCTTTAGGTTTGTGTTGCTGTTATATTGAGCCTATAGGTTTGTGTTGTTGTTGTATTGAGCCTATAGGTTTGTGTTGTTATATTGAGCCTATAGGTTTGTGTTGTTGTTATATTCAGCCTATAGGTTTGTGTTGTTGTTATATTCAGCCTATAGGTTTGTGTTGTCGTTATATTGAGCCTATAGGTTTGTGTTGTTGTTATATTGAGCCTATAGGTTTGTGTTGTTGTTATATTGAGCCTATAGGTTTGTGTTGTTGTTATATTGAGCCTTTAGGTTTGTGTTGTTGTTATATTGAGCCTATAGGTTTGTGTTGTTGTTATATTGAGCCTATAGGTTTGTGTTGTTGTTATATTGAGCCTTTAGGTTTGTGTTGTTGTTATATTGAGCCTATAGGTTTGTGTTGTTATATTGAGCCTATAGGTTTGTGTTGTTGTTATATTGAGTCTATAGGTTTGTGTTGTTATATTGAGCCTATAGGTTTGTGTTGTTGTTATATTCAGCCTATAGGTTTGTATTGTTGTTATATTGTAATGACTAAAGAACATAAATCTCTCTATTGTTTAATGTGATCAGGTCAGTTTGTGTTGAACATCACAGGAACATAATGCTGATCCTATCCTGGTCACAGTGGGCAGTACCTGCTCTTCCTCTCTCATCTTCATCATCTTCTATCTTTCCTTCTCTCTGTCTCATCTTTTCCTGTCACTTCCTTTACTAAATCTGATCTATGACTGCTGCTTCTGTTCATGTTAGTCTGTGTCAGTGCAGCCAGTAAACAGGGTCAGGTGATATTTATATTTAAATGTTAGCTCCTCCACTGAGTTAACCCTACAATGAAAATAGAAATAAATAATGTTACCTCATTTTAACATTCATTTCATCCCTTTACACAAACTGAATTAAAAGAAAAGTATTTAAACTTTTGTTCAAGTTTACCAGTCTGACATCGGAAGGATGAATTAATGTTAGCTAGCAAGCTTGTTAATCAACTCGCATACCGGCATCATGACGGACGGCCACTGATTTAATGTAGTGCAACCACACAGGAGCTATTTGTCAGCTGATGTCTGGAGAGATGTCATTAAACTACCAACAGTCAGCTAGTTAACTTCTGTAATTACCTTCTGTGGCTTCAGCTGCCTGTTCGGTTTGTTGACATGATCAGAGAACTACTGTGTTGAGCAAAGAGTTGTAGTAAGGACAAGATTATTCACTCCACCCACCCGACGCACACAAACAATGACGCTGAAGATCGAATGAGACAGTCGGTGATCTTGGTATTGTATGTTATCTTTGCAGCAACACGGCACTTCTCAGAACAGCGCAGCACAGAGGCACCCAAACAATTACTTCAAATGAATTAATATTTGACGATATGCGGCATTATAAAAAATTACAGTGCAACACCTGTGCCAAACTTATTTTGTGCAAGGGAGGATGCACAGCTAACCTACTCAGTGTACAAATCAGCGAGTGTACTGTGTTTGAACCTCCACAGATTGCTAACACTAGTAGCCAATTTACTGCTGCTAAGCCAGTGGCAGTGATCCCACAACGTGACACACCATTCACCTTAGCAGCAAAGGGAAGAATGTCAGCAGAACAGATTGAAGAGTGCCGCAGGAAAGTGAAAGCTTATCTGGTGAAAAGGATGCACCCCTTCTCAGATGTTGAAGCACCAAAATTAGGGAAGCATAAATATAAGAATATTGCTAAGCTAGCTAGCGTGCTGCTGGCTACTCACCGCCCTGACCAACAGTTACAGTAATGCTATATTATGTTTGTTTGTGTGTTTGCAGGGATATGATTAATTCTAGTCAGTTGTTGTGAATATATGAATGCGTCATTCGTAATGAATGATACACTCTTTATACAGAATGGCTTGTATAAAGATTTTTTTTAAACATTTCTCTTCTGTGAAATGATCGTGTAGCCTGTTTTGACCCTCAAAGAACCGGAATTGAGAATTAGCAAGAATCGGAATCGTTAAAATCCAAACGATGCCCAACCCTGATAGCCAGTTAGGTTATTAAGCTGTTAGTGACATGAGTTGGTCCAAACACCATCCTGTCTTTTTCATTATTTCTACTGACTCATTTTTCTCTCATTAGTACAAATTCACTGCCTACACAAATGACACTGTGGTAAAAGACCGAGAATAAAGCTACAGGCAAAAATATCCACAGGCTTCTGAAACGTAAACTTCCACCAATTCAGAGAAGAGCAGACAGACCCGCCATTAGTCTAAACTCTGACAGCATTCAGAGCAGGATTCCACACAGTGGGAAATGACATCACGAAGGACAGGCACATCATGAACAGTGTTTCTTCTAAAACAACCTTTAACCCCACAAACTCCCAGCAGGTTAGATTACTGTAGCTTGTAAGATAGATGGCCTGACATGCTAATATTTGCATCGTATTTTAGAGCAAACTCACTACTCTAAAATTAAAGAAATCTAAATTAATCCATTCTTTATGCTAGTGTACTTGTTTAATTCAGAAAGGCTGAAAGACACATTCTCTCTGACCTATTAAATCCAAACACATCGCTTCAACACATGGACAGCTCGGAAAATCCTCACACTGAATAGTAATACCTGTCTGCCAGCGTGTCGCAGAGCTAGCTTCCCACTGATGAGAGCCTGGACATCTTCTGGCCTGAAACAGAAACGATATGGACGAAATGCAGCGGGACAAAAAGCTTTAAATTTTACATTAAAAGCTTCAATACCCAAAATTCCATGAATAATGGTTGTAGAAATAAGATGATTAGAAATTGATTGAGCAGGCCTGTATAAAGTGATCCTCAGCATGGTTTTTGTAGACATGTATCTGATTATTATTATACCACTTACGCGTTGAGCATAATTTTGCAGAGCAGCATGTATTTGAGGGCTGTGATGGCACGGGTGCTGTCAATGGAATTGTAGCCCTCGAAGGCCTCGTAGAAGTAGGAGTATGCCGTCTTCCAGTCTTTCTCCTCTGCTGCGTGAATGATCCCTGGAAACACAACCAGACACACACAAATATCAGGTAACTATTAACGGAAAACTAGAGGGGCACTCAGCATAGCGCATACCTGTACTAAGGCCCAAGACAAGACATGTGCACCATCAAAATGGCTGCCTTCAGGTTTCTCGCAATGTTTAAGACAGACAGTAAAAATTATGGATGCACCTCTTCATCCAGACACACTCCTAAATTTAATTGGGTCTTCCTTGACACTTGCCCAACGTGTGTGATTTAGAAAAACGGTTAAAAAAAAGCCCTAGCTTACAATTTTCACACAAGTAGAAAACAAATTCCTGAATCCACCCCTTAATACAGATCTACTCCTCTATCACATGTCCAACCCTCTGACAGGGTTTTAGCAGGATTCCACAAAAAGTGCTTGAAGTAATTTCCTAACAAACAAAACAAAAAACAGATGCCGGTGAAAACCTGACCTCCTCGGTGGAGGTAACAACAGTTTTCTTCACTCACCACTGGTGTTCGTGCTCAGTGAATTCAACAACTGATATTTGGTCAAGTGTTTGTCCTTCCAAGTACCTAACCCAGCCACAAAGGGGTCACAAGCCAGTGTACCTCTAGTGCCGGTCCCAAGCCCGGATAAATGGGGAGGGTTGTCACAAAGGGCATCCCACGTAAAACCTTTGCCAAATCAATATGTGGAATATGATACAGATGATCCGCTGTGGCGACCCCTTAAGGGAACAGCCAAAAGAAGAAAAAAGAAGAAAGTTTGTCCTTCCATGTACCTGACTGCATGTCTAAAGCTGCTTGGAGTTTCGGGGGGCAGTAGATGGCATTGGCGGTCGTCCTGGCAGATGTAAGGGCAGCGCGGGCCTTGGGCAGGTTACTGAGTGCGTGGTATGTCTTACTCTCCAGCAGCTGGACCTCCACCAGTAAGGCTTTGTCGTCCATCTTCTTCAGCTCCTGCAGCAACTGGGAGCCTGGAGAGGGACACAAGTTTAGTGTTGCCGTCACAATTAAAATATGAATTTCCATCTGTCCATTTTTACCTCTGAAATGAGGATGAGTACTAAAATGGTGTGGCAGAGGAGTTTGAAACCAAGCTAACATTCTCCACTTCATGTACTATAAATACAGTTTCATATGTCCTCTACAGATTCTGTAGTTGTCAAGCTAATCCTAAACAACTCCATGAGGTTTAACACCTACCAAGCTGCAGCGCCTCCTGATAGCACTTTGTGTCGAAATACAGCGAGATGAGACGAGCCTGAGGAGAGACAACAACAAACATGTCAGCAACCGGGTTGACAACTTGTTTGCTTAGAGGCACATAAATAACAAATGTACATATCATCCCTTTGAATGTATTATTCAAGTAATGTTTGTAATGTAATGGTTCGATCCCCAGCCCCTGCAAGTCTACAAGTCAAAGTATCCTTGAGCAAGATATTGAACCCCAATTTGCTCCCAGGGCGCCAGAAAGGCAGCCCACTGCTCCTCAGGGATGGGTCAACTGCAGAGAAAGAATTTCCCCACAGGGACAATAAAGTGTGGCTTAGCGTAGTTTAGCTTAATGTCCTTAATCAATTATTTCAGGTGTTACCAATCAAATTTTTTTTTCATTCCCTTCATTTGACCCATCCCTGAGGAGCAGTGGGCTGCCACTACATTGCAGCGCCCAGGGAGCAAATTGGGGTTCAGTATTTCAGTTCACTTATTCTAGCTAATTGTTTAAAATAACAGCCAAACAAAAAGTGTAAGTTTTACCATAATAACAGTAAGTTTAAGATTTAAGATTCAAGGTGTTTATTGTCACACTAGTATACTAGTACAATCGTGTGAAAAACTCTTGCTGGGAAGCTCCATAAGAAAAGAGTAAGATAAGACACACAATGATAATAATAAGATAAATAATAAGTAGGATAAATATGCATAATAAAAAGTGTATTTACAATATTAAAAAAATAAATAAAAATACTCAGTACTTTAAACTACTGGTGTGCCACAAATTCACCACAAAATCTGATTAAGTCAGGTTTAAAAATCAGATGGTTTTAATAAACATGATTTAAATAGTACTAAATAATGGCTTCACTTAAAACAGCACCAATCACTTCAATTACTATTAAATAACAAATGGCCAGAAAAGCTTAAAATATTAAAAATATATTGAACGAGCATAAAACATTGACAATGACCTGCCACAGAAGATTTTCACTGAAGAGAGACAGTTACAAAGAAGTTATTTAAGTTGTATCTGTTAACTGCATGAGAAAAACTTAATTTTCAAAATAAAAAAACAAATGCTTAAGTCACAGATTATCAAAAGGCACCCCTCCAGTACATGGGAGATGTGTACATAAAGATTTGTGAAAAAATATGTAAACAGTTTTGAGTTATGCCCCAGAAACCCTCATCTGAGACAAATCCCCCTCATTTTTTCCATGGAAATGGAAAAATACGAACAATAAAAATACCTAAATAGCAAAAGGCACCACTTAATGTTATGTTTGATGTGTGTAGGTTTCGCTAAAAAATATTAAACCTTTTTTGAATTGTGCTCCAGAAATGAAACACAGAACCCGTTCCTATGTCCCCTCCTCACTTTGTTTCTGTTGATGGAAAATAATGCAACACAGAGTCCAAGCTTCATTTTGGGATACAAAAGAGATGAGTAAACATGTTTGCTTGAGTGCTGATGTTTACTAAATATAGTCCAGCTTCTCAGAGGGGTGGGTTTCACCTATCCAGGTTTCAACATTTCATTTTGACCAGTAGAATCAACTAATAACCAAAGCAAATAGTCAGTCAGAGAGGTTTCTATTTTGATGCTGTTAGAAAACACAGCTACAGTGTTACCTCTGTTCTCTGCTGATTTGACCAAATACAGTATTGCATAATCAGTAAAATAAATAACATCTTCTTAATCAGCCAGGTGCTAACAAAGACAAGTAGATCCTCATCTTGAGGTGGCCTCTCTGGATTATGGACAAAGAGACCCCCAAGTCCAGGCATCCTGGTGCAGTAATCTGATAAGATTTGAGTCTGGACGGCCTGCTCTCACTCAACCAAAGAAACCCAAGAAGAGCTCCAGAGGCTGAACAGCTTGGTGTGAACAAGCCCTCTGACACCAGCTAGTCTCACCTCTAGTGCCTGTCTGAGGAAGGTCCTCTTCTCAGCCTTGGCCCACTCAATGCACTCCAGACAGAGCTCCACCTCCTGACCTGTGGCAGCCTCCATGTCCAGGAACATGTCCAGCAGTGAGCGGACCAGCCGGGCAGCCTTGGCCTTGGAGATGGAGTTGAGGAAGGGGCGCACATACTTCAGCAAACCCCCAAGCTCTGACCAGAGAGTTAGAAGAAAATAAGCATATGATAGATGAGTCACAGAGGCTGCTGTTGGAGCCAAAGTTATCATTTTGACAGTGACATATTTTCATGAATTGTTCTTCAAGATAGATCAGCTGCATGCAAAAAAGAAGCTAGTCCATTCAGTTTGGGGGAGATGAGATGACAAGTTAACATTTATGTATTACAAGCACTCTTCCATGACTTCCTGCTCTGCAGTAGCAATTTGGAAACAATATCAGATAAATCAACAAAATTTGGGGAGCCAAAGTGTGGCTACTAAGTCAGGAGTGTGAGTCTTGTAGCAAGACTGGGTGAATTTTAAAAATCTATGTGAACAGTATTATATAACGTGTTGAGTGTGTAAATCAAACAATAACTACAAGTATGAACATCAGGTTTAGTTACCTGCAGCCTGACCTGTCTTGGCCAGTAGCCCACCCAGCTCCAGGATGCTCTGCTCTTTAACACGGACTGCCTCCTCATCACTCTCCTGGATGTCTCGCTTCACTACAACACACATGCACAGTGTGTATACGTGTGTGTGTGTGTATGTGTGTATATGTGTGTGTATATATCATATGATCTGATCTGTATTAACATGAACCACAGCAAATATACAGTTTTCAACAGTGGAAACACTGAAAAGTCCTTCCTTCTGTTTCTAGAGACTAGCTTTGAGTTATATTATGGAGAGGCTGGGTTGGATAACAAGCAAGCAAGAAGCTAATATCACACCTATTAATGATATGAACAGCTACATAGCTGCCTTTAATAAGCATTATGGACATCATATAGTATTTAAGCATAGATTATGGGCTAATTAAGTAGATGATCTAGAGAGACAACTCAGTTTCAAATTTATTTCCCAGTCGGCCTGACATTTGGCAAGGCTGCTAACAGCTGGCTACGTGCTAACATTAACTTTTTTTTAAAATTATAAACTTTATTGGTAACTTCCACAAATACAAATGGCATGTAGAAAAAAGCAAGAACAGAGGTGAGCAAAGAAAAAGGGAAAAAAAAAGGGGGGGGACAAAATGACGCACAATAAATAAAGGGGTGGGGTGGGGGGCTTGGTCCTAGGGATTCTCAATTCTCAATTCTTCAATTTCAGTTCATTAACCAGATTGCAAAGTTCTGAGGCATTTTATTTTTTTATTTTATAACTTTCAGTGACAAAAAGTGACAACTCCTTATAACCTTATAACTCCTAACTTATATATTGGGGAATATATAAAAATTGGGTTTTGTTTTCAGGAACTTATTTTTATGCAGAAAGAACTTTCCAAGAGTAATAATTGTGTTTATAGCAAGGTCATGAGTTACATTCAACTTGACCATGCCAAAAATAATATTTTCCAGGGACAGTTTGGAGAAATAACAATTTTGTTAGGTAACCATTCATGTAGATTATCACAGAAGGTCCTGGAAAATTTACTGTAAAAGAATAAATGCTCAGTTGTTTCAATATTACAAAAAGAGCAAGCATTATCGTCAAAACCAAAATGAATCCTTAGGAATTCTTTGGATGGATATATACCATTAAGTGTTTAAAGTGCACTTTCTTAGCTTTCGGTGATATTACAAATTTCAGAAACTTCGTTCTCAATTTTCTAATTTCTTCTTTTGTAAACTGTTGTGAAATTGAGTTTTTGTTTGTTAAAAAATAATAAAGTTCTTCAATAAATGATTTCCGGATTGTGATATTGGGCCGTTTTAATTTAGAGAGAGGATGTCAATTCATCAAAAGCTCAGGAAGATGTGGGTCCACATTAATGTGACACAGATTCATATACATCTGGATCACAGATTGTCGAATTGTTTTAACAATCTTTTCATATTCTTTTCAGTCATTTAAATTGTATTTTGAGCAAAAAGTTTCAAATGATATTATGTCTGCTGCTCGGTCTAATAAATGTTAACACTGACCATATACCTTTCTCTAAAAAAGAGATTTGTTCCTGAATAACATGTATCTGCAATTCCATAATGGGGAGTTGTGAGGACAAAAGTTGTGTTTGTAAATTATTTTCCAGTAAAATAAAACCTGCTGATAAAACAATAAAAATTTAATACGGAGCTTATTTATGTCATAGTCACATCTAAAATGATACCTCCAAGTTTCATAAAAATTTGGTTAAGGATATGGAACAAGACGCTGTTTTCGTTTCTTAAGGATCTTAGCCAGTTAATTTTGATGGTGCCACTCAATATCGATCGCTTTTAGCCCTCCCTCCTCATAGTCTTTTATCATGACACCCTTTTTAATGTGCTAACGATAACTAGCCAGCTGTCACCAAAGATCCTGTCAAATGAATGAGCCGGGATAGCTAAAGTTAGCATGTTTAGTATGCTAGCCGGCATAGCCAGTTAGCAACTGCTGCTGACTCACCGTGCATGCTATGAGAAAAAGGAAACGAACAGCACCGGGCTAGCTAGCTTAGCCTAGCTGCTAACAAGCTAAAAGCAAATGATGCTAACTAAGCTGCAACACATTGGACAGAGTTGTACAACTTCAGTGTCTGAGCGTTAAATGATTCTCTATCTAGTACCAGACTGTGTAGGTTGTATTTACCTATTGAATGTAAGATATCGATTGAGGCATTCCGGTCTGTTCCAAGAAGAGACTGTGCTCTCTGAAACTCAGCCACTGCCGCGGCTGCCATCTTTCCTATGCCTGCCTCAGCTCCGCTCTGCCTGCTTGTTTTCCGGTCAGGTTCGTTCACATCGGAACAATGCTGCCTCCTACCGGTGAGAGTCCTGCCTGCCGAGAAGTGAAGACCTGTCTTATCTTCTTTTTCTTCTTCTTATTTCTTTTAATGGCGGTTGGCAAACAGCTTTAAGGTGCATTACCGCCACCCTCTGGACTGGAGTGTGAACCAGAATGACATACTATAATATTAGATTCTCCTAATGATCCCCGTTCTCTCCAAGAACCTGATTACGGCCCTGATACCAATATCCCCCGAATTTCTCTGAAGTATCTCCCTCGTACTTACTCTCAGGTGGTTCTTCCTGAGTGAAACTTCAAGCATCTCCCTCTCTCTCTGGTACCTTGGACAATCTAATATTACATGATCTACTGTCTCCTGTAATCCACAATGATCACACCTGCCTGTAGGATGCTTGTTCATGATTGTTAAAGTACTATTAAGACCTGTGTGACCAAACCTCATCCTTGATATTATGTCCTCCTCTTTTTTATTTCTCCAACTCTCCTTTGAATGTTGTAATAGTATCGGCCCTTATTTTCTCTATCTCACTCCCCCTGCCATTTCGTTTTCATTTCTGATTTGATTATACTTTTTAACTCAGCCTTGCTATGTTTTACAACCATGTTTATTTCTCTTTTCCTTGTTGCTCCTTTAGCATATTTATCTGCTAGTTCATTTCCCTCCACCCCAATATGCCCAGGGATCCACATAAACTTGGTTACAGCTCTTGCTTTCCTAATCCTAGATACAGTTTGTGCTATGTCAATTATGTCTTGCCTTGTGTCTGATTGCATGTTTTGAATACTTGTTAGAGCGCTACTTGAATCCGAGGCAATCAAAACTTTCCTTGGTTTGAGCTCCTCTATCCAGCTTAGAGCTAACATCATTGCCAATAGTTCCCCTGTGTATACTGCTAAGTTGTCACTGACCCTTTTACTCGACATGACCTCTAGTTCTGGAATGATAAATGATATCCCTACCCTGTTATCTATCTGTGTATATTTTCACATATTCCATGTACCTTTCCTCAGTGTATTTATTGACCTCATTTTTATGTGTGTCTTCCCTTCTGTAGCAGTTTTAAGTCGACCTTTACTTCTTCTAGAATCCCAGGTGGGACAGCAGAAAGTGGTACTGTAGGGCTTAGTGTCATATTAGCTATTCCTACTTCCCTTGCTTTTCCTTCAATTATACAACCAAAACTCTTTGCCTGTCCTTTTTCCTTCTCCTGACATGGTGTTAATAGGCTTTGGTTCGGATGATTTCCGTTGTGTCCCTTTAAGTTAGTCCAATAGGTTAAAGCTAGTTGTGTCCTCCTTAATCTTAGAGGCATTTCACCCATTTCCACCTGTAAGGCTGGCGTTGGCGTAGTTCTTATGGCCCCACAACACAGTCTCAAAACTTGATTTTGGATAACATCCAGTTTTTTTAATAATGTCTCTGATGCCGATCCATATATTTGCATCCAAAATCAATAACTGATCTGATTAAACCAATATACATTGTTTTCAGAGTTGGCCTATTTGCTCACCACTCTCTGCCCTGCAAAAATCTGATGATATTCCCTATCCTTTTACATTTCACAGCAATTTTTTCAATATGTGTTTTCCATGTCAGTTTTTTGTCAAACCAGATTCCTAGGTATTTGAAACAGTCAACACTTTCTAGGTTTTCCCCATATAATTTCAAATTGATTTGGTTGTCTATTTCTTTTTTGTGAAATTAACTATCTTTGTTTTAGCAACTGAGAGTCTAAAGCCCCACTGCAGTGCCCATGCTTCTACTTTTCCTATTGCCTGTTGTAATTTCTTAACAATGAATTTTGTGTTACGTCCTCTCTTCCACATAACCCCATCATCTGCAAATAGGGAGACCCCTATAGACCCATCTACATTGTTAAATATATCATTTATCATGATGGAGAACAGTATGGGGCTTACAATACTTCCTTGAGGGGTTCCATTTTCCACTAAATAACTGCTACTAATATCTTTCCCTACTCTTACTGCAATTGTCCTATCACAAGTTTTTAACCCATCTATGCATTCTTCCTCTTAGTCCTATCTGATGTAGTTTTATTAGTAACCCCTCTTTCCACATCATATCGTAGGCCTTTTCCACATCGAAGAATATAGCCACTACATTTTCTTTGTTAACTTGAGCTTTTCTAATTTCATGTTCCAAGTTCAGGGCTGGATCTATTGTGCTTCTTCCTTTCCTAAATCTGCTTTGGTAATGCTTTATTTGTCCTCTGGTTTCTAGGTAGTAGACTAACCTTCTGTTTATCATTTTTTTCCATTACTTTGCCTATATGGGAGGTTAGAGCTATTGGCCTATAACTTTCTGCCAAACCTTATGGATTCTTTCCATTGAGAAGGCAAAGATCCCATTTCCCATATCTTATGGTATAGCTTTAATAATACTTCTTTACTCTGATCAGTTAGATTTTTTAGCATACTGTCATTAACTTGATCTTTTCCTGGAGTTGTCTTTCCACACTTCTTTAATGCATTATTTAATTCTACCATTGAAAACATCATATTAATTGTATTTCCATATTCCATTTCATCCTGTAGTGCTCCTATATTTCTTGCTATTGTTCTTTCTCTCTTTTTTCATCATTATTTAAATTAACTGTACTATGCACTTTTACAAAGGTTCGTGCAAACAACTCTGCTTTACTCCTATTCTCTATTACCATATCTATTTCATCTTTCATTACTTGATATCCATAATCTTTCCGATTACCAGACATTCTTTTTATCATTCCCCACATTGTCTCTAATGGTGTATTTCTACCTAAAGAATTACAATATTTGCTCCAATACTCTCTTTTAGTCTTCTTTATTATTTTCCTCACCATTGCTTGCTTCCTCTTATAATTAATCAGATTTTGAAAACACAAAATCTTCTTCAAAGTTTTAAATGCTTTATTCCGATCTTGAATTGCTTTTGTGCATTCTTGTGTCCACCAAGGAACAAGTTTTTTCTTTGTATTTACTTTTCTTTTTGGGATAGATTTTTCTGCTGCTGCTACTATACTTTGACTGATTTCAGTATTCAGTTCTTCAACTGATTGATTTATATTTATAGCCTGTTAATTCCTTTCACTTTCTATTTTGAATTTGTTCCAATCTGCTTCTTCAAACTTCCATCTCCCCTCCCGTTCATTCTCCTCTATGTCGTTTTCTATTCCTACATTAACTGCTATCGGATAGTGGTCACTCCCCATAGTGCTTACTTTTAGTACCTTCCAACTACTTATACCTGCCAAATATTGTGTTACCAATGCGAGATCAATTGCTGATTCTGTGCCCTTCACCAAATTCATCCTTGTACCAGATCCATCATTTAAACACACCAGTTCTTTTTCATCCATCAACTCTTCTATAATTTCTCCATTTGCATCATCCTGTTTTCCTCATACCATGCTGTGTGCATTGAAGTCACCGCACTAGATTATTTTACGTCTCCAGTGTTCCAAAATTGACTCGATTTTTCCTTTTTCTAATTGCCTGCATGGGTTATAGAAGTTTATTATTTTAATGTTACCCTCTTTAGTCCATACTTCAATCACAACTACTTCTAAATCTTGTACTGCTCTTATTTGCCTATACATGATTCCTTGTTTGATGAATATTGCGCATCCCCCACCCTTTCCTCCATCTCTATCCTTGCGTATACTGGAATATCCTTTAATAATGAAGTCTAATTCAGGTTTGAGCCATGCTTCTTGGACACATATGATATCTGGTTTAGTTTTTAACATACTGATAAATCCTTTAAATTCTTAGCCATTGGCCATCAGACTTCTTGCATTCCATTGTAGGATATACATCATGGTATGATTTGATGGCTTCCCTCTGATGTGACTTCTGTCTGGTTAAGATCTGCTTGAATCTTCTCAAAAGATATGTCTTTCATGTTCAGGAATTTTGCAGCTGCCCTCACGATGATTTTTATTTTTTCTGTTTTGGTCTTTGCCTGCTCTGTGCAGTTGATGACATATGCAAGAAATAGGACTAATTTGTCTGTTGTGAGACCAGTGTAGTTATTTTGAGATCCTGTTCCAATGCTCGCTTCTTTCCTCTGGGTTGTACTTTCTTCTCTTCTTTCATTGTCTATAATTTTCACTGCATCTGCATATGTTACTCTTCTCTCTGATTTCACTTGTTGTACTTCAACTGCTTTTGTCCTCACGACGCACCCTCCGTATGCTGCTGTGTGATTTCCACATCAATTGCAACATTGTACTGGGCTGTTAGTCCCACACTCTCCATATGCATTTTCCCCACCACATCTCCCACATCTTTGCTTTCCTTTGCACACGTTTGCAGTGTGACCATATCTCTGATATTTGTAGCACCTGAGGGGAGGAGGAATGTAAGCTCTCACACTGAAGCTCATGAATCCGATCATCACCTTTGTGGGGAGAACCTGCTCTCTAAACTCTCGACTGTCGACTTTTTCGCCGTTTCTAAATGCCTGGAGCCTTTTGAGTGCTGTGATCGCTCCACCTTTTATCATTTTTTTCAGGTCTTCTAGGTTTTCTCCAATGGGAATTCCTGATATGACCCCTCTAGCCCCAATTCTCTCTCCAATCATTCTTTTTTCAGTGATTTCTTTTTTACACACCATTTGCAGTTTGAGCGCCTTATTCTTCTGTTCATCATTTTTGCATTTCACCAACAAGCAGCCATCTGCCAGCACCTTTGCCAGTTCGATATCTCCAACTGCTTTCCTCAGTCCATTTGTCAGAGCTATTGGACTTACAGACACTATCTCATGCCCTGCTTTAAATTTAAAGATGATCTTGTACTCTTCCATCATTACTTTTTTCCTTACATCTTGTCTCTCTTCCTCATCCTCGAGTGCCCGTTTGCCTGACGGCGTCACCGCATTGCACTTCTCCTTCCTCCCCTTCCTATTACCCTCAACTGCTGTCCAGTCTAGATCCATATTATCATCGTCAGATAACCCACCGCCCCCACTACTTCCCATTCTGGTCCAGTCACAATCCAGATTATGCTAATACCACCAATTCCTCTGGATTCCCTACGGGGATCCTCGGGCTTGTCAAACTTTTATCAGGACTTCCAACAACTCGGGTCTGGCGTCAGCTTCCGGGACGACGACTAGCCAGCTGCTGACGACGTCGTGAGGACCCGTCCAAAAATATCTTAACTTTTAGTCATTTCTCAGGTGAATTACTGATTGTTTCACTTACTGATTCATGCAGATAAAATCTGTGGATTACAGTTTATTATTATTTAGAACGATCAATATTTACTTGAACGTTAGGCAGAGCTGGCCCAAGCCTTTGTGGGGCCCTAGCAGAATTTTATTTAGCGGCCCCCATGAGCAATAATTTTGACTGCAGTCAATGCATAATGATTGGCATACTGTAAATCTAACACACTCATTATCAGTTTTATTAGTTGTATCTGTGTTGCTTATACTAATGTTAGTCTGACATGTTTTTACCCCTCTATGGTTTTTAATGTTAGAGCAGTCTGGTGTTAATTGTACTTTAATATTGAAACTCATACAGCACTATGTGGCATACTGAACTGGAAAGTAACAAAATTAACCACTAGACAAAGCATTCACTGTAAACAAGTTAACTACTTCAATTGCATTTTTGATAATAAAAAAGTACAGTAAATAGCTTAAAACAATCAGTATCTTCTTATATAAAGAATAAATGAAACAAAAAAAACAATACCACATTAAATAGATCAGAAGAACCTGTTGCAATATAAAAGCAATGTTTCAAGAATAAAATTTAAAGCTGAATAATAATTTCTGAAAACTATGTAAAGCCATGTAAAAGTTTCAGAAAAATTACAAAATTAACAAATTTAATTTAGACATTTACTCCTCTTCTTTGTCTCACAAACTACCTCAATTTACCACTTTCTGCTTAGAATCTGTTTCCTGTTTTTTTTCTGGAGGTGTTAAAAATACAATTGATTAAAAATGTGTCCAATGTGACACAGATGACCCCTTTTCTGGGGGAAAAAACCTTGTATGTTAAACTGATATGAAAATCACCAAAGTTCAATTGTGCCCAACAATGGAAAAATTGGCATATTGAAGAAACAGATTATGAGATGCACATCTCCCTGTATAGCCCCTTTAGTGGGGTCATAATAATCAACCTTTCTTGCGGGACATTTCAAGCGCTCTTAGGTGCCCCCTGGCTTATGCATCTGACCAGCACTGACATTAGGAATTAATTGGTATGATTTGTCTGAAATGTTCAGGTGTTTCTTGATCAGCACTCAAGTTCAGTTTCAGCTCCTTATTTAAGGAAGCATAGAAGTCAGGTTTATTTAAATAACTTGATCGTAGTTTCAACAAAAATACTTTGCAATGGTAAAATGTTGCATACACACATTCTTCATGACTTCAGTGGGTCCATGGGTGTGAAATGGTAGTTATAGAGTGGGTAACATGCAGCACAATAAACATCATTTACACATTCAATATAAAAATAGCCTTTATTACAGAAAACACAGAGAAAGCACAAAACTTAAAACATTTAAACAGGCATGTCTGCTTTCACAGCACAATGGACAGGTAGTCGCACACCTGGAAGCAGAGGAAACAACAATAAACTTGTGATGGCAAAGAAACTATCTGTTACAGATGATAACACTGTTGTTGTATGGCACACAGCTTGTTTTTCCTTGAGGGAAACTGGGTCAGTTAGCAGAGAACATATTTGAGCAGCAGGCCAGCACACATACACACTAAGGAAACAGCACATTGATGACTTGGGGTTAAAGATTTCAAATAAATCTCTGACAGAGAATTATGTATTTTAACTTCCAGAAGCAGCAACTGTCAACCAACATCCTGAAATGTGATTAAAAATTAAAAATGACTAGGCAGGTATTGTTTCACACCTTGCAGCTCATCATAAGGTTGGGTGGGCTGTCCATGTTGGGAGCTACAGAGAATACAGGGTTGTGGAGACAGCTCTCCATGTGCTCCGACACCCTGGACTCCAGAAGATGCCGCAGGACATCGGGAGTGATGTTCTGTTTCTAAGGACAAGGCATGGAACAATGGAAGCATTTTAGTAAAAACCATTAGTGAAGAGACAGCCAGAAATGAAAGTTCAATCATTATGTATTTCAACATAACACTTGACTGTACATGGACTAACCTGGAACAATACACAAACACACAGGCCCAGCCCTGTACCAATCACTTCCTGTGATGGTGTCACTTACGTATCCTTAAGCTTTATACTGCATGAAATAGTACCATTACAATACATCACCCTTTTTTTGAGTCTTTTAAGACATGTGTACAAAATGAATTTCACTGTACTTTGCCCAGCATGAATTATTGTGACTGAATCTGACTCAAGATAACTGCTTTATAACAAAACTTATCTCTTGAAAAATATGAATTCACATTATCACGTGTATGTATTAGCTCTTTTTCCTTCTTCTTCTTCAAGATGACCATTAACATATGTGACAAAAGAAAACTTTAAGCATTTTTTTTTAATAGTCTCTGGACATAACTCTGCCACTTACCACCGGTTATTATTTAACTACTTCACATACTCTCCATATCTGTCTGGTGGCTTCACAAGTCTGCCACTGGAGGTCAAGCGTGCCAGAGTCGATGGCACAGTAACAGGAGGTGGATCAGCTGCTGGAGCAGGTGAGTGCGACTCTCCATCACACTCAATGCAATCCTCTCAACCCTTCTCAGAGGCATCTGGAGCATTGAGGAGGGGTCTCAGGTGACAACGGTTCCTTCGTAGTACTCCTCCCTCTGTCTGGACTAAGTATGACCTTGGTGAGTCATACTGTTTAAGGACAGTAGCTGTCTTTGTCCATCCTCTCTCACTGTCTAGCTTCACAGCAACACTGAGTCCAGGCTGGAGTTCTGGTAGGTGTCTGACGTCATGTCTGTTATTGTAGGCATGCCTGTAGCCTTGTTTTGCTCTCATCAACCTGTCTCACGTGTTGGAGATCTGGCCATACAAGTTGTAGCTTGGTTTCCATGGTAGGTACTGTGGTGCAGATCTGCCTACCAAGCATGAGCTGTGCTGGGCTCACGCCTGTAGCCATGAGAGCTAAAAAGGGATAGACTGTCTGAGGATCCGTTTTTACTGTCTGTACAGCTCTCTCTGCCTCTCCATTGGCTTGAGCGTAGTGGGGACTGGTGGTAATATGTCAGAAATCGTACTCCTGAGAAAAATGCATGAAAGCTTTCCCAGAGAATTGGGGACCATTATCTGTGATTAATTCATTTGATCAGCCCCTTCTGGCGAAGATGTTCTTCAGTTTAGCCCTCATCGTCTTGCCTGACATATCCTTGAGGTAGGCAATCTCTATGTACCGTGAAAAATAGTCCACAACTACCAAGTAGTTTTGTCTGTTCAGTTCGCATGTGTCAACTGCTACTCTTTCCCACGGGCAACTGGGTAGTGGAGTAGTAATCAGGGGTTCTCTTTTCTGAGTGATTGGACTCCTGGCAGTGTTTACAGGTGCTGACTACTTCTTGAATGTCTCCGCTTATTCTGGGCCACCACACACTACACTTAGCCCTCTCTCTGCACTTCACAATGCCCTGGTGCCCATCGTGAATGCGCTGCAAAATCTCAGGCCTCATCTGTTGTGGCACTATTATTCTACCATCACTAGGCCTTCTGACACTGTGAGAGAATGTCTACAGGTGTAGTAGGCTTTTACCTTGTCTGGCACCTTAACTGCATATTTGGGCCATCCTGTCTGCACATGGTGTTGGACCATTTGCAGTTCTGCATCCTGTAGGATGTGCTGCTTGACTAAGTCAAGTTTGGTGGGCGAGATAGGCCATGATTTGTGAACTGCTTCCTCGTAGACCTGTATTTCACTTGTCAGTTCTGCGATTTCTTGTGTTACAGCTATCTGGGGATGTGGTGGTTCCGTAGCACGACTCCTCTGAGGCCACAATTACTAGCATCTGAGCTAAAAATGCTTAGTTTATTCACATTATAGAATGCTAGTACAGGAGACTTTGTGATGAGCTGTTTCACCTTCTAAAAGACTTACATCAGATTTAAGTGGGTCGTTGAGGGGTTTGGTGACCTCAGACAGGTTTGGTAGATACCTGCCTAAGTAATAGATTATTCCAAGGATCTTTCTCAGGTTAGTGACGTTGCTTGGTGGCTCAAGCTCAGTGATGGCTTTGACCTTAGCCTCATCTGGTTGGATGCCATGCTCATAGAAGCAAAGTCCAAGATAGTTCAGTTGTCGCTGACGTGAGACATTTCTCGTGGTTCAACTTTAATCCTGCATTTCTTGAGAGTGTCCAGGGTTCTCTGAAGTCTCACTTCGTGCTCTTCTGGAGTGTCAGAGTAGATGAGAATATCATCCATGTAAATGGCCACGCCCTCTTGGTCCTTCAGTAGATCAGTCATTTCACGCTGAAAGATTTCAGGTGCACTTGTGATTCCGAATGGCAGTCTTTTGATGGGTTTTATTTTCAGCTTACCAACATCGGCTGGGCAGGAGTCATTTAGCTGTTCAGCAGTTTTGATCTCTTCTATGTGCTTAATTAAGCCCATTGCGACAGCTACATTACGACTCAACAGGTGGCTGCTATGTGAACCTCGTCACATTCACTTTGAACCTGAACCTTTTCTCTTTTCTTACTGTAGCAGCTACAAAGTGGCCAATACAGTTCAGTTTACCACCTGGGCTGTCCAGTTTACTCACTGTTGTCTTTAGTTTTGGCTCAGGCTTTAACTGATTAAATGTCTCTTCTGGTACGACACTCGTGTCTGCTCCTGAGTCAATCTTAAAGTCTATTTTAATACCTTGTATTGGCAGTTTCACTGTCCATGCATTGCTTGAATCCTCCACATCTGTGATTTCTCCAAGGAAATGTACTTGACTCCTTTCACCTTCCTCGTCGGGTGCAGTTACATCTGCAAAATGTCCCAGTTTCTTTCAGCTGCGGCATTCAGCATTACGTGCAGCACACTAGTCCTCCTTAGCATGCATACAACCACATCTGGAGCATTTGTGTCCTTTGTTTACATGCTGTGCTTGTTTTGCTTTGGCTCCTTAATTCTGTCCATGTCCATTATTGTACCTCTGTTTATCTCTAAATGGCGGACGCTTATATGCTACTTCACTCACTTGTGCACAGTTAGCATTAGCTCCTTGCTCACTGACATGCTGTATTGAGCGTCAAGTCAGGCATCAGCTGTAGTTTTTCTGATAGCTCTTTATGTAATATCCCAATGACCAACCTGTCATGGATATTTTCATCCTTGGCAGCAGCAAATGTGCAGGTGTCTGGTAGTTCATGCAGGCTCCTGATGTATTCCTCCTGGCTGTTGAGTGCACTGATGGAAACGAACTCTCTCGTGAATCATATTCACTTTAGGCCCAAAGTAATTGTCCAGTTTCACCATTACAGTCTCATCGTCCTTCGGATCTTCCTCATCCTCTTCTGAAAATGTGAAAGTCTTATAAACTTGTTCGGCCTCCTTCCCAAGCGAGTTGAGCAGCGTACAGACCTGTACCTCTCCGTCTTCTTTGTTTAGTTTCGTTGCTATCCTGTAGCAGTGAAATCTCTGGCGCCACTCCGGCCGTTGTTCTGGCCGCGAGAAGTCAAAACTTTCTGGTGGAAACTTTGCCATCTCTGGACGTCTTCTGACACCATGTAGCGTTATGTGGAAATATTATAAGGAGGCGGCGACTGTCTTTTGTCAACTTTATTAACATAACTCCTAACACAACACTTGACTGAGACTCGACTTGACTGCACATGGACTAACTTGGAACGTACACAAAAACACACAGGCCCAGCCCTGTACCAATCCTGTACCTTCCTGTGATGGTGTCACTTACGTATCCTTACGCGTAATACTCTATGAAATAGTACCATTACAATACAGCATTAAAGACTACGCCAAGGCAGTTTCGCGCGGCCCCAATCTACCCTGAGGAGGTACAGTCAGCAATGGAAAATGACCGGCAGAAAACCAAGCCGAGTAGAGTACAGCCGAGTAGAGCTGCTACTATGCAGTGGAAAAGTGCCATTGGATTAGACCCGAGGAGCTGTATGGAGTCATTTTAAGTTTGTTTTTGTTTTCTTGTTACTTCAGTTGTTGAGGAGAATGCTGCAATGCTGTTTTGCTGTCAATCTACAGAAATGTTTTGTTAACTAAAGCCGGGCTCATACTACAGGAGTTTTAAAATCCAAAGTGATTTTAGAATCAGGTTTCATCACATACATGATGGGAATCGCCACAGATCATCTTCTCTCAAATCTCAAACCTGATGAAGCCTCTCTGATGAGAGGTGAAACGTCTTCAAGCTAAGAAAAGAAGTCCAGTTGCTTCTGAATCAACCTTCAAGGAAAACCTGCACACCCTACAAGATTTGAAAATAATGTTGGATCACACACCACAGGATCCTTAAGATTCTCATTATGACTGATGAAGCTGCTGTAGTGATCATCCTACTTTGCAGTGAGAAAACAAGAAAACAGAAAAAACTAGTGTGAATGAGGAAATGGTTGGGAAGATGCTGTCAACACGGCTGTCTATCCTTCATCGAGAACTAGAGGTGAGGTTTTATCTGTCAGTTTAATATCTGTCAACAGTGGTTGACAGCTGACGTTAGCCTAAAATACTAAAAGCTTTACTGCTTGGCAGACACCGTTAGCCACTCTGGGATGTCTCTCTCAATAGGTACAGTGATCTTGCTCTGAAGGTATTGTCATAATCATAAAGACTTCACCCCACAAGATCAAACATGTCTGAAATTTATTGGGGCGGTGACGATAATCCACGAGCAGATCAGGAGGTCTAAGACTAGATCACTGAACATTGGGACTGAATCGAGTTGAAATCGGCTCACTTTTCCTGTAGCATGAGCCCACCTGAAGAAATGTCACCCAACTTTCTATCGGTATGTGGGTGAGTAGACCATGATTGAATTTTCATTTTTGGAAAGTTCTTTAACCTCCACCATGGGCTGTTTTTCTTAGTCGTCTCTTCTTACAGGCTTTTAGCAGTCATCCAAACACATTTTTATGCTATTTAGATTTGTTAGATTAGATTAGATTTGTATGTTTACAGGTTTTCAACGCAGGACAATTAACTGTATATGAATGGATAGAACAGCGTCCGTGATTGATCTATTGATGGGACTTACTAATGTATAACTTCATCTAAAAATGTGGATCATGCTTGTGTGTTCATTTATGACTCCAAAAAGAAGATGTGCGGAACACTTTGCTTAAAAAAATAAAAACAAGACTTCCTCACAACTTTGACTTAGATAATGTATGTTTTACAAAAATATCCTGTAAAATAAAACCAAGTGTCCTTGTATGACCCTCCATTTCAATATGAGAGTAACAAACCTTAGTGTTAATGTACAGTCCACAGGGGCAGGAGATGAAATGACTGTTGATGTTCAAATTTCTCCTGCGAGACACAAGAAGCATGATTTATCATAGTGTGTTAAACAACTGCTGACATATAACCTGATTTCCATACATACAACATATGTAGTAAAACATATAAACTATTTAAGACATAGTGACTTGACTGGTTTGGTTAATATCTGTTCTAGAAGTACTTTCTTGGACTTACATGTGACAAACAGGGCAAATAATTTGAGTGTCGTCCATCTGTTCCACAACAGATGAAATGTATTGTTGCTCAAACTGCAGGTCCCTCTCGTACTCTTCAATAATACACATTTCTGAGGCACAAAGAAGAGAATGCACAATTTAATAGGCTCATATTGTAAATGCCTGTTCCCAGTCAACCTGGTATTACAGGCCTTACCATTTATTTTACTGAACATTTGTTTTCATATCTACATTCAGGATGGATGGAATAAAAAACAGGATGGTTTCATCCATAGAAATGCACTACCTTGAGACATGAGCTCCTGTTGGATTTCTTCGAGTATGGCAAGCTCGTCATACTCTGTCATGACACTAAACATCTGATTAGAAGAAAAGAAAGCACATGTCCACTTGGTTACAGAAGTGTACACAACTCAAACATATTCATTAAAATGCAGCTCATTTAATTGCTGCAGTTTTTACATACTGATGATGTAAAGACTTATAAACATGTAATAAACTTTCATAATATCAAAATTGTGTCTCTGAAACCAGTGCTGGACTGTAACTAAGTACATTTACTCAAGTATTATAATTCAAGGACTTGCACATTTTATACAACTGTATACTTCCATTCCACTACATCTCAGAGGTAAATATTGTACTCTTTACTCCACTATTTTTGGCTTTAGCTCCTCTTTACTTGTCAGGTTATAATTCTTCATACCGTCCCTTTATAGTGAAAGCCATCTACTCATCTCCAGATGTGTTGGTTTTGAATGATTGTGAAAGACTGAAGGATGAAGTGATCCTTTATGTTTCTCTTCCTTCTTTAACCAAATAAACTATTTAAAAACCCTCATGAATTAGCTGGAAAATGCAATGTCACAAAGCTGAAAACAGGGCTGTATTCCTGAGCTCATGAAAAGTTAACTGAAGAGATTTGTGGTTCTCACACGACAGCCATGCAACAAATATATATTGTACATAATGATGTACTGCTGTATATCAAGCTACCTCTCAGTGTATAAAGTAAAGGGCTATAATGAGCTCACCTTTAACCATCCAATCAGAAAAATGCAACACACACGTTAATTGTAAATTAGGTTTAATGGCAAAATATACTATTTATCAGCTGTTTGCAAAAACCAAATCCAACAAGAACAGTTTAAATAGATCAATAAAACAGATATTAAGGTTTTTTCTATATTCAACACAAAATGCTACTTTTATTGACTCAAAATGATGCAGTCTCAAAATGATTCAACCCCTTAATAGCACTCTCACAAGAGCACTTCTTTGCAAATCAGATCTTGTTAAAACACTGACCAACCTTCATTGATTTACTTTATCAGTAGAGTCCCAATATTTTATCTCTTAATGTCTAAATATATATCAGGGCTCCATGAACTCCAAGACCTTCACCACTACTGACCCAGAAGCTCCAGAAAAGTGGGCTCCAGTAGCTCAGAACCATCTAGATCAGACCCACAAGTTTTGGGATGCTGTTCTGTGGAGCCATGAAACCGAACTGGAACTTTTGGGGCCTCTGGATCAGCGGTATGTCTGGAGGAGGAAGAATGAAGCTGATGCTGAAAAGAACACCCTACCTACAGTGAAGCATGGCGGTGGATCGGTGAGGCTCTGGGGCTGCTTTGCTTCCTGGACCCCTGGAAACCTCCAGCGTGTAGAGGGTCAGATGGATTCCATCAAGGATCAGGAAATCCTAGAAGAAAACGTCTCCATCTGTGAGGAAGATGAAGCTTGGCCGTCATTGGACGTTCCAAAAGGACAATGATCCCAAGCAGACCTCAGAGTCCACCAAGGCCTGGTTTCAGAAGAAGTCCTGGATCATTCTAGAGGCCGTCACAGTTGTCTGACTGGAATCCATAGAAAACCTCTGGTGGGAGCTGAAGAAGGTGGTTGCAGCAGGTAAAGCAGGAATATTTCAGAACTGGAGGCTTTTGTCCATGAGGAATGGTCTAAGATTCCTCAGGAACGCTGCCAGAAGCTGGTGTCTGGATATGCAGCAGGTTTGCAGCAGGTCATAGCAGCTAAACGGTCTACAAAGAACTAGAGATGCTGGTCATTAAGGGTTGGATCATTTAAAGACTGCAGTGTAATAAAGTGTCTGTTCTATTGAGCCATTTGAACTGTTCTTGTGTGATTTGGTTAAAGCAAAAAGTTGATAGTGTATTTTGCCAGTAAACTTAAAATACAATGGCGGTTGAATAATTTGCTTCCACCTTTATAAAAAATAGGAATACTTGCTCCTCGACTGGACAGATGTAAAAAGAAAAAAACCGTGATTTGGGACAGACTGAGACCGACCTCTGCAATGCCCCGAGGCCCCCACAGAGAGGGCAGTCTCTGGTCTTCTGACTGCAGTGCCATCCATTCCTCCTCCATCACCTCTTGGACGATGATGGAGGCCCCGGAGCCGCTGCGCTGCTGGCCCTCTCCCATCTGACGATATCTCTCCAGCAGCCTCGACCGGCTGTTTTTGAGCCTGTCAACACAGCGCTACAAAACACACGAAAAGACAGAAAGCAGCAGAGTTCAACCCTGATGAGTAAGCAGCGCCCCGACATGCTAGCTAGCTAAATTAACGTTTGATTTCTTACCATGCGGTAAGTTTCTTTCCATGGCGGAGTCGTTCCTTTATAAAGTGAGCGGTGTCTGTGCAAAGCGTCCATCTGTGGTGTTGATAGCAAGTGTGAGGTGATGTAATACAAATACTTCCTCCAGCAAACTGGCTAAAATGAATGAAGGCAAAATCGAAACATTTCTGCATTTAACCTCAACATCCGGAAGTTGATGCGCTGCCACCCATTTGCATGATGGGTGATGTAGTGCTACAAACTGTTAACCAGCCAGCAGTCGTGAAAGTAGAAATTATTTAGAGACTGGAGCATAGCCAGGAGGATCTGAATGTTGTTTCAAAGCCACGAACGTCTTGGAGAAATATTCTGAAATTAATAAAATATTATTTCCAGTATCAGCCAAGCATTGAGTTTAAAATGATGGATTCAGCCTTTTAAGGACCAAACATGTGTTAGAAACACACGAAAAAAAACATTAAAACGCTCTACAATCACGTGAATTTATATGAATGAATACTCGTCGTAAGTAGAATTTTGTAAAAAAAATGTGTCAAATATTTTGCTTTCTCTGAGAACCACATTGGAAATAAGTATAAAAAAGTGTATTTTATACTTTATGTATTATTTTAGTATGTATGTTAAATATATCATTATGTATTATCCTCTGTAATTATTTATATTTGTATGTATTTTACATCCTATACGATTGTATGTTTGAGTGTCACTGTGTAGAAAGATGTATATGTATATATATATGAGTTCGACACTATATTTCTGTGTTCACATCCATTGCCTTAACTATACACTTGTCTGTGCTCATTGAAATCTGATTTCAAGAGGTAGGCCTACATGCATAATATGTTTAGAAGCCAATCCAATATTCAATATGCACAAGGGTGATGGGAATCTTGAAGCCTCCAGTGTACATATATTGAGAATTGACTTTACAGTGATATGGGAGACCTCTTGTGTCCAACAGTTAAACTTGTGAAATGGAAAAAATATTTGTGTATTCATGTATTATTGACTTTTGATGAGAGAGACAGAATAGGCCCCATTATAAGGATTTTAATATGGTAATTATACTTTTTTTCTCCACAAAAAACACCTTCAACACAAGTTAGATAATTTTTATGTACGCCTTAATACATGTGTGGCTTCTTAAAATCAAGAACTTTGTTTCAGTGGCTACTTTTATTTGCATAAGTGTGGTTGTAAGGAGAGTGTGCTATCCTTTTTTTGTTTGTGTTGCTCAAAATTACAAATCAATAAACTTCAATAAATGCATCACACTGTACATTTTGTCAGCTTGCACTATATCACCAGTCAGCAGTCAGATGACCCACTGTGTACATATAGACCAGAGGTCAGCTGATGTTAGTCTCCTCAGAATTCAGATGCAACATCCCTGTATTTGGGAAGAAACATTCAAATCCGTTTATATCTCTCAATACTCAACACCATACCGGTGTTTCATCTGGTGACAGAATAATGACACCACCTGATGTAGAGCATTAAGGTATGGGTGCATGTGGTGCCACATGTCAGTGGCTTCTGAGATGGGGAGATCTTGAACGTGGACAACAGCAGACAAATATTTTCCTCACAGTTTAACAAGTGAACTGGTTCTACTAAAACTGCAGAAGAAGACATGTTAAATAGGAAAAGACAAAAATACAAAGCAAGACAACCAGACAAGTCAAAGCTGAGACCAGGTGGGAATCACACCATCAAATCCAACATGGATGAGTAGAAGCTCAGTCAAAAGCACTGACCAACCTCTCCATGGCATCCTTCATTTTTAAAATAGAGACCTAACAACATCACCTTTTGTGTAGTATACGTCACACTAATGTAAAGTTTCACTGTACTCTTTTGTTGTCAGATATGTTCAAGTGAAATTTGTCAAATGCAGATGATGTTCTTACCACAAAGAATAACAGATTGAACATAAAAAATGCAACCAAGAGACTCATAGAGACTGAAACTGTGTGGACATTACAGGATCAAGTTTCAAAATATAGACCTGCAGACGGCTGTGGCATTTCCTCATCGGTTTTTGAAGAGAGCCCAAGAGGAAGAAAACACTCCTTAAAGTGGCACCCTACCAGTTTTACACATAAGGCTGAATTTACTCATCGTTAATAGTAGAATCATAATGATCTTTATTGTCACTGAACTCAGGTACGATGAAATCTCATTTGACATCCCTCCCTGTAGTTAGAATAGAACAAATAAGTAAAAGCAGCACCAGAAAGAAAAGGGACAACTGTAAAAATAAATAAAAGGTACTACAAAATTAAATCAAATCTACTGTTGATACATATATACAGAGGCTGTGGTCTGTGCTGACAGACTCTGAGGGTGGAGGTGGGTGGGTGTGCTTGTGTCTCCTTGGTATTAAGTGTTTAAATTTCCTGTAGTCTGTTCCTCAGTCAGTTTGTATGTGATTTTATTGTCCTGAACCGTTAGCCAGACTGCAGAGGTTCAAGCAGTGAGTGGTAACAGTGTGTGGTATCCTTAGAGATGCCGGCAGCCTTCTCCCTCAGATGAGTTGTATAGATGGTGTTCATGTCTGGAAGATCCATCCCGACAATGCGATGGGCCACCTTCACTATGCATTGTAGGGCCTCCTGCTCGGCTGCTGTGCAGCTGGTGTAAACACAGTGTTTTACTCAACATGTGAAATAAAACAAAAAAATGTGATAGGAGCTTTCCACAGTCTGAAATTAAAGGGGCATTGAGTAGAGTCCATACCTCTGCCAAGGTCCCAAACTTCAGTATCTTGATCCACTTCAAAATTTGATTGTTTCTTCTCCTTCCTCCTGTCGGCAGTTTAATTGGTCAAAATGCCTTATCTTGCAAAGTTCTTGCAATGTTACAAAGCATTCCTGAATTTGCCCCTTTATCAGATCTCCTCTGAAATTTCTGATAATTTCTGCATAATTGACAGAATAGGTGAAAAAAAAGCCCTACCTTGCAATGTTAAAGAAATTTTTTTTTAAATTCTTGCATCTGCACCTTCATCTGGATCTTCTCCATAATTTAAAGGATTCTTCCCTGCCTCATGTACAACCCTCCCACCAAGTTACATGAAAATCTGTCAGGTGGTTTTTGTGTAATCCTGCTAACAATCAGACAAACCAATGTCTTGATCAGCTCAAGGCCATGACAAATGACAAGAGGTGACTGCTCAAAAAATTAAGGGAACACTTAAATCACACATCAGATCTTAATGAACGAATTATTCAAGTTGAAAATCTTTACTGATGTCCTTTGTATAATTTGTTGAGAACAAAATGATGTAACAACAATCAATGGAAATCAAAAGCATCAACCATTGAGGGCTGGATTCCAAATCACACCAAATATCAAAGTAAAAATTTAAATCACAGGCTGATTCAACTTGCACGAATTTTATCATCAACTCATAATGTGACTCAGTAGTGTGTTTGGCCCCCGCGTGCCTGCATGCACTCCTGACAACGTCTGGGCATGCTCCTGATGAGTTGGTGGATGGTGTCCTGGGGGATCTCCTTCCAGACCTGGATCAGGGCATCAGTGAGCTCCTGGACAGTCTGTGGCAGTATTTGGCGGCGTTGGATGCACCGATACATAACGTCCCATCTTGGCTCAATTTGATTTAGGTACCCACTCCTCGGCCCACAGTTCAAGGGAGGGCTCAGAAGATAGCTCTATGGGGGCCATCATTTGTATGGCCCTGGCTCGCCTGATGTGCCACAAGCTTTTTTCAGGTGTGGTCCAGTCCCTTCAACTTTTGCTGTCCCTCCCTCAGAGGATTACCTGAGGGAGCTGCATGCATGTTGGAGAGATTCTAGAGCCCTCTCCTATGCAACATCTGATGGCCGAACCATGGCGCCCATGGAGAATGCAGCCAAGGTTGGTCTTGCTCCTGTTTGTCAGTCCGCATTTGAACAAACAAAGAACCTCTTGATAAATGCACCTGTTCTTTCAGCATCCCGGTATGATCTGCCATTCAAAATGGCCGTAGATGCCTGCAACACTGGGGTGGGTGCCGTTTTATTACAGGAGGGTTCCGATAGGATTGAGCATCCGATATCTTACTTTTCAAAAAAATTAGATCGCCATCAGAAATGGTACGCAACCATTGAAAAAGAAGCGTTGGCGCTTGTCATGGCTGTAGAACATTTTGAGGTTTATATCGGCTCATCCAGTGCTCCTGTGATCGTTTAAACGGATCATAATCCACTCGTTTTTTTGCACAGAATGAGAAACAAAACCGACGCTTGATGAACTGGAATTTGCGTCTGCAGGCCTTCATTATTGAAATCAGACACATCCGTGGCAGGGATAATGTTCTGGCAGACGCATTGTCGCGCCTGTAAAACTCTGTATTACTGAGCAATGTATTCTAAAAGTTTTTTTTTTTGTGTGTTGAATTACTTTTTCCTGTAGCTGCCTACATTGTTCAGTAACTAGGGGTGGGGGTGTTACACGCTCCTCCCTACTGGCTAGAGGCTGATCACACATGTCTCTCATTGTCCTGTGTTCCTCCCCTATTCAGGTGAGCTTCATTTGCTCTGATGGAGGGAACAGCCCATAAAAGGAGGGCAAGAGACCTGCCTCTCCCTCTTTGTAGCTCCCTCCGGTTCAATGACGACAGTACAGTTCTCTTTTACAGGCAGTTTATTGTCTTGTCACAATAATTAAAGCTGTGAGAACTAAAATGAGACATACAATTAAACGATTTAATAAGCAATTCAAATTAAATACATGTCAAACGAACTCAAATGCATAACACAAAATAAATAAATAAATATACCTCATTGGCCGCATAACCACAGGGAGTAAATAACTTTAACTTGACATTTCTTGAATTTAGCACATAACTATGCACACACGTTTCGTAGCTGCAACGTTTGTGTCCCACTGAAGTCTTCCCCCTTGCAACACATACCAAAATCCTTAGTCCGTCTTAAAGGCGGTGAACAAGAAAAACATTATGAAATAAATAAGTCCAAATTAAATAATATATGGAAATGTGCAAAATGTGAACACAAATACTGTTTGACAGTTACACTCTTTCTTCCTTCTCCTGGCTTGAGAACCTGCAGTCAGTCAGGAGGCTGACTTTATGTAGTTTGATTTAATTGCATCTTATGTTTGTTATATTCTGGTGGGTCTGGTAGTCCTGTTTTTGTGGCTTCATTTTCAGGTTAGGTAAGAATGTGTTTCTTGTTTAGGGTAGAGGGCTAGTGCCCAGGTCCAACGGCCCTATGTGCGGGTTGGCCTGGGTGGCTGCCCTGCTTTTGTTTATTTTGACCGGCCCATCAGCTTTGTTCATTTTCTTCTTGAGATGCTTGGATTAGATTATTTAGGTTGATTGATTATTTCATGTACCTATGTTGAAATAAATTTAAGTTATCTCCTTTTGACTAAACCCTGACTCTTTTATGTTGGTCCTCCTTTTGAGTAAAGGTTGAGCTTTACTGAGGGTCACAACACCATTGTCTAAGCAAAGCATGTTGGGAAGCTTCATGCTTTGTCGGTATGTGGGTCATATCTGAGGTGGAACTCAGACGGCTCAGGTGACACCTTATGGCCAAATCATACTTTCCTGCCCAAGGTCCTGTCGAGGTCACACCTCAATCAGCCTATCCAGCCAGCACAGTTTAACCAACCAGCGAGTGAAGGGAAAGGAGTCTGTTATACCCTGTACGGGCCTTGAGAGCCTACGTGGTCGGTAATGCAAATCGGTACTGTGGACTCCATGTCCCGGATGTTCTCACGGCTGGGGGGACTGACCGGACTGTCTGGCTTCTGTTGGACTCTGGAGGGGTTCCGGTGCACTGGTGTGGGCTTTGCTGCATGATCCCGGCCCAACACACGAGCATCTACTACGACCCAATCTTCAGTAGTAGTAGTAGCAGTAGTAGTAGCAGTAGTAATAGCAGTAGTAGTAGTAGAAAGAGTAGTAGTAGTAATAGTAGTAGTAGTAGTAGCGGTAATAGTAGTAGTAGTCGTAGTAGTAGTAGTAGCAGCAGTAGTAGTAGTGTAGTAGTAGCAGTAGTAGTAGCAGTAGTAGAAGTATTAGTGGTAGTAGCAATAGTAGCAGTAGTAGTAGTAGTAGCAACGCCTCTCTCTCTCTCTCTCTCTCCCAACCTTTCTCTCTCTCTGTCTCTCTCACTCCAACCGGTCAAAGCAGAGGGCCGCCCACCTTGAGTCTCGGATCTGCTCGACGTTTCTGCCTTTAAACATTTTTTAAAAAGGCAGTTTTTCGTCGCCACTGTCGCAAGTGCTTGCTCATCGGGGAGTGTTGGGTCTCTGTAGAATAAAGAGTCGGTCTAGACCTGCTCTTTTTGTAAAGTGCCTTGATATAACTTTTGTTGTGATTTGGCGCTATACAAATAAATTGAATTGAATTGAATTAGTAGCAGTAGTAGTAGTACTAATAGCAGTAGTAGTAGTAGTAGCAGTAGTAGTAGCAGTAGCAATAGCAGTATTAGTAGTAGCAGTAGTAGTAGCAGTAGTAATAGCAGTAGTAGAAGTAACCATAGTAGTAGCAGTAGTAGTAATAGCAGTAGTAGTAGCAGTAGTAGTAGCAGTAGTAATAGCAGTAGTCATAATAGTAGTAGTAGGAGCAGTAGTAATAGCACTAGTAGTAGCAGTAGTAGTAGTAGCAGTAGTAATAGCACTAGGCACTAGTAGTAGCAGTAGTAGTAGTAGCAGTAGTAATAGCTGTAGTAGTAGTAGCAGTAGTAATATCAGTAGTAGTAGCAGTACTACTAGTAGAAGTAGCAGCAACGCCTCTCTCTCTCTCTCCCAACCTTTCTCTCTCTCTGTCTCTCTCACCCCAGCCGGTCAAAGCAGAGGGCCGCCCACCTTGAGTCTCGGATCTGCTCGACGTTTCTGCCTTTAAACATTTTTTAAAAAGGCAGTTTTTCGTCGCCACTGTCGCCAAGTGCTTGCTCATCGGGGAGTGTTGGGTCTCTGTAGAATTAAGGGTCGGTCCAGACCTGCTCTTTTTGTAAAGTGCCTTGATATAACTTTTGTTGTGATTTGGCCCTATACAAATAAATTGAATTGAATTGAATTAGTAGCAGTAGTAGTAGTACTAATAGCAATAGTAGTAGTAGTAGCAGTAGTAGTAGCAGTAGCAATAGCAGTATTAGTAGTAGCAGTAGTAGTAGCAGTAGTAATAGCAGTAGTAGAAGTAACCATAGTAGTAGCAGTAGTAGTAATAGCAGTAGTAGTAGCAGTAGTTATCACTCCCTCCAGGAAATACACGACACCGCTGTTCTTGTGTCACTGATGGATTTATTTGTCTTTCTGGTACTTCGGAAAGTATCACCATCCATAATCCACCGTCGAACTGTACAAATATAACCATATGCACCATGAAATGCATTTACAGTTTATAGCACAAACTCAGCATACAAACAACGTGCACGACAAATACAAACGTGCTATAATTAACATACCTCGCTGGCTGTACACGACCGAGAGGGAATGAGTCCACTTTAGTAACTAAATCTTGAAATTGGCATCACTTATCACTGTTAACACGGCAGTCCTTTTACGCAGAGTTAACTTCCACCACTTCATGTGCGCTCTTGGAGATGCAACAATTAAAACTTTCCCCCGGGCAACACGGAACATAAGTGTACCTCCTACGTGGTGTTATATTAACAAATTAATATCCCAGAAAATACATAACATAAACAATACATGTAAAAACATATGAAACAATGACATATGATATTTATGGCAGTTAAACTCCCACCAAATCACTAATTTTGTGATTTCATTTCACAATTTCACTTTGACTTCACACTGACATTTCAGTTTCACATAATGACCTTAACAGTCAAGAACAATCATGACATTTATTTTGCTTCTAACAATAGAACAGTCTTTTGTACAGGCCTATCAAGATAGACTGGCTTACTAGTACGTTTCCCTTGTTTGTCTAAGGTCGAGTCACTAATCAACAGTTTCACCTTTCTGACTCTTCCATCTGTGCTGGGATACACCTCGGTTACTCTTGCCAATCTCCATCGGTTTCGTGGAGAACCGTCTTCGTGGAGGATGACAATGTCATTAACCTTTGTATTTCTCTTATCCTTTTGCCAAATTTGTCTTTGTTGAAGATTAAGAAGATACTCCTTCTTCCATCTTGTCCAGAATTCGTTTGCCAAAAACTGAACTTGACGCCATCTCTTGCGTAGATACAGATCCTGACTTACAAATTGGCCAGGAGGGGGCGATATTATGCAAGATTTCATTGTGAGGATGTGGTTAGGCGTGAGAGGTTCGAGACTTGTTGGGTCAATTAAGTGCTCTGTTGTGAGAGGTCTGCTATTTATAATAGCCATCACTTCATACAGGAAGGTTCTAAGTGAGGCACTGTCAAGTCTTTTAGCAGACTTATCAAGGATTGCAGTCAGTACACTTCTGATCGTCCTGATCTGTCTCTCCCATACACCTCCCATGTGACTTGATGATGGGGTGTTCATTAAGAACTCACATCCATGTTCTTTCAACTGTTCATGATCCATGTCTCTCATTGCATTCATGAACTCTCTTCTGGTGCCCACAAAATTTGTGCCTTGATCACATCTCAGCTGTCTTACATTCCCACGTATTGCAATGAATGCACGCAATGCATTGATGAAAGCATCTGTAGTAAGATCATCCAACATTTCAATATGTATAGCTCTAGAACACATACAGGTGAAAAGAAGCCCATATTTTTTCAGTTCTTTTCTTGCTTCCTTTACAGAGAACGGTCCAAAGCAATCTATGCCACAATATGTGAATGGAGGTGTCATTTCCATTCTCTCTCCTGGCAAATCTGCCATCTTTGGCTCTTGTTTGTGTCTTCTGTACTTTCTGCATGTAGTGCACTTGTAGATGTGAGAAGCTACAGCACTACTGCAACCAATGACCCATATCCCATTGGATCGCAATTCATTCACAGTTATTCCTCTTCCTTGATGATGCACCTTCTCGTGGTAGTGTTTGATCAGTAAAGAAGACACATGACTTGTTTTTGGTATAATTGCAGGATGCTTGACGTGTGGGTGAAGGTCAGATCTTGTCAAACGTCCTCCAACCCTGAGTACGCCTTTCTCATCTACAAATGGAGATAGCGTGTGGAGCTTGTTTGCTTTGTCTTTGGATTTTGTTTCTCTGCCTTGATTTATATCTCTGATTTCACTGCTGAATGCTTCTGTTTGGATCAATCTGATTATGAAAAGCTCTGCTTCCTGTCTTTCCTCAACACTTGTGGCTTCATTCGTTTTAGGTTTGAGACCCGTGATTTGCTTAGCATGACGCTTGAGACGAGCAATAGCTTTGACCACTCTTTTCCAATCAGAAAACTTCATCAGGCGGTCTAGTAGTGTCTTGACTTGCTTTGCTTTGGTATTGAGCACCTGAGTCTTACGAAGTGCTGGATCATTGTCAGTGATCTCTCCTACCATCATATCTCCTATGTGTAATTCTCCTTTCCATAAGAAGTCTGGTCCAGTAAACCAATTTGAAGCAACAAGCTGATCTACGGTTAGACCCCTCGAAGCATGATCCGCAGGATTATCTTCAGAAGGTACAAACTGCCATTGTTTGGGATCTGTAGTGGACTTGATTCTTTGGATTCTGTTAGCCACAAACACATGAAACCGTTTTGCATCATTGTTTATATATCCAAGAACAACCTTTGAGTCTGTCCAAAAGTGTTCTTGAAGACTGTCAATTTCGAGCTCATTTCTGAGCATAGCACTTGTCCTTGCTGCTACCACTGCTGCAGATAACTCAAGCCGTGGAACTGTAGTTACCTTGGTAGGCGCAACACGCGCTTTTCCCATGACCAGCGAGCAATGGACAGCTCCATTGGTATTGATTGCTCTGAGATATGTACATTCCCCATAGCCTGTCACACTAGCATCTGAAAAATGATGAAGCTCATACTGATCAATGTCTGTGAAGTTTGCTGGAATATAGCACCTTTTGATCCTTATCTTGGACAAGTTTTGAAGATCTTGGAGCCATGACATCCACTGTGTTTTGAGATCTTGTGGGAGTGGCTCGTCCCAGCCAACCTTGTCTCGACACAGTTGTTGTAAGATCTGCTTTCCACTGAGAATGAATGGAGCTACGAAACCCAGCGGGTCATAAATGGAAGCCACTGTGGACAGCACTCCTCTTCTGGTCAGTCGGTGTTCTTTGACAGTAACCCTAAACTGGAAGTCATCAGAGGACACGCACCACTGGACCCCTAGAGCTCTTTCCATGAGTGGGTCTCCCAAAGCCATATTGAGGTCTTTGACACTTTCAGCACACTCTTCTTTTGGTATTGATTCCAATACCTGCTTGTTGTTGGAAATGAACTTATGTACTCTTAGCTTGCCTGTGCTGCAGAGCTCTCTTGCATCCTTGACAACCTCGATTGCCTCAGCATCAGACGTTACACTCACCAGTCCATCGTCAACATAAAAATTCCTTTGTATGAATCTAACAGCATTTTTGCTAAATTGGTCCGCACCTTCAGCGGCTAGATGTTTAAGACCAAAATTAGCACAGCCGGGTGAGGAAGCAGCCCCAAACAAATGGACCTTCATCCAAAAAACTGATGGTGGAGACTCTAAATCACCATTCTCCCACCATAAGAACCTTAGGTAATCTTGGTCTTCAGGCCTTACATGGAACTGGTGAAACATACGTTCCACATCACACATAATAGCAATGGGGCCCTTGCGAAACCTACAAAGAACTCCCACCAAGCTGTTTGTGAGCTCTGGCCCAGTAAGAAGGTGGTCATTCAATGATGTGTCTTGGAATCTGGCTGAACAGTCAAAGACAACACGAATCTTTCGAGGCTTTTGAGGATGGTATACTCCATGGTGGGGAACAAACCAGACTGGTTGATTATTGAGTTCATCTTCTGGGACTTTCTCTGCATCACCACGAGCGATAATGTCTTTCATGAAGTTCACGTAGTCTGAGTAGTATTTCTGGTCTTTCCTGAGCTTCCGCTCCAGGCACATTAGACGGTGAACAGCACATGGCTTATTATTGGGTAGATTTGGTTTATCTTGTTTGAAAGGTAAGGGCATTTCATAATGACCATCTTGTTTGTGTTTGATTCCATCTTCCATCTTTGCCAAGAAGTGAAGATCTTCCTGAGAGACAACTGCGTCTTCCACAACTCTTTCACTGAAATCAAATTCCAGCAGCTTAATTACATCATCTGGAGTGATTATTTCTTTGATCCGAGTCTTGCAAGCATAATGAACTTCACCTTTGAGCTTTACTGTTGGATTGGGTTCAGGTGTCACTTGCCTGACAATAATGCGATGACTTACTCCAATCACATCACCGTAGGGCTCACATGGGTCACCATAACTCACTATGCTCCAACCCAGATCAGTTTTCTGTGCAAAGGGCTGGTTTTCCTCCCCACATATGACTTCCCTAGGCATTAGAGCTTGTGGGCAATTGTAACCAATCAAGAGACCAATTTCACATTCCTTTTGCGGAGCTATGTGTTCTGCAAGATGCTCCAAATGAGGCCATGCCTTGGCGGTCTCTGGAGTTGGGATGTGTGTCCGATTTGCAGGGATGAATTCACGAGTATATGCTGTTGGCACTGTGATCTTCTTAGTGGAGAATAGCCCTCTTATTTGTAGATCTTTAAGTCTTTTACAAGGTACAATTGTCCCCTTTGACGACATTGTAGATAGTTTCAGCTTCACTTGTTCTGTGTCTGTATCTAGAACCTCTGCAACTTCCTCAAGAATGAATGAAGAGTCACTTTGTGAATCTAGCAGAGCGTAAACGAGGACTTCCTTGCTTGAATCACTTGGTGCTGACACATAGACAGGTACTATTGCTGAAGTCTGGGTAATATTGCTGTCTTGCACAACTCTGTTAGATGTGGTTTCTTTGGTTACGTCTTGTTGTGTTGACTGTAGCTTTCTTTCCTTACTGTAACTTGTTTCATTAGGCCTTTCTCTCTTTGGTTCTTGTTTTGAGCGATCTTCATGCAGGCACGTGGGGTGGCGTTTTTAACAGATGTCACAGACCATCCGCTTACTGCAGCTCTTGGATTGATGGCCAGGACTCAAACAGCCAAAGCACAGTCTCTCACTCTGAATGAATTTGACTCGGTCAAAGACTGGCTTCTCAATGAATTTGCGACACTTATGTAAGCCATGTCCTAATTTCTTACAGAACACACATATAACTACATTCCTTTCACTGGCGTTGGTTGTGAGGGTCTTAGCACCTAGAGTTTGGTGCCTTTGGATCTTGATTTTTGCCTTATCAGGTTCACTTTGCTGTAATGCATGGTAAGATGTTATAGGGTTGCAAGCAATACTAGCTTCCATTGTTAGGAAAGTCACAAAATAACTGAAGCTTGGAAACCTTCTGTGTTCCAGTTGGTATTCTGTGGCCTTTCGGTTCCATCTGGTGCTTAACCAGTCAGGCAGTTTGGCAGCAAGTTTTTGATTTTCAAGTCCATCATTAAGAACATTTAGACTATCATTGCAAGTAATGGCAGATTCACAACTGCGTAAAAAGTCCACAAATTTCCTTAACTCAGTATTCTCCCTTGAGGCTATTTTTGGCCAAGACTGTAATTTGTCTCGGAAAGCTTTGGCAATTACAAAGGGTTCACCGTATCGCTCATTGAGTAGATCCCATGCTACGTAATACGAATCTTCTGAATCAAGCAGAAAATAGCCTTCTAAAGCCTCTTTAGCTGCTCCTCCAACATATTTCTGTAGAAAGAACATTTTCTCTGCAGTTGGAATATTTTTTCTCTCAATTAGTGTTTGAAAGGATGCTTTCCAATGATTAAATTTGAGTGGATCCCCACTAAAGATTGTAGGCTCTGGAATGGGTAACCTGTTTGCTGACATAGCCTCAGCCAAGACTTTCACAAGCATTCCTGTGTCACCTTGAGACTCACTTCTTGGAGCCACATCTCTTAGTGGTTGTGGGTGATGATGCACAGAGTTCACCTGATTGATTCCTTGCTTAACTGTAGGGGGTTCAGAGCTTTGTGGGTTAAGCCCTTGGTCTGAATAGAATTCTCTTTCATTATAAACTTGAAGTTTTGCTCTGGCTGCATTCAACCTTTTCAACTTCTCCAAACGCTCAAGGTCTCGTTTCAAGTCTTCTACAGACCTTTTCCTTGCAGTATTTTCTTCTTGCTGTTTCCTTAAGAGAGCAGCCTCTTGTCTTTCCTTTTCTATTTTACGTTCAGTCTCTTCCTTTTCTCTTTGAAGATGGCGAGTTAGTGCAGCTACTTCTTGATCTGCAATGATCTGCTTATTCTCAGCTTCAAGTCTTAGAAGTTCCTCTTGGTGGCGCTCTTCTTCAACCATAATCTTTAATACAGCTTCTGTAGCTGCATATTCGGCAGCAGCTTCTTGCCTTTGGACTGAGGATGCATTGGAGGTAGTAGAATTAACGTTAGAACAATTAGAGGCTGGAGGTGAAATGCTAGACATTGAAGATGCAAATACAGAGTTGGCATCAGGCCAAATAAGATCCTCCTTAATTCCTTGAAGTTGCGACTGAGCGTTCTGTACAACAGTCCTTGTGACTGATATACATTTGTCCAGTTTGCGGCGCATTTCAAGAGGTGGGCTGTCAGTCCTTCTGTGTTCATCATAAACACTATTCAGCTCAGTTAACTCCCTTTGAATACTGCTGATGTGTTCCTTTAGGATGTCGCTGGGATCTTGCTTTATTACAGATTTTTTAGCTACCTTAGTTATTAGGGCCTTCCAGCGTTCATAAACACTGTCAAAGCGAAGTACTAGCCCTTTGGTTTTTTCCTTTTTTTCCTTTCCCTTCTCTGTTAATGTACGGGATCTTTCACTTCTGCGAGGTTCTTCTGACTGGACTGACTCTGCCGCTTGTTCTATGACATCTGCTGCACACTGACTCTCTTTACTTGCTAGTGACATTTTTAGCTTATTTGGTAATTACCTGTATGCAGTCAACTTGTCTCACATAACCAGTATAATCAGCAACAAAAAACATTTGTCACACAATATTTAGGTAAGTAGGCTAAACTAAATCAGGTCACTGACCTAAATCAATCCTTTAGGAAAGTACGTATTGTAAATGCTTAAAGGCTTTAACTGTCACTGTAATGTTAAGTTTCAGTGAACAAATGTCCTTATGGCAACACCTTAGTAAGCTTGCATAGAGGAATATTGAATAAAGGAAACCTTAAATGTCAGCTTACTTAAATATACAAAATTATTTCCTTTTTTCCAGATTAAATCTTGCACCATTTACATTAATGCCCCTTTGTATCTTATTTAAACACTGTTATTGTTATTAGGCTTCACACAGTTCCTTGTAGTTTCCACTCTTTATGTCACCTTCAGAACACAAACTTTAGTGTCTGTCTTACGGACGTCTTCATGAAAACTGATGAACGTGTGTCCTTAACGTGAAACAGTGGCTTATCTGTATAGTCTTAATGAGGTGCGCGTGCAGATCCGCCTTGATGCGCTGCTGCGGGCACGTGCAGCTCTGACAGGTTCACAGATCCGAGTTCGACTATCACTCCCTCCAGGAAATACACGACACCGCTGTTCGTGTGTCACTGATGGATTTATTTGTCTTTCTAGTACTTCGGAAAGTATCACCATCCACAATCCACCGTCGAACTGTACAAATATAACCATATGCACCATGAAATGCATTTACAGTTTATAGCACAAACTCAGCATACAAACAACGTGCACGACAAATACAAACGTGCTATAATTAACATACCTCGCTGGCTGTACACGACCGAGAGGGAATGAGTCCACTTTAGTAACTAAATCTTGAAATTGGCATCACTTATCACTGTTAACACGGCAGTCCTTTTACGCAGAGTTAACTTCCACCGCTTCATGTGCGCTCTTGGAGATGCAACAACTAAAACTTTCCCCCGGGCAACACGGAACATAAGTGTACCTCCTACGTGGTGTTATATTAACAAATTAATATCCCAGAAAATACATAACATAAACAATACATGTAAAAACATATGAAACAATGACATATAATATTTATGGCAGTTAAAGTAGTAGTAGCAGTAGTCATAGTAGTAGTAGCAGTAGTAGTAGCAGTAGTAATAGCAGTAGTAATAGCAGTAGTAGTAGCAGTAGTAATAGTAGTGGTCGTTGTAGTAGTAGTAATAGTAGTAGTAGTAGTCATAGTAGTAGTAGTAGTCATAGTAGTAGTAGTAGTCATAGTAGTAGTAGTAGTAGTAGCAGTAGTAATAGCAGTAGTCATAGTAGTAGTAGCACTAGTAGTAGCAGTAGTAATAGCAGTAGTAATAGCAGTAGTAATAGCAGTAGTAGTAGCAGTAGTAATAGTAGTGGTCGTTGTAGTAGTAGTAATAGTAGTAGTAGTAGTCATAGTAGTAGTAGTAGTCATAGTAGTAGTAGTAGTAGTAGCAGTAGTAATAGCAGTAGTCATAGTAGTAGTAGCACTAGTAGTAGCAGTAGTAATAGCAGTAGTAATAGCAGTAGTAATAGCAGTAGTAGTAGCAGTAGTAATAGTAGTGGTCGTTGTAGTAGTAGTAATAGTAGTAGTAGTAGTCATAGTAGTAGTAGCAGTCATAGTAGTAGTAGTAGTAGCAGTAGTAATAGCAGTAGTCATAGTAGTAGTAGCACTAGTAGTAGCAGTAGTAATAGCAGTAGTAGTAGTAGCAGTAGTAATAGCAGTAGTCATAGTAGTAGTAGCACTAGTAGTAGCAGTAGTAATAGCAGTAGTAATAGCAGTAGTAATAGCAGTAGTAATAGCAGTAGTAGTAGCAGTAGTAATAGTAGTGGTCGTTGTAGTAGTAGTAATAGTAGTAGTAGTAGTAGTCATAGTAGTAGTAGTAGTCATAGTAGTAGTAGTAGTAGCAGTAGTAATAGCAGTAGTCATAGTAGTAGTAGCACTAGTAGTAGCAGTAGTAATAGCAGTAGTAGTAGTAGCAGTAGTAGTAGTGGTAGTAGCAGTAGTGGTACTAACAGTAGTAGTAGAAGCAGTAGTAGTAGCAGTAGTAGTAGTAGCAGTAGTAATAGCAGTATTAGTAGTAGCACTAGTAGTAGTAGCAGTAGTAATAGCAGTAGTGGCAATAGTAGTAGTAGTAGTAGTAGTAGTAGTAGTCATAGTAGTAGTAGTAGTCATAGTAGTAGTAGTAGTAGTAGCAGTAGTAATAGCAGTAGTCATAGTAGTAGTAGCACTAGTAGTAGCAGTAGTAATAGCAGTAGTAATAGCAGTAGTAATAGCAGTAGTAGTAGCAGTAGTAATAGTAGTGGTCGTTGTAGTAGTAGTAATAGTAGTAGTAGTAGTCATAGTAGTAGTAGTAGTCATAGTAGTAGTAGTAGTAGTAGCAGTAGTAATAGCAGTAGTCATAGTAGTAGTAGCACTAGTAGTAGCAGTAGTAATAGCAGTAGTAATAGCAGTAGTAATAGCAGTAGTAGTAGCAGTAGTAATAGTAGTGGTCGTTGTAGTAGTAGTAATAGTAGTAGTAGTAGTAGTCATAGTAGTAGTAGCAGTCATAGTAGTAGTAGTAGTAGCAGTAGTAATAGCAGTAGTCATAGTAGTAGTAGCACTAGTAGTAGCAGTAGTAATAGCAGTAGTAGTAGTAGCAGTAGTAATAGCAGTAGTCATAGTAGTAGTAGCAGAAGCAGTAGCAGTAGTAATAGCAGTAGTAATAGCAGTAGTAATAGCAGTAGTAGTAGCAGTAGTAATAGCAGTAGTAGTAGCAGTAGTAATAGTAGTGGTCGTTGTAGTAGTAGTAATAGTAGTAGTAGTAGTAGTCATAGTAGTAGTAGCAGTCATAGTGGTAGTAGTAGTAGCAGTAGTAATAGCAGTAGTCATAGTAGTAGTAGCACTAGTAGTAGCAGTAGTAATAGCAGTAGTAGTAGTAGCAGTAGTAGTAGTGGTAGTAGCAGTAGTGGTACTAACAGTAGTAGTAGAAGCAGTAGTAGTAGCAGTAGTAGTAGTAGCAGTAGTAATAGCAGTATTAGTAGTAGCACTAGTAGTAGTAGCAGTAGTAATAGCAGTAGTGGCAATAGTAGTAGTAGTAGTAGTAGTAGTAGTAGTCATAGTAGTAGTAGTAGTCATAGTAGTAGTAGTAGTAGTAGCAGTAGTAATAGCAGTAGTCATAGTAGTAGTAGCACTAGTAGTAGCAGTAGTAATAGCAGTAGTAATAGCAGTAGTAATAGCAGTAGTAGTAGCAGTAGTAATAGTAGTGGTCGTTGTAGTAGTAGTAATAGTAGTAGTAGTAGTCATAGTAGTAGTAGTAGTCATAGTAGTAGTAGTAGTAGTCATAGTAGTAATAGCAGTAGTCATAGTAGTAGTAGCACTAGTAGTAGCAGTAGTAATAGCAGTAGTAATAGCAGTAGTAATAGCAGTAGTAGTAGCAGTAGTAATAGTAGTGGTCGTTGTAGTAGTAGTAATAGTAGTAGTAGTAGTAGTCATAGTAGTAGTAGCAGTCATAGTAGTAGTAGTAGTAGCAGTAGTAATAGCAGTAGTCATAGTAGTAGTAGCACTAGTAGTAGCAGTAGTAATAGCAGTAGTAGTAGTAGCAGTAGTAATAGCAGTAGTCATAGTAGTAGTAGCAGTAGTAGTAGCAGTAGTAATAGCAGTAGTAATAGCAGTAGTAATAGCAGTAGTAATAGCAGTAGTAGTAGCAGTAGTAATAGTAGTGGTCGTTGTAGTAGTAGTAATAGTAGTAGTAGTAGTAGTCATAGTAGTAGTAGTAGTCATAGTAGTAGTAGTAGTAGCAGTAGTAATAGCAGTAGTCATAGTAGTAGTAGCACTAGTAGTAGCAGTAGTAATAGCAGTAGTAGTAGTAGCAGTAGTAGTAGTGGTAGTAGCAGTAGTGGTACTAACAGTAGTAGTAGAAGCAGTAGTAGTAGCAGTAGTAGTAGTAGCAGTAGTAATAGCAGTATTAGTAGTAGCACTAGTAGTAGTAGCAGTAGTAATAGCAGTAGTGGCAATAGTAGTAGTAGTAGTAGTAGTTGTTGTTGTTGTACAACCCCAGCTCCAGAAAAGTTGGAACATCATGTAAAATGTTAAGAATTCAATGATTAACAAGTCATTTTTAGGCTGAATGCATTTGAATGCAGTACAAAGACAACATATTTTAATGTTCACGTTCATTCTGAATCTGATGCCTGCAACACTGATCTAGAAAGTTTTTACAAGTTCATGTTTGCTGTTGTGTTACATCACCCTTCCTTTTAACAACACTCAGGAAGCACTTCGGAAGAGACAACACCAACTGTTGAAGTTAAAAGTGGAATTCAGACAGGCCAGTCTACTACTGGACTCCTTTACTCTGAAGCTGTTGTAAGGCAACAGAATGTGTCTTCACTGTCTGCTGGAATAAAGAGGAACGTCTCTGAAAAAGATGTCATCTGGATGGCAGTATCTGTTGTTCCTATACCTGTATGTATAGCATTAATGGACCCTTCACAGGTGTGCAGGTTACCCATGCCATGGGCACTAACCACCCCCCATACCATCACAGATGCTGGCTTTTGACGTTTGTGCTGCAACAATCTGGATGGTCTTTAGCCCGGAGGACACGGCGTCCATGATTTCTAAAAACTATTTGAAATGTGGACTCATCAGACCCAAAGAACACTTTTACACTTTGGCTCAGTCCTGTTGTGTATTGATGAGGTAGACAGTAGTAGCGTTTGAAGACTTTTTATCAGGTTATACATCACGTCACAATAGCCATGCACATGTGTGACTTACATCCTTTTAACTCCACTGTTCACAGGCTATAAGTGACCATAATAATAATATGACTATTAAGTGATCAGTATACTACAGATCTAATTGGGTGTTTTTGATCATTACGTAACTTTCCCCAACAGTCACAACTTTTACGAGACAAGTTGTTGGTATGAAATTCAGAATAAGCATATACTCTATTTACATGCCTATAGATGTTTTGTCTTTGGACTGTTTTTGACTGAATTGAACGTCAAAAAGGATTGGGAAATTACCACTTTCTGTTTTATTAATGTTTTACAGAGCATGCCAACTTTATTGGACATCAGACCATGAGCCCATGTGTCCGCAGGCAGACATGAGTTATGGGGCTCGGCATGAAGTCATCTTCAGCAGTCAGCCAGCTTCCACACATCTGGCTCGGCTGGTTCAGCACCTCGGACAGCGGACTCTCCGATAGGCTGGAGTCAGTCTGTGGCCAATGGCTTCAGGAGCGCGGCAGCAGCATCCCGGCGGCAGCCAATAAGAGGGCGTCATTTCTCCTCCACATCCAACCCGAATAACTGCAGATGCTCGCATCTCTCTCTCCTCTGAAGCTGCATGCTGTCTATTTTTGGAATTCATAGAGGCCATTTCTGCGCCTCCATCTCTCATTATTCTATGTTTTCTTTTCCTCGTCTTTAATGAACGATGTTTTCTGTTTTATTCGTGTGTGAGGGAGGTTCATCCGAGCAGTGACCGCATAGATTTTCACCTCTCAATGGAAGACATCTTCCTCCTCGCTGCGAGCGAAGGAGTGCAGCACATCTCGGCTCTGTGTTCCCATCGACGACCGAAGGACGTTTGATAAATGTCGGACTGGAGGAGATAGGCCGCAGCCCACCAGGAGACAAACGTTTTCACTGCCTGGACAGCTTGTCCTGAGCAGAACGGCTGGAAAGCGGTTTCACATTTTGACCGCATTTGCGCAGCAGCAAGGGGGTCAAGGTGTGCTATATGGATTCCTCAAGAAGAGTCGATTAATCAGAAGGTAGGAAAAAATTAGAAGATTGTTTCACTGCATTTAACAACAGCATTATTTCAGCACTGAAAATGAGCCTAAGGAGGTGCCAAACAATGTTCTAAAGCTATTAATATAGACATAATCACTGAACGCACAGGTGTGAACGTTCTTCCTTCACATTAGATGACTTCCGCTGATAAAGACAACAGCATCATATTCGTTTTTGTTGATGTTGGTGTGAGAGCAGGCCTGAAGCTGTCTGGTGTTGCAGGGGCTGTTTTCAGGGTTTCCATTTTGAAGCCAAGATGGATGCTGGCGCACATTTCTGTGGCCTTGTCTTGCTTCTTATATAATACCGATGAAGACGGGAGTGAGACGATGCATATGCTTCCGCGACATCAGCAACAATTTTTCACAGGCAGACGGGCTCCATGGGAGAAACCAGGGGAAATTCAATTTATGGTTGCAGAGTTATTAAGCTCTGAGCGTTTATTACACATGCTGCTGAGGTCTGCACATTACTGCTGTGAAGTAATGTCAACACATTATGCAGCTGTGTAATTCAGCTCTCAGTCACATCAATATCTCAGAACATATGAAACATAATAATATTCTATTTAGTTCTTTCAAATGACATTTTAACATAACTAAATGTTTATTTAACTTCAGTTGTGTTCCAGTCAAATCTGACCATTTTAAATGTTTTCTCTTTAAAAAATGTATGTCATCAGGTTCCATGGCTTTGTTCACACATGGCATCTGAACACACAAATACATTTTGAGAATTCTTATCAAATTTTGGGTGTTTCATTGAACATGTTACATCCTTAGTGTTCCTGGTCAAAAATGACCGGTCATTAGAAACGCCCCTTTTTGGCTTCCATGGCAACCATCACGGGAACCTATCCCCAATATAATTTTTACCCCATGGGAACCACACCTGTGTCAAAAATGTCAAAAACAACTGCAACAGTGTTTCAATGATTTATACAACTTTCTCACAGCTCTGGTATATAAAGCTGGAGATGGAAACAGCACATCAGTGTGCTATATTTATGCCCCAGCTCCTTACTCTATAACACAAACAGGAAAATAACTTATTACATACTATATACAAGAATTAACAGGGTGCTATTAGTAGCAACAACAGGTAACCAACCTCTCCCATGTGGGGACAATACAAAAGGGGAGAGGCTATGGGACTAGCAGAATATATAAGGGGAACCAGAGTAGAAGAAATAAGGAGGGGCAACACAGAAGGAACTGGGGCGGTCCTGGCAGTCAGGTATAACAAAAAGAAGGGTACAGTAGAACTGATTTTCTGTAATTATAGTGCCAAAACTGGCCCGGTTACAGCAGGACAATGACCAAGTGATATGAGATCAGATCAATGAGGCCTACAGGCCATGAATAACAAACAGAAGTTCAACACTTGTAATGTTCACAAGAACTTGAGTTGATAAAAAGATGAAACAACTTTAGGTGATAATATATTTATTATTATGGATTTATAATCAGCTAGAATAGAGCAATCATTTTTGACCGGGAACACCAAACAACAGGAGGGTTAAAAAATGTTTACAGGTTTTCTTCTCACACCCAAAAAAACTCAAGGTTCACTTATTTTTGTGGAGCGTTCAGTCATATTTAACGGGACTACAGTGGGGGGGCTTGAATCTCATTGGGTGAGAGGTGGGGTACACCCTGGACAGGTCCCAACTCATCACATAGACAAACAACCATTCACACTCACATTCACACCTAAGGGGAATTCACCCATTCACCTTTGTTGTATGTTTTTGGACTGCATGGCATGGAGGCCAGAGCACCAAGAGGCAACCCACACAGACATGAGAACATGCAAACTCCACACATGTCAGGAATCAAACCCAGAACCTTAGCTGAGAAAGACTGAGAAGACTAGAAGACTAGAAAAAACAAATAGAAAAAAAGCAAAAATTCATTCATTCCTTGGAAATCTAGTTTTGTCAGAAAATATCTCAACTCACCATCTGCTTACTATTGTTTAATAGCTCCAGAAAAAAACTATAAAGTTGATCTGCATTAGTTTCCTCTTCTCTTGCTCCTCATACAGCAGTTAAAGGCTCTGGTGTGAGGGTTCATTCTTGGCCTTAGATATATTAGCTTGACAAGAAAAAATCTCTAACTCAAGGCTATTTACAAGTTGTTTCCAGAGCTTCTAACCACATCTCAATGTCGTCTTCAGCAGATGGATGATGTTCTCTTGTCTTGGTGGCTATGGCCCCATAGAAATATAAATGGCAGGGTGAAATCTCCATATTATACAAACTGAATTGAAGTTAAAATATAGAATATACTAAAAGTAAACATCACATGTTATCTGAGAAATTAGAATAATTTCCAACTAGCCATTTCCTGGTTTTAAATTCAGATTTCCTGTGTATAGTATATTAACACAGTACCACTGGCAGACATAAGCAGATGCCGTAAAAGCTTAGAAAATTCAAATAAATTGACCTTGAGTGGAGTCAAATTGAAAATCTTTAATTTAAACTTGGAGTGTGGGCCTTTTTACATACAGATAAACGTCCATTACATTCAAACATTTGTCAAATGAGTTTAAACAATGCTGTATTAAATCTATATTTAGGACGCTGTGGCTCAGGTGGTAAGAGCAGTTGTCTACGGAATGAAATGTTGGTGGTTCAATCCTCAACCCCTGCAAGTCTACATGTTGAAGTGTCCTTGAGCAAGATACTTCCCTGGTGCCTTAAAAGCTGTTCACTGTTCCTCAGGGATGGGTCAAATGCAGATAACATGTATGTGACCAATAAAGCTGCTTCTTGTGATTTCACAGAATACCAGTTTGAAAAGGGTTTATAAATCAGTACTCTGTGCTGACTTTCCCACACTGGCACACCAGTAGTGGCGTGTTTCATGGTAACGGGTAAAGATGGGGGAGTGACGAAGTAGGTTACAGCAAATGGCAGTAGGACAAAGCCTATAGCGCCATAAACACGTTGATAGTGTTTGTACAAATTTCTCTCTCTGCCATATAGGGAAAGATAAGTTCACTCTACTGGTTTAACTTTAATAACTTGGTTGTTAGTTATTAAGTGTTTGTAACTGATGGCTTAACTTGTCCACTACATGTCATGTGATTAATGGAGAATATCGCGACTGCTTCTTTTGCTTTGCTTACAGGTTGAACTCCAGAAGTGAGACACTTTGGTTCCCTTAGAGCTCTTTGCCTACACCAATCAAACAGTGCTCCCAGCTCCAACCTTCCTGTGGCCCACTGCTCTCGTGCAGGTATCATGGGTACGGTGCTTTCGCTGTCTCCCAGCTACCGCAAGGCAGTGCTCTTTGAAGATGGCCCGGCCACGGTGGGCCACTACACAGCAGTCCAGAACAGCAAGAACGCTAAGGATGTTGCTTCAGCAGCTGCAAAATCCCTCAAACGGCCTTCTATCATCAATGTGTTGCCATGGAAACGTATCGTGGCCGTATCTGCAAAGAGAAAGGGCTCCAAGAAGCTGCAGTCAGAGGCCGGGGATGGTGGGAAAGGAAGCCCTCCAGATGGTCATGCCACTGCCATGGTCAACTCAGCCTCCAATAGCCTGAAGCTGAAGAAGTCTCAGTCCTGTGCTAACCTTTCCTCTTACTCATCAAACCAGGACCCCTTGGCCACTGGCACCACTACCTCCTCCCAGCTGCCCATCTCCAAGACAGTGGCTAATGTAGTTACAGTCGCTGCTAAAAAGAATTCACTCACAGGCTCTGGAATACAGTCGTCTACTGCAGTAGGCACGCCAAAACGTGTCATCGTCCAGGTAATCCTAATCCTGCTTCTGATTTGGTCATTTTATAGTAATAAATAGTCATTTGAATGATTCCTATTATTTTAAGCAAATCATTGCGGTCTCATTTCACCAAATTCATTCTTCCTTCTTTTCTGTTTTTTCTCGCTCTCCAACCCAGGCCTCCACCAGCGAACTGATGCGCAGCCTGGGTGAGTTCCTGTGCCGCCGGTGTTACCGACTGAAGCGTCTATCTCCAACAGATCCGGTGCTGTGGCTGCGTAGCGTGGACCGCTCCCTCCTCCTACAGGGCTGGCAGGATCAGGGCTTCATTACGCCAGCCAACGTGGTCTTCCTCTACATGCTGTGCCGCGATGTGGTCTCATCCGAGGTGGCCTCAGAGCGTGAGCTGCAGGCCTCACTGCTCACCTGCCTCTATCTATCCTACTCCTACATGGGCAACGAGATCTCCTACCCACTGAAGCCCTTCCTGGTCGAGGCAGAGAAGGACGCCTTCTGGGACCGCTGCTTGGAGATCATCAACTGCATGAGCGGCAAGATGCTCCAGATCAACACCGACCCACACTTCTTCACCCAGGTGTTTGCTGACCTGAAGAATGAGAGCAAGAAAGAGGAGGAGAAGACCAAACTCCTCATAGGCCTTGACCGATAAAATGGAGTTGGGAGTGGGGAAGAAAGGAAGGAAGGATGGAAGGAAAGGTTGATGAGTTAATAGGTTGTGGATGGCAGGACAAATGTATTGCAGTGTAGGGATACCTTGGAGCTGTGTTGTTGTCTGGTGTCTCTACTGGTTTATCATTAATCAAATTTCCTGTTCGCAGATCAAAGAGCTTCTCGGATTAAAAAGATTTTCTAAATCCTTCGAGTTGACTAATGAGCTACTAAAATGCTGACAGACTGTCAGAGAGAGTCAGTGACTGAACTGCAGTGTCTCACCTGATGGCAGAAATTGGCCTACAGGGCAGATAAAATATTGGTTGCTATGGTTACAATATCATAATATGATATGATTGGATCTGATTGCATTCTCAAGACTGACAGGCCACTTGTTGGGTCACATGGCTCATGATGTGACAATAAAAAAGATTTGAGGCAGTACTGGGACCATTAGTTTTTCAGTAACAGTGTAACCAGCATCACAGACAAGCTATGCTGCCAGCGGGGTTGGAGATGTGACATTAACAGGCTGTGAGAAGAAGATAGCCATCGTTTGTATTTGTAGCCCCAGGTCCAGAGACACGCATCAGTCCGAACTGTCCCTTTCAGTGAGCCAATAACTGATTGATCATTTGTTTAAGTGAATGGTTTTAGAAACACCAGACAACACAGAGGTACTCGAAGGTCAATATTATAAATGTGAAGACCAAGGATATCACTGAAAATGTGTGACAGCATCTCGGGTTTTTTGCTATAGAGAAATGTCAGGGCAATGAAAAACAAGACCACCTTGCATGAGGTCACTTCATATGTTGTTGCACATGGCCACCTGCTTATTGCCAACTCCACCTTACCTTATTCCTATTGTCCTGGTTAAGCTTAATGCACTCACCAACACTGGCTTCATCGAATAATACAGTAACATATGAGCATCAATATATGAGCATATGTGTTGTAGTTGATTCTCAACCGAACACAACTATTCTGTAAACTTGTCAGTCTGAGTAATTTAAATCGGAGTAATCGCACTGTGTTAGAGTCATGAATTTGCATCTTATATAAAGTACTTTATTTTTAAGTGAGCATTTGGTTTCATGTAGTCTAATCTGGTATGATTTGGGAGATTGGTTATTTATTTGTAAGAGTATGAAAATGCTAATCCATTGGGCGCAGATTATTAATTTTTAATCTAACCCTTCTGAAAGCTGTTTACATTTACAAAAACATGCGAAAATGCAGTACTTACCCCTCCAGGGCATTTATCATTCCTGCCTGTTCCCCTGCCATTCCCTTTCCCCATAATGGTGTTTTCCTGAATGACCCCAGAAAGAAAGAAAGACGGACAGATAGATTGCTGTTTTAAAACCCTACACTCAGTGTATGCTTCACAGTCTATGACTGGCCGAGAAGGGTCGTATGATCAGAGAGTAGATCATGTGATCTGTTTCAACCAATGGCTACACACATCCCCTCTGATTATTTTCCAGGTGTGTCAAGGTGGGGGCAGACTTTTCTTGTTGTCCCACCTCCTCTCCACTGTCCTCCCCTCATCACTCGCCACAGCAACAAACTAAAGCGACACCATTCTCTGTCTCAGTCCATCTTCTTCTGTCCGGTCTGGACCGGTCCAGTCCGATCCAGTTTTTCCTCACGAGACTCTCTGGTCTGCTAATGGCCGATGGTTTACTTATTCACCAAGTTGTTTGACATGCATGTGTGCCTCTATAGGTTTCCTAGCATGCTGCTTTGTGTTGGGCACAACACAACCACATGTTACAGAAGAGACTCAACGGTTACCATGGGAACTGCTGAAAGCTAGGCTCAGAGATATGACATCTGCACAAGGACTCTCTAATGAAGGAAATTTGTGAAAGGCGAGTCGTATTCTTGCTTATGCTGTTCATACATCCACACATTAGAGGGCAAGTCCAGGCCCTGGACCTTCATCCGGATTTCTGCTTCTTAGTTCCATCATGCTCAGGGGCCCAAAAGACCTCTCTAAATTAAATAGTTTCTCCTTTCAGACACCACTCATAGCCTGGGCGGGCTTTAAAAGATTTTAAATATGAAGAGGTACTCAGCAGGGCTGTGTATTGGTAACACTCTGGTAATACGATACGTATCATGATCCGCAGGTTACGATTGTGATATATTGCCACAAGCAAGGCGATATTTCGTTAATTGTTATAGGCCTGTGTTTTTTTGTTTTTATTCCGGCGTTTTTACTCCTCCTGTTTCATTTGATGTTATTGGACTTTAAGATTACATATTACAACACTGTCATCTAGTGGTCGGGGGTTTAAATACAACATAAAAAACCACAGCCAAAAATATTTGCATGTAAATTCATTAAAAATAGATTTTTGAAATTTAAAACTAAAGAATACATTGCGATACTCTACTGGTCATATGATACTAGCAAATTGATGCTTATTTACCTCTTATGGTGTGTTCACACCCAACGTGAAAGCAAATGTTTTTGTGGCACAATTCCATACAAAGTCAATGCAAATTCACAAGTAGAGATTGCAATGCAAATGCCTGGACATGAAATTTGCATTACTCACCAAATTCATGTCTTCACAAGAGTTGAAAATTTTCTATGTCACGAAAGCCTACCAGCGTTGAGATTTTCCAGACATCACTCATCAGTAGGACGTTGATACAGAAATGAAGGACAAGCGTATCGTGCTGCACGACACAGTCCTAATTGCGTAAGTGACACGAGTAAACATAAATCATCCTGTGGTGACATCTGTGCGAGTAAAGTGAGGTAAAATTTGCTTTGTGTTTGGTATGCACACACCATTACACCCCTAGTACTCAGCATTTCCATTCAGTGTTGCAATTAAATAAGGTTGGCGGTCATAGTTGATGTTTGAAGATTTCCTGGCTTTTAGTCCCTTAAACAGGTCAAACTCCAATATTGTTGGATCCTACATTTCACACAAATGCCCGATTCTCTGACCCCAATGTCTTTATTAGGATGTTATTCAAACGCTCTTATTCAAAGAGCTCCCGGAGGCCTCGCACATTAAACTTCACGTGACAAATCAACCGCGTGCCTCAAGAGATTCTGTTCCTTGAAGATGTCACATCTACGCCAATTAACTGTCCTTGATCCTAGAAAAGCTCTGCCTTATCTAGCAGGGGTAGAGATTTTGTGCCATATTGTTCTAAAGACTTGGAACACAAAGAAACATGAGCCAACACGAAGTCTCTGACTGTTCAACAAGAAAGACTATAAATTAATAATGATTAAGCTTTTTCAGGATGTTGCTATGTCAGAGATGTAGATTGTAAAAGGACTTTGGTCACATGTTGGAGAAGTCAAAATCGTGGTTTTAATACACTGAAGTTTTTTGTGTCACATTGGAGTTATGTAAAGCTGGAGAATTTAACATGTTAGTGAATTTGTAATTTCTTAAAAAAGTTGTTGGCCAGCTGTGCTTACATTTGAATTATAAGACAATAGTTCCCTATATACTCTGAAGTAGACATGGGGAATGGGATTTTAACAAATAGAATATTATGTCTGTTTCCAGACTGGGTGTCTCCATGATGCAGGTGTTTTAATTCTGTGTTTTCTGTTCACAGATAACAGATTGGGCTGCAGTGGGCACCATGCTGTAAAAATAATGTAGCCATGATGCAGAATCAGACCTCATGAAACTAATATGCACATGGACCATGAATCCACGGTAAACATGCGTCCTTTTCCTAGCTGTTTCTGATGGGTTTAACAGTACAAGTAGCATTCCCAAGATGATTGTTGTATAATCAGTTTCTCTTAATTTGTTGTACCTAAAAACCCAAACTGTAAGTAGCAGGTTAGAAATTCTATCAAAAGAGGTAAATGGACAATAGAATACAAAGCTGGCAAGTCCTCTTTTCCATGACAAGACATTTGACGAACTAAATGACGTCATGGTGATAAAAGTCTATCAGTTCGAGTATCATCCAGATTCAGTAGAGGAATGATGGACCTTTATGTGGAAATCTGCTACCAGATGTGGATTCTTTGTGGTAAATCTTACCGACCATTCACTAAGCCCTGCCATCTTTAGCTAGCTGTAGCTACACCTGTCAAGCTTTCTCTTCACACAGTTTACAAAAAAATTGATGGAAGATGTACGATAAATGAAACTATGGCTCCTCTGTTTCAGACAAAACATTTGTTTGTCAGCATCTCCTTTCTTGCTGTTAATTTCGACTGGCAACTGTCCCTGACAGATTTTAATCAACTGTAGCTAAGTAGCTAAACTCATGTTAGCTCAATGAGTTGGTTAAAAATGCTATCTCTGGTAGACATGTTATTGTTTCTAACTGCCTCTTTATGCAAAAGGCTCTTAAATACTTCATGGCTACATGTTGTGCTAAAGATAACACATCTTCGGTTGATGATCCATGTAGAAGTCAGGGAAACAACAAACAGTATTGTTCTTATGTTGCAGTGTAGAGCTAGTCCATGGTAACATTGTGACTACGATAAGGAGAACTGTGAGATCTTTTAATGTCTAATGTAGCATTATCTGGGCTAACACTGACTAAAGATGCATGTCCCAGGTGAAAAGCAGTCAGTGGTTGCTGGTTTGTAAACTGCCCTAGATCAATAGGAATTACCGGGTGTTTATGGTAGTGACATCATGACCCTCGCTGTCTGTCGTGGTGGTAGGTAAGAGGCTATCAAGGGCCAAATGAAAACAAAGCAAAGCTGTTGCATATGGAGAGTAAACAATGGTCCGAATACATGACTAATACATAATACATGACTAAACCTCTGGCTGTGGACCAGGATCAGTATGCAACAAACAAACAAACAACAAACAAGATTAGATACAAAAACGGGACTCACACCTTACCAGACCCGTATTATCTGCTAAATGGATGGCTTGTAGATCTAACCATGTGGTTTGAAGTAACTTCTACCCGTATTTAGTTCTAGTATTATAATATCTATTATTTATTCTATTTTCATTGTTGGATTATTTATTTCAGATTGACATCCCCAGGTCAGTTTACACATGATGCGAGCATTTAAAGGCCCATTTATGCTCTACGTTAAAGACGGAGACGGACAGAGCCTTCTGTACGTCTTCTGTGTTCATTCTGTACGCAATTGGACATGTTTTCAGAGAGTTCACGGATACGGACAAAACGGAGCAATACCACCAGAAATAGAGGAGGGAGTGTAGCTACAATTCAAGCAACAACAAAGAAGAAAAAAGTGAAGTGAGTCTAAAAACTCTCCCCATGTCTCGATGTCCCGCCGAGTACATCATTACCATCGCTTTTGCAGCTTTGTATTCACTAGGTACATTATCACAACCAACCTTGAAGCCACTCCAGTTATTCAGTAAAAACAAATTTAACTTAAGTGACGTATGTCAAATTTAAGTCCAGATCTTGACTTGAAATGATTGACACATCCAACAACAACACAGGATGGAACCATATTCTGCAAATTCATAAATTCAAACGGCAACACGGACCATATTAAAATCTGCCTCAGCAGTCGGCGTCACTGGTAGATGTGTCGTGTTTTAACATTGCTTTCTGCCTACCGAAGAACTCGACTGCATCATGTGACCAAAACAATGATGTCACCATAGCAAATCGTATAGCAGTACAGAAACGCTATTTTTTTTGCCAAAAAACATCCACGACCAAACTACAGAGGCAAACTACAGAGGATTTGCTTTTATAGCAAACCTGTCCTGTAGCATGCACATTCTGCTGGGTTCCTATTGTAGCTAGTAAGCTCACTAGTTCATTATGCTAATGATTGCAGTTTTCCTTAGAAAATAAAAATTCAGTCTTTAATATGAGCTCTGGAAGTGAAAAATACATCTCTACATTACTATGTGATGCTACAATGCTCCATTACTTCATCATGTTTAAAGGGTTAGAGGCCTGATGTGTTTAGCTACAGTTGCTAAGCTGATGACACAAACATTTGAGGGAGGGATTTAGCTGAATGGTTAACTCTGTATTTCTGTTAAATGTAACACCCTGTGCTAGAAAGCAGACACCCTGCACTTGGAGTATTCTGAATTGACTTTTCACCATCATGTAGAAGTCAGACGACAGCTTTTGACAGACATGAGGAGGAATGATACATTTCCTTAAGACACAAGGGAATGAATGAGTAAAAATCCATTGAGGTTTCTCTCTTTCTGTTCCGGTGCATCCAGCTGTGCAGGGACAATAAAAACAAACAAAGAAAAAAAAGACAAGGAAGCCAGTATGGAAAACTTGTCTCCTGAATGAACCTTTTTCTAGAATTAAAGAGAGAATTATGGTCTTGCTCTCATCATTGATCAACTCATAATTACGTGCCATAATTTATCTTGCAACACATACAAGACCAAAACTAACGTGCAACATATGGAGCTCATGATAAAGATAATGAAGGTATTATGGATTTCCTTCCTTTTCATTTGTAAATCATGTTGTGTAAACAAGAATCTTTGTTGAACAAAAGTCAAGGATTCTAGTGTTACTAGAGTGCTGATGCTGCAGTCTGTTACTCTGTGGATGTATGAAAATGTATGTGAGAAATTACAATAATTTGATCAACTGTTACAGGTACTTTATATAAAAAAAACTTTACAAGAATGTTTTTTGTTGTTTATTTTTCAGGTCATGTGATATCATAGATGCAAATTATTCAACCCCCATTGTAGATTAGGTTTACTGGAAAATATACTATTTATCAGCTGATTGTAATATCAAACAACAACAGTTTAAATAGATCGATGCAACATATATAACATAACACAAGATGCTACTTTATTTTTTTTAAGGTATTTTATGCCTTTAATGTATAGGACAGCCAAATACTTGACAGGAAATGTGGGAGAGAGAGTGGGTGTAAGATGTGGCAAATGGCCACAGGTCGGATTCGAACCCATGCCGACCGCTAGAGGACTATAGCCTTGGTACATGGGGTACCATCTGCACCCCACAAGATACTGCTTTTACTGATGACTGCAGTCTCAAAACAAGAAACTGTGTAATTACCACCCAAATAATGACAACCCTGTGTTTTAGATTAGAGCCTAAGTCTAAGTCTACAGTGATGCCACTAGTTTGTGAGCGTGTATTTACAGTGGTGACATTTGCTAATTAACACTAAACTGTGTACAGCTGTGGCCAATGTGTGTGTCATGACATTAGGTCACAAACCAAATACAAATTTTTTAACTGATGTTGATGCTAGAGGAAAGGGTAAAGCATCACCAACATTTCAATTCTTCTCCACCATTTCCTGGTTATCACGGTGACAAGTGAGTACCACCAGAGATATTATAATAGTGATAGAGATGTGCCACTCTCCGAACTTCCAGGTAGGGGTCGCTTGCGAGGTAGTCAAATGAATGACTCACTCCTCTCTCACACCATCTGTCCTCTCTGTCCAGAATGTGGACATTGTTGTCATAGAGTAGTTTCTGATTAGCGTTTCTTGGACCGTATGTAGCCATGCTGCCTGTTCCTCTCATTAAGGATGCTCCTTATCTTCTTCACCCACTTCTGATTTTGTAAAATCACCACATGCGCGGGGATACCGGCAGGTGGCTCTCTGTACTGAAACACCCTTTTGGGTTCACTGGGTTTCTCAGCTGAGCTGTCTGCTTGCCGCTTCCTTTGGACGATCTTTGTCTTGTCCTGGAGCAGCTTAGAGGTCCCCTGGTCATCCTCTGGCACTGGATCTGCAGCGATCCGAGATTTGCAATGTGAGCAAGAGCCACAGCTGCAGGGGACGCCAGACAGTGAAGAACGGGTGGTGTGGGAAAGGGAAGAGGAAGACCGGGCTGTGGTGCTTGTAGAGGAGCAACTTTGCAGGGCTGGAGCTTGAACCCTCCGAAGGATGGGCCATTTGGGGTCAGGCAAGAGGCAAGAAGTCAAGGTGTGGTCCTGGTGAACTGGAAAACAGGAACAAAGGCAACTTTTAAACTTCTGCTGCATCACCTGTGACTGTGGAAAAATCACATTTAAATTATCTACACCAACATCTAATATTATTACAATAAATTCCCTCACCTTCTAATGTGTTCCAAAAATATAATAATTATAATCAGCTTTATTTGTAAAACACCTGTCACTCATGAAATGTAAGTAAAATTGGTTCACAACAAGAAATTCCATGAACCAAGTGCTTTACATAAAAAGACATAGAAAAACATAAAAACAGGAGTAGAAAAATAATATAAAGTCGATAATAATAATAGTAAAAATAAGATTGAGGTACATAATAAAAACAAACTGAAATAAAAGACAGATTAATTATATGTAAAATATATACATAAGTAAATAATATACATCATATCACAGTGGAAGAACAGACCTTTTATATATATATATATATATATATATATATATATATGTATTACCACATTAAAAAAATATAATATATAATATATATAAAAATATATTTAAAAAAATATTATGACTTTTTCTTGTAAAATTACAACATCATTGTTTTAATATTATTACTTTTTCTTAATTGTGATTTTATTCTTGAAATAATTCGACTTTCCTCTAAAATTTCATTTTCTCAATGTGGCCGTCATAGAAAAGCTGATTCCAAGGCAGTAACTAAATCTTACCATTAAGACTGGCTCAGAATAACTCATGTAACTCAAGTAACTAAGTAGACCGATGCTCTGAGGACTAAATAAATTGCGAGCGTCATTTGCCCATCCACTGTTTATGATGTCAGTGTCCAGGATGTTGAATCTGTTTGTTACTTTTCTTGGCTACCATATACTCCCTTTTTTTGTTGTTTTTTTTTTTTTGCAGTTTGTCCCTGTCTCAGTAAGATTTTCTTGCAGTGGTGAAACAGTAGCAGGGGTGTCAAACATACACCCCTGCTGGGGGGGTTCCATAAAGGGAAAGTTTGCCTTATTGTTATTATAATCTATTCTACGTGTTCTTTTTTTCTTTAATTGCATATTGTTTTTTCATTGTAGCCCAACAATTGGGCGATTTCCCTATTAGATTTACCTTTTTGCACCAAAAGCGTCAGATTTTCTTAGATTTTTGGATCAGTTTTTCACATTGAAAGGTATTAAAAAATTGATACAAAAGATCTAAATGGAGGGAAATTGACAAATCATTAAATAATTGTTAAAAATTAACAAAAAAACAATAATAGCTTCATTTTACTACGTTTTGTGGATGAATTCTAAAAAATCCGCAGTTTTGAACCTCGGTTCTCAATGTTTTGTGGCCAAATTTTCATTAAAAAAATTACATAATAAAACAAGTCATATAAAAGCAATTGTATATTCAAAAATAAAACAAAAAAAAACAAAAAAATGCATATCTTTAATCCCATATTTTAGGTCCACAATAGCACATATTTCACTATTTTTTTACCCCGAAAATAATAAGTCCGGAGTTTTGGAGCCCACTGTAGTTCTGTGAAAATGAATACTTACTGTGGAAATATTTTGTTGACATTGAACATTGTGCAAAATAATGTCAGTCAGCAGCTTCAGTACAAAAGAGTTTGGTTTGGTGGAACCCTATTGCTCTGCCATAACTTTTATGTATTATGTATTTTTATGTATAAATTTTATATATTTACGAGGCAGGGGGATAACTTAACCTTCTTCCTTAATAGTTCCCACTTTAGTTTGTATGGTGTGGTGTGTCAGTTCAGGAGGTCAGGATTACTACACAGATGTGGAAATGAATGTAAATTTAAAATAATTTCTAGATCTTGACAAGTTGTTTTGATCATAAAGTAAAATACTATATTGTTCAGTTCCAGATACCTGTGACTAAATGTTTTGTGCCTTTGTAGATACACTGCAATCTGTAAATTGTAATGCACATGTGTAAATGATAAACTGAGACATAATATTGTTGAAATTGCACTTATTTTTCTTAAGAAATTTCAGGTTGTTCATAATGTTTTGTAAAAAGATAGTTCATTAAATGTGAACATTTTCTGAATGTACTTGTACTTTTTTGCACTAAAACAAAGGGGAAAATTTGGAGTTGTCGTTATTTATAGGTTATTATGCTATGATTTTACTGGTCCGGCCCACTTGAGATCAAATTGGGCTGTTATGTGGCCCCTGAACTAAAATGAGTTTGACACCCCTGCAGTACAGGAACCCACAGCTGGAGTCCGGAGCGCTGTCCGTGGTGCTGAAGCAAACGGCGATGATCAGGGACTATAGAACATTTTACAAATATTAAAATACAATTTTTTAGTTTCCTTTATGAAATCAAAGTCAGTTATATAATATATATATTAGCCAATCTGCCACGTGAGTGATTTCGCACGACAGATGTTCACGGAAATCCTTCTCACCCGCACTCTAGCTAATCGTCACGCTTCTCCTTGAATCAACCAATCAGAGAAAGGTGCGCTGCGGCTTATAAACCCATCTGCTGCCGAGCCTCTCCGCTCACCGTCCCCGCTGTCCTATATGCCTCACTGACACGAGCAGCATCCCTCATCCACCGCAACCGTGAAGATGGCGGCCCGGGTAAGACACATATCATTTATAATTATATGGTTTATATCCTCGTGTTTTTGTCCGGGAAATAAGAAAATACATTCACGGTGCATAAAATGTCGGGCGGGGGTTGTCTCCCTTCAAACTGTACGCGGTCGCGGTACATTTAGCGGCTGAATGTCACCGCCGCAGCAGAATATGGTGTTTATTCCTCATGATGCTGCAGCCTCATAACCGTCACATGTGACAGGAGGAATCGTTTCCTCCAGGATGGTATTTTAGTGGCAGCTTCAGACCCCCTTCAGCCTGCTGACCGCAGCCTTCTCCGGGGAGTCTGGTTAATCCTGGGCTCTGCTTGCCCTTGAGCCGACGCGGCTGCGTAAAAAGCGGTCACAGAGCAGCCTTCAGAGCTGTGCATCAATAATAACAGAGTGGACGTGTGGAGAGAACAGAATGGTCAGAAGAACGCGACACATCGTTTCAGCCAGGCCGTATAAAGCACGTGAGCATGCGTTGTGAGGTTCAGTGTTGGAGCTTTAGCCTCCAGTCTGCAGCCTGTTAGTGCTGATGAGCGCTGTGGAGCAGCAGAGCGGTGCATGGCTGCCTGGTGGATGGTGTGCATATCTGTTTCAGTGGTTGTGTAGAACCTGTCGATGTGCAGGGAGGATGAAACCTGGTCAAGATCTGGTCCTCTCTGTAGGGAGATGTGAGCTAATTAAGGTCCTTGTTTTAGTCCCAAAGATGGAATCTCACCCCAAGTTATCTCTTTTTTTTTTTCCTGCATCTTATATGAAGCACTCAGTGATTTAAAATAAACTGTAATGACTTAACTGTACATTTATATTCCTGTTGGAGGCGGATTTGCTGTAAATTTAACCATAGAATGGCGAGGCTCAGCCATAGAAATCTGCTTATAGTTTGAGGAGCTCCGACTTGAGACTTGAGTCATAAGGGGCCAGTTAAGGTGGTTCGGGTATCTGTTTAGAATTACTCCTGGTTTCCTCTCTTGGGAGGTTTTCCAGGCACATCCAACTGGGAGGAGACCAGGGAGGGATGACATATCTCCTCTAATCGGGCAACACTTCAGAATCCCCCAGGAGGAACTGGAGAGCACTGCTGGGGAGAGGGATGTGTGGAATACTCTGATTAGTCACTGTGATCCAACACTGGATAAGTGGAAGAAAATGGATGGATGGATGGATGACAAATGGAATGTTCCATCATATTATTAAAAAAACATATAAACAAGCATGCAGATATTTTGGGAAACATACTTTCTCTCTTGAATGTGAGTAAGATGAGAAGATTGGTGCCACTCTCCTGTCTGTGCAGTGAGCTACAACCAGCTGCTATTTAGCTTAACTTAGCATAAAGACTGGAAACAGTTAGCCTGGCTCTCTTCTAAGGAAACAAAATCTGCCAACTAGCAGCTCTTAAGATAACCAATCCAGCAGGCTATGTCATTGTTTTTGTTAAATCTGTGGTAAAAAATTAATAAAAACTGGTATTTGGGGTTCACCATATGTAAAAAAAGTTATTTGGTTATTTACGGTATGTAAAAACTGTTATTTGGTTATTTACGGTATGTAAAAACTGTTATTTGGCTACCAGCCAGAGACAAGGAATTGCAGTTCAAGCATTTAATAAATAAATACCAAACAAAACAGAAAAATAGTATCCAAAAGGTGATGATCAAGCCAAAGTCCATAAAACAAAAAAACAAAAAAAGAGACCAGAAAATCCAAAATAATGAAAATAAGTAATCCACACACCCAGGAGCAAGGCAAAATCCAAAGAACACAGCCAAATGTCACACACAGCTAAAACTTCAATGGGAAATAAAGATGAGGGAGAATGCTGAAACATGTACAGAACATCCACAGGGAACAGAACACAGGGCAAAACAGACAAAGAAGGGCAGAAACACATAGACTAAATACACTGGGATAACGAGGGAATGACAGACAGGTGACACAGTGAGGAGAGAATCAGAGACAGGTGAAAATAATCAGACACTCTGAGTGGAGGGGGGGAAAGAAGTCATAATACATGAACACAGAGGGAGAGAGAATGAACATAAGTGAAGACAGACTAAAACAGAGACAGGGTAACCAAAGGGACAAAACAGATGACAAGAAAAGAATACAGGAAATGTAAAGCAAAGGACCAGACATGGAGATCTAAACTTGCAAAATAAAACAGAAAATGGTGACCTAAATCCAGAACCCTGACAGTAAAAACACTTTTTTTGTGGTTACTTACTGTATGTAAAACATGTTTTGGGGTGTTTACTGCATGTAAAAAACATTTTAGGGGGTTTACTGTGTAAAACATGTTTTGGGGTGTTTACTGTATGTAAAAAATATTTTAGGGGGTTCACTGTATGTAAAATCACAAGTTTTGGTTATTTACTGTATGTGAAAACCACTTTTGGAGACTGTGTTTTGGCTGGAAGCAGTAACTTGCTGACATCTCCTCTAGTCACTTGGCAACTGGTTGGAGGGAAGAAATAGTGAAGCATATAACCCCACATGGACAGTTTAGCTTTATGTTTACTGTACAGACATGAGTTGTATCTTCTCATCTAGAAGCCAGAATATGGAAAAATAAAAAAAACCTGTATAATGAAACCATCTGTACTGGTGGTCATGTCATTTTGTCTTTGGATAGTCAATCCATTCATGACCCTTCAGAATTGGAATTGTAGACAGTGTCATTTAAGGAGGGAGGGCAGTTTATTTGTTTATTTGTTTATTTATTAGGATCCCCATTAGCTGCAGCAAATGCTGCCACTATTCTTACTGGGGTCTGACACATATGCATAACATTATACAATGCATACATATAAGAATACATACATACAACAAAACATGATAAAAACAAAAGCACACTGTACGAACAATGTAGTTGTTGTAACAATGTAAATTATATACCTGTCCTTTCAGTAAACATTTCCATAATTTATCCAAACACATTTATAAAACGTATATTACAATCTTTCATCTGTATAAAGTATTTAGGAATTACAATGTATGTTGTGTTATGAACCATATTATCACTAGTTTCTTATTATAAAATAGTCATACTCTATACAATATAAACAACACCATTATATTAATAGTAGCAATAATAATAATAATAATAATAACAGTAATAATAGAGCAGCACACATATCATACTTCTCTATATCTTGAGATTGTTATAATAGTAATAAACAATATAGTATAGCAGCACTCCTATCATACTTATCTATTAAGAGAGAAATTAATTAGAATAATAGTATAGTAATAATAAATGTCACCATCATCGCTGAACTAATCATCTCTACAATTATATAATAATGATACAGTGATATAATAATAATGATACAACTATATCAATTCAATTACCTCATCCAAACATACATATACACGTATAATAATAATGATACAACTATATCAATTCAATTACCTCATCAAAACATACATATACACGTATAATAATAATAATGATACAACTATATCAATTCAATTACCTCATCAAAACATACATATACACGTATAATAATAATAATGATACAACTATATCAATTCAATTACCTCATCCAAACATACATATACACGTATAATAATAATAATGATACAACTATATCAGTTGAATTACCTCAACATACCCACCTATAGACCTATTATTTATAACCAATTTATTGTAACTAATTCCTACATGTTTCGTCGTCACTATTCAAAAAATGTTTTTTCAGTTGTAGTTTAAATTTCACTTTACTATTTTCTGATGTGATATAACTGGGGAGTGAATTGCAGACATACATGGCTCTGAATATGACTGTTCGTTTGATAGCATTTGTCTTTACTTTTGGTAATGTAAAATTACCTGCAGTGGCATGTCTAGTATTATAATTATGTTTATCTGTACTGAAGGATAAGTTCTGATACAGAGGAAACGGGGTCTTAGTGACAGTAACGTTTCTAATAAATACTAATAATGAATAGATCAGTCTGTACTTTACAAATAACCAGTTAAGACTCTTATGCATTGCAACAACATTCATTCTATAGTTACAATGAAGAACTATGCGTGCTGCTCTATTCTGTCACTGTTATCATTTCTACAGTGGCATTAGACCAAACTGCAGGGCAATAATCAAGGTTTGACAATATTAAGGCCTGAACTGCTTGTTTCGTGGCTGTTGGTGTCAAGAAAGTTGCACATCTTCTGATTACAGAGATTGCACCTCCCATTTTTACAATCATCTTATTTATATGTTTTGTCCATGATAGTTTATCATCTATGATGATGCCCAGAAGCTTGGTTTCATGCACTTGGTTAATACACGTCATTTATTCTGAGGTTTAACTTTGGTGTTTTGCTGATGGAGGGAGGGGCAGTCATCTACATATCGGTAGGTGGGTGGTTCGATCCCTGGCTCATGCAGTCTCATGTTCTTCAGTGAAATACTGAAAGATTATCACTCCTGATGAGCAGTGCATGGTAGCCTCTGTATGAACATGTGTGTGAATGGGTGAATGCTGGCTTGTGCTGTATGTGTAATGGTCAACTCCTAATGATGTGAGGTAGCCTGTGCTCCTATCTATCCCTCATTCTGTCGTACATGCATTCATTGCAAGTATTTTTTACAATGAATCATCCTGATACAAGATGCCAATAGCTGCAGCATTACACAGCAGGATTGCCTCATTGTGCTCATGTTACACCATGCACCATACACAGAGAGAGTGAACGTAAATCATGTAAATTTATGCATGAGGGTGCACCTTTGTATCCATAACCTCTCAGAGCAGGTGTGAAGTTCCTTATCAGCACATTCACCAGTTTCACCCACTCACTCTTTGAGCCAGAAAGCTGCTTGGAGAAAAGCTCATGCAGAGGTGACAATCACTCTCCAAAGAGCTAGGAGCTGCTTCCACATAGACGTTGGTCATGTTGTCTCACTGCTCCAGTATGTCTACAGAGGAACCACTTCATTTGTCTGGGAGATGCAAGAGGCTCTAATGGCGTTTCCACTTGAAAAAAACAAGCACAAAATATACATGAAGCTGGAGGCTGCGTTTCACTGCAGCATCCAAACAGGCTTCAACAGCAGTGTTTGTTTAACTGCTGTGTCTTAACAATCTGACCACTGGTTGATTTGTGGATGAAGCAGAGCAGCCGAGGGAACCCAGTCAATACCGCTTCCAACGGCTGAATGTTTACATTTTTGCATCAGGAATGGGTTTGTGTGTATTTCTTTACATAATTAGAACAGAATCGATGTTACTACTCTCATATTAAAACAGAGCATGTGTGGGAGTTCCAGCTGTTTGAGTCAGAGAGAGAAGAATGAATGGATGTTTAGTGAGGTGGTGCATGTGGATACCTTAAAAACAATTAAAATAACATTATGGGGCAGTGCTGAGACTCCTAAACAGGCTATCTGTTCTGTAATGTTAATATGGTCCTTGATTTTAGGACTAGGGAGAGAAAAATAAAAAAAATCATGCATCATATTTAAAAATGGTGATGAAATTTGATTAGATCAAATTTACAAATCACACATTTTCAAATAAACATTTGTGTATAATCCTGCTAATAGACAAGCTAACACTGGTGAAAGCATTAAGTCTTTTATCAGATAGTTTATTTGTTCCAAATAATTGTATTTGTTAATGATTTCATAATAATTTGTTATTATTAAAAAAAATAGTATGATAATTTGTCCCAGGAATGACCCATGGAAGGAAGACTTTCTCAGCCAATCACAGCAAAGCAGAGTGGGACTGGGTTTGGAAAAATAAATGATGCTTGCAATGTTTGTCACAGGACATTCGATCAGCTGTAGCTAGGTAATTAAATGAAACATGTCCTTTCTTCTTTCTTCTTTATTAGGATCCCCATTAGCTTCCACAAAGTGGTTGCTAGTCTTCCTAGGGTCTGATGAAAACATCAAATAAAGCAAACAGAATAAAAGTTATAGTACATAGAAGATCAGGAAAAAGCTTAAACAAATTAAAATATGGTAACATTTAACAGTGTGGAAGCAACTCACTAGTAAAATCAAGGTATGAGCAAGAAATGATTAAAAAAATCAAGCAACAAAACTTACATAATAAAACAATCCATCCTGTAGTTTGGAACAATGACAAACTACTAGGACAAGACAAAATTGTTTTATCAACTTTTTAAAAGAAAATCTGGTTTCTATCTGTCTTTTCTCATATTCCAAGCATAAGAAGGCGGCTGTGGCTCAGTAGTAGAGTATCAGAAGGTCGGTGGTTTGATCCCCAGCCCCTGCAGTCTACATGTTGAAGTGTCCTTGGTTAAGATACTGAACCCCAGATTGCTCCCAGTATCTGTTCCATTGGTGTGTGAGTGTTTGTGTGAATGATTACTGCTCCTAATGACCAGGTGGAGCCTTGTATGGTATGAATGTCACCACTGTATGAATGTTGGTGTGAATGGGTGAATGCAGGCTGGTGTTGTAAAGCTTTGAGTGGTCAGTCAGACTAGAAAGGTCCTATAGAAGTACAGTCCATTTACCATTTATAAAGGACGGTTCTCATCATACAGCTCCTGCCTGGTCTTGGCAGCATCAAAAAACCACCGCTCACCTGATGTGTTTTATACCCATGACAAACCTGAATATACTAGTTTCTCGCAAAGGAAATGTGGAGTGTTATTCCAAATAACATTCTGCATAAAAAATAGAAGACAGTACTGTAATTTAGCCTCCACAGTTAGCCATAATAGCCTTTTATCCATATCACAAACATTGGTATGAAAAGAACAACTGAGGACGAGTCTGGCTGCTCTGTTCTGAGCAATTTGAAGTTTTTCAAGACATTTCACAGGAGCACTTGACTACTTATTGTTGTATCAACATCTGTTTTGACTTTTAGCATGACAAAACACGGAGCTAAACAATAGATTTATAAAGGTAATGCTAAGTGGGCTAATGCTGGATGTGGTTGCGGGACTGTTAACTTCCCCAAATCCAAGAGCAGGACAGAGCTGCTAACCTTTGACCTCTGTCAGCATCCAGGACAAGCTTTCACACTGACATCCAGGCTACTTCATGTGTTACCCGTATAACTAATTGGGTTTGGTAATGATGTGCTGTCAGATCTGCTACGGCTGCATGATTTGGAATCAAAGGGAAAGCAACTTGCAACCTTAAATATTGGTAAATAATAGAAAAGTGCCCATAGTATACAGCATGATATTTTAATGGAAACTTCAGTGACAGATGGATGGTCAGCTGCACAATTACACAGCTGATCTTAGTTCAACTCTGTATTAGAAGACATTATCCTGTTGCTGGACATGATGCAACATGTCAGTGACTCAAACAGCTCCACAGACAATGGACTCAGTTTCAAAAGAGAACATTTAGCCATAAAATATAATCCAAGGCATTATCAAATAATATAGTGTTGTTTGGGAAAATAACAATTTAAATGTTGAGACGTTTGTTGTCCATTTGACCATTTATGTCTTCATTTTACTGATGCTCTTTTCCAGAGCAGGTGATGTCCATTCAGCAGTCGAATAAATTCATTCATTTTTCATGCCGTTCATAATTTTACTGCTAGGAAAGCTTTTAGTGGGGAGAGAAAAGGATGTGTTGCTGTAAAGCCTCTGCCGGTGACTTACTGGATCTGACCCTGTATGTGCTGATCTCCCTGCAGAGGAGGAAGACAAAAACAGAATCCATCATTGATACCAAAATAAGAAACACTGCGGTTAGTCTCGTTCTGATGCTGATAGCTGGCTGTTTAGGTCACAGATTTTCCATCAATGTGGAAAAAGGTAGAGATTTAGCTGCTAGTTTGTCTTCTAGCATCTGATCAAAAATGAACTGATGTTGCTGTTGATAATAAATTACACCAACTGTTCTTTAGATAGAAAAGAGTGAAGTGTAAAAATGGAATCATGGAGTTTGGACATTTAATAGTATGGCTAACTGTTGAGTTTAAGAAAAAAATGGTCTGATGCTAACCTAGCAAACCCGTTTGGACAAAATATCCCACCATGACAGATGCTATATTAAACATTACATTTAACCAGGAGCCTGATGTTTGCTGCCACCAGTGAGGGTGAAAATGAGACTGTATTTCAATATCAGTTACAATATTACATTAATTACATTAATATTACATTAATTTAGCTAACCATATGCAACATTAGCCAAAGTGTGACGGTAGCAAAATAATGCCTCTGAGTGTTGAATCTGAAATCGTATGTTGTGCACTACCTATTATACATCATTATAGTTAAGCTATTGTTCATCATACTTTTGTGTGAATAAACAGTATTGTCGATGTATCTTTTCCAAAGTACTATATCACATTACATCCTGAGAGCCTCCTTCAGCTTGAGACACGTAACCATGGTAACCCATAGCATTCGGCGTTGAAAACCAGTTTCAAAACTCTGATTCCATCAGAATCATTAAGAAATTTTAATTTTGATTCTGCTTATTGGTTCCGAAATAATGCTCAAGTTAAGGAAGCACGCAGCTTGCGTACTTTACACCTCACAGGTTGGGTGGGTACTTTGAGCTGGGCTCACCATGGACCACAGCAAGTGTCGCTCAAAAATGTGGCTTTATTTTGCCCTGAAAAATGCCGGCTTGCACAGTGCAACACCTGTGCCAAACTTATTTTGTGTAAGGGAGGATGCACAGCTAACATGACTAAACACCTTTGCCTACACGGTACATATCAGCGAGTGTACCATGCTTGACCGTCCACCGATTGCTAATGCTGGTACCCAGTTTACTATCGCTAAGTGGCAGTGATCCCACAATGTGACACTCCATTCACCTTAGCAGCAAAGGGAAGAATGTCAGTGGAACAGATTGAAGAGTGCCCGCAGGAAAGTGACAGCTGATCTGGTGAAAAGGACGCATCCCTTCTCAGATGTTGAAGCGCCGACATTTAGGTATGCAAACATAAGAATATAGCTAAGCTAGCTAGCATGCTGCTGGCTACTCACCGCCCTGACCTACAGTAACAGCCTGATATGAGAAGTCAAACAGACATATAAGACGAGTACACATAAACTGTAGTGGAGACGAGTCCGAGACACAGATGTGCCACGCCATCGGGAGGGATTAGTAATGCTAGGTTATGTTTGTTTTTATGTCTGCAGGGATATGATCAATTCTGGTCAGTCGTGAGTATATGAATGAGTCAGTTAGCTAGTGGCAAGGATCCCACAACGTGACACGAATATGAATTCATAACGAATGATACATTCTTTATACAGTATGTTTGTATAAAGGTTTTCTTTAAATACATTTTCCTTCTGTGAAATAAGCATGCAGCCTCTCTTGGCCCTCAAAGAACTGGGATCAAGAACTGTCAAGAACTGTAACCGAGAAGCAGAATCGGAATTGGAATCAGAATCATTATAATCCAAACAATGTCCAACCCTAGTAACCTATAGCGAAAGTGTGCTCTAAATTAAGTAATGCGCTATGCCTAGCAAATTGAAAGTTTGTACTTACGGTTTTTGATGTTTTTGATGTTACACCAGAGCTGCCTTAAACACTGTTTTAATCCATTTTTGCTGTTGTCATCACTACTGCATTGCATTGTGGGATGTAAATGCTGGTTTAGTGTCCATTGCTTACATTCTGTAATATTTCCCATGAAATAGTGTTAATTTTATTTACTGTTGTTTTCTTCTAAAATTTCAGACATGCTCAAAAGACTCACACACTGTTTTATTTTAACTATATTATATAGCCTATTGGTGGCTCTCTGTCAGATCAGCTTCATATATTACAACTATTACAATAAACAGACTAATTTGCCAAGACAAAATGCAACTATGAGTTGACCTGACATTACCCTTAAAAGACTATAATTTATTTTGGTCTCTACAGCAAGATGAGAAATGCAGAGAAAATGAACAGTGGGATTTTACTTTTATTTCTTTAATGGGTTTGACACTCCTTTTCTACTGCATTTACCTCCAAAAACAACTACTAAATGATTTTCCCATTTCAGAAACATTTAGTTTTCTCTTACATCTAAAACCAAACAAGTTGAATCACAGTGCAAATTTAAATAGTGTTTTTTGTTGAAAGCCTTACATTTTTTCATCATTTTAACTCTTAATTCTTTGAAAACAAATGATCCAAAGTAGATATTTCAACTTCAATCTATGAGCAACCATAACTCAAAGTTGAATTGACAGTTATGTCCTCCAAACAGTTTAAATCCGTGGTATGACTCATAGCACCCTTAGCTAAAGTCTTTATTACAACATGCTACACCTTTAAGATTAATATGCATGTAGAAACAGTAGACCTGTGCAGTTTGGTGAGACATTAATGCATTATTGATTTGCTATCTTAAATGGTGAATTGACCCTGGGATTCAACAGGGATTTCCTGCCCTTGCTTTGTGCCCTGAAGTAAACATGTATAATATCCCTGGGTTTAAGGTCAGGGAGGAGCAAACGGCATCAATGAGACACACTGTGGATGTGGTGGAGATTGAACTGATGGCTTTCCGTCCACTAGGCAGCCTCAGCATCCTTCTGGCCTTCATAAAGTCAATGGATTAGAGATAGAAACATGTTCCATCATAAATGCCTAAGATTAAAATGGTTGAGCCCATATTACCCAAAACTAACCTCACCGCCTGATCTATCCTGTTATTACATGTAACTCTCCATAAATCCCACAATCCTGACTCCACATCCATAATATGTACATCAAACTGTAGGAAAATTTATGCTGCTTCATTTAATACCAGAATGGAACCAAACAACCTTATCGTTGGGGTGCAGAGGACCTAGAATGCCAGGTGGTCCACCAAACTGCTCCATTGACTTCCATTGTAAACTTGAGTGATGACATTCATAAAATCTCAGAATCTCCAGAATTTTTAACTCACTCTAAAGTTAACTTAATCTGGACAAATTATATACCAATGTTTTCAGCAACTGTTGTGGAATTCAATATACATGTCAATATACTTTAATATAATAGTACATATAATACAATAATTTAATATAAGAGTACATCCTGCTGAAGTTGATCAGCTGGTCAGCACATACTGACCTTTGGAGGGGTAAATAAACATGAGCATGAGGTCATGTACATAATATATGGAGGATGTACGAACACAATAACATTTGGAAGGGTAACTTGACCTAAGTATGGGACAGGTACGCAGATGTGAATAACATACGCCCAAGCTGATATTAGAAGGGTATATAAACTGTCGGGACCTGAGATCGGGGTTCCAGTTTATTGCTGTGTATCTTGCATGGTCTGTGAATAAATTGGGAACCCACATGACTTTGAAGTTCCAGAGACTCCTGTGTGTTTTTCACGCCACAACATAATTGGCGGCCAGCGTGGTTTGATTTGAGAGCGGAACAACAACACTGCATTTCAGACTGGTGATGCCACAAAAGGCCGAAATAAGGTAAGAGAATTTGCTCTTATGTTAGCGTGGCCATCACTAGGTGATAATGCAGTGGGGTAGTCTCTGACTCATTCTAAAAAGAACCCTAAATGTGGTAAAGGAGTCAATGTTACAGAAAGGTCATGTGTAGTCGTATGCGCATACAACAGCTGCCTAGAAAATAAAGGGAATGAATAGAGAAAATAGAGGGGCTAATTTGTGTTAAAAAAGGCAGCTGAAGGGAATCAGATGTTGTTAAACTCTGATAGTAAATACCAGAACTGGTTCTGAAGATCAGGGGAGAGTGTGTCTCTGATAGTGTATTCCAGACCTGAGTCTGAAGATCAGGAGAAAGTTGTGTCTCTGATGTTGAAGCGCTGCCAGACCTGGGTCTGAAGATCAGGGGAGAGTGTGTCTCTGATAGTGTATTCCAGACCTGAGTCTGAAGATCAGGGGAGAGTTGTGTCTCTGATAGTGTATTCCAGACCTGAGTCTGAAGATCAGGGGAGAGTGTGTCTCTGATAGTGTATTCCAGACCTGAGTCTGAAGATCAGGAGAAAGTTGTGTCTCTGATGTTGAAGCGCTGCCAGACCTGGGTCTGAAGATCAGGGGAGAGTTTGTCTCTTATTGTGTGAAGTATACCGCGGTAGCCGTTGTCCTGGGCTGAGAAAAGTTAGATTGCGATACTTGATAAAGCTCCTTGTGGGCTGAGGGGAGCGACGACAAGTGTCTTTCACTCGAAATTTGGTCCAATATATTCTCAAGTGGTTCTTCCAAGAGCTCTGGCGAACCCCGAGAAATTGAGGACTGAACTATAATATATATGTGAACTAACATTCACTAGAAAAGGAGAACCTTGTTGGGGGGGGACCTGCTCGAACTGTAAAGAAACAGAGAGAAACGGGTCACACAACTTGGAACTCGCAATCTCTAGAGGACTGATAAAAGTATCAATTATGCATTAATATAGTAACTAGTAACTTTCATAAATAAATATGGCTCAATGAAGCTGAAATAGATCTCACATGATAAATAAAGGAACAAAATATCGAGACAAAGGTGATCAGATACATATATTACAATTGGATATAAAAAGATATTCAGAAGTCACGTGTAAAAACTATGAGCCTCGCTGGTAGGAAACAATAAAGAGGAGAGAAATAAACCAGAAGAGGACGTTTGAAGTACAGTAAGCACACTGCCCATAAAATGAAAAAGAATATCTTCTTATAAAATAAAACCAAAAATTGAATCAAATAACAAACTAACAGACTGACTGACGGAGTTTGACGGACTGACTGAATGAGTGTCCCGGGTGTGTGTGTGGATTTGTTTTTGTGCGCATGTGTCTGTCATTTCATGAGAGCTCTCTGGATGTTTTGATGTGTGCGAATGATCTTTGGCTGTGTTTTAATATATGCTGCTGTGTTTAAAAATTTTGCTATCATGTTCAACGCACTATATTGATGTTACAAATCATCTAAAAAGCTAGCCCTTTAAGAGACCCCCGCCTTTTTTCCCCTCCGTGTGTGTAATCTCCTTATACACACACAGTCCTCCCCCCTCTGCAGCTGCAAGGTTAGGAAGGTGAGGTGAGGAAGTGAAAAAAAAAGGGGGAGTCAGAGTGAAAGAATATATGATCTAAGATATCGGCCCAACATACACCCACCAGATAGATACACTGATCCTGGCCAATATCCAATTTTAATAAAGGGAACGCAAGGACATTATATACCGTGGCAAACACTTGACCTTGCGGGGCTGGTCTCTAGACTCCTTGATATTCATGAGGGGGCCGGCAAGTGGATAAAGGCATTTGAAGAAGAGACTGTTGGCAAAATGCTGGCCCTGGGGGACATCAAGGCTGTATGGGCTCAAAGTCTTGGAGCTTCCATTATGGAAAACTTGTTACGCCATAGTGGTAATGGGTGGATGGTTGATCACCTGGCTGATGGAACTGAGTTCAATGCGTTTCGAATGAGACTTTGGAAAGCCCTGCGGACTGAATACCCCAATAAAATAGACCCCAAAGCATTGAAGGGTGAGATCCTCTCTGAAACTGAGAATCCAGCTACATATATCACCCGGCAGCTGAAAAGATAGAAGCAAGAGACTGAGGAAGGTGTGGAAAATACACCTTTGTTGACAACTCTGTTCAGGAACTCGGTCATTGAGGCTCCACCAATTCCAGTACAAAGCAAACTGGAGGAAGTTGTGGGACTGACTTCAATGCCTCACAGAGAGTTCCGTGATTATGTGGTGCATGTTATAGAAAAATACAGAAAAAATGAGCTACAAAAGAAAGAGCAAGAGAGAAACATTCAAAGGAAACTTGCTCAGCTACAGCTCACTGACTTACAAAGCAAAGTTACAACCACCGATGCAACAAGCACAAAAATGTGGCCCCCCGAGGGTGTGTTGGGAATGTGGTGAGTTGGGCAACTTCTAAAAACAGATGCCCCAGGTTTCAGCCGAACCCCAATTGGGTAAGAGGGGGGTCGGGGGACCCAGCCCACACAAAGTAGAAGTGGAGGCCCGGTGAATCCGTGGGCGAGACCAAATTATGGTTATTAGGGGTGCCCAGAGAATTTAGGGGAGGGTCAGCTTCCAATTCTCACCCTATAAGGGACCTCCGCTTGAGCAATTGCAGATAAAATTGAAAGATTATATGGAACAATTAACTGCCATCCATAGGTCTATTTTCTGCAGGAAAAAAGGAGAAATCCAGATCCAGACCAGAAGTGCCAGAAGGCCCTGGACACGCAAATTAGTATCATGACTGACTTTCAACTGGCTCAACTGGTAGTCGAGAAACCGGACTATCTCTCTCTGATTCTGAGAAATTACAAGAGGTGGAGGACATTGTGTGAGTAAAAGAATCCACAGAAGGTCCAGCAGGACACTAGACGGATGGAGAAGAACAATCCTGGACAGACGCCAGATCCACACTGCCACAACAAGCTTGCTATTATGAAGTACCAGTAATATATGTTCATATTATAGAACAAGTTCATTGCATGCCAAGAGGCGATCGGTCATTTGGGGGTCATAGGGGAATTTTACCAGTAAAAGCAGACACTGGTTTTTCGCCCCTATATGGGATGAACTTGTGAAATAGGGGTAAACTCTGAAAATGTTTTTTGGGAAGAAGAGATTTGACTCAGTACAGAGGGATTATACTTGACCTAAGGGTAACTTGACCTAAGTATGGGGCACATACGCAGATGTGAATAACATACGCCCAAGCTGACATTAGAAGGGTATATAAACTGTCGGGACCTGAGATCGGGGTTCCAGTTTATTGCTGTGTATCTTGCATGGTCTGTGAATAAATTGGGAACCCACATGACTTTGAAGTTCCAGAGACTCCTGTGTGTTTTTCATGCCACAACACAACTTCTTGGGATCGCCATCGTGCCATCATTTCAGTGATACAACCTACGTTTCAGCCAGAGCCTCAGTTGTTCGGAGGTTGGTTGTTGGTCAGTTTACTGTGTGTCTGCTGTCTAAACTGCAGGTGTTCAGTGACACAGCTGGGTCTCCTGCCCTCATGAGTCTATATTTTTAGAACATGCAGTAAAGGCAGAGCCAAAGACTTCTAGTTTCTAGAGCTACGATTTATCATGAATGGAAGAAATTAAAAAGTTAAATTAGCATTAGCAATATTGGTATGAGCAATATGCACCAAACACAGGCACACATTAAAATTTCTTGCGAAATTTTCTAGTTATGAATTAATATGCATGTCACGTTGTTGGATCACTGCCACCAGCTTAGCGGCAGTAAACTGGCTACTAATGTTAGCAATCTGCAGATGTTCATCTGTGAAAAAATATATTTCAGTCTTCTGCATTTGACACAGTTAATAGTGATTTGGTGAAGTATAACTTCTTTGCTGTCCCGCTGTTGACGAGGTGCTGCAGGCTGTTTGGTCAGGGTTGACTGAGCAGGAGGCTGAAGCAGGCGCATCCAACACAGTACACTCACTGATTTGTACTGTGTAGTTGAAGGTGTTTAGTCATGTTAATTGTGCATCCTCCCTTGCATGAAATAAGATTTCCACAGGACTCGGCATTTTACGGGGCAAAATAAAGCCACACTTTTGAGCGCTGTTTCCTCTGGTCCATGACTGAGCCCGGCCAAAGTACACATCCAATCTGAGAGTTGGAAACTACAGAAGATGCATGAACCACCACAGAAACTGAAACTTAACGTGAACATGAGTGAAATTTATTTAGGAACCCATAAGCAGAATCAAAATTAAATTTTCATAAAGATTCTGATTGAATCTGAGTTTTGGAACCAGTTCTCCATTTCCAACCCGAAACTCACCCCATTAGATTCAGGCCATTACACTGTTCTTCTGAAGATTTAATGTCTCTACAAATCGGACATTCAAGCCTCTCATCATCAGTGAGCCAATCATTAGCCTTGCAGAGATAGTCAACGTATTCCCATGTCCAGCAGTCACAGGCACTGTGCCCACTGTGCAGCTGGTGGCCCCACCCCCCAAAGTTATCTGTCTGGCCCACAGAATATTGATGAATGTAGAAAAATATTGATGAATGTAGAAAATCAGCATATAACATGGCTCAGCATTACTTGCTGGCCTGAGAACATTTCCAAGTTATTTTCTAGCTGTTATTATGGATTTCTCATGTTTTATAGGAATCTACTCACACTAATGTAGCCTAGTACAAAATACATTCATTTGTAAGAAATTGACAATATAAAATAATAGTTTTTTTTTAAAGTCTTCCCTAACATTGTCTGCTTAGAAAGATTCTGGCCATTGGACAAATGTAGTTGATGACTTTTGGTAGAAAGTGTGCCACCACCAATTGACAGGGAAGGCGGATGGTGCTGCAACAAGTACCGTTAGCCTCCATTAAGCCTCCATTTGCACTGCAGCTAGCTACTAACGGCGTAAAAACATATGCAGCAACATTCAGAAAGGAACCCTCGTTGTTTCTTCCTGGTCGTCCATTTACAGCTCTGTTATTTAACCATTACGATAGCTATGAATGTAACCTAAAGTGTCACATAACTTGCGTACCCCAATAAGAAGTAAGATTAGGCATGTGCACAAAAACATGAAGTGCTTATTTCAGGCACTGTTCAGAGAAGAAAAATCAAGAAACCATTCTAGTGTGATGGAAACAGTGAGTGGGCTACCAAAGATGGCTGTTCTCCCGACATGTTTCTCTCCCTCTGCGTGGTCTCTTTCCCTCCCACATTTAATTAAGTGAACAGTTTATTTCCCTCCTGATTTCCCTGTAGTTCCAACATATACTGCTCAGCAATTGCTCACCAAGAGTCTGTTATTTGATCGTCTCTCGCCTCTGTTTTAGCACCCACACCCAATTTAAGCAGCAGACTGCATCGCTGATGTCTCTGTCGTGCTCCTCAAACACAATCCTCCCCCCAAAGAGCTGAAAAGATGTTTCTTTGCAATCCTGATCAATGAACTGTACCGTAGCCACCAGCTTATATCTACAGCAGCAGGAACATGTTTTCTCTGCCTCCTCGTCTGTCTGTCAGTCATCTCCCTTTGTGGTTTTGGTGTATAGATCGTCAACTTCTCAAAACATCTGAAAACACATCCAAATATCTGTAATTAGTCCTCACAAAACTAAATATATGCAGGTCATTTTTCATCATTGATTCCCTTGTAACATGAAAAAATAATGCCTTTTCTCAGGTAGCAGTTTCAATGGGAGCAGGTGTGTGTGCAAATGTGCATGTGTTTGAGAGACAGGGTTAATCCCCGCCTGTCTGGATGCAGGGCTTTCCTCTGAGCTCTGAACTACAGGTATTTTTAGCTGTGGGGCAGCAAACCTAACAACTCACCAGCAAACACAGACACACTCTGTAGATGCTATGCTGGGAGTGTCTTTGTGTGAGGCTTTGTGTGTCCACTGCAGACAGGAGCAACCTTCAGAGTGGGTGTGTGCATGGCTGTGTTTGCTGTCACTCTCTATTAGGATGAAGGGGTTCGGCACCAATATGTCTGCCTCAGGAATCTAAAAGGGAAAAGCAGTGACGAGTTATACCATAATATTATAAGAATATGTTTCCAGTACCAATAAATGACAATAATAGCATGTGTGTGATGTATGTGAGTTAACATAAGTTAGCTAAGTACAATTTGTTTGAATTTAAAAGGGATTCTTCAACATTTTAATAAATATACTTATTCACACTCTCATACATGGAGACTGATACCATTCTCATGTCATTAGTGCATTCAATATTAAATATACTGACCAACAGTACAAACACATTTTTTTTAATGTCATGCCATCCTGTTCATATTAAATATCAAAGGCAAATTATGGTTCACACATCTTTATTCACCCTTTAGCCATACAGAAAAATCATTTTTGTGCAAATTACTGGTTGTTGTCATAGTGCTTACAACTCAACGTCACATCTGCTTTGCATGGAATGAATAAAACGTTAATGTGGACTTGTGGGATAACATGCCATTCTCAAATCAAATCAAATCTGTAGTGCAAGCAGAATGAAATAGCGTTTCCTTTGGATCCAGAATAAAATGAAGTAAAATAAAATAAAACAAAACACACAACAATTGACAACACACACATCCCTGAGACGTCGTATGGTTATAAAAATAATGTGTTCCATGTGCTCCATGTGCAAGTGTTCCATAAAGTGTCTATGTGCTTCACAGTGCTATATTAAAGACAGAGCCCAGTTAAAGTTGTTATGGGTAGTCTGAAGGTGCAGTATAATGGTCCATAGTCCAGATCAGCAGTTCAGCGGTCTGACACAGCATCCACAAGGTTGGCTTGGCTACTTGGCTTGACTTGGCTACAGTGACATCCTCAGTGCACTTGGTGATGTAGCTGGTGACTGTCTAAGCATACTCCTCGATGTTTATTTTATCTCCTTGGGAGCCTGCTATCTTAAAAACCTCCCAGTTGGTGTTTAATAAACAGTTCTGTTGTGCAGAGGCAGCTCCCTCTGGCCAAACCCTGATGTCCTTCTTCTCTGATCTGTCACACTTCTGCAGTGGTTTATAAGCTGGAGTCAGCATAACAGATACATGGTCAGAATGGCCTAGATGGGGGAGGGGGGATGCATTGTCTGCCTGTGGGGTGTTTGTGTAAACCAAGTCCAGTGTGTTCCCTCCTCTGGTTTCAAAGTTCACATATTGTTTAAATTTGGGGAACACAGTCTTTAAGCTGGTGTGGTTGAAATCTTCAACAATAATTATGAAGCTGTCCAGTTGTTCAGTCAGTAGCTCACTGATGGCATTGTGCAGCCCCACCAAGTGTCGAGGGATTGGACATTGGAGAGCAGGAGCGATGGTACAGCTGGACTGGTGGGGTTAGCCTTTGGCCCAGCATGGATCCTGGCTCTCTTTCCCCTCCTTTGTTTACACTCGCACCGCTTACACTTCCTCCTCGCTCGGGTGGCTGTCCGCGTAGTGTCCAATGGAATTCCTTGACGCCGTTGAGTCTCTAGGTCACACTGGATCTCAGAAATTTCCTCAGCAAACTTTGCCCTGATCTCTGGGATAGACAAAAGACTCAAACACACACTCTCACTGATCCCACGAGAGGCCGCTGCGCCCGTGCGCGCCGCCATCTTGCATCTTCTGCATCTTCTTCCTGCAGTGCTGTGACAAGTTGTTCATGTGTTGCTGGAGCAGGATCTCTCTCTCTCACCTGGTGATCCTGAACGCCCCACAGATGCTCTATTGGGTTGAGATCTGGTGAATATGCTGGCCAAGGAAGGACAGCAACATTGTTCTGGTCCAGGTAGGCTACTCCTGACAGACATGAGCCACATGTGGTCTGGTATTGTCATGCATGAAGGTGATGCCTGATTGCTGTGTCCTGGGAATGACGTGGACCTAGGACTGTATTTCGGTAACGGATAGCTGTCAGTTTACCGTGGATCTAGACAAGTTCTGACCATCATCCATTAGCAGTGGCCCCCCTACATCATGACATCACCACCAAAATGGTCCACTTCCTGGATGTATGCTGCAGGATAGCATTCCCCACAGCAACGATACACACGCCTACAACCATCAGCTGTGTACAAGTTAAATCTGGACTTGTCACTAAATGTCATCTGCCTCCACTGTGCAATGAGCCATAACATCTGTAACATCTGTGCCGCACATGTCTGCAGAGTCAGACCATCAGCATCATCAGCATCCCAACTGCCTGGTCATGTACGTTTTGTGGAAGCCGTGACATCGTCAGTTGTTTCTTTAGGACATTAAATAGACCTGGTAAATTATCGCCTTGGCCAGGTCTTTACAATCATGCAGAAAAAAATCTCACCAACATCATGGTTTACTCTGAAATTCACCAATGACTGTTATTTCTATGTTATGACTAAATGATGGTTATTCATGATTTAACATGTTTTGGTTGTGGGTATTTAAAAAAAAGTCTATTCAGTGAATCACATGATTGTTTGTTTCCGTAGATTAGGGCTAGTGAATAGAAATGACAGGGTTTTTAAAATCATGTATTGTTCACCAGCGTGTGCACATGACCACTCAGGACAATGTAGAATAAAACCTATATACAGGAGAAAACACAGAGGTAACTAATTGCAGCACTAATTGCTTGGTTGTCTGGAGCACTAGGGGCACCAGGAGAAATGGGCCATCTGATTGGCTCAGAGTGTCAGAGCAGTGTTAATGATGAAAAATGAAATCAGAGAGAAAACATCACAGGCCACCAGCTGTTAAATTACCAGCCTGAACCCGTCTGGATATGCTAACTGCTGGAACAGAGCCGCCTCCTGTGCAATGACTTGTCAGAGCAAGCAATAATACAATATAATCATATCATAACCTCCGCCAAGGGAGGAGGTTATGTTTTTGCCGGCATTGGTTGGTTTGTAGGTTTGTTGGTTTGTTTTGATGGAATTTTCAGGAGATGTTGGAAGTGGCCCAAGGAAGAATTCGTTAGATTTTGGTGGTGATCCCAATCAAGAATCCTGGATCCAGGAATTTTTTAATTTTTTATTTACACTTGTAATGTAATGATTACAAGCTCCACAAGATGGGGATGTCTGCCACAAAGTGACTGACATCTTCGTCCTGACAAACTTATCTAATTGATTCATGTCCATAATACAGCTTATCCATTAAAAAAAAAAAACATTACCCCGGTTTACTATACTTCCTTTTCTCCTGCCTGTGTGTGGTTTTGAGTTTTGTGTGCAGTGCGATGGCGTAGGTGCGTGCATGTGTGTGTTGGTCGAAGTCATCTTTTCCTTGATCAGACGTAAGCACTACTTTGCCGTACTCTGTCAATGACGTTAATAAAAGTTATTAGTTGTGGTTCAAACTTAATGAAACTGTTGTCTATAGTTCTCAGTGATATCCAACTCATGCTGTGTGAGTCTTGTAGAGTTTTGAGTTCACCAAGTGAAGATTTTCCATTGTGGAAATAATTAGCAGGCGCTAGCATGCTATATTAGCATCTTCTTCTGTGTTTTGTTCGTCACTTATGGTAAGCACTGCTTTGCCACACTCTGTCAGTAAACGTTAATAAAAGTTGTTATTTGTGGTTCAAACTTAATGATACTGTTGTATATAGTTCTCAGTGATGTGACCATTGGCGGAGGTCTGCGCTCTGAGTGATTTATAGTTGTGTTCTGAAGTCACATAATGTCAGGATAATATCGCCCAGTCATATAAAGTGGTGAGTGCTTGTGGTCAATTGTCCTGCAACCAAGAAGTAATTCAGTGACATCCAACATGGAGGTGTTGCAACCATTCTAGCTGCAGCTGCTGGTCACTGTTGTTTTCCTGATTGCTGGCTCGTGTTGATTTCTAGCAGCATGAGCCGTTGACTTAAGCAGCAGGCGTTGTTTTGTGTGTAGTTTGTGCTGGTGTAGAAACACACAGACACTGAGTCAGGTTTTTAAGTGCACTCGCTGATGACCTCTATTGATTTGTAAATGACACTGTGGACAGCTCACAACTCGAGCGGCGTCAATTAATGCTCGCTTCACACAATTTTGCAACAAGGGGGGAAGTTAGATTTTCTGCAGCGGATGAATAATTAATGACTCACCAAAAATAGCTAAACATGGCTGCAGCAGAGTATATAATAAAAAAATATTAAGACATTTTATTCTTACCTGTGTATCCTTTTTTTTTGGTTTTGTTTCTTTGCAACACTTGTAACACTTGCAGCTTCGCGAAAAACCAATTAAAATTTGATAAAAGGAAGAACCATGACTGAGAAAAATTACAGCATCCTGTGCTCCGATACCTTCTGGATCCAACGCCGTCTTCAGCAGAAGACTGCCAACAAATTACTTAGTGGGGTTTATTGAAATGGGAAAGAGAGTTGGCTCTTATTGGCAGCTTATTAATTTCATAATGTACCCCACTGTGTAAGGGCTGAATACAGATATGACATTTGTTTCAGTTTGCTTTGAATGTGAAGCAGAAACTAATGTCAGTCTTCAAACTTGATTTTGGGTGTTTCCTACTATTTATTGTAATTTGGCTTTTGATAATCCACATTAAATGTGTAACAATGAATATCAGTATCAATATCTGGAGGCTTTTAAGAACTGTTTGTGCAAAAGGTATCATATTTGTGTGCTGCTTTGCCATAAAGGCCCATAATGTGATAAGGTGATCAATTTCTGGCGGAGCTTTCCATCTTGCATAAGAACACACTCAGCAGATTGTTTTGTAAAATTCCAATAACCACCTAATCCAACCATCTAATGCAGTCTAGTACCACAGCCATGGAATACAGCCTGTCTCCATTAAGGCAACACTGTTTTGATTCAGCTTCGATCATTTTGGAGGATGTAGTTTGAAGTGATGTCGACCTGCGCTGCACTCAGAGGTATTTCTATCATTTAGTCGACTCTCTTTGAAATAAATGAGTCGGATATAAAACTAGAAGCACATCTTAGCATGATGCAACAAACCACAGTTGCTAAAATAGCCATATGGTTGAATGAAAACTTATCTGCTGATAAATATGAACACTAAAACCTTTGTTATAGAACCTGGTGTATTATATTGCTGTAGGTCAAGCTAAGTGTATATGTTACACTAAAATGGAGAATACATTTCCCCCATTGTTTTGGAAAAAGTTATTTAAAAAGAACTTGAAATGACTGAACAATTTAATAGCTAAATTAATTTTTTTAAATTTATTTATTATTTTTGTAATATTTTTTATTGATTTTTAACAGAAACATAACATCAACATAAAGACAGATTTATAGAGTGAACAGCAGGAAAGGCAGTTCTACAGTGATTCATAGTTAGAAGCACTATTTGCACTATTTATTTACTAAGCACTATTCACCACAAGAACACTGTAAAATATATGAAAATTCTGTTGAGTACGTTCACATTAAATCTAGAATGGCACTCAATAGAAGGCATTCTCTATTTTTATAGTATATATTTGGATATTTATTGATGATGTCTTGTTTTAACTTTCGTCTGTTCAACATGTCTGTCTTTTTAACCTCTTTTATAAGTTGCACTGAATTTAGACGTAGCACTCCTAATTTTGTTCTATGTCTTTGTACAATGACAATAAATTTCTATTGAAATATTTCTATTTCTACACCTTTTAACCAGGCTAAACACTAGTACATGTCTACTTAGCTTGACTGACACTTGCCCGTCCCCACAAAGTAAAATATCTGATCTGCAGGATCAGGTTAAGGAAAGTAAAAAAAAAAAACGTTTATACGGATCAGCACCAAACTTTAATGGGTTCTTTCCTGACCCATTCCTCACCCGTCCACTGAGCTTCATCATTGTTTCAGTTGTTTTTGCATAATTTGACTAAATATTGATGTTAGAGAAAGCGAAAAAAAAATCCTGGACCCGCTGCTGCACTCGGATCCTTTGAGATGTTTTTTTTAACGTTTTCTAGCTAACAAACTAACTAACCAACAAACAAAAAACAGAAGAGTTAAAACTTGAACACCTTGGCTGATGTAACTAAACAATAGGCGAACATCACAAACATTTTCTTTTAAAAAAAAATCTGTCTGCATAAATATTTATGGTTTATGCCAGAATTGGCAAAAAACATTTTTAAATTATATGCAGTTTGATCTTGCAGCAGATAAGTGTCATTTCTGTATGTGTGACCTACACCAGCCCTCTTTGAAAAACTAGCCTATTACTTTTTATTTGGAACTAATACCTATCTCTCATTAAAGAGGGTGTTGATCCACCATGTGTGAAACAGAGAGACAAAACAAGACACACAAGGACAAAAGGACAGGCAGTACAGAAAAGACATGATGATGATAGTGGTTTATATTCCAAACACCCCCAGCCAGCCCAGAACCTAAAGAGTCCCAAGAACCACCGAGCGGTGATGTTAGCCACAAACACTGACTCAGCAGCCACTGGTGGCCCAATCGACACAGAAGATCAGGCCTCAGTGGTTGCTGGAGTGTTGGGCCAGGCTCAAGCAGCAAGATCCCTACCAGTGCAAAGGGTCCCCCCTCAAAGTCCAACAGAGGCCAGATAGCCCAGCCCGCCCCCCCAAGCCGCGAGAATACCCAGGACACAGAACCCATAGCACCACAGGGACCCAGGCACAACAAACAGGCCCAGAGCCCAGGAGGGCACAGGCACACCAATGGGAACACGACCCATCCACCCCAGCTCAGCAACCCAAACCCACCCCACCCAGAGCCAGAGAGCCAGGCAGCAGGACCAGTGACGCCACCAGACACCATCCGCTGCCCCCGCCCACCATAGCAGGCCACCCCCCGAGAGACAACTGGCGCCCCACCCCAGAACAGCCCATATCCCCACGGACCCCCGAAGGCCGGCACCCCCAGGGACCAGCGTGAGAACCGAGGGGCAAGAGTGATGGAGGTACCTGAACCCAAGGACAGCGCCACCATCCACCTGTGTATTTTCTGTGTAATTTCATCCGACCACGTTTACCAAGTTCCTGATTTGAAAACACAGTCTTCAGAATCTCCCAGTGAAAACCCTGCTAGGTGTGTAACGGAATAAGTGGAATGGATTTAAATGGATGCAACACGGAGGGCCGTGGCACACTTCTGTGCCGCAACCTGCCCCGCAACAACACCCACCACCACAATCACAGCCCCCAAGCCCTATTGTGAGACCTATAGTGCTACTATCTATCCCCTTTCTAGTGTATGAATGTGTACTAAGCTAGTGAAGTGCATTTAGAGGGCTGTGGTCATAGTGCCCGGCCAACCAGGGCGGGGACCAGGAGGGCCAAGGGGCAGCCAGATCCCCCACCCCCTAAAACCCCAAGCCCAGGACCCAGGAGGGGCACAGCCCACAGGTGCACCCGGGGGCACAGGACAACCCCAGGAGAGCCATACAGTGATCCCCGAGGACGCGGCAAACCAGAGCAGAGGGGGCACCATGGACAGTACGGGGTACACTCACTGTTCTTCATACACCATGAGGGATTCAGTCTCACGTGCTATGAATGTTCACATGCATTCATCTATAACTGATTTATTAGTTAAATAAAATGTGAAATTTAATAGTATAATGAGTATTCCCAGTATAGTATCAGATGACAAAATGTGATTTCTCTTGTATCCATGGGTCTTATCGCATTAAGACAGTTGTCTCTAATGTAAGAGATACAGCCTTAAACATACACTGAAAAAAATTAAGTTGAGTTTTATTATGTCAAGTAATTGCACAAATCTCGAGATCCAGATTTTTTAAAAATACTTATGTTTTTAAGTCGATCTTTATCTTTTGGTAGTTTTGAACTATATTTATAACATTAGCTCAGTTTAGAGTAACCATTTCCCCTATGCTGCATGTTTGTGGACTGTGGGAGGAAGCCAGAGGGAACCCACACAGACACAGGCAGAACAAAGTCCACACAGACAGGCCCCAGTTTGGGATTCTAACCCAGAACCTTCCTGCTGTGAAGCGACAGTGCTAACAACCTCTCCACCATACAGCCAACCTTCTAACTAAAATGAGTGAAAAAAGAAATCCCTGCCCCCAGAACAAAGTGGTTGCATCAAGACAGTCACAGTTACACTGCACGTAATTTTTTAGAATTACTTTCAATTGAGTGAAATTAACTATTTTAAACAAGGACTCAGAGAGAGCATGCCTCTGCCGAGTGAATACAAATCCTGCAATGGTGACGCCATGACCCGCCTTTCTCTGCCTCCGATTGGCTTGGCATGATGGTGACGTTTCTCACCTAGCTTCTGGGCCTGTTGCCCCTTTATTCTGTCCCGACATATGTCTGAATGCAATGAAGGCGTAATGGGGTGTCAGTTTGTTCCAGCTATGTGACGCCTTGGAAGCTAGTCACAGCACTGAAACAGGCGTCTGTATGAATGAAGTGCCCCGGCGTTGCAGATCACAACAGGAAGTCCATTAAACTAAACCACTAAACTGGGGAGATTTGGGGGAAATTTTGTAATTGGAAAATGTGGAAATTTGGCATCAGACAAATAAAAAGAAGAAAAATGGAGTACACAAAAATACAGACAACAAATACAAACATGTGTTTTCTGTTTTAGAAATGGTTTTAAATCCTTTAAGTCTGTTCTACCTAAACCTGACACCATCCTGATGGTCTTACCATGTGTGAGTGAGTGTTGCCTTCATCAGTGAGTTCATATATGTGAATGAAAGTCTTCATCTTCATCAGCTTTGCACCTCATCTTCAGCAGCCTGCCACTCTGAGTCCTGAGTCTCAGTTACTGTCCTTCCTCTCTGCTCGCCAACGTCCAAACGAGCCTTCCTCGTCATATCAAATATATTTGCTAGCCTGTTAGCGTGCTAACTGGCTGTGGCTCTCTGAGTGAGAGGTCACTGCTTCCAACTCCCTGCTGCAGCTTATATAGCTGGTTAGCACCTCAGGAGAAACCATACAGAACATGAGGATGTCTGACACCTCTGCAACCAGTGACACAGCTGAAATCTCCAACTGGTGTCACGTTCTGACATGCAATGGCTAAGTCATTAGCATCCACTAATTACCTTCACCTTCACACTGCTAATCAGAACACGCAGTTGTAGCTTGTCATTGTGATTCAGGTGGAGGTTCATGACAAACTGTTGAGGTGTTCTTGTCAAGATTTAAAATCTGGAAACATGAGATTAATTATTTTGTTTTAAAAAGTATTTGCTGTTTTTTATTTTATTTTATATCTTATATTTTAGACTGAACCAACTTATTTTAAGATTTCTTGACAAGTAAAATTATTTTGTTGGATGGACAGATAATTTCTCTAGTGTTAAGGCATTTTCTCTTCATTCAGTGTTTATTTCTTGTATTTTAGCTCTTATTTGCAATCTGAATAAAGTCAGATAGTAATATTGCACATTATCCAAGTTTAGCTAAAGTGTGAGATCATAAATGTGAAATTGTTTTTTCCAGACATTTGGTGATGATTCCATTTTAGTCAGCACATGAAGCAGTATTTTAATTAACACACATAATTAGTGAGTATGAAACTTTTAGTGCCTGTTAAATTCTGTTTGTACCGTCAGAGACAGCAGAGGCTGTGGTCAGTGTAGAGTCACAATAGTTACAACAGGTTTCGACGATGATGCGCTAACATGGTGGAGAAACATCAAAAGCTCCATAGAATTTTATATATTTAATTCAAAAAAAGTTATTGGGGAGACTTGTCTTTCAGATGTTGGGGGGGACACATCCCCTCTGTCCCCCCTGGATCTGCACTCAGTCTGAAAATCCGAGCCCAGTGCATCGCCTGACTGATATTTCAAGTCCTTTCAGCGATTTAACTTAAACCAAAGCATTTCAGACCTCAGGTCTAGACCCTCAAAGGTCCAGTACCAAGATTTTGCAAAGAAGTTTGATTGACTCATCTCTCTCTTTGCACACTTGGCTTAAAAATAGAAGAGGTTTTCTTTTGTTCTTCATTAAGATCCATGCATTATTCCCTGAGAGATTAAAGTCAATGCCAAAAAAAGCTCCATGTGGCAATGTTACCAAAATTTGATGGTATCTATTCTGGTCCCATCTGGTCCCTAGAGCCATCCTCCCAACAAGTTTTATGGAAATCTATTCAGTAGAGCTTATATAATCCTACTAACAAACCACCAAACAAACGGACATGGGTGAAAACATAACCTCGTTGGTGGAGGAAATGAATCTGTTTTGAGTTGATAAATAATTACGAGGTACTATGAGGTATTACGAGGTATAAAGGTAACAATTTATTCTGGAGTTATTTTACAAAGTGTCAAACGTGTCATCAGACACTGCAGTTTAAGGCTGGATTACAAAGGTTCTGAAAGATACCTAGGAACTTCCGAATTCAATTCACCCTTTGCTGAACTCGTGCTACGGTGAGCGTATTGCATCATTTCCTGTTGTCCTACTGTTGTAGGCTACTGGTAGCCTTTACTGCTGCTGTTACCTAATTTGTTTGAACTTTATTAATCCGTCTAATTTTACCATTATTACGATAAACCACGAGTTAAGTATATATTATTGTTCAGTTTAAGCATCGTTGTTACCCCACATTTTGATAACTCACTAGTTACACGTTTAATTCTAGTACTACTTAGCCTCCTTAGCCTAGCCTAGCTCACAACCATGGCTTCTCTCTCTCCTTCCTCTCCTGCTCTGTCCTGCTCTGTGTGTCACATGTTTAGTTATTCCTCTGCCTCCTTTAGTGATAATGGTACATGTAACAAATGTAGTTTATTTGTCGCGTTGGAGGCGAGACTTAGTGAATTGGAAACACGGCTCCACACCATGGAAGGAAACACCCTTAGCCGCTATAGCTAGCCAGCCCCCATTAGCCGGTGCGGGCCGACCTAGTGTAGCCCTCCTAGCCGTCCCCTGGCAGCTCCCGAGCAGCCGGGAAAACAGGGAGGCTGGGTGACTGCACATAGGAAGCATAGTCCCAAACAAAACCCCACGGCTCATGCCACGGAACACCACCAGGTTCACGTTTCAAATAGGTTCTCCCCACTCAGCGACACACCCGCTGAGAAACAAACTCTGGTAATCGGCAGCTCCATTTTACGAAATGTGAAATTAGCGACACCAGCGACCATAGTCAAATGCATACCTGTGGCCAGAGCGGGCAACGTTGAATCCTATTTAAAACTGCTGGCTAAGGATAAGCGTAAATATGATAAGATTGTAATACATGTCGGCGGTAATGACACCCGATTACGCCAATCGGAGGTCCCTAAAATTAATGTTGAGTCGGTGTGTACATTTGCCAAAACAATGTGGGACTCCGTAGTTTTCTCTGGCCCCTGCCAAATCTGACCAGCGATGACATGTTTAGCCGCATGTCATCGTTCAACCGCTGGCTGTCGAGGTGGTGTCCACAAAACGATGTGGGTTTTGTCGACAATTGGCAGACTTTCTGGGGAAGACCTGGTCTTATTAGGAGAGATGGCATTCATCTCACTTTGGATGGAGCAGCTCTCATAGCTAGTAATCTGACCAAGTTTATTAGTGATCCACTATGGTGACATCCCAGAGTTGAGACCAGGAGGCAGAGTCTCAGTCCTACACGCCTCTCTGCGCTTCCTTTAGAGTTACCGAGCCAAAACCCCATAAAGACTGTGTCTGTCCCCCGACCAATGACATTATTTAAATCAATTACAAGAAGAGGAGTTTCACATAAAAATCTGATAAAGATTAACACCATCAGTGAAGTATTTCAAAATAACAGGAGAATAAAATGTGGACTCCTGAACATTAGATCTCTGGCATCCAAAGCTGTTTTAGTAAATGACTTAATATCAGAATATCAGATTGATTTATTCTGCCTTACTGAAACCTGGCTACGTCATGAGGAATATGTTAGCTTAAATGAATCCACCCCGCCTACTCATACTAATGCTCACGTTCCTCGAGATAGCGGCCGAGGAGGTGGAGTTGCAGCAATTTTTAACTCAAGTTTATTAATAAACCCTCACCTTAAACCTGATTATAACTCATTTGAAAGCCTTAGTCTTAATATTACATATCCAGCCTGGAAAAAACAAAAGCCAATTACATTTGTTATAGTGTACCGCGCTCCTGGTCCATATACAGACTTTTTAGCTGAATTCTCAGAGTTTCTTTCAAGTTTAGTCCTTAAAACAGATAAAGTAAGTATTGTGGGTGATTTAAATTTTCATGTAGACGTAGAAAATGATCGTCTCTGCTCTGCGTTCATCTCTTTAATAGAGTCCATTGGCTTCTGTCAGGGTGTACATAAACCTACTCACCGCTTTAATCACACCCTTGACCTTGTTTTGTCTTATGGCATTGAAACTGAAGACTTAATAGTCTTTTCAGAAAACCCTCTTCTGTCGGATCACTATTTAATAACATTTGAATTTGTCTTACTCAATTACACGCAGCTAGAAAAAAGCTACTACTACTACTCTACTCTAGAAACCTATCTGATGATGCCGTAGAAATATTTAAAGAAAATTCCATCAGTACTAAATTCATCACCATGTTTGACTATAACAGAGGACTCCTTCATTAATATCAGTCCCTCCCATATTGATCATCTCGTTGATAGTGCTGCAGGTTCACTAAGAGCAACTCTGGACTCCATTGCCCCTCTAAAAACGAAGAGTCTCAAACATAGGAGATTAGCCCCATGGTATAACCCTCAAACCCGTTATCTAAAGAAAATAACACAAAAACTAGAGAGAAAATGACGTCGTACTAAAATGGAAGAGTCTCGATTAGCCTGGATAGACAGCCTTAAAAGCTATAGGAAGGCCCTCCGCAATGCCAGAGCAGCCTATTACTCAGCACCAATAGAGGAGAATAAGAACAACCCCAGGTTTTTGTTTAGTACTGTAGCCCGGCTGACAGAGTCACAGGTCTATTGAGCCCAGTATTCCTATAAGCCTCAGCAGTAATGACTTCATGAGCTTCTTAAATGACAAAATTCTACTCATTAGAGACAAAATTCATCACCTCCTACCTTCAAATGATAGAAGTTTAGACACAGCTGTAAGACCTGATCTATATCTGGACTACTTCTCTCCCATTGACCTTTAACAACTAACTTCTACTATTTCTTCATCTAAACCAACAACCTGCCTCCTAGACCCCATCCCAACTAAGCTGCTTAAAAATGTTCTACCCTTAGTCAGCACTTTAATCCATTAGATATGATCAATCTGTCATTACTAACAGGCTATGTAGCACAGTCCTTTAAACTGGCTGTAATTAAACCTCTTCTTAAAAAGCCTACTCTTGATCCAGAGGTCCTAGCTAACTATAGACCTATATCTAATCTTCCCTTCCTCTCTAAAAGTCTAGAGAAAGCAGTTGCTAAACAGTTGTGTGATTTTCTACATAATAATAGCTTATTTGAGGATTTCCAGTCAGGCTTCAGAGAGCATCATAGCACAGAGACAGCATTGGTCAAAGTTACTAACGACCTTCTAATGGCATCAGATGAGGGATTTGTCTCTGTGCTCGTGTTATTAGATCTTAGTACTGCGTTTGATACCATTGATCATCAGATACTACTACAAAGACTCCAATATTTAATTGGCATTAAAGGAAATGCATTAAGATGGTTTAAATCCTATTTATTAGATCGATCTCAGTTTGCACTTGTTAATGACGAATCCTCCATGCACAGCAAAGTTAATCATGGAGTCCCTCAGGGTTCTGTGCTTGGACCAATATTGTTCACCCTATATATGCTCCCTTTAGGTAATATTATCAGGAAACACTCTATTAACTTTCATTGTTATGCGGTTGATACACAATTATACTTACTTAAAACCAGGTGAAACTCATCAATTAATTAAACTTCAGAGAAGTCTTACGGATATAAAAAAGTGGATGATGTCCAATTTTCTGTTTCTCAATTCTGACAAAACAGAAGTTTTTGTGCTGGGCCCAAAACATCTCAGAAACTCTCTATCAAAGGATATAACCATTATGGATGGAATTACCTTGGCCTCTACCTCCACCGTGAGGAATCTGGGAGTTATGTTTGATCAGGATGTCCTTTAATTCCCATATAAAACAAATTTCTAGGACTGCATTCCTCCACTTGCGTAATATATCAAAAATCAGGTACATTCTGTCTCAAAAACATGCAGACAAATTAATCCATGAATTTGTTTCTTCCAGGTTGGATTATTGTAATTCCCTATTGTCAGGCTGTCCAAACAAGTCTTTAAAGACTCTCCAGCTGATCCAGAATGCTGCTGCACATGTTCTGACCAGAACTAGTATCAGAGATCTAAAGTGGTAAATTTACTTTTATCAGAGTTATTTTTTTATGTTACAGCTTGATACTGTATGATCACATAGAAAAAAAGAGCACTGTTGTTGTTTGACATGTGTTTTCTTTAGGAGAGAAACATTGAGGAGATCAGCTGTCAGAAACCATCATTAATCATAAAGAGTTTGATTCTAAGTACATGATTGCTGTTTTCTTGGACAGCTTGGATAAGATGCAGTGTGCAGATAACCAGGGCAGTCTTTTATTTCTATATGTATGTCATGGTGTTTCTGCTCTTTGCCTCCCTCTCTGTCGTCTATATTGATCTTAATACCACATCCCTGAAAGCAATAATTTACCATCACCATTACCACAAAGTGTTTTTCATCATGTATCACATTTCTATCCTCAACCCCAAGGAGATGAGTTTTTAATTCTTCAGTTTATGGCACTACATTTTCACACCAACAGAACCGGTTTTACCTGATGTTCAAGATATAATCTATAATGAGCAATGATCACACTGTCAGTATTTAGATTATTCAATATACCTGCAACTATATTTTAAACTAGTGAGAGTAGCACTAACCAAGAACTGACATTTATTCAAGAAATGTGTGAATGGCACATTTTTGTCCTTATAACATGCAACTCGTCATGATTAAATATTGATATTGTGTGTAGAAAAAGAAAAAGAAATACATAAACCTCTCTGATATGTATAGACAGCAGTATATGCCTTATATATATGTACATACCTTATGTATGTGATAAAGACGACTGAATGAACAAACTGAGATCTGAAGTGTTCCTGAGAACATGAGTATTTATACAAATCAATATTATTGAACCAGTAGTCCTGACCTATGAAGGTGATTATTAAAAAGGGATGATGCGTAGTGTTATTCGTTGCAAGATACAGTATACAGTATATTTGTATTTTGATTACTTTCACTTTAAGGCTTAAACATTTAAAGATAACATTAACATTAATTAGTTGTATGTTGTGTAATGTGTTGTGTTGTGTAATACACAACTCCAAACCAAAGAAACTTAAGATGCCATGTAAAACATGGCATCTTAAGTTTCTTAAGTTTGGAAAGACACACCAGCTGTCTTTGTGCTGTTTTCAACAAAGTAGATGTAAGGGAAAAAGATTAGCAAATTTCACATTATGTTTTATCTTCATTTTACACAACATCTTAAGTTTGGGGCAGCTGTAGCTCAGTGGTAGAGCGGTCGTCCACTTATCAGAAGGTCAGTGGTTGACTACATGTCGAAGTGTCCTTGGGCAAGATACTGAACCCCAGTTTGCTCCCAGTATCTGTTCCATTGGTGTGGGAGTGTTTGTGTGAATGGTTACTGCTCCCAATGAGCAGGTGGCGCCTTGCATGGTACGAATGCCACCACTGTATGAATGTTGGTGTGAATGGGTGAATGCAGGCTTGTGTTGTAAAGCTTTGAGTGGTCAGTCAGACTAGAAAGGCGCTATAGAAGTACAGTCCATTTACCATTTAAAACAGACTGCAATCATTTACAAACTATCTGTGTTTACATTTTCATCCTTTACGTTTTTCATTTTTATCCTTCATAAAATCATGTTTCACAAGGTTTCACAAAATGACTGAGCTTTTCAAGAATGCTTCAGCAAAGCTAATCATGATACCTAATAAACCGTTTTTTTTCCCAGTCCTCTGTTGATCTTGTTCCACCCTGTTTGAAATGTGTTGTCATCAAATTCAGAAAAAGCATATATTTACAAAAAAAGGTACAGCATTAAATGGATTGTCTTTGTACTGTTTTCAACAAAGTAGATGTAAAGGAAAAAGATTAGCAAATTTCATATTCTGTTCTATTTTCATTTTACACAACATCCTAATTGTTTTTTTTAATGGGGGTCATATTACTGAGGAAGAATGAGTATTTCTCATCTCAGACATTATTTACATGGAAGAGCTTGTTGTTGGTCCTTGTATTTCTGCCCTACTATGAGATGTTTAAGAGCACTGAATGATTTATTAGTTAACACTAACAGAATCAAATATCCATTCAATAACCAATAGGGAAAATATATAAGATTAGACCAATAAAATTAAATAATTTATATTTTTATTTATACTGAAAGGGCCTTCTAAGGCTTTTTTTATTTTTATTTTTTATTTTTTGTTGACACATTGGTCTTGCTTTGTCACACCTCTGTCTGGATCAGGTGATGTGGGCATGATGCCAGCACTGCAGTGTTTGTCCCTCCCAGTCCCTCTCTATATCTACTGTTATCTCACTTTCTTATGATGAGTGTTTTTTTTTTTATCTCTAACCAACATTAATACCTCAGGATGCACTTGATCATCTTGATTTGTGTCTCCTGTCACACTCAATAATGACAACATGGCTGTCGACCTTATCGCCACAAGTGATGCTAAAAAATTAAAGCTGCTTCTCATATCTAGTTTGGCCCATTACCTCATGTTGTAATATAGTATACAGTACATTAAAATAATTCTAATGGCTGTCAAAAGGAAACTGTATGAATGCCTATTTAGTGTCTGTTTGCATGGAAAAGAATCTCCAGCAATTACAAATTCATTTGAAACAAAATATTGGTTATTCCCTGATTTTGCCTGTGATTTGTGTCTGTAATTTGGCCCATTAAACAGTTCTTGTTTTCTATCATAGCTACTCTGTAGGAGAGAAGGCCTGGCAATAGCTGCTAAAAATAATTGCATTAACATGCTATTTTGGCCGAAGATCCAGAGATGCCAATGTTAAACTGCTGCAGAGGGCGTGGCTTTGCTGGCTGCAGAGCCAAGTGACTGAGCTGGATGAACGTTAATATGCTGCTGTTATGGATCAACACAGAAACACAGAGTTCAAATGTTTCCCCTTGATGAGCCTACAGAGAGTTACCACCTGAATCTACAGCTGCCCTCAACTTTACAGAGCTTTAGAGAATTTCAGATTATTGTTTAGCTGTCAAAACCACAATTTTACTATTTTGGGTCTCACTGCTCTGATCCACAGCAGGGAGCTGTAAAAACAAAAACTCTGAAAACACAAACTGCTCAGCAGCAAACAGTTGCAGACAGCAACAGTTAGCAGGTGAACATATCGTAGAATTTAGATGCTAAAGAGCCAGATATTTCCTTCACGAACTGGTGGAGACCAAAAACAGAGCAACAAGAGAGTGAATATTGGACATAAGTACTGATTAGTAAATTGTACTCTGTCTGTCCACCAACCCATAATTTGTATAACTAGGATTTTACTAGTATTTTGCTTTGATGGCTGATTTTCAATTCATTTGTGGTGAACCTGCTGATTTTTCACTACATTTCAAATAAACAATAATATTCTTCCCATGTTAATTTTAAATGTATTCAAAGAACACATGTACATCTGGACTCTCATTTCAGAAACATGCATAATGATATTTTTGTGTAGGCACAACAGGTCTTTAAAGAGTAACTTCACACCAAACGCTATGTTAAGATTACAGTCCCTTTATTTCACGAGAATTCGATAAGTTGGTCCCTTAAAAAGAAATTTTTTTTTCCAGAGAAAATCTTCTCCATGTTGTGGGTTTGAATGCATTTTAACTCACCTTGAGATCATGTGATCATCAATGTTTGTGACTGATTTTCCTTTCTAAGTGTGCTAGGTGTTCTTCTGTTGGTTGCTCATGAGGCTCAGGAGGATCATGAGGCCTGAGAAAAGTGCTGAAAAACTCCCATCCAGCTTCAGAGGGCGGCTGTTTCTGGAGTGGGGTCTGCTGGTCCTGACGCTGCTCAGGACCAGCAGACCCCACTCCTTCTGTTGTTGTCTTTTCAATTTGGTCATCTTTGAATTCATGTGTTGGTTAGTTTGTCTTTCTTAATGAGTCCCGTGGATGTGTTCATTTTGAAGTTCCCTTTCTGTGGTTAGTTTGGGTCACTTGCTTGAGTATTTTTCGCCCCATAGGGCCAGTTCGTGGGGCGTTGCAAGGGCCAAGGGAGAGCTGATTAGATTTTGGGGCCAATCCAGATCCGGATGTGGATCTTTCTTGTTGCTACTGTTAACAATGTAGAAGCAGAGTAGGGGATTCTGGCCCAACTTCACCTACATCCAAGGTGGAGGGAGACGGGAAAATGGTCTTAAGAGGTAAAAACTCCAGCAACACTTGAAGTATCAGGAACAACTTTATTTCAAGACCAACGTGTTTTGGCTTGTGGCCTTCGTCAGGGTCAACCTGCTGATCTACTCTAGAAATAAAGTTGTTCCTGATACTGTAAGTGTTGCTGGAGTTTTGACCTCTTTGCTACTGTTAACACTGCATGAAAGGGCGTATTTAACCCCCACCATGAATGCAGTGGAGGTGGATAAAGGTATGGGTTCCATCCGTCTGTCCGTTACTTTTCATTTCTGGAGCATAACGCAAAAACTGTTTCATTTTTTTTTTTTACTAAACTTTGTACACACAACAAAATCTACTGAAGTAGTGACTTACTATTTAGGATCTTTAATCATCTGTATTTTCATTGTTTCCATGATTACAGGTTTAACTTAGGCTCATTTTATGAGTGGGATTTGTCTCAGATAAGTTTTTTTTTTTTTTATGTATTTGTGAAGGGGGGACGTTGAAGCTAAAACTGGGTGTTGAGTTGCTATTTAAGGGAGAGTTTCACCAGCATATGTTGGAGTGCTGCTCTACTTTGTCAGCTTTAATTAAAACATCTCAGTTGAATCAATGCACAGATCGAACAGAAAACACTGAGGAGCAAACCTCTGAGTTTCCACGGCGAGGGAGAAAATGGCTTGAAACAATCTGTGGCAGACTGAGCTCTGCTGCGTCTCAGGAACTGGGCCATTCAAGCCCGAGATAAATCTGCAAGCAGTAAAGCCTAATTTATCGTCACAGGCTCTGCCTGATTGCTTAATGCAGTTACCATGGTTACTTCATGTGCTCAGGCTGCAGTGATATGCATTGGAATTCCTTATCTGCTGAACCTCTTGGCTGATTCTTCCTCAATTTGTGTCAAAGGTGTGTTTCATTGGTGGAAACATATTCACAGCTGTCTTGCCTTAGATGTAAAATAGTGGGAGGGAGGGACAGAGTGGCCTCTGCGTTATGTCAGATAAAGCTCAACAGTTTTTATCTTTGGAAACATCTAAACATCCCGATCATTAACAGTCCACATCTGACCATCTGGTGATTACAGCTCTCATTAGGCCATCATCCAAATCAGCCCTTTGGTTTATCTCCTTCTTTAATGCTGAACGGTTGCTGGTAATCATTTTTCACTGGCTCTGACATAAAATCACACAGTGAGTTTTCCATTCAGGCGATGCTGGTTCTATTTTTCCTGAAGCTGCTCCTCTGTGTTTAGCAGGCTGTAGATGCATTCAGATGAACCATTGTCCTCCTTTACAACATTGTCTTTCTCTGCTAATGTAAAGAAAGTGATTTTGTGTACGTCCTCTTTTTTTATGCTCATAGCAAATCCAAAAGTATCCCCTGTAACACTGGGAAGAACACATTCTATAACACACCATTTCTCCTTAATAATCCTCATGTCTCTATTAATAGAATTGAGGTGGAAACTTTTTTCTCTACTTGGAGCACTGAGTCATCCCTCTAGATCTACTAGATGTTAGGTTAGGTTAAATAAAGGGGAAGACATATTTAGATCCTTTATTTAGGTAAAAGAACCCATATATTAATCAAAACTAGTCAATTATATGTGAAATTGTAATCTGAAAAATCATAATTACATCTATCTATAGTTACTAGGGATGGGCATATCAAGCAAACATACTAATCGATAATCACTCGACACTAATCTACTTCTAATTGATTAGTATAAATACCCCCAACCCACCCTCCGACGCACATACACACACACACACACACACAGAGAGAGATGGGAGCTCATTTTTCAACTCGCACCAAAGGACTTCACAGCTCACGTGAATTGTCATCATATAGTTTCTAATTTCTTGCGGTGAGTTTTTTCTCAATGGGGAAAACTGTCATCTTCAACAAAGCTGATAGGAAGCTTGTCTTTAGCTAACATCTGAGAAATGACGGCTGTTGTTTGTCCTGCGCATCTAACATCAAGCTTACTTTGTCCGCTGACAGAACTAGCCTTTGACTGTTGAACTGTGACGGATTCCTCCAGTGGGCCCACCATCCGCAGGAGGAATCATAGGGGTCTGGTGCAATGTGGATCGGGTGGCAAACAAAGACGGAGGCCCTGCCGGACGGATCCCCACCTGCCAAAACTAGCTTTGGGGACATGGAATGTCACCTCTCTGGTGGGGAAAGAACCCGAGCTGGTGCGTGAGGTTGAGAGATACCGGCTAGATATAGTTGGGCTCACCTCAACACATGGCACGGGTTCTGGAACCAAGCTCCTTGAGAGGGGTTGGACTTTATTCCAAGCTGGAGTTGCCCATGTTGAGAGGCATGTGGGTCTACTCGTAGGCCCCCGGCTCGGTGCCTGTACGTTGGGGTTCTCCCCAGTGAATGAGAGGGTTGCTCCCTGCGCCTTTGGGTCGGGGATGGGCTCTGGCTGTCGTTTGTGCTTATGCACCGAACGGCAGTTCAGAGTATCCAGTCTTCTTGGAGTCCTTGGATGGGGTGTTGCAGAACGCCCCTACTGGGGACTCTGTAGTTCTTCTGGGGGACTTCAATGCTCACGTTGGCAATGACAGTGTGACCTGGAGGGGTGTGATTGAGAGGAACGGCCTGACTGATCTGAACCCGAGTAGTGTTCAGTTATTGGACTTTATGGACTTTGTCCATAACTAACACCATGTTCGAACATAAGGGTGTCCGTAAGTGCACTTGGCACCAGGACACCCTGGGTCGTAGGTCGATGATCGACTTTATAGTTGTATCATCAGACCTACGACCATATGTTCTGGACACTCGGGTGAAGAGAGGTGCTGAGCTGTCAACTGATCACCACCTGGTGGTGAGTTGGATCCGATGGCGGGGGAGGATGCCGGACAGGCCTGGTGCACGCAAACGTACAGTCAGGGTGTGCTGGGAGCGTTTGGCAGAAGCCTCTGTCCAGGAGATCTTCAACTCTCACCTCTGGCAGAACTTCAACTGCATTCCGAGGGAGGCTGGGGACATTGACTCCGAATGGACTATGTTCTGTGCCTCCATTGTTGAGGCGGCTGCCTGGAGCTGTGGCCATAAGGTTGTGGGTGCCTGTTGTGGCATAATCCTAGAACCCGGTGGTGGACACCAGCGGTTAGGGATGCCGTCAAGCTGAAGAAGGAGTCCCACCGGGCATGGTTAGCCTGTGGGACTCCTGAGGCAGCTGACAGGTATCGACGTGCCAAGCAGAGTGCAGCTTCGGCAGTCGCTGACGCAAAAACTCGGGTGTGGGAGGAGTTTGGTGAGGCCATGGAGCATGACTAACGGACGGCCTCAAAGAGATTCTGGCAAACCGTCAGATGACTCAGGAAGGGGACACAGTGCTCTTCTCGCACTGTGTACAGTGGGGACGGTTTGCTGCTGACCTCAACTGGGGATATAGTCGGGCGGTGGAAGGAGTACTTTGAGGGTCTCCTCAATCCCACTTACACGTCCTCCATGGAGGAGGCAGAGACGGGGGACTCAGAGGGGGACTCGTCCATCACAGGGGCTGAGGTCACTGAGGTAGTTATTAAACTCCTCTCTGGCAAGGCTCAAGGGGTGGATGAGATTCGCCCTGAGCACCTTAAGGCTCTGGATGTTGTAGGACGGTTTTGGTTGACACGCCTCTGCAACATCGCGTGGAAGTCGGGGACAGTGCCTTGGGATTGGCAGAAGGGGGACCGGAGGGTGTGTTCCAACTATCGGGGGATCACACTTCTCAGCCTCCCTGGGAAGGTCTATGCCAAGGTACTGGAGAGGAGAGTCCGTCCGTTAGTCGAATCTCGAATTCAGGAGGAACAATTCGGTTTTCGTCTTGGTCGTGGAACGCTGGATCAGCTCTTCACTCTCGCTAGAGTGCTGGAGAGTGCATGGGAGTTTGCCCAACCAGTCTACATGTGTTTTGTTGTGCTCTGTGGGGGGTGCTCCGGGAATTTGGGGTATCGGGCCCGTTGTTACGGGCCATTCGGTCCCTGTATGACCGGAGCGAGAGTTTGGTTCGTATTGCCAGCAATAAGTCAGACTTGTTTCTGTTGAGAGCTGGACTCCGTCAGAGCTGCCCTTTGTCACCGATTCTGTTCATAATCTTTATGGACAGAATTTCTAGGCCCAGCCAGGTGAAGGAGGGTGTCCCGTTTGTTGGACTCAGGATCGCTTCTCTGCTTTTTGCTGTTTGTTCCATCATGCCGTGGATACAAGCGGCCGAAATGAGCTTCCTCCATAGGGTGTCTGGGCTTACCCTTAGAGATAGGGTGAGGAGCTCAGTCATTCGGGAGGGGCTCAGAGTGGAGCCGCTGCTCCTCCACATTGAGAGGAGACAGCTGAGGTGGTTCGGGCATTTGGTAAGGATGCCCCCCGGCCGCCTCCCTGGGGAGGTATTTCGGGTATGTCCCACTGGGAGGAGACCCCGGGGTAGACCCAGGACACGCTGGAGGGATTTTATCTCTCGGCTGGCTTGGGAATGCCTTGGTGTATCCCCAGAAGAGCTGGAGGAGGTGGCTGGGGAGAGGGAGGTTTGGGCTTTTTTGCTGAGACTGCTGCCCCCACGACCCGGACCCGGATAAGTGGAAGAAAATGGATGGATGGATGGACTGTGACGGACCCTCTGCTGGTCCCTGCTTTGACTTGTGATCAGATAGTTTTACCTAGCAGAGGGGCTACTGTACCTCATTTTCTTTTATTTACTGTATTTAAAGGAGGGGCAGTACGGTGGCGCAGTGGGTAGCCCGGTTTCCTCACGACGAGAAGGTTCTTACATGTTCTCCCAGTGTCTGCGTGGGTTCCCTCCAGGTTCTCTGAAAACATGCAGTAGAGGTGAATTGCTGACTTTTCAAGAGCTAGCATGCTTCTGCTGTCTGCCAGGGGTCATAGTGCATTATTACTGCCACCCTCTGGCGGTAGTACTACATTACTAACAGGCGCAGGGAAAAACAAGGGAAAAACATTTTTATGACAAAACTATAATCATGTATATATCATATAATCACCAATCTCTTTTTTCATTAATTAATTACTATTCAAATATTCGAAAAAAATGCCCATCCCTAATAATTACATAATTATAAAACAATGCTAACCCTGGCAAACATGAATAATGGTGCATTCGAGTTTTGTGATAAGTTTGTGATGTTCTAGTTTTCTAATTAATAGTTAACATGCAAACATTTTTAGTCAGATTTTACACATACAATTGTGTGTATTTTTGAAATATATTGAGGTTTTTTTTAATAGATTTAAAAAACATCAACATATGGCTTTGATATCAGTTTTGCAAGACATATCAATACATCAGAATATATTGATAGGTATTATAGTGCCAAATATTTGCGAATACACAGGCCTAACATTGAAGTGGTTCAGGTGTAGTTTGAATTGACTCTGGAATAAAACGCTTTGACAGGAGCAGCCACAGCTCGAAGTCTTCATGTCTGAAGAACTGAGAAAAGGTGGAAGGAGAACAAATGTCTGTAGTGTTGGTCTGTATGGTCGAACAGTTGTTGATTCAACTTAATGTTTTAAGCTCATTTGACATTCAGCCACCTCATCTGGTTTATATATCAGAACTCATGAGATGACTTTCATCCATGATTCAACCTACTCACATTTTCAATGGAGCAGGAGAACCTGAAGCAGCTTGAAATGATTTACAGCCTACAGCTGAATAGAAAAGCATCACTTGAGTGTCAGAACTTCAAGGGCTTTGGCCCTTCAGTGAAATTCAGTCACATGTATTCTGTGATGGAATTTTAAAATCCTGATAAATGGACAACATATTGCCTCCAATTGACTGGAACTTTTCTCTTAAATCATTTATCTGACTTATTACTCTGTCCGTCTACAAACTGCTGAGCATTTTGTTCATGAAAAGAATAAATGTCGCTCAGGGTCTGTAGCAAAAGAGAAACCAGGACAACACACTTATGATGACTTATTTCTTACCAGCCAGCATAAAACCCAAGCACCATGTATGATATAGATCTCAAATGTACAAAATTCTCAAGAGCACTGGTAAAAGTGTCTTTGTCACAATCCAGTCTTGGTTCTTCTTCCTGATCTGCAAATTAATTTGTGTCCAGCAATAGATAAAGACTAAAAACATAAGAAGACATTCTTCACTCGAATATAAAATCTTCAGCCATGATCAGTATCTTTAAAACATTGCTTTCTCTCTCTCTCCTCTTCCTCTGTTGTTCTCTTCGCAGACCATGCAAGCGGCGCGATGCCCGACAGATGAGCTGTCGCTGACTAATTGTGCTGTGGTGAGCGAGAAGGATCTGCAGTCAGGACAGTGAGTAGTGATTATCGCCTCTTCATCATGGTGTCTGTCAATATAGGCACACACCCTGGCATCCCTCTAGTCTCTGTCTCATGTATCCTAATACCATCCCATCTACCCACCTGATCACCTATCATTCATCCAGAAGTCAATAATCTAATATGATGTTGACATGTGATGTGTGATTATCATGATTATTTCACTGGATATTACAGTAATGATGAATAATTTGATGTAAAACTACAAAGGCCTTTCAGCCTGACTCACTAAGTATAATATTATATATATGAAGGTTTGTGGTGCTGTAAGCATTAATTTCTCACTCAAACAGAGGGACAAAAAACCCTTTAGCTGCCATGACCTGCTGCAAACCTGATGCATATCCAGACAACAGCGTCTGGCAGCGTTCCTGAGGAATCTTAGCCCATGCCTCATGGACAAAAGCCTCCAGTTCTGAAATATTCCTGCTTTACCTGCTGCAACCACCTTCTTCAGATCCCCCTAGAAGTTTTCTATGCATTCCAGTCAGACGACTGACGGCCTCTAGAATGATCCAGGACTTCTTCTGAAACCAGGCCTTGGTGGACTCTGAGGTCTGCTTGGGATCATTGTCCTTTTGGAACGTCCAATGACGGCCAAGCTTCATCTTCCTCACAGATGTGGCGGAACAGGGGAGAGAGTTATGGGCATATTCTATCCATGGCGGAATAGAACACCAAGAGGAGGGATTGGAGGCTGTAATGCACCTCAAGGCTGACTCCAGATCCTAGTTGACCCTCTCTGTTTGGCCATTAGTCTGGTGGGGTGGAAGCCGGAGGACAGGCTGACAGATGCTCCAAGAACTCGACAGAATTCTTGCCACAATTTGAGGGCCTCTGTCCGAGACTATGTCAAGGGGGGTGCCATGGAGACGGAAGACATGGTTCACCAGATGGTCAGTGGTCTCTTAAGCTGAGGGGAGTTTGGTTAGAGGGACAAAATGAACGGCTTTAGAAAATCTGTCAACAATGGTAAGAATGACTGTGTTACTCTGAGAAGTGGGAAGACCAGTGACAAAGTCCACAGCAATGTGAGACCATGGTCGTCCAGGGACAGGAAGGGGTCTCAGTAAACCAACAGGAGCCTGGTGGGAGGATTTTCCCTGGGCATAGACAGTGCAGGCAGAAATGTACTCGTGGATGTCTTTCTCCATTCGAGGCCACCAGAAATGACGCTTGAGGAGCTCCAATGTACGGTTCATGCCAGGGTGGCATGCGAATTGGGAGGTGTGAATCCACTGCAACACCTGTGAGCAGACAGACGCAGGGACAAACATATGGTTAGTGGGACCATTACCAGGGTCAGGATCGGACTGTTGGGCCTCTGAGACCATAGACTCAATCTCCCAGGTTACCGCTGCCACAACACAGGATGGTGAGAGAATGGTGTCCGACTGGAAGGAGATTCATCTGCACGATACTGTCTGGAGAGCGCGTCCGGTTTAATGTTTCTGGAACATGGGCGATAATTTAAAGTAAAGTTTAAAGCGGCTAAAAAAGAGGGACCAACGTGCTTGACGAGAATTTAGCCTTTTAGCAGCTTGGATGTAAGACAGGTTCTTGTGATCAGTCCATACAAGGAACGGCTGCTCCGTGCCCTCCCACCAGTGACGCCACTCCTCCAGGGCCAACTTCACAGCCAGGAGCTCCCGATCTCCAACGTCATAGTTGCACTTTGCAGTGGATAATTTATGAGAGAAAAAGGCACAGGGGTGTAATTTTTTATCTGGTCCAGAACGTTGTGATAGGACTGCTCCTACCCCAGTATCAGAGGCATCTACCTCTACCACAAACTGCAGTGAAGAATCAGGATGAATAAGGACTGGGGCTGTGGGGAACAGGTGCTTGAGTCTCTGGAATGCAGATTCAGCCTCAGGTGTCCAGGTGAATTGAATAGCTGTGGAAGTGAGCTTAGTGAGGGGGGCTGCCACACGGCTAAAGTCCTGGATAAAGCGGCGGTAGAAGTTAGCGAAGCCCAGGAACCATTGGAGCTGTTTGCGGTTCACAGGGGTCAGGCACTCTGCCACTGCTCGGGTCTTCTCAGGATCAGTCTTCACCTGCCCACTCTCTATAATGTAGCCCAAAAATGAGAGACAGAAGCAGCATGAAACTCACATTTCTCAGCCTTTATGAACATTCTATTCTCCAGTAATCTTTATAGGACTTGTCTTACATGATTGACGTTTTCCTCCAGGTTGTGAGAAAAGAAATCAAGATGTCGTCCAGGTACACAAACAAAATTATTCGAAAAATCACGCAGGACATCATTCACTAAAGAAATCCAAAAGGCATCACTAAGTAGGCCTATTCAAGATGCCCAAGTGGCAAATTAAAAGCCGTCTTCATCCCCCTCTCTTATTCTGACAAGATGATAAGCATTTCTGAGGTCTAGTTTAGAAAACACAGTGGCTACCTGCAGAGGTTCAAAGGCTGAAGTGATAAGAGGAAGGGGATATTTATTTTTTTTACTGTGATGTTGTTCAAGTCCCGGTAATCTATACAGGGACGGAGTGATTTAACTTTCTTGGAGACAAAAAAGAATCCACCACCGACAGGAGAAGAAGATGGACAGCGAGGGAGTCCTTGATATAACTTTCCATGGCTTCCCTCTCAGGGCGGGAAAGGTTGTATAGTTGGCCGGAGGGAAGAGGGGCTCCAGGCAGCAGGTCAATGGCACAGTCATACGGGCAGTGAGGAGGTAAGGAGACAGCTAGGTCTTTCCTGAAGACCTCACACAGATCGTGGTACTCCTCAGGCGTGGTTGACAGATCAAGAGGGTTGCTGGTCGCAGGGATGGATGGCCCCTTGGCAGGAGAAAGAGCAGACTGTAAACGGTGGGATAAACAAAACTCATTTCAGGCAGGGATTTTATTACTTGACCAGTCAATCGGTGGGTTATGTAACTTGAGCTAAGGATGACCCAGCACAAGAGGGCAGCTAGGAGAGGCTATGACACAGTTGGATTTGTTCATTGTGGTTGCCAGATAATACCAGAGTTATGGGTGCAGTGCGGTAAGTGATTTGCAGTAATGGGGATGGGCAGTGGATCGAGGGGCAGGCTTGAATGGATGGCTAACTCATAGTCAATAAAATTTTCTTCCGCCCCGAATCGATGAGGGCCTGGAGTTGCAGTGAAAAAGACTGGTGACACATAGTGGCCAGAACTAACAATCTGGACAAAGGTGGGGAAGAAGAAGTAGTTTGACTCACCAATATCCCCACAGCTACTGGTAGTCCGCTCTTTTGGCCGAGCAAGCGACACGGTCTCAGGGGGTCCCACAGTGCAGGCATTCTCCTGCTCTAATCTGACGCAGCTGCTCCTCAGGAGGAAGTCAAACACGACCAAGCTGCATAGGTTCTTCTGCCTGTGGGGCACTAGGAGTGGTAGAGAGTGGTTTCCATGAGGGTGGAGCAGAGGCGACAGAGAGGGGTTGGCCCGAGGTTGGGGGAGCAGTGTTAGGCCTGGAATTGCGTCTCACGCGAAGACGACCATCAATCCGTATGGCCAGATTAATGAGTGCTTGCAGGTCACTTGGTTCATCGCGCAGCGCTAGTTTGTCTTGCAGCTGCTCGTTGAGCGCCTTAGTGAATGTTCCACGGAGCGCCGCCTCATTCCACCTGGAGTCAGCTGCTAGTGTCTGAAACTCAATGGAGAAATCTGCCACACTATGGTTCCCCTGTCTGATACTCAGCAGGCGAGTGGAGGCAGTACCAGCATGATCGGGGTGATCGAAAACATCTCTAAATTTACATACAAATTCATCAAAAGACAGGGAGTTAATGTTAGTTTGTGAATGTATGGCCTCTGCCCAGTCCAAGGCTCTTCCTCTCAGTAGACCCAGGAGGTAGCGAATCTTAGATGGATCCGAATTAAAGGTAAAAGGACACTGGGAAAACGCCATGTCACACAGCAACAAGAGTAATTGTCCATGTTGTCCGAGTAGGTTTCCCTGAAGGGGACTGTTGTAGGTGCGTGATTTCAGGGACTGAGTCTGCTGGGTCCATGATGGTCGTTTCGGTTCTCCAGACAGATGTGGGCTGAGAGCAGGCAGGCAGGCAGATTGACTCACAAAGGCAGACAGGACTTCTGAAGCGTGTGGAGTCGATCTGAGACAGAGACATAGAATCAGGCAAATGTAATTCACAAGAAAAATATCCAAAAAGATCTCACAAAGCAGAGCAGATGGTCAAACATTGTTACCACTGGGTTAACTGACGAAATGACGAAATGACGAATACTGGATGTGGAGCCAGGGCTTAAATACAGCAGGCAACAGGTGGAGTTGATGAGCCGATATATTGCAGGTGAGTTGATCAGGAGGAGGCGGGAGTGTGAATGAGAACTGCCAGTCAGCCACGCCTTGGAGACACACAAAAAATTGCCCATGCACCAATAGGGGAGAGACAGACAGACACATGAGGAAATAGGAAAAAACAGAGGACGACAAGAGGGAGGAGAGGGAGGAATACTGCCGAGCCTGACAGTGTCAGTATTTGCAGCATGTCCTCGTTTGCTGGCAGGATATTATACTAATGTCATGACTTATAGACACTTTACCAACAAGGTAAGTTGAAACTTGAAAATGATTGTGTAATATTAGCCACCATGATGATGTAATGTTTTTCATTTACAAGCTTCAACATTGGATCTTTCTTTCTTTCAAAGTTCTTTTTATTGAATTTTACAAATTAAACATATACAAACATAAAGAACATCTCTTCCACCCCATAACAAACATCCCCTATCCCATGCTGTCACTCAGTCAACTAAACTGACCATAATAGTCCCAACAGTCTGCTATATACATTATGATATAGGCAACAAGAGATCAGTTATGAAAAAATAAATAAATTAATAAATAAACAGAAAGAAAAGGTAAGAGGTTTAGCAGAGGCAGTATGTCCAGACCAGAAATGTGAGAAGTCTATCTAGGTGAATGCCAAGGGCCAGAACAGAATAATCCCTTATTTATTCCTGCATTTGTGTGGAGGGTTTATCAAAAAATGTCAGGAATGATTTCCACAATATAAAAAACTTCTTCTCAGAGCCCTGTAATGTATATCTAATTTTTTCAAGCCTCAAGTCAAACAACACATCCCTTATCCAATGAGAAACTGAGGGTGGTGCAGCGTCCTTCCAATTCAACAGTATTAGGCGGCGGGCTAAAAGAGTAGCAAAGGCAATGACTTTGTTGCCCCCAGGTGGTAACTTTATCCCTTCAGGAGTAACGCCGAACAGTTACATAAAGGGGTCTGTGTCAATTTTGGTAGATAATACAGTGGACAAAGCTTCAAAAATTCCTTTCCAGTACCCCTTCAAGTTAGGGCATAACCAGAACATGTGGATGAGTGTTGCATCTGCTGCCTTACATCTGTCACAAACAGGATCAATTTGTGGGTATATTTTGGCCAATTTGAATTTAGAGAGGTGCACCCAATGTACCACTTTAAACCGGAGCAGAGAATGGCGAGCACACATGGAGGAAGAGAACAAATCTTGTTCCCATGAATGTCTAATACCTGACAAGGAAGGGTTGTCTAGATTTGAAAAAAGCTTTAATACAGATGAAATTGCACCTCTAATTATTGGATTCAAATAACAAACAAATGGGACCAAATAACAGCACTGGAGAGCTCCTTCAGCGACAGGTTGCTTCACCCAAAGTGTGTGACGTCTTTCCTTCCTGCAGCTGTTAGACTGTACAATCAGCACTGCTCCTAGCAGACCAAAGAATTTCTAGTACTTCTGATTTCTGTCTGTGCAATACTGAGACACTTTTGTTAGAGTATTTGTGAAATATTTTTGAGACACTTTACACCCCCCCCTGTATTTTTTAGATTATTTCCCCTCCCCCACTGTGCTTCTGTACACTGTGCTGCTGCAATACTGTGAATTTCCCCACTGTGGGACTAATAAAGGGATATCTTATCTTATCTTATCTTATCTTATCTTATTATGGCATCAGTTAATTTAGTAGTGGGTTTATTGGGAAATTGTGGAACATACTCCTTAATATAATGCCTAATCTGTAAATATCTAAAAAAGTGAGAACTAGGTATATCAAATTTCCGCAATATCTGTTCAAAAGATGCAAATTTATTATCTATAAATAGGTCATTGAAACATTTCAAGCCCTTCCCATGCCACGTATTAAATGCTGCGTCCTGTAATGAGGGTGGGAAAAAATGGTTAAATGCCACTGGTCTAGAAAGACACATATCTTGTAGGTTATAGCATTTCTAAATTGTGAGTAGATTCTCAGTGAATGTTTAACTACAGGAGTAGTATTAGATATGGTCTGTGGTAGAGGCATTGAAGTCCCAACAAGAGCAGGTAAGGAAACTGAACCACTGAGATGAGTCTCCATCTTTACCCAGGTGGGACAGTTATCATCTAAGTGGTAATGTGTCCAGTACGACATACAGTGCAGATTGGATGCCCAATAATAAAGTCGGAAATTTGGAAGGGCCATACCTCCGTCGATTTTTGCTCTTTGTAGGTAATCTTTACGCAGACGCGGCTGTTTCCCATTCCAAATATATGACGATATAACTGAATCTAATTTTTTGAAATAGGTACCGGGAATAAATACAGGCAGGCATTGGAACAAGTACAAATACTTAGGAAGAATCGTCATCTTTATTGAGTTAACTCTGCCAATAAGTGAGATGAAGAGGGGAGTCCAGTTGGCAAGCTCTTGTTTGGTTTGTGTTAAAAGCTTCCCAAAGTTTTGTTTAAAGAGGTCCGAAACATTCTTTGTCACCTTAACCCCAAGATAAGTAAAGTCATTCATTGTCATTTTAAAGGGCAATCTAATGTCCTGTAATGTTGAAAAGTCCAAATTCAATGGGAACATCTCGCTCTTGTGCAAATTTAAATCATAACCCAAGATCTCCCCAAATCGTTCTATTAAATTAAGTATTACAGGAATCGCAGTTTCAGCATTAGAGACATAAAGGAGGAGATCATCAGCATAAAGGGATACTTTGTGTTCCATGTTACCTCTGCCTATGCCGGGTATGGACTGATTAGCTCTTATAGCTAAAGCCAAGGGTTCAATGGCTAAAACAAAAAGAAGAGGACTCAAAGGGCATCCCTGGTGGGTCCCGTGGTGCAAAATCAAATGGCTTAGAATGTAAATTATTAGTCAACACCATTGCTGAAGGGTTGGAATACAATAATCTAACCCAGGATATAAACATTTCCCCAAATCAAAATCTCTTTAAAGTCTCAAACTCTACCCTGTCAAATGCCTTCTCCGCATCCATTGAGAGAAGACATTCTGATGTATTTTGGCAAGGAGAATAGATCACATTGAACAACCGTCGGATATTAAAAAAGGAGCATCTTTGTTTAACAAATCCTGTCTGGCCTGGAGATATAATACTGGGCAAGATGTCCTCAAGCCCGATTTCAATGATTCTGAGAACATGGATGCAAGAATAGGGGTTAGCTGTGTGGAGAATTTGGAATAAAATTCACTTGGGAAACCATCTGGGCCTGGCGATTTTCGAGCCTGTCATGATTTAATGGCTTCTGTTATTTCCTGTTTTGTAATTGGGTTGTCCAAGCCAGATGCCAGAATTTTCAATGTAGGATGAGGAGACACGGTCGTACTCTGCTTTGAACTTCAAGCGCTCCTTATACAAATTTGGAGATGGGGAATGTGCATAGAGTTTATCCAGTTCAGCTATTTGTTTGCTAAGTTCTAGTTGTTTTGTCATAGAGTTCTTTTTCTTATTCGCCATAAAGGATATAATCTGACCTCTCAAGTAAGCTTTCAGTGCCTCCCACACAGTCGAAACAGAAATGTCTGAAGTCATATTAATTTCTAAAAAAATGTGAATTTGTTCCAATTAAAATTCCACAAAATTTTCATCAGCTAGTAAAAGGGAATTAATCCTCCAATGTCTTCTAGTACCTCTTGCTTCAGGTAAATCTACTTTCAATACCAGCAGGGCATGATCAGATATAATTACAATTTGGTATTCACATGACTGTATATAAGGTGTTAATTTATTGTCCGTGAAGAAATAGTCAATTCTACTATACGTATGGTGCACATGAGAAAGAAAGAATACTCCCTACTGCTTGGATGGAGGAAGCGCCATATGTCACATATACTGTGATGTATACTGTGACAATTCTGTGAGGAAGATTGCATGTAGGCAGCAGATTTGGATACCCCATAGCCAGCTCTACTGTAGTTGATCACCTATCCATCCCAGGGTCCAAACAGAAATTAAAATCTCCTCCAATTATTAGCAGGTGGGAATTTAAATCAGGAAGTAGTTTAATAAGGCGATGGAAAAATTGGACATCATCAAAATTAGGAGCATAAATATTAGCCAATATGACCTTAGTGTTATAAAGTTCGCCTTTAACTATAATGAAACATCCGTTTGAATCTATTATGGAGTCTGAAGGAGTAAAAACCACTTCCTTATTTATCAATATAGCAACACCTCTGGCCTTGGCCTGGAATGTAGAATGAAAAAGCTGCCCCACCCACCCACATTTCAGCTGTGAGCTGTCTGATCCCCGGCGATGTGTCTCTTGAAGAAAGACAGTGCTAATGCTCTTTTCCTCTTAACTGGGTGATTCAGGCCCTTGACATTCCAACTAACAAAATTAAGATCACTGTTCATACCGCCCCTGCATGTAGTAAGGCATGTATTGGCAGTTATACAACCAACAGACAATATAATGATGAACAAATTCCATCCAAATGGTCCAGTAGAAAAAACAAACAACTAGACCACAAGCGACAGCAAAACAAAAAAAAAGTCATCCCAATCCCTAAAGTGAAACCAGCTGTTAAAACTAACAACACACCTTCCCTAACTTACCTAAAAATTTCCAATATACTTCTCTAACCTAAGTAAGCCCCTCCTCCGCCAGATATTAATGTGAGGTTCCCCACCCGAAGAAAAAACTAAGTGTGAACAAAATAAACTGATATAAATAACACTAGATTAACAATTATGTATTAACCAAGACAATAAAAAATTACCAATATAAATGTATTCCTATTTGGCTGAGTAACATTGAGTGCAAATATAACAAAATAGTAACATCACCATGGAAACTTGAGGTAGTAGCAACTGTGCATTAGTCAAACTGACCAAACATAAACCTGCAACTTGTAAATATTAAATTGTAGCACCTGTAACATTAAATTACGAAGATTCCCCGAACGCCTGGATAAACTTTTCTGCCTCAGCCACTGATTCAAGCCACACACAGGAGCCATCGGTCTGCGTGACGGTCTGCGAGTCTGGCCGGATAAAGGAGAGAAGGCCTCAGTCGCATCTTGTACAAGGATGACATGACGGTCTTGTATTCTTGTCGCTTGTTCATCACCTCTGGAGAGTAGTCCTCGTAGACTGAATTTGTGACCCTGGTATCTCTCTTTCTTGCTTCTCGGACCATCAGCTCTTTGCTTTGAAAGCGGTGAAAACAGAGTAGGACAGGCCGAGGCCTGCCTCCGGGACCCGGCTTAGGAGCCAGGCTGCGATTCGCCCGGTCCAGCTCCGGGGCAGAGGAAAAAACTTCTTCACCGAAAACTTCCTTCAGTAACTGTGAGAAGTACTTGGTGGGTTGAGGACCTTCTATCCCCTCTGGGAGGTCGACCAACCGGACATTACTTCTCCTTCTCCTACCCTCCAGGTCAGTTAGTTTAGCCTGTAGCCTCTGGTTGTCGGCCTGTAGCGAACTGCAGGAAGCCTCCACTTTCTCCAGTCGTTGGTGAAAGGTCTCAGCGTTTTCCTCCAAAGACCAAGCCTCTTGTGATGACCGGCAACAGTCGTTTGCAGTCCATCCATTTTCTCGTTCAGTTCCCTAAACGACATCTTAAGCTCGGAAAGCATTGCCTATCTGTGGTCTCCCAGTAATGCTACCAGGTCAACTTTGCTAACGGGAGCGTTAGCTTCTGTTTTGTCGCTCAGTTTCGCAAGTTCAGGAGTCATCTTTAACAACGGAAAGTATCAAACACAGTTTAAAAAGTAATGAAAAAGAATCACAAATAGTTATACGGCAGTGAAATACAGGCGGGGTGTAATTAAATACGTATTCAGCGGGAGCTAGAGGTAAACACGTCTCTACTCCAACCCTCAACCGGAAGTCCCAACATTGGATCTTTATATTTAAAATCTGTTTCTGGAGGCAGATTTGTAATAAACTCTCTTGATAAACCTTGTTGGAACGAGCCTTGCTCATGTGAGAACTAGTATCCTAGTGACCACTGGATTTCATCTAATCACCACTCTGTGCGCGTGTGTGTGTGTGTGTGTGTGTGTGTGTATATATATAGATATAGATATATTTCTTCTTATTATTATTATTATATAAATAAATTGACCCTAAAGGACATCAGTGGCATATTTGAATTCATGGATTAAAGTTGCACAGCCCAATATTCTGATTAGCAATGAAAAATTACGGTGTTTAATATGAAAGGAGTAGTACAAACCCATACTAAGGTCCAACTCTGTGATTCCCTCCTGCTGTAAAGCTTTTTATTCTGTTTTTGGTAATTGGATAAAAGTAATCAATGAACTGCTGAGGATAAGCATTCAAGAGCAGAGGAACATATTTCCCCCTAGGGTTGGTCGAGACCAACCAGAGCAAAAGGGGGCCAAATATTGGACTAGTATTTATCAGGAGGACCACAAACATCCGTAAATGAATGCTATTGTTAGTCAAAGTCTGCTAAACATTAACCATGTCATGGCCAAAAATATGAATGTAATCTCCATACAGTAACTCTAGGGAAACATACAAATGAAACATGTGAGTCACAGGAGAAGAAGGTACTGTATGTCAGAATAAACAAGAGTAAAAAGTAAAACTACTGCAAACTACTGTATTTTTTTTTACAGTTTCTTATTTTAGAGTTACAGTATATTACTATAAATAAATATGCTACATTTTTATAGTCTTGTAAATTTACAACACAATAATGGCCACAGTTTTGTCAATTAATTACTGTTTATTTACAGCTTGTTACTCGTATTTGAATCTATATTATGTACCCTGCATTTAATGATAATAAAATAATGTTACTGTAATATTACTACTGTTCTTAATATAGTGTCTTTCTCGTCTGACCACTCAAAACACATTACTCAGTTTACACTTATGTTTACAGTTTATGTTTAGTAATGGCATTCTGTTATCATGCTGTAATCATATTAATTCTCCCAGATTGCATTGCAGTTCACAGCATCTCACTGTATGACATTAATACAGCAGAATATGGTTCAGATTTCATTGTAAATGTAAGGTTTGCTGTGAGAGGAATAGAACATATGAGACAGTGATGGGTCAAATATAATAAATTGAGATAAACAAGTTAGCATTGTTTAATTCAATTTCGTCATTACATCAATGACGGTCATGTGCTAAACATAAAAGAAATGATAACACCAGGGTCTCCCGTCTCTGCAGACATGTGACTGTGAAGACCACACCCAACCACAAGTTTGTGTTCACAGTCAAGACCCACCACACTGTGGCGCCTGGAAGTATCGCCTTCAGCCTGCCCCAGGTACACACACAGTCACACACACCTTGTTCATTAGTTCTCACAGATTTGATGCTCACTCCCTTCTTTTCTTTCTTTCACTTCTCTGTCTTGTAGAGGAAATGGGCCGGTCTCTCCATTGGCCAGGAGGTTGAAGGTATAACAATATTTAATTACAAACAATTATTAATTATGATGAATTAATATGGAGTAAAAAGGAACATTTGCTATGTGTGTAAATGTGTAGTTATTTCTGAAAAAATGGGTTAATTATTTCATACTTGGACAAAACCATGTTTCTCATTTCTGCTGGCATCAGTCAGGTCTGCAATTTAAATAACTTAGAGGGGTGTGGTATCTCATTGTTTTTATCTCCTCTTATAAAATATAAACATTTTAAATAGGCTACTTTATAAATGAGAAAATGCATTAAGTCTGAGTAAACAGCCACTCATGTTCATATGTTCATATTTTTATTTGAGAACTTATGTGCATTTTTAATTAAATGGTCACACATCAGTTAAACAACACACATTTTAACTACTTTATATGAGACAAATTAAGTGCATTTTGTTGTAATTAACAGACTCATATTTCCCTCTCATCATTAAATCAAACAGAATATTGCTTGTTCTTTGTTCCAGTCAGGTGAACAAGAGGAGAGCAATACGCATATTGAGTGTAGCATTTAGTCTCTGGGCGGTAGCTAAGCTAACATTACCTGCAGCAGTCTGGTCCTTAGCTGGGTCTTGTCCCTGGTCTCTAGCTATGCCTTTCGTTTTTATTAGCCAGGCATCCATGTTTGTGACCACCTGCAAAATGTGTTTATTACTTTGGTGGAAACTAAGGTGGACACCTGGGTACAAACCCAACGAGTTCTGAACAAGGCACCGCCTGCCTGATTGGCAGAACTCCATGTGTGGCTGAGCTAGAAACACGCTCCCTCATGTGGCTGAAAGATGTACTGCAGATATAAATCTAGATTAATAGTAAAATAGAATCATAACTATTTTATTTGGGGACCCAAAAAAATAATCTCCTGCTACACACTTGTGGGTCGTAACGCAGACTTTGGGAACCACTGCTGTAGACAGTAAGCTAGGTAGCCCGGCATGCTAACTTCTGGCTTTTAAAGCAATGCTGTAGGCTAATGGTGGGAATGGTGCGATGCGAATGGCGCTACGTGAATGGCACGGCGTGAATGGCACGACGCAATTGAAGTGAGATTCAAGAAATTTGCATGATGCTGTGACACGAATGCCTGTCAGTGTTGAGATCCTCCACACGTCTGGATATCAGTAGGACGTTAATGCAGAAGTGAAAAACGAGCTAATTGTAGCTGTAAGTTGACACCCAGAGCTGTCTGTGTGCCTCCGGATAGTGTTGGGAACCCAGACATGTTTGGTTTTTCAACGTATCTGTGACTTCCACAACAAACACAAGGCAGCTATTGTGGTTACTACGGTCATGGTTGATAACGAGAGTAAATGGCGGATACGAACGTTGTTGATAACTTTGAGTTAACTTTGAGTTGAGTTTACTTGCGCGAGTAACATTACTGCCAGTAAAGCAAGTAAACGTTTGAACTTAAATGATCCTACAGTGACATTAGCGTTAGTAAAGCAAGTAAACCTGTGGGTATCTTTTCCAAAAGAGAAGGGCATGTCATTCATGTGACTTGCATGAGTGAAGCGATTGATCCCGCATTGACATTCACACAAGTTGAGTGACGAGAATAGAGCAATGCGAACATTCGCTTCGTGTTCTGTGTGAACACAGCATAAGTTATGGAAACAAATGATTTATCCATTCCTCACACTTTATGTTTTTATTTTCCAAAAGGCTACAAATTAAGGACATAACCATCCAAACTGTTAAACTATTATTATTAAAAACTATTATAAACTCTAATTGGCCAGTCTTTGAATATAATCTAACATGTGGTCGGCTCGTCTAGTATCTGTCCATCAAATGAACCAGGAACATTTGAGATCAAGTTGTCCCTCTCTGTCCCCTCAGTGTCCAACTACAACTTTGACAAGTCCAAGCAGTGCATTGGCGCCATGACAATCGAAATTGACTTCCTTCAAAAGAAGAGTACTGATTCCTCTCCCTATGACTCAGACAAGATGGCTGCTGAGTTCATCCAACAGTTCAACAACCAGGCCTTCTCTGTTACCCAGCAGGTTCTTATTCTCAAATCATCTAGGCTCTCACACAAATACTAATACACAGACATGTTAGAACAGTTCCATTTTGCTTAGTCTGTTGCACTTTGTAACATCCCTTTTCTCCATCTCTCAGCTCGTGTTTAGTTTCTGTGATAAGCTGTTTGGCTTGGTGGTGAAGGATATCGAGGCCATGGATGCCAGCATCCTTAAAGGAGAAGCAGCCTCTGGAAAGAAACAGAAGGTACCTGACCTGACTGTGGTAGATATTGGGTTTGTTTGGTTTTAATCTCCAATAAATCACGATCTCTTTTGGACAAAATGGGAAACGGGAATGTTGTTATACTGGTACCATAGAAAGTATGGATGTAGTGTTTGTGACATCACCCATAGGTTAATCAAATTATAGACATCTTTCCTATTTGTCAAATTGGGGATATCTTTAACTTTCATTCTGAGTCTTCAAAATCTAATTTCAGATATCCCAAATGACTGTTTTGACAAGGTGAAATAATGTTGCAGATATCTGCAGTGATGTCAGATGCTATGGCAAGTGGGAGGGAGGTGCAGAGGTAGCTTGATTTCAAACATAGCCTATGGTGCTGCAATAGCAAGCCATTTACTGCGATATCAGAGCAAACCTCAGACAAAGTTTAGGGTTGTTGTTTTTTTTTGGATGCAGCCACAATTCCTTTACAATAAACTTATTTGATTCCATGGTCTTTTCCCACTATCTAATCTAGTGCAGCAAACGCCATTGTGTCTGCACACTGTTAAAACACTTTGCTGGGCTAATGTCCAATGCATGTCCTTGCATGAGTCCTTGCACTCCTTTACAGAGTCAATTTGGTGTCGTTACTCCCACTGCTGTCGCTTCAGAGGAGGAGCAACAACGGCGGCCATTACATCACTGCTGACATCTGTAATTCAGTTTTGCCTGGTCAAAATCATGTTATAAATATCATGAATAAGAATTAGGACTAGTCACAATGTAATTATGATTAGTCAAAAGTACGATATTGATTTATGAAATCTTAATTCCAGATAGTTAGGTTTAGTTTATAAATGTTAATTCCACTTGCCATACTGAGGCCAAATGAAGCCTGATTGCTGACAGCTGTCTAGCGGCTAGCTTTCACTCAAAGCAGCCATGCCTTTTATTATGCATGACTTAATCTTAATATAATTTAAACAAGTGAGTTACATAAAAATGAAACCACATACATTTGTCAGTGGGAGCTACTGTAGTTTAGAAGTAAAGTAGAACATTTTAATTTGGAGGTCTGCAGGGATGGCCTGTGTTTAGAGCCAGCCTCCAGTGGCCATTTGAGGAATTGCAGCAAACCACATTGGCTTCGTTTTTCAGAGGTTGTTGCTTGGCTGCTTGTATCGTTCGTGATCCATTTAAGATAGGATTCTCAGGCCTTGTTTACACTGCAACACACTGTTTTTTCTTGACGTTTTCAAAACCTTCTGCATTCACACAGCATCGTTTCTGAAATGATCCCCATACACATGGATCCGCAAACATGACTGAAAACACTGTAGTATATATACCAAGGCAGTAGCTGGTGGTGTAACACCACTGAATAAGATCACATTGGTGGTTCAGCAAATCTACATTGGAGGAACATGAATAAACTCAACAGAGTCTGCTTCGCAAACTAAACCGGACAGCCTGATGTTATTTTTTTTTTGTTGTTCTGGCCATAGTAGGCTGTTTGCTGTCTGTGAACGCGACAAAGGCTGGCAGGAACCATAAAAGCCTGTGTCATCATCATTTTTAGCCATAGTTGTACACGACACCAATACGGTGGTGTTTTGAAAAGTTTCCACTCTGGAGCCCGTTTTTATAAGTTTGCGGTTTCAGTCCCTGAAAACGCTGTTCTTGTGTAAACGGACGGCCAAAACGCAACAAAAGATTTCCGTTTTTTGGTGAAACGGCAGTTGGGTAATTAAATTACCTAATTAAAGTTTTTATTAAATTTTTTTTTTTAATTACCTAATTTTGCAGATGGTTTGTTTAATTAACAAATACTGAGTGTAAAAATAGCAGCACAAGGTAGAGGACTTGCTCTGGTCCTGGCTCTGGATGTAGGGAAGGCTGGAGGAAGTAGGGAGAGAGGACAATCCTGCGTGTGTATGTGGGTCCCGCCTCTGCTCCGCTGTGATTGGACAGCTGGGAAAAAAGTGACAGTGACGAGCGCCGCGTTTCTTCCAAAGTTTAACCTTTTCAACTCTCGTTGACCACAAAAAACGCCAAACATGCAGCACTCAGTGCAGAAAAGTGCCTCGTCACGCTACTGCCGTTTGTAGCATAGTGTAAATACGCGGTGCTCCCTATGTAAATAATTTTTTTAAAACTCTGGCCTCAGGAAAAATGCTTTGGTGGACACAGGCCCTAACAAATATGTTGAGGATTGTTGGGCCTTGGCGGAGGTTTGTGCTCTCCAAGCAATCTTTTTCTATAATGCTATTTGCTGTTTTGCATCGTGTTATTTTATTCATGTAAATTAAATAGCGGCCCTTCAGGACAAAGCATATTCAACAGCAAAACTGCAAGCATTGAGATGAAATGCACTTTTGATCTAAAAATGCAGCAGATTTTAAGACACATCCAAAAGTAAAAAATACATACTAAGAGAAATTTGCTTCCATTGATGAAAATACAAAAGGCAAAGAAAGTTTGCAAATTTTGTAGATATACATACATACATATCATACAATAGTGAAAACACAAACATTAAAAAAAATCTTATAAATGTGCTACAACTTCAGTAATTCATCGAGTACTAAAGACGTACGAATACAAATATTCGGAGAATAGAATATCTAATTTGAAAATAAATACAGGTACATATACACAAGCTTAATCTAAAGCATAGAGACAAATTCTTCAAACCCAGAAATGTTGCAAGTAACAAATCAGAAATGTTTCATTTATTTACTTTACTGACTTTCCACATTTCATTTTGTCATTTGTGATGCTCTTGTTCTTGTATCTCTAATTGTAGGACCAACAGTGCATTAATATTTAACATGTAAATTAGAGCCATCTCCCAGCTTAGGCTTTAATCAGGAAACTTTTCTGAATCAACAGAAAATCAGAGCAAAGAATGACCTGAAATGTTTGATTGATGGTGATCTCTGGGACGTGGGGGCAGGAGGGACAGCAGTAACCACCACAGACCTAGAATTAATTCCATGAATACAACACACCTTGTGTTCCATTATTAAGATTTTATGTTGATACTAACTCTGTGTTCTTTACAGATCGACATCGGGCTGATGGTGGGCAACAGCCAGGTGATTTTTGAGAAGGCAGAGAGTTCATCCCTCACACTTGTTGGTATGATCTTTTATTCTTTCTACACGTAGCTGATTTTTATGAAATACTTAACTGACTTCAGTATTTGACTTTTGAAGGGCTAAGAGAAGGATAATATGAAATCTAAAGAGGATTTTTCATGATTTTGTGAATGTATCATGAAGGAAATGTTTTTAAACCTGCTTCTCTTCTATCGTGGTGAACTCAGGGTGACAGATTAACAATATGAGGACCATGGAGCATATATATAGTATATATGTCTATGTCCTCCACAGGATGGCAGTAATAACATATTAAAGTGTTGTTTCACCTCTGACTTTTTTCTACACAACACATTATAACACCTCTGTCTGCTCAGGAAAAGACCAAACGTAGCTTTTACTTTAAGGTCATTAATTCATTATTTATCTCCTCTGAAATCTAGAAACAGCTTGAAACTCGGTAGACCTTTTCACAAACATCTCCCTCTATTCTCGTGTCAATGATGTTTTCTGTGATTTTAGTGTCAAGGAGTTTGTTTGTTTTTTATTGTGTTTTTTGTACAGGTAAGGCAAAGACCAAGGAAGCACGACAGACAATCATCAACCCAGAGTGGAACTTTGAGAAGATGGGAATCGGAGGTCTGGACAGGGAATTCTCTGACATTTTCCGCAGAGCCTTTGCTTCCAGAGTCTTCCCTCCAGACATTGTGGAGCAGATGGGTGAGAAACCCCTCTAGGCTCACTCTTTATTGTCACTTTCCTTTAATTATCATTATATAAATAATAATTATTTATTTGATTTGATGGGTTTTGAAATGTGTTTGTCCTCATGACATGTATGTGATGCATATTTCAAATATTTCCATTTTGGGTTTTATGTTGTTTTACCAACTAGTGAATGTAATTATAACTAGAAAGCACTCGGGAGAGTGCAGACCTCCGCCAAGGCTGCTCAGTTTCCCCATGTTGGCATTTCACTCCAAAGCAAAAGTCCCATGATGTAACCCTCTGAATGAAGTCATAAGAAAGTTTGACAGGAAAAATGAAAACAAAATCTTTGCAATTTACTAAAATCTTTATTTATTGTGGCTGTTAGTTGTTCATATTGTCATCTCACACAAATAAACTGCAATGCCACAACAGGTAATTGACACTTGTAACACTTAAGAGTTGTTACAAAGCCACACACAGAGGCAGGAGAAAAGGAAGTATATTAAAAAGGAGTAATGTTACCTCTGATCAAGAAAGATGCGGCTTTGACCAAAACACGCATGCAATCACCTACATGATCGCTCTGCAGTCGTCCACACACACAAAACTCCAAACCACACACAGGCAGGATAAATGGAAGTATATTAAAACGGGGTAATGTTTTGTTCAAATTCATAAGCTGTTATATGGACATCAATCAATTAGATACATTTGTCAGGACGGAGACACTTTCCATTACAAGTGTACATGTGGCAGTTTAATCCTATAATAATAATTTAAAAAATTCCTAGATTTTCTTTTATCCTGTTAACAAACAAACAAACCAATGCCGACAAAAACATAACCTCCTCCCTTAGCGGAGGTATTTAAAAAAAAAAAAAAGATTAATCAAACATTTGTTTTAATAACCTGACCTTGCTAGTAATTTGGTTTGCTCTGTATTCTTCACAGCAGCAAAATGTAATATAGAGTAATACAATGGAGGAAACAGAGGTAGTCAACAATGTATCTGTGACATTAACATTCAATTTATTATTTTTATGAGTCATTTTATTAACTTGGTTTCTTCTCGCTCTGGCTTTGAGCTTATCAACCTATTTTATAAAATATGTACATCTTTTCTGCTCTAATACTCTCACTCCTTTCTCATTTTTTTACGCTCTTAATTTCTTCCCACGTCTTTCCTTTCTATTTTTTTTTCTACTTCTCTATCTCTTACGTGTCAACCCGCCCTGCTTTCTTTGTTCCAGGGTGTAAGCATGTGAAGGGCATCATGCTGTTCGGGCCTCCCGGCTGTGGTAAAACACTGATGGCCAGGCAGATTGGCAAAATGCTCAATGCCCGCGAGCCAAAGGTTGTCAACGGCCCGGAGATCCTCAACAAGTACGTTGGAGAGTCTGAGGCCAACATCCGCAAACTGTTCGCTGAGGCAGAGGAGGAGCAGAAGAGGGTGAGAGATGTTCCATCTACTTTTCTATGTTTTGGTTAAGAAAACATAAAAAAAACTTTGAACTCCACCTTTCTCCAGCTGGGCGCCAACAGCGGCCTACATATCATCATCTTTGATGAGCTGGATGCCATCTGCAAGCAGAGAGGCACTGGCGCCAGCAGCACTGGTGTGCACGACACTGTGGTCAACCAGCTCCTGTCCAAGATCGACGGCGTGGAGCAGCTCAACAACATCCTGGTCATTGGTCAGTAGCGTCAGAGGGAACTGACCCCCCACTAACCATCCTCACCAGCTTTATGATACATTAAACTGACTGGAGAGCAGCGACACATTTCACTAATCAATTGAAACAGCATTCAGTCCATGATACTTTCCTCTCAGTGTTAAAAAAATCGCAAATTGCTTCTATAAAACTCTCTGTTACAGTGAAATTTATTTTATGTGTGCATTTTCAACATTTTATGATCCATGGTGATTGAAATGCTGCTTTAGAGCAGAGTGTTAGTCAGCGTTTGCCACTACTACCATTAAAACAGCCAATTAGGCACTTGGAAGGAATACCATCCCACCAGTAAAGGTCTGCAGGTAGATACTATAGAATCTCTAGCAAGCAGCATTGTAGCTGTCCTGGAGACTCTCAGCGGCCCAACACCTTGTTAGGTCACTTTATGTTTTCCTTTGTCACCTGTCTTATGATTTTTGGTATGAAGATAAACTTTCAAAATGTCTAACGACAGCTTTGGCTCACAAACAAATTTTTATATTGATATCTTAACTCCATATAAGGTTAGTTGCTTCTGTTAATGTATGAATCGGTTCCATAATTCTCCCTCCTGCCGTTCTCTCAGCATTGTTTTCTCCTCTTTTACAGGTATGACCAACAGGCCTGACCTGATAGATGATGCCCTGATGAGACCCGGAAGGTTTGAGGTCAAGATGGAAATTAGTGAGTGTTCAGCTTCCTCTCTTTTTTCTATAGACACAACTCAACGTGTCGTTATGGTTAAAATTATTATCCATTATCCCTAATCAAGACTTTAATGTGCTGGAATGTTGCCTTTTGTGTCAGGTAGTTTCTCATGAAGCCTTCTGAAATGTGTCAGCAGTTTTAATATGCTGTTTGTATGTAGTTCTGGAGGAGCACAAAAACACAGAAGAAGGAAAGAACTTATGTGAACGGGCAGTTGGGATACTTAAATTGATTAGAGATAGTCTATTTTAGCCATAATTCTTACAAAAGATGGACAGTAGTTAAATTTATAATAAAACCATGCAAATAAAAATAGTGTGTTTGGATAAGCTTATTAGAGCTTGTGAGCTTAACGTTTCTATGCTTCATGCTGGGGATAGTTGGGGTCACGAGTGTCTGGCACCATTATTTTGGAATGGAAAATTTTGGGAACCCCTGTTATAGAAAATATGTCAATAGAGACATCCATGAGTGCCGTAGACCTGCTCTCTTACATCCTTCCTCTCTCCTAACCTCTAAACACCTCAAACGTTTCATCCCTCCTCTTTTTCCCTCATCATCTAATCTCCAGGTCTGCCCGATGAGAAGGGCCGCGTCCAGATCCTGACCATCCACACCAACAAGATGCGAAGCTTCAACCTGCTCGCTCCAGACGTCAACATCAAGGAACTGGCAGCCGAGACTAAGAACTACAGCGGTGCAGAGTTGGAGGGGCTGGTCAGGGCCGCCCAGTCCACGGCCATGAACCGACACATCAAGGTCAACTGGCTTTTCTAAATGTACAAAGTTGCATTAGGGTTGGGTTGAATGGTGTTTACAAGAAGAATCAGTTTCTACTGAAATGTTTCCACTGTTATTAGAATGTTTTATCAACAGCTTGGACAAACAACAGTCAAAGATGCAAATCTCATTACTACCTAGTGTTAGATCAGAAGTGTTATATAGAAAACAAGAAAGAGAATTTGATATGTGTCGTTTTAGTCTTCCATACTTCCATAAAAGTGGACAAACCTGACAAACAGCTGCCTCATGGAGATTCCATGTAATATATTTCTGACATCTGTCACTTTCTGTCATAATTGTGCCGGTCTGCTCATCTCTCCAATGAGACATTATGTTTGTTTAGTAAAGCGTAACCATTTAACACTTAATTAGAATTAGGAAACATGCTGTTTACAACGTTCAATATTAGAAGGTATGTCAAATAAATTTATTTAGCTGACATACTACTGAAGCGAAGCGTTGGTCGAGGGTGGTGACGAAGCACCGCCCTCGACCTCAACATGATACATTCACATGATACACTCAACACCAGTTTGCCTATCGAGCAAACAGATCCACTGAGGACACCATAGCCATAGCTCTCCACAAAGCTGAGCCATCTGGAACACCAGAGGAGCTATGTGAGGATGCTTTTCATCGATTTCAGCTCCGCCTTTAACACCATCATCCACCAACTGCCCCCAGACTGCGAAACTTGGCCCTCACCACTCCTCCACCCTCAGGGATGTGTGCTGAGTCCACTACTGTACTCTCTGTATACATACGACTGCAGCCCAGCCCACCCTGGAAACAACACCATCGTCAAATCTGGTGACGACACAACTGTGGTTGGCCTGATCACAGAGGGAGACAAGTCTGCCTACAGAGACGAGATCCTGAGACTAACAGCGTGGTGTTCAGCAAACAACCTGACACTGAACACCACAAAAACCAAGGAAATCATCCTGGATTTCAGGAAGAACAGTGCAGACCCCTCCCCCCCTTTGCATCGGTGGCGTTTGTGTAGGGAGGGTCCAGACTTTCAGATTACTAGGCACCCTCATCTCTGCTGACCTCTCATGGACTGCAAACACCTCAGCGCTCATCATGAAGGCACAGCAGCGACTACATATGCTGAGGGTGCTCAGGAAAAACAACCTGGACAGAAAGCTGCTGGTGACCTTCTACTGCTCTTCTGTTGAGAGCCTGATGATGTCCTGCATCACTGTGTGGTATTAGCTGCACTGAGGCAGACAGGAAGGGGCTTCAGAGAGTCATAAACGCACAAAACACAAAAGATCCTCGGCTCCCCTCTCCCCTCCCTGAAAGACATTCACAACTCCTGCTGCCTCAGCAGAGCAGTTAACATCATGAGGGACAGATCTCACACCCTTTTAATGGATGGAGAGTTTTAAGCACTACAACAGTTTTCTGTTGAGGAGGAGTATTCCTCCTCTTGTATTGTAAAACAAACCTGATGTGTAAAAACAGTGAAGTGCCTCTTAAACCTGACATTATCTGCAGCTGTATGTGTATATTCTTTTACAGGCTACGTCTACAGTGGAAGTGGACATGGAGAGGGCAGAGAAACTGCAGGTCACCAGAGATGACTTCATGGGATCCCTCAACAATGACATAAAACCTGTATGTACCAGGTCTTTTCAAATGATTCTGACTGCGGGATACCTGAGTAAAACACAGCTCCTAACATTCCCTCATGTTCTCTTCCAGGCGTTTGGTACAAACCAGGAGGATTACGCCAGCTACATCATGAACGGCATCATTAAATGGGGTGACCCAGTCACTCACATCCTGGATGATGGGGAGCTGTTGGTGCAGCAGACCAAGAACAGTGATCGCACACCACTGGTGGCTGTGTTACTGGAGGGTAAGGGTTTTACTGGTGGATAAGGGTGTTACTGGAGGGTAAGGGTTTTACTGGAGGGTAAGGGTGTTATTGGAGGGTAAGGGTTTTACTGGAGGGTAAGGGTGTTATTGGAGGGTAAGGGTTTTACTGGAGGGTAAGGGTGTTATTGGATGGTAAGGGTTTTACTGGAGGGTAAGGGTGTTACTGGTGGATAAGGGTGTTACTGTAGCTTAAGGGTTTTACTGGAGGTTAAGGGTTTTACTGGTAGATAAGGGTGTTACTGGAGGTTAAGGATTTACTGGAGGTTAAGGGTTTTACTGCAGGGTAAGGGTTTCACTGGAGGATAAGGGTTTCACTGGAGGGTAGACTGAGGCCTGGGGACCCTGAGGGGTTCCTGGGGTCAGCAGCAACAAGGGGAATAATTTATTTTTTCTATACTATACTATGGACACCTGCAAAATGAAAAGATCTCACCACACACCCCCAGGTCCACCCCACAGTGGAAAGACAGCCTTGGCTGCTAAGATTGCAGAGGACTCGCAGTTCCCCTTCATTAAGATTTGCTCTCCAGACATAATGATTGGACACTCAGAGATCTCCAAGTGCCAGGCCATTAAAAAGGTACAAAAAACAAAAAACATGCTACAGTGTGTTTTAAGCCTTACAGTATGTCAGCAAACAAAGTAACGTGTATTTAAATCATCCTCCCTGCCTCTCTTTCCTTCTTCTTCTTTCTCCTTCATTCATCCGCCCCCTCCATCCCCCCCTCCTTTTTTCCAGGTCTTTGACGATGCTTACAAGTCGCAGCTCAGCTGTGTGGTGGTGGATGACATTGAGCGTCTGCTGGACTACGTCCCCATCGGGCCTCGTTTCTCCAACCTGGTGCTTCAGGCTCTGCTGGTACTGCTGAAGAAAGCGCCACCAAAGGTCAGGGTGCCTCTGTGTACACATATTGTTACTATTGTACTGACGTTACATCAAAACCAAGAATGAACTGGTCCTTCTCACATATAGTCTGCATTCAAAGCCTGATACATCCTATTCATCTGTGCCAGAGATCTCCATTGCTGTCTAAAAACACATCACATCCCCCAGAAGCAGAAGAAATGTATTTTACTTCACAAAATAAGCATCATTAGAGTTTTGAGGAACTGAACTGATGTTACAATTGTAAAAAAATTCTCTTTGGTTGAAAACAATTCCTCAAGTGACATTTGCAACTTATGATCAGGCTGTAAGAAGAATTTTAAAGGAAAACTCCACCCATTTTACAAATTAAAGTCTAGGTCTAGGAGATTACTACTTATTAAGTTAAAAATACAATATATACATATATATATATGTATATAGGTGTATATGTATATATATATGTATATATGTGTATGTATATACACTACCAGTCAAAAATTTGGACACAGTTTCCCATTCAAGTGGATGGGTAACTGTGTCCAAACTATTGACTGGTACTGTATGTATATATATATATGTGTGTGTGTAATATTGTTTGTGGCTCCAGAGGCAGCTGTGTTTAATCTGATTTGATACTTTTTATTTTACTGTCCTGGCCATTGTGAGTCTGACACTGTTAGACTCACAAAATTCAGTCGATGCAGAACAAGCAAAAAAGGTTGGGAATCAATACAATGGGGCAACATGTCTATTCCACAGCAAAAAATAGCCCCTTAAAAGTTCACCAAAATTTAAAATTCGCTGTTTAATTATGTTTGAATAATGTTAAATGTTGCAAAATATTTCAGTGCCCTTTCTGTTTGAGGATAGGATTGAGCCTTTTCAATTTATCTTGAACTCTTCTTGTAACCCAGTTTACATATCTGCAGCCTCTGTAGGAATAAATTGACATGAGGTCAGACAGGAATGGTAGAAAGATAAGATCAGTCCCACTGTTATATAAATAATAAGGCACCAGCCAGTTACCCTAGCCATAGGCGTGGGTGCTTCGGGGCCCGAGGACCCACGGAGAAGGCCGAGCACCCACGGAGAAGGCCGAGCACCCACGTGCGCCAACATCTCCAACTCATATTTTTAAACCCGCTGGCAAATTTACCATAACTCTATGGTTATAGTTCATTGTCTAACAGCTCCTTAGGTGGGACACGGTGATCCGTGTAGAGCAGCGGTCCCCAACCTTTTCCACGCCACGGACCGGTACTATGTCAGACAATATTCTTGCGGACCGGCTATCAAGGTGTGACGGAAATATACGGCAAACGGCATTAAAAACAACAGGATAAGTATTATCTGTATAACTAATAATTTATTGCGAGCAAAAAACATATTAAACATTCAAGTTAGTTTGGGAAACAAGTCAAATAGACTTTTTATTCATTTCAAGTCTTGGAAAACACACATCAGAATCTAGCTTCCGCTCGTCCAAAAGAGGAAAAACACACCTCTTCTAGCGCATAAAAAGTGAAACATTTTAAACAAAATGTGATTGATCGTTAAACTACCAGGTCAAAAATACTCAAGAACAAATAGATGTCACCGGGATCAACTAAAGCAAATCGTACAATATAAAGTGCATAAAATCTACAACTCTCCATAACGCTGAATCAGTGGGAGCCCTGGGCTTGTTTCTCTGCAACGAGACGGTCCCATCTCGGGGTAATGGGAGACAATGACACCCGAAGTGTTTTCCGAATGTCCAGTTTGCTCAGTAGTTTTGTTTTGGTTGCTGTTACTGCAGAAAACCCTGCTTCACAAAGATAGGATGTTGCAAATGGATGCAGGGTTTTCATAGCCTTTGTGGCGATCTCAGGATATTCTGCTTTGATTTTAATCCAGAATGTCGACAGAGTTGTTGTCTCAAACATACTTTTAAGGCCGCCATCATTTGAGATCTCCAGCAGTTGATCTTCTTCCAGCACGGGCATGCTCGATTCACCTGCTGCGTTCACAAATGGGTCGCGGATCCATTCCTTCCCAGTTCGTGGGTCTTTTGTTTTTGGGAAGTAATGCTCAAACTCTTTTAAAAGCAAAGATAGGTGATCCTTCACCATCTTGGAGAATGGAGGCCGAGGCTCAGTCTCTTCTAAAATCCCTGCCAATGTTTGAAACATGTCAAATGTCCCTCTGTTCACTCGCCGTCCCCACAGTTCCAGTTTGGCTTTGAATGCAGCTACTTTATCTGCCAACTTGAAGACAGTTGTCATTCTCCCCTGAAGCGATAGATTGAGTTCATTAAGCAGGTTGAATATGTCACACAAATAAGCGAGATAATAAGAGTTTTGCGACCCCATTCCTTGTCACTGAAATGTGCTGCCAGTGGTGACTTTTTTTCTGAAGGAAATCTCTGCAGCGGCTCTTGTAACTCAAACACTCTGTCCAGTGATCTACCTTTAGATAACCACCTTACTTCGGTGTATAAGAGAAGGCGTTTGTGCTCTGCGTCCATCTCTTCACAAAGCTGCGCAAACAGACGCGAGTTAAGGGCATGTGCTCTGATGTAGTTAATAACTTTAACGACATCATTCATTACGTTGTTAAGTTCAGGTGACATTTTCCGGCTAGCCAGCATTTCCCTGTGAATGACAGTGTGTAGACTCACATTCAGGTGCAACCTCCTGAACTCGAGTGGTGAACCCAGAAAGCCGTCCAGTCATGGCAGCAGCTCCATCCGTGCATACGCCGACACAAAAGGACCAGTCCAGTCTTCCTGACATGTAATCATTCAGGGACTTGAATAGTTCTGTGGCTGTGGTGTTGGTCGGCAACGAAAGTGCACATAAAATGTCCTCATGCACATACTCCTGATATATACTGTATATCGCACAAAAACCAGTAGTAATGCCTTGTTGTCAACATCAGTAGACCCGTCAACCTGGATTGCGTACCACGGTGACTCATTAACCCTCTCCAATAATTGTTTCTCAATATCCTCCGCTATTTCGTCAATTCGCCTTGCGACGGTGCTGGCCGACAGAGCAGCACCGTGTGCAATCGGTTTAACTGCAGCCTCTCCTAAAAGTTCACAGCAATTGTCTTTGGCAGTTGGCAGGATTAACTCTTCACCAATAGGGAAGGCTTTCTCAGCCTTGGCAATACGATTAGCTACTAAGTATGAAGCTCTCAGTGCACTTGCATTTGTTGATGTGGTGGCCTTCAGTAATTGCTTCTGTCCTTCATTTTCACTTTTTTTTCTTTAAAAAAACTCCAACAGCTTGTCTTTTAATGCCGGGTGCTGTGTCTCCAAGTGCCGAAGCAGTTCTGAAGGCTTCATTGACTCATTTGCTAGCCTGTCACCACATATTATGCAGAGGGGGTTTGGCGCATGTGAATCACCTGTCGCAATGAAGCCGTATTTTAGATAGAACTCCTGGTATTGTCTTTTAAACGCAGCTTTCTTTTTCTTAGCGTTAGCAGGCTCTTCTTTTGTCTCCTCATTGGGCCTTTTCCCCATTGCAAAGAAGCTCTCCAAGGATGTTTGTTTTTTACTCATTTTAGCTGCTTTATTTTTACGGTATCATGTTACCTAGACAAGCTTCCTGACTTGCAAAAAACGTGCGAACGGATGACATGACGGACATCCGGTCATTTTCAAAATAAAACATCTTTCAGATTCTGAGAGTCAATAAAACTAAAATAAGACAAGTTATTTATTCTTTCTTCGCGACCCGGCACCACATGACCCCAAGGTTGGGGACCGCTGGTGTAGAGGATACCTGCACATTGTAAGGGAAATTCTTCCTTGTCAGATTTTGAGAGTTGCTAATTCTCTGAAGAATTACAGACTCAGTGTGATGAACCAGATCTCTTTAATACATGCAGCATGGAGGGAAGACCTGAGGAGAGTGTTCCCTTCCAACTATCAGATTCTCTCAGCTTATATACGCTCAGGGACCCACAAGACAACAGATGCATACTTCATTACAGCTGTAAATCATGCCTTCCACAAAACAATAGAGCCACCAACTGTCCTCTGATCTGAACACCTGACCACCTTAGGCAAAGAGAATCGCCCCTCCTCTGATAATACTACTAATACTATCTGGAATATTCTTTGCATATATGAGTTTTCTTTTGTATCATATTTGATAGATCCAGCATTTTTTACAATGTTTTGCACACAGCATTTTTTTTGTAAACCAACAGAAACATACAGAACACAACATTTTTAATCCCCTTAAACTCATTGAGTTTCCTTTAAAAATGTCAAGTAATTCTAAACGTAAAACATGGGAAAAGTGAATGCCTGTGCAGTGCTTGCATCTCTGTCAGGGAATCTGCAACAATGTATTTTTTCCATCCAAAAATACACACCAAAAACAAATTATTGTGCATTTCTTCTTTAATTTGGTCATTTATTTATTTGTTTATTTATTTTATGATAATCAATGAGCAAAACCTAATTATTACCAATTGATCATAATTAAATATCTCAATTTCTACACTAAATGTATCTAATTATGTATTTTTATTTTAAACTTTAAAGGTATACTCCCACTCAGTATTTTCCTGCTCAAGGCGTGTGATGAATTTTTAAAGTAACCACGATATTTTTATTCAGTAGGATGAATGCTATTCTACAGGCTGATATAACGGTCATATTTGTAGCACAGAGAATAATTCTGATTTTAAACCCCTGAGGAGAGAATATTCTGAAGTAAACAAAGGGCCATTTTCAAATTCGGTGATGTCATGTCTTCCCGAAGGGCTTTCCCAGATTTCTAGGCCACACAAGGCCCCACGCGCATGCACGGAAGTTTCAAATCTGCGATCAAATGGAGAACATGGGGAAGAGAAGGTGGGGATGACATAAAATAACAGATAGTGTGAGGAAAAGGTGTCGAGTATCTGAACAAAAGAAACAGAAAGCAAAACTGGTAAATACTGGAGAGCAGAAGGATCAATGGGAGCTACTGAAATCTAAATCTGGTTTACGACAGGAAGCTGCAGGGAAACGGCTGCCAGGTAGGAAATCCAAAACAAACCTACCCACGGAATTTCCTTTCATTAGGCATGTTTTTGTTTGAATTATGCATTGAAACTTGACCAAATAATAAAATGATATGTATTAATTGATATGCCGCATTTTGGGTGGAATGCATTTTTGTACACCTAGACTGTTAGTTGAGTGGGAGTTTACCTTTAAGCTTGAATTGGTTTACTTAAATAATCAAAGGAGTGTATGTTGCTTTATTTTATGTATAATACATGAAATTCAATCAAATGACATTTGACAGATTTACAGATACAATATCTTATAAACCTACTGTGTCTAATTTGATACACAAATTTTCAACATGGTTTTACTATAAAATAGGTTACAAAATATAAAGTAATTATACATTGCCTCAATTCAGTAAATGCTCCTATTGAAGTATCATTAACAATTTGAATGTTTTTTATTACTTTAATATTTTCAAAATTGGAAGAATTATCCACACATAACAACCTGTGCGTCACTGATTGACGACAACCACTTTAGATGACTCATTTGAAGGTCCTGCATTTTGCCCTCTGGTGGATTATCTGTATACATCAGTTTTTGCAGGATTTGCAGGAAATGAATTGTCACACTGATGATGTAGAGGTCTCAAAAACTCATGTATCAAATATGATTCACTTGGCATCACAGGGTTAAATTGATTTGATTGGTTGTGAGCAAAACTGTCATTTTTATTAGGTCTGGGAACAAAATGTATCAAACATAGTAATAATAATAATAATATTCAACAGGGCTGTGAGTTTGATTTTGGATAAGACTTGATTGAATTAAGAAGGACCGTTGGGCCTTGATGGAGGTATACGCTCCACTGAGTGCCATCCAAGTTTATTTCTGCGATACACGTTTGAAGTTTTTCTAACTGATTGGTATTATTACTTTCAAATGAGAAATATAACTGTAGGTATTGTTATGAGAAGTTTCAGTACTGCTTGGTACTGGGTTATTATGGTCGATACCTTAAAGGTATCAATACCGTGGGGCGTGATTTACACTACACTAATCATTTATTCCTCTTGCAGGGTCGGAAGCTGCTCATCATTGGTACCACCAGCAGGAAGGACGTGCTGCAGGAGATGGAGATGTTGGACGCCTTCAGTACCACTATCCACATCCCCAACATCTCCACTGGGGAGCAGCTCGTCGACGCTTTAGAGGTATCAACACGCTCACAGACACACATGCACAGGCACACAGTTACACGTAATCTCTGTACTGATGCTTGAAGGTAAAGACGCTCTCTAATTTCATGTAAGGACAACCAGAAGAATACAGTGAAGTAAATACTTCCATCCCTCCACTCTCAAGAGCACACACTCAAGCACAGACAGCCTTGAGTGCTCCAACTGTATAACCTTTAAGAGTGTAGTGAAATAAATGAACTCACTAGATTCATTGACTGGAAACATGGAGGTGGTGTAAAAATAATTAGAGCTTTATTTTGCTTTTAAGTTTGATGTTTTGAAGGTTGTGTTGAAAATCTGCTCCTTTCTTTATTTCCACCATAGCTGCTAGGGAGCTTCACAGATAAAGAACGGGCCAAAATCGCACAGCAGCTCAAAGGGAAACGAGTCTGGATCGGCATCAAGAAGTTACTCGTGCTCATTGAGATGTCGCTGCAGGTACAGGAGAGTCACCAAAGCAGTGATAGAGATATTAATGGTGCCTACTCGTTATTTCAAATGTCTTAAACTGGTCGAAATCCTCCTTCTGTTTTCCTTTACTGTCTAGATGGACCAGGATTACAGAGTGACCAAGTTCCTGTCTCTCCTCAGAGACGAGGGGGCGTGAGTAGAACCAATTACATTCAGCTTGTTAGCTGCCTCCATCCAGTTAAATTCTATTATTTATTTACATTTTCAACATGTTTGTTTTTCCCCTCCTCCCAATAATGTTTCAGTGTATTATTATTTCCATAAACATCAATGACCCAGTAAAGTCAAAAGAACACATATTGATTTTGAAGATGTGTTTGTTTCCACACTGCACACACCAATAGACGCCCATTGTCCTAATGCTGCATTCACACCGAACGTGAAGCGAATTTTCGTGTCCCTCTACTCGTGTGAATGTCAATGCGGGATCTATCGCTTCACTCGCGCGAGTCGCATGAATGACACGTCCTTCTCCTTTGGAAAAGATACCAACAGGTTTACTTGTTTTACTAGCGCTAATGTCACCGTCGGATCATTTGAGTTTACTCGCGTTACTCGCCATTTACTCACGTTATCAACCATGACCATAGTAACCACAATAGCTGTCCTTGTATGTGCTGTGGAGGTCACAGATACGTTGGAAAACCAAGGCCCAATCCCAATTCACCCCTTACCCCTACCACTTAGCCCTAACCCTCTGTTTTGCGCATTCACGCATATGGGTAGGGCGTCCCGATTCTTGCAGAGACAGAGGGGAAGGGCGAAGTGCTAGACCTATATGGCCCTCCAAACGGAGGGTTTTCAGAGGCGCACTTCAAATGGAGGGGTAGGAGATATCTCCCAGAATGCCTTGTGAATCATCTGCAAGATCGTGGCAAATGTTTCAGAGGCAACAAAATAAAACAACAACAAAAACCGACAAATGTATTTTCTTTGTTAAAAAATTATGATGACTGTCGGGTCATATTAGTTTACTGCCGTTTCAAATATGTATTATCGACATTTTATTCATAACAAAAATCGCTAGTTGTGTGTGTGTGTATCTGCTGTCTCTGGACAAGTAGTTAAAGTTATAACGTTGTTTTAAGGCCGATTTGTATTTCAGGGCCGCATCTTGACATATTTCCTCCTTTTGATGGCATATGCTCTAATATCCGTGTACAGTGGTAGGGTAAGACACAGCCCAAGCAAGAGAAATCACTACAGCTGAAGATGAAGATGAAGATGGCATTGTCCAGGCAAAAAACTTGTTGCATCTGTTGTAACACAGTCTATGACTACTGATGACGTATCAGGGGTTTGTAGGGTTGTCCCATTTCGTAGGAGAATGTTTCAACCTCTCCCCCTTGTAACTCTGTTTCAAGGGGCGAGGCAAGGCTAAGGGGTATTGGTAGGGGGAGGGGTGAAAATAAGAAATGGGATTGGGCCCAAACGTCACTCTGTCTGGGTTCCCAACACTATCTGGAGGCACACAGACAGCTCTGTGTGACCACATACAGTTACAATTAGCTCGTCTTTCACCTCCGCATTAACGTCCTACTGATATCCAGACGTGTGGAGGATCTCAACACTGATAGGCTTTTGCATCACAGCGTCACACTGTGTGTTCGCTTCATTCGCGTCGCGGGCTTTGCGTCACTCGTCTTGCCCCATTGCGTCATTCGCGTCTACTCGCGCCCTCCCATTGACTTTGTTTGCATTTGTGCCGTGCGAAAGATTGGCGTCGCGTTCGGTGTGAACGCAGCATCACAGTCTAGATAAAGGCTAACACTCAGCAACCTCTCATAATTGCTTTATTTTGCAATCACCAGGTTGAATGAAGGAGATCAAATTCGAATTTAAGCTGTCGCTCGCTCTTGTTTGTTACTGGTAAGGTCAACAGCAAAGGTTAGGAGTACAACCTGTATTCCTCTCAGCTAATAGACTAGCATCTACACATTTGCTATGTCTTTAGGATTGTTGCAGTAGCAGCTCTGTTGCAGTACTTTAGTATGCAGCACATTTTTTCATAGAAAGCACGTGTTAATAAAAGTTTAGTGTGTAGGATTTAGTGGCATCTAGCAGTGTGTCTCCCTCTTCTCACCCTCCCTTATGGTGGCTACTAAAAATTTTGAAAGGCACTCTCGAGAGCCAGAATTTGGATTGTTCTTTCTGGGCTACTGTAGAATAATGGTGAATAATATGTTCCATTATCTGCCATTAATTTCACCTAAATCCCACACACCTTTTAGTAAAGTCTGTAATCTCTCTGCTCCATCTTCACCTTTCTTTCTTTCAAAACCAAAAATATAAAAACAAACCACTCGATTTGTCTTTATTCTCCTATATTTTGGTTTTTGAAATGAATATTGAAAAAACTAGTATTTTTTTTGTTTCTTTATTATAACGAATAATACACATCGTACTTGTTGCCTGTTACCTGTTTTTTCCATTTTTGATATGAGCACGGGCGGTGGTGCTGCACAGTGGTGCAGTGGGTATCACTGTTGCCTCACAGCAAGAAGGTCCTGGGTTCAAATCCACCAGAGGACCTGGGACTTTTCTGTGTGAAGTTTACATGTTCTCCCCGTGTCTGTGTGGGTTCCCCCCGGGTTCTCCGGCTTCCTCCCACCAAAAACATGCAGTAGAGGTGAACTGGTGACTCTAAACTGACCGTAGGTGTGAATGTGAGTGTGAATGGTTGTTTGTCTTTATGTGGTCATGTGATGAACTGGTGACTTGTCCAGCGTGAACTCTGCCTCCCGCCCAAAGTCAGCTGGGATAGCTGATTTATATTTTTGTTTTTCCATCCATCCATCCATCCATTTTCTTCTGCTTATCCGGGTCCGGGTCGCGGGGGCAGCAGTCTCAGCAGAGAAGCCCAAACCTCCCTCTCCCCAGCCTCCTCCTCCAGCTCTTCTGGGGGTTCACCAAGGTTTTCCCAAGCCAGTTGAGAGATATAATCCCTCCAGCGTGTACTGGGTCTACCCCGGGATCTCCTCCCAGTGGGACATGCCCGTAATACCTCCCCAGGGAGGCGTCCGGGGGGCATCCTTACCAAATGCCCGAACCACCTCAGCTGACTCCTCTCAATGTGGAGGAGCAACGGCTCCACTCTGAGCCCCTCCCGAATGACTGAGCTCCTCACCCTATCTCTAAGGGTGAGCCCAGACACCCTACGGAGGAAGCTCATTTTGGCCACTTGTATCCGCGATCTTGTTCTTTCGGTCAATACCCCAGAGCTGATGACCATAGGTGAGGGTAGGAACGTAGATTGACCGGTAAATCAAGAGCTTTGCCTTGTAGCTTAGCTCCCTTTTCACCACTACAGACAGATACAGAGTCCACATCACTGCAGACGCTGCCCTGATCCGTCTATCAATCTCCCGCTCCATTCCTCCCTCACTCGTGAACAAGACCCCGAGATACTTGAACTCCTCCACTTGGGGCAGCAACTCATCCCTGACCTGGAGTGAGCAATCCACCCTTTTCCGACTGAAAACCATGACCTCACACTTGGAGGTGCTGATTCTCATCCCAGCCGTTTCACACTCAGCTGCAAACTGTCCCAATGACAGCTGGCGGTCACGGCATGATGAAGCTAACAGGACCACATCATCTGCAAAAAGCAGAGAAGCGATCCTGAGTCCACCAAACTGGACACCCTCCGTCACCTGGCTGCACCTAGAATTTCTGTCCATAAAGATTATGAACAGAATCGGTGACAAAGGGCAGCCCTGACGGAGTCAAGCTCTCACCGGAAACAAGTCTGACTTATTGCTTGCAATGTGAACCAAACTCTTGCTCCGTTCATACAGGGACTGAATGCCCGTAACAACGGGCCCGATACCCCATATTCCCTGCGCACCCCCCACAGAGCACTACAAGGGACACGGTTGCATGCCTTTTCCAAGTCCACAAAGCACATGTGGACTGGTTGGGCAAACTTCCATGCACCCTCCAGCACTCTAGCGAGAGTGAAGAGCTGATCCAGCGTTCCACGACCAAGACGAAAACCGCATTGTTCCTCCTGATTCCGACATTTGACAAACGGACGGACTCTCCTCTCCAGTGCCTTGGAATAGACCTTCCCAGGGAGGCTGAGAAGTGTGATCCCCTGATAGTTGGAACACACCCTCCTGTCCCCCTTCTTATAAAGGGGAACCACCACCCAAGTCTGCCAATCCCGAGGCACTGTCCACGACTTCCACGCTATGTTGCAGAGGCGTGTCAACCAAGACCGTCGTACAACATCCAGAGCCTTAAGGTACTCAGGGCGAATCTCATCCACCCCTGGGGCCTTGCCAGAGAGGAGTTTATTAACTACCTCAGTGACCTCAGCCCCTGTGATGGATGAGACCCCCCTCTGAGTCCCCCATCTCTGCCTCCTCCATGGAGGACGTGTAAGTAGGATTCAGGAGACCCTCAAAGTACTCCTTCCACCGCCAGTTTAGGTCAGCAGCAAACCATCCCCACTGTACACAGTGCAAACAGAGCACTGCTTCCCCCTCCTGAGTCATCTGACTGACGTTTGCCAGAATCTCTTTGAGGCCTCGGAAAGTCATGCTTCATGGCCACACCAAGTTTTTGCTTCAGCGACTGCCGAAGCTGCACTCCGCTTGGCCCGTTGTCACCTGTCAGCTCCCTCAGGAGTTCCGCAGGCTAACCATGCCCGGTGGGACTCCTTCTTCAGCTTGACGGCATTCCCTAACCGCTGGTGTCCACCACCGGGCTCTGGGATTACCGCCACGACAGGCACCCACAACCTTACGGCCACAGCTCCAGGCAGCCGCCTCAACAATGGAGGCTCGGAACATAGTCCATTCGGAGTCAATGGCCCCAGCCTCCCTCGGAATGCAGTTGAAGTTCTGCCGGAGGCGAGAGTTGAAGATCTCACGGACAGGGGGCTCTGCCAAACACTCACAGCACACCCAAACGTACCAAGCCTGTCCGGCATCCTCCCCCACCATCGGATCCAACTCACCACCAGGCGGTGATCAGTTGACAGCTCAGAACCTCTCTTCACCCGAGTGTCCAGAACATATGGTCGTAGGTCTGATGATACAACTATAAAGTCGATCATTGACCTACGACCTAGGGTGTCCTGGGGCCAAGTGCACTTATGGACACCCTTATGTTCGAACATGGCGTTCATTATGGACAAACTGTGACTAGCACAGAAGTCCAATAACTGAACACCACTCTGGTTTTTTTTAATTTGAAAAAAGAATGAATACATGGATTCTTAACTCTTTTGATTTTACTGTTACAAGCAGTTTTATGACTCACAACTTTAGTTCTTTTTAGTTCGTGAAAGTATTAGTGTGATTATGTAAGAGTATTTAGCAGATTTCAGCTTCTATTTTCTGTATAATTTTCAGTCATGGCCCAGGCTTCAGGAGTAGCTAGCAGCAGCTCTTCGTTAATTCAGGCTTAGCATAGAGAGCTAATATACAGCCAATTACCAGATTACTAAATTGAAATTGGTTGCAAATCACAAACCACACACAAGAACACAAATTCTTTCATAGTCGTTATTGGAAAAAACTACATTCCCTAGCTGTTTCATAGCTAGCTAAACATATAGATGCTAACATTAGCTTTGCTATATAGACTTAAGGGTAAATAGTTCAAATGAAATATGGAAGACACATCTGCATCTTAATGATGTAAACTGGGTCAAGTTTAAATTATACTTCACAAAAATTAACAATATAAATCAAGTTAGATTAGCATATTTGGATGTTTGTAACTATTCTAAATTCTAAACTGCATGAATTCTACTAACTCTGAAGCACACACAAGTCTCCATGCTAATTATATGAACAATTAATTTATATACCTTGTCTGTCTTCTTTTGTTGCTTCTTTCTTCTAGTGATCGTAGCTTCTATGAGTAGGAGGGCTGGAGGAATGAAGCAGCCATTTTGCCATCAACAAGCCACCCATGGGACAAAGTGAGGAAGAAGAGGAGTGAGAGAAGAAGAGATCTTCCTCTTGTCCATCCACCCAGTGACCCATCTGTCTGTCTGTCTCTTTAAATACACACCTGGTTTAAGAGAGGAACACATAAGTCCTCTTCCTGTGGGAAATATCACAATCTCACTGTCTGCCTACTCATCAACAAACTACTGGAGGTCGTATTATTACAAATCTGTTCAGAAACTGCAATATATGACTGTAAAAAGTGTTTGTGCATCGTGCGTAAAAATAACCCCCAAAAAAGCCATGTATGTTATTTGCTATTGTATTTGTTGTATTTGTTGAATATCTCTTGTCCTGCAGAATATAGTTATTGTTAGTGTTATATTTATCCTCACTAAGCCGTAGAAGCAGAATGCATCCAGAGCCGACACAAATCCCAAAGCCCTTTGAATATTCATGACGTGAATCTATGAGAGGCTTGTAGTGAAAATGTAGTTGCTGTAAAAAAGAGAAGCTGTTCCAAGTGTAAAATGTTAACCCTTTAAATATACAGGATGTATCTTGTTTATGTTCTGTAAATAATATATATAGACAAAGAGCAGTATATCATAAGAATGATTTAAATGATCAGTCTCCAGTCTATTTCGTACTCTATCAGTATGAGTCTCCTCTATTGATCCAGAGACATTAACAGGTTTCTGTCATAGGAAAAGTGAATGTTAGATTGTTGGCCTGCCTGTCTGTGTTGTGTACAGTTCAGTTCAGTTCAGTTTAGGTAGTATAAGTATGGCTTCATCAGTGTTAAAAAATACTCTGCACTTATAACATCGATTCAAAAATCTTAGTACTTCTCTCAACTTTTGTCTGCTCATGTGCACGTGTGGGGAATTAAACTGTACATGTGTCCAGTGTGCAAGGCCGTGTGCAAGTGTGTGGTGGTCGGAATGTGAGCGTGCTTGTGTTTAGGTGTGTGTGCATCTGAATTCAGGTTTACAAGGGTGGTTAATTTGTGGATTTTTTTCTCATGTCATTTGTTCAGTGCTTATTGTTCTTGTTCTGTTCTGACCATTGATGTTTTGTGTGTATGAGTGTGTGTCTGTGTGTAAATATATATCAACATGCAGATGTATCACTACAATATAAAGCACAGATGCATAGGAAAAAAGGCTGCTTGTTTGGTGTCATTTATTACCTCCACCAATGAGGTTATGTTTTCACCCATGTCCGTCTGTTTGTTGGTTGGTTGATTTGTTTGTTGGCTGGATTACGCAAATAACTGCTGTATGGATATCCGAGAAACTTGGTGGAAGGATGCGGTATGTACAATGGAGTGTTAGGGTCACACTGAGAAAATAAAATCATAAGTTTTGAGAATAAAGCTGAAATAGTATGAAAATAAAGTTGAAATTTTACAAGGAAAACGTTAAATTGCGAGGATAAAGTAGTAATTACAAGGAAAAAGTTACATTTTCAGAAAATAATTCCTAATTACAAGGAAAAAGTTACACTACTAGAATAAAGTCATATAGTAATGAGGAAAAAAATGTATCATATATTTATCCATCATCTATCTATCATCATCTATCTACCATCTATCTCATCTATCATCTATCTATCATCTATATCTATTATCTATCTACCTATCATCTCTCTGTCTATTATCTATCTATTATCTATCTAACTATTTCTTATCTATCTATCTATCATCAATCTATCTATTATCTATCTCTCCATCTAAAAATCAAGATGGCCGACAGAAAACCTGAAAGCAGCTGAACAATATCTTGACATTTCCACTACAGTGGGGACACTTGGGTGAATAAAATCATGTAACATCAACCACCCAAGGTAGAATATTATTGTTAAAGTTTCGAATGATTGATTTTATGTTGAGAGTAAATTTTGATTAATCATTGGTCCACTAAATATGACATCATGCATCACTGGTTGTGTTGTAACTACTATTCATAAAACTGGGACTCGTCCTTATAGCTTTAACTAGACTGATTTGTGTTCGTAGAAAGTAGTTTTAAGTTTGTGTAACTAAAAACAATATTTTTTGCAGATTACAGCCAGTGTTTTTATAATGTACAGCTCAACAGCTGGGCAAGATAGTGAGTATGACGAATGGCTGCTGGAAATGGAAAAGGATTAGCAAATCCTAGCAGCAGTGACAATGGAATGGGGATTTGCTGAAGAGTGAAGAGCAAATCCAAGAAGAAGGAAAAGGAGCATCCTCAGATGAAACGATGCTGAAAACATCACTGTCATGGCATCTTCCAGTCAGTCCCCAACAGGTTTGGACAAGAGAAAAACAGATTCTCACCATCCAAAGGCCATTTTTAGTGAAGGATATGGAGGAGAGGGTCTCTTGGATTAATATGTCACATTGTATCCCCACAGACGCAGAAAGAACGTAACATCGGAGGGATGTTCTTGGGCATGACTGCTGTGAATGCTTTCAGGTCTACAGAATGTCTGCACTGAAAAAGAAGGATCTCCTGCATTTTAAGTCACCTGTAGCTCGTGCTCTAATAAATGCAGGTTCCATCCAGACAAACACAGGAGGAAGAAAGAGTAGCACCCCTCATGTTTGAAGAACCAGAGCACCCAAGGCACCGTTTGAGATAAGGTAGGTTACAAGCAGTGTAAACTGATGGTTGAAGAGACTGTCTGGAGAGGAATGAAAATTATTCATGTTTTTTTTTCTTTGTAGAAAGTGTTTATTAAAACATATACAGCAGCAGGTAAGGAGGGGCTGTGGAGACAAGAATGAGAAGCTGAATGAAGGATGGGGGGTACATAGAGTACAGAGAGAGCAAAAACTGAGGAGTCAGGAATGAGGTTCAATGTTTTAGCTTTTTATTAGCTGTTTTAACAGCTGTATTAATATGTGTTATAGTGTATACATGAAGTAGTATTTTATCTACTCTTAGTTGGTTATTTCAGTTGAAAACTCAAACACATGGAGTCCATAGACAGTAATTTGGCTCAAGTGTGAAGGAGGGTGATAGGCAGATTCAGCAGAATGCCGGCCTCCCAAAGGTGATTCTTTTATTTACAGTATTCACCACTGTACATGCAAATCAGGAAGAACACAAAAAAGACAACAATATTATCATAAATTAGACTCTGAATGATCTTTCAACTCAAACTTAAGGCATGTATTGACGGAAGTGCACCCTCACCTTCCTCTCTTCTCAAGAATTCCTCTTCTTCTTCTTTTTTCTTTTCAATGGCGCTGCTACCATGTGGAGCATTATCGCCACCCAATGTCATATTAAATTATTGTTTCATATTCTTGATATGAGTCCTGTGTTCTTCAAAAAGTTGAACACATACTTAAAATCCACCTGACAACCTGGGACTTTTCTGTGTGGAGTTTGCATGTTCCCCCCGTGTCTGTATTGGTTCTCCGTCTTCCTCCCACCACCAAAAACATGCAGTAGAGGTGAACTGGTGACTCTAAATTGACCGTAGGTGTGATTGTGAGTGTGAATGGTTGTTAGTCTTTATGTGGTCCTGTGATGAACTGGCGACTTGTCCAGGGTGAACCCCGCCTCTCGTCCAATGCCAGCTGGGATCGGCTCCAGCTCCCCCACGACCCTACACAGGATGAGTGGTTACAGTAAATGAATGAATGAACATTCCTGTCCAAAAACTCTGTTTATATAGGGTGTTCAACTCATACCTGAGACTTCTTCAACCATACCATAATCACAAAAGGTAAATATATTATTATATCTTTAACTACAGGAAATCACAAACTACTAAATGTCACTTTAAAGGGAAATAATCATCACAGATTATTTAAGCATGTTTCAATAAACCCAACTTCACATTCATCATTACATTCTACTGACAAGAAAACCCTCCACTTGGTTTGGCCCACCATAAAAATCAGGAAATGCTGAGCATTTCCCTCTTAATAGCATTGTGTCGTTTTGTGTGTGTGTGTTTCTTTTTTCTGTTTTACTTTCTTTAAAAAAAAAAAGTAATCCATGGGGACTAGATAGTAAGTCTGTTGTCTGATCAACACTCCGGAGCAGAAGGTGACAGTAATGCACCAAAAAGCTGGATGCTAACTGCTGTAAAACAAGAAAAAGAAGAAGAAAAGAAGAAGAAGAAGAGGAAGAAGAAGAAGGTTCCCTCTCAAACAATTGTCCTGCATGGTGGGTCTGAACAAAAGAACAATTAGTTGTAAGTATGAACAAAGGAACATACAATTTAACAGTATGCATGTGTGCAACACAATAAAGGTAATTGAGATGCTGTGATATCAGTATCAGATTTATTGGTATACATACAAGGAATTTGACTCAGGTTTTTCCATTGCACTCAAGGTAATGGACAAAAGTTAAGGACAAATATCCAGGATCAGAAAAATACTGGTATGAACTGTTACTTAATGCTGACACCAACAAACCCACGATAGTAAGTGAAGCACTGTTACTCTGAAGCAAAATTAGCATATGTAAAAATAACATGGCACCATGTGATGGAAAATGGGTAAGGGACAGGTGGTGAGTAAGAAGAGGCCTTTCCCACCTCCTCACAGTCCACCCTAGCAGACAAAGAACTATACCATACTATATAAAGTAATTTTTTTTCTTTTCATTTCCTGTTAGGATGGCAGCTGGACATTGAAGCAGGAGGCTTGAGGCAGAGTTTAACAGGACAGCCAGGTGTGTATTTTCACCCACAATGAAGACCCAATACCATAACAGTACAGTAGATTGAAAATACCATCGATGTTCTTATCTATAAAAAATCCTCACCTCATCATTCCTCACTGAGAGGACCTGAAAGCCTCTCTCAACAGCCTCTGCTCTTCTTCTCCAGTAATTCCCACAATATCCAAAAGCTTTCTTGCAGCATCAACAACTATTTCTATTCTCTTTGACTTCCAGTCTCAGCAGCTCAGTTAATCACCACTGCCACAACTGTGAATTAATTAATTAGTTAATTAATCTTTTTCTTGCAAAAACAATATTCATACATAATAATTCATAATAATAATCATCATACTTCCTGATTTGTTCTTTTGTTTCTTGAAACTTCTTCTACCTGCTTCTTCTTGAACCTGATCCTCATGACTTTTTGGACAGTCGTGTCACCATGCTTCATGACCTCCTCCACACTGATTACACTTGGAATCTTTAGAACACTTTCTGTAACAACACGTGTCATCTCCACATTTATCATCACATATCTACAAAACATGGACACAAGTGAACTGTGTTCAAATTACCAGCAATGCCTGCAATGATTGGGTTTGGGAGCTAAAGGCCTCACAGGGTAACGGGTATGATCCACAAACACTTCTGAGTCAAAATGTAACAGATCTAGTTTTGTATCTTTCTTCATCACTCAGTCATCATTCTGTGAACATCTACGACTCTGTTAGACTCTGTAAATCTACTTACATCCACAGTATATCGTACTCCATTGAGCTCTTTTTATTAATTTGATCTCTTTTATTTAATTCAGTTATCTCTAACACTTTCTTTATTTCTTTCATCAACAATTATTTATCAACTTCCTTTCACTTCCATGACTCACCTAGTTTTCCTTTAATCCAACTCACGACTTCATGTTGGTCAGACAAACTGTAAATCTGTTTCTCACTCAGATTTATTCCAGTCTATTGGCTTTCTGTTTTGTCGTTTCTCCTCTGTTTTTCCTCCCTGATTTCTTCCTGCTGCTTCATTAAAATTCATCCAACTTCCCTTTCTCTCAGCACAAAAACCAGCAGTAGCTAATGGAAACTGACCCTACATAGCCTATGACATCATCAATCTATCTGCATGCTCCTAAGTTATGTTGTATAACAGTATAATCATATAAACTGATTTGAAATTAATTCTCCTATGCTAATTACCAAATGGTATATTCCAGAACCTTTAAATTGGTGCTCTGACCCTGAGACCTGACCCTGGAGACCTTTTTTAACCCAGGAGAGACGACTCAGGGTGGATTGAACACAATCGCTGCACATAATTTTATTGGACAATCAAGCAACATTTAGAACCATCATTTAACCTCCAACATACAATCAAGCATTTTATGCCATAAAGTGGGTGTTGTGCTGTGGATGGATGGATAGATGGCTAGATGGATAATGTGGACAGATGTGTTCTGTCCTCACAGGCCTAGCCTCCATTAGTCAGTTCCAGATGAATGGCACCTAACATCTCAAATATACGCATGATTAATACAAACAACTAATGCTTCAGGTTTGTCTTAATTTATTATCTTTATTACTACCTTCATTAAATACCTGAAGAGAAATAAAATCAGTTCAGACAGAGAGTGCATACTGTACCTGCGCCGTCGCCGTCATTAAAACACGAGTGACCTATTTTCCAGAGCCACAGCAAAAGCGTATCATATGTGTTTATCAGAGACATGTCATCAATGACTTTAAAAAACTAGAATACTTTTAAACATTTAATAATGTAAAATGGAATTATTTTCGTAGAAGAACAGCCATTAGATATAAAATTATAGACATACTTTTAATATTACTTTATATATTACTTTAAATAGTAATAAAATAACAAATTGAGAGATAACTTTGTATTTAGTTTTCCTGGTGTTAGATAAAAAGCCTCTAACATTTGGATGTTTTTTCAAAATAAAGAGATGTCCTCTGGATCAGGTCTATGTTACTTCTTTATTCTCAAAGACAAATGCACATTTGGGCTGTTCACAAGGAGATGCAGTGTGAGGGCAAAACACTCACATGTGAAGAGCCCAGAAAACAGTAAAACACAAGATAATATACTTTCTGCTTTCTGAAAAGGGAGGGTGCCGCCCCCCACATAGGATCAGGAGGTCCGTGTCCAGGGTGATTATCTGTACTGTGTAGTCACACCACCCTGTTCACACAGTTCCTTCTCAGGAGACAGTAGATACAAATTAAACAACAAACAAAGGTCTTACTATGTTCTACAGGCACACAAGGTTATATGATGATATGAAGACACATCTGTTAGTACATTCTGTATTTTTCCCATCATTCCCTCCTTTTATCATGCGAATGATAACTCAAACATGGAAAAATAGGAACAAACAGAACAAAAATCAAACTATGTAATAATTCACTTTAAAGCATAAAAATCAAAAACAAACACATAGTAGGAAAAGAGGCACTGGAACAACCTTCAAACATCAGCCTTGAACATTTTCTACTCAACATGATCTTTCCTACACCTAGCTGTGGAAAGAGAGATAGAATTACTTTGTCACCTGTGGACCATAGCTTGTCCTCAGGTGGAACGTTGCTTCCCCAAATAGAATCATGAGCTGCGCTTTTAGGGACAGATCTCTTCTGTCTGCGTGTAGATGTGGGCACATTAACCTGGGATGCTGAAACAATATGAGTGATGACCTAAAGTGACAGGAGCACAGACTCCAGTCCATTGTTTGGGGAGGGCTACATAAATGTAAGAGTCACAAAGCCAGTAGAATCACATGGAGTCAGGGCAGAGTAGGCATGTGTGTACAAACATAACAATCAGAACAATTGGCGATGTTAGCAAGGAAACGGGCATAACCCCACCAACTGTTCAGGTCAAATTGAGGTCTAGGGTTATCAATAGTCAGCCATGAATGATCCAGGTGGTCAATTGATCTCTTTGATCTCTGCAAGGATGGAGAATGAACCAAACATGTAACACTCATCAACAATACAACCATTGTTATTGTTCTGGTTATCAGTCCATGTGTCATGTTGATCTTCTCCTTCACAGTGCGCTTTTGTCTCTCCGACTGTGGTTGGTTGCTTGGCACGCAACGTGTAGGGAGCAGAGCTCAGCCGAGTGCTACTCTCTCTGTTGGTGTTCTTGACAGGCGTTGTTCTCAACAGGTGTTATACACGAACAGCGTCTCTAGTCTTTTAATCAGTGTATGTGTGTGTGTCCAGTTGTGTCAATGTACATTTTTTGCAATGTGTGTTATGGATCCAGGAATGTCTTTCTGCAATTCTTACTGCAGTAGGAGTGGGCAGGAGGACTTGGAATGGCCCCTCTCACCAAGGTGATGGCCAGTTCTTTCTTTTGATCACCTTTATCAGGACCCAGTCACCAGGTTTCAGCTGGGCTGCCGTCTCAGAGTGGTCTGGATCCTCAGAGTTCTGCGGAGCTTTTGACAGCATCAAGTTGTCTGAGCAGCTGTTTCACATACTCCACTAGAGTGTCAGGAACATTGTATGTTTCATGTGTTAATGCTCCTAACTCAGGAATCTGATAAGGTCTGCCGAATAGGACTTCAAAAGGTGAAAGCCCTTTACTGCTCCTTATTATTCTCATATTAAGAGCAACCATAGGTAAACATTTTGTCCATGGGGGGCCTGTTTCTGCCATTGTTTTCCTTAATTTACTCTAAATTGTGCCATTTGTTCTTTCCACTAAGGCTGCTGACTGTGGATGATAACTGCAATGATGTTTTAATGCAATGTTCAATGCTTTTCCAACAGTATTGATAACATTGTTTACAAAGTGAGGTCCATTATCACTGTACAATTTTTCTGGGATCCCCCATCTGGGAATCCCATCATTACACAAGGCTTTAGCTACAGCTATAGCATCTGCTTTTCCTGTAGGGAATATTTCTACCCATCTAGAGAACACATCCACTATCACCAAACAGTATTTCTTTCCCTCACGTGGTGTTAATTCAATGAAGTCCATAACAAGATGTTGGAATGGACCTGTAGGTTCTGGAAAACATCTTAGAGATTGTCTAATGTTTTCCTGTGGGTTGTACTTTGCACAAATGATACACTTATCACAAAATCTTTTTGAGTGGGTTGTAAACCCTGTTGTGTAAAAGTGTTTTTGTATTATATCCACCATCCCTCCTTTTGAGACGTGTAACACCATGACTCAATTGAGCAGCATATGGATATAATGATTTTGGTAAAACTAGTTTTCCATTAGGTCCCTTCCAAATGTCGTGCTGGATTTGACAACCATGTTTTCTCCACTGTTGTTGTTCAATGTGTGAAGCTTGTTGTTGCATTAATTTCAAAGTTTCCAAATCAAGTGTCTGTGGTTTTTCTAGATCAACTACAGTGAAAAACGTTGCTGTGTTTGGAACTTGTGACAACATTGTGTGTGGATCAGGTACAACAGGTGTTCTAGGAATAATAGCACTATTTACAGCTTGCAGATCCTGTACCATCCTCCATCCTGTTGATGGTGGTTATTTCTTTACAGGAAATAATGGTGTATTGCATGGTGAACCTGGACATGGAATAATTACTCCTTTTTGTCTTAATGCTTCAAACATTGGTTGTATCCCTTCTTCTGCTTCTGGTCTGATGGGATATTGTCTCTTAAATGGCCTGTATGAACTTTTAGGTGTGACACGTACAGATGTAGCCTTATTTATCAAACCTACATCCGCTGGTCCTGTTGACCATAAACATTCAGGCACTCCCTCCAGGATGCTGTCATCCACAAGGTGTATTTGTCATAGTGTTCTCTTGCTGTTGGTGTGCAGATGTGTAGCTTTTACAGCAGGTGTGAACCATTTCAAAGGCATGCTGTATGCATCCAGAGCAGGAGAATAGTCAGTGCCCCCACCCTCTGGAGTCCAGTCACCAGTCTCAGAGCAGCGGGTTGCAAAACCGCCCACACTACGCCAGGACTGGTCACGTGGCCTTCCAAGTGAGATGTGGGGTGCAGTGCTCCCTCTAAAAAGTACTTCATCCTCTGGTTTTAATTTTACTAATGCAGCTGCATTTCCCTTTTTGTCCCAGACTAAATGTCCCAGACTAAATGTGTTAAGCGAATGCTTGTGTTTGGGACTTTAAAAAACTTTGTCTCATATGTGTGGTCTGGACCAGGTGTGTGTATGAATTTCATGGTACAATGCATATCAGCTGTGCTCTGTGTGTCTGCCCCTGGTGGAAGAACAGTTTTTGCTTTCTGAAGTAAAGCATGTGTCACTGAGCGCGGTCCCTCAGAAACTAAATCCAGTGTATAATAATAGGTTGGCTCCCCAATTCCCATTATTACCCCTTGATAGGCACAATTTCTGACAACTTTCAATCCCTGTTCTGTAGAAATGAGACTTACATTTAAAAGACTCATCAAATCTCTCCCCATTAGGTTTTGTGGACAACACTTTGACAGTAGAAATGCATGGTGTTCTTCTTTACCAGTTTCAACATCAACAAGAGCTAGTGGCTCAGTATATCTGTCAACACTACTGTGACTGTTAGCAGATTGTACACGCAATGTTTGTTTGTTGTTGTTTTTTTACGTTTACAATGTGGTGGGGCGTCCCTCACCGTCAAAACAGATACAGTAGCTCCGTAGTCTACTAAAAATTCAACAATTATCTGTCCAATTTTCAAAGTAATTGTAGGAAATGTGTCTGGACAGTAAAAAGCCATAATATCACTCAAAAAGACTATTTCTAGCTCAGCAGCATCACATGGTTTATCAGCATCACATTCCTCATTTACAAAAGCCTCATCTTAGGTGTGTGTGGTGTGTTTGCGACTACATCACCTGATGAGGAGGTCTCAGGTCTCGGGTCCACGGTCAGTCATGCGGAGCCCGGGTCCATGTGCTGAAATCCCTCGCCTCGGCTCCCTTTTCGCTGTGGACAACTTCGAGCCCAATGTCCATGTTGTCCACAGATGTAGCAAACACCATTTCATCCTTCAGACCCGCTCAGTCTGTTTCCGCCTCGTCCTCGGCCTCTGCCTTGGTAATATATCTCACTTCCTTCGAAAAGAAAAATGCTTTCTCTGTCCATCTTTGCTTTCTCATGTCATTTCTTTTGCTCCGTCTCTTTTTTTCTTTTTCTTTTTTTGTTGATAGCGCTTTGCATTCAGGGCATAGTCTCTGATAATGTCCAGTGTGCATGTTTTCCATGTTACACATTGTTTTCGCACATATTTACTGTAGATGATTTTGTGAACAATGTTTATCTAGTCTGATGGTAAGGTCGAATACACGTTGGCAGGTGTATCATCATCTCCTGAAGAAACAGAAGACAAAAGCTGACCAGTATCATGTCCTTTTTCTTTAACATTTTCTGTTTCTTTTTTCTTTTCCGCATTCACTCTCTTTTTCATCACTCTCTTCTTTCCAAAATAACATTGAATTCCATCCATACTTTCTCTTATCCTTCTCAGTCTTGCACACTTCTTTCATCCATCCACACAATCTACACACATCTTTCTTTTTAAAACTTTCATTAACTGGAAAGTGACATTTTTTTGTCGAACACTTCAAATATTTCACACTCTCTGGTCCATACGTTGTCAACATATATTTTACAGGACCCACTATGGCATTCTCACGACTGCTGCAACTTCCCATCTTTTAGAATGTTTCCCAGTAATCTGTTCTAATCAGGGTCGAAAGCAACAATTTCCTATGTGACTACTACAATTTCCGGTGTTTTAGAATATTTCCCGGAAATCTTTTCTAATCAGGGTCGAAAGTAGTAATCCTGTAACTATGGTGGGTTACAGACTCAGGAATATGGTATTTCCCTGCACTCTGTGGTTGATCAAGTCACCTACTACATAAGGATATGGTCGTCCTTATGTATTTCACAGCACAAGTAACAATCTCCTACAAACCCAGATCCAAGGAGTTCTCTACTCTCTACTCTCCTGACTCCCGTCACCAAAGCAGTCCTCCCCACACACAGCAGAACTGGCCTCTCAACAAATCCTTAACCAAAACTTGGGGTTGAGGTCTTTCTTTCAGAAGTCCTAGACTTCCCCACGCGTGGTTTCAGTCCTGAAGCCTGTGGAAGGGAGGAGGAATGGATATTGGGATCCCGGACGAGCCGCCAAGTTATGTTAGATAAAAAGCCTCTAACATGTGGATGTTTTTTCAAAATAAAGAGATGTCCTCTGGATCAGGTCTATGTTACTTCTTTATTCTCAAAGACAAATGCACATTTGGGCTGTTCACAAGGAGATGCAGTGTGAGGGCAAAACACTCACATGTGAAGAGCCCAGAAAACAGTAAAACACAAGATAATATACTTTCTGCTTTCTGAAAAGGGAGGGTGCCGCCCCCCACATAGGATCAGGAGGTCCGTGTCCAGGGTGATTATCTGTACTGTGTAGTCACACCACCCTGTTCACACAGTTCCTTCTCAGGAGACAGTAGATACAAATTAAACAACGAACAAAGGTCTTACTATGTTCTACAGGCACACAAGGTTATATGATCATATGACGACACATCTGTTAGTACATTCTGTATTTTTCCCATCACCTGGACTTGGATAATAATCCATATCAACACTAAATCAAACAAATTAATAAATATTAGTTGACTAATTATGCTTGATATTATTTATTGACACCTACTGTATAGCTTATTTAATGAGAAATTCACAAGAATGTGAAAGCTATGCCCTTTCTCGCGTTAACAGAACTAAAAAAAAAAAATCCTGCATCCAGATCTGCTTTAAAATCTAATCGACTTATCCTTATGCTGAGGCCAATCCCTCCACAAACTGTCGAGTCCAGTTTATATCTTTTTGAGATTTCTTACACAAAAGACAAACATGGGTGATCACATGACCTACATCCAACTCTGTTGACCAGGGTAAAATTCCTGATTGGTTGTAATAATTCATGTGTAATTAAAGAATATCACAAAATCAAAGTTATCTGTACCTGTACAGTACTTAGTTGTTCTTCTTTGTTGGTGTTCAAAGGTGGTATTTGTCCAAAATGGTGGATTAACGCCTACAACTAGATTGAAAATATGCTCAATTCTAAAATCCAATGTATATTAAAAATAATAATGAGTTCTTCTCCTCCCTCATCTTATTCTCAATAGAGCACATACCTCCTTCAAGGCCCACTATCTTCCAACAAGTTTCATGAAAATCACTCAAGTAAATTATGTGTAATTGATAAAAATGCTGAAAAAAGCTCTGTCTCGTGATAGTGGAGGAAATGAAAGAAATTCATGGATCCATCCCTTCATCAGGTTCTTCCAAGGTACATGCCTCCTCTTCCAACCAGTTCCATGTTAATCTGTTCAGTAGTTTATATGTAATTTACAAAAAACTGAAACAAAAATGTAATGGGTTCTTCCTTACTAAATGCCCAACGCTTCTACAAAGTTTCATCAAAATCCATCATGTAGTTTATGCGAAGTAAAAATGGAAATGGCGAAAAAAGTGTATCTCATAAAAGTGAAAAACAAAAAAAAGAAAACCCAGGTCTGCCCCTTTAGCCAGATCCTTGTCATATATCCAACCATTCTTCTTAGATTCGTGAAAATGTGTCCAGCAGTTTTTGTGTAATCCCGCTAACAGGAAGACATCCTGATCTATATCCAGGCCTCTATGGAAGCCTCTCTCAACAGCTTCTGCAGTTTCCCACAATAGCCCTAAACTTTCTTGCAGCATCAACAATTATTTCTATTCTCTTCCCAGCATCAACAGCACAGTCTGCCAAGAACTTAATTTTGTTCTTGCTGAACAGCATTCATCATGCGTCCTTGTTCTCCTTCACTTCCTGAAACCTATCCTTTCTAGCTACTCCCTCGTGGTTTAAGCTTCTCTTGGACCTGATCCCTTCAGCTGTTGCACCACTCTTTCAGTACATAATGTGTATCTTTCTCTGCCGCGGTCTAGCTGACAAACGAACGACATTCCCCTTTAATTCTCAAGGCTGCCGGGATTACACAACCCCCGCTGCAGTACCCCTCTCCTGTCGGTAGAGGGCGGTGCACAGCCTGGTGATGAATCATCCCCGGCGGCTGCTAGGCTTCTCCTGACCCGCATTCGCCCGTACTGTACAGGCAGGAGGGGGGAGGACCGAGCACAGAAAGCAAATAAACGCTGTAGAATTCCTTGGCCATGGCATTGGCAGTTCCTGGCAGACGCGGCGCTGCCGTCTCCTCGCACCTGATAGCGCACAGCGAGAGGACGAACAGCCGGAGAGCCATTCGCGACGCGGTTTGAGGCGGTTATCAGCTTGTATTTCTGTTTTTTTCTGCTGTTCTTCACGTGTTAAAGCGACTGTTCTTGTTCGTGGGCTTTATGGTGACGGTAGAGGAGGCGGGCTTGAACCACAAGTCGGAGGAGCATCGGTGAGTATGTCAAATATGCTCTATAGAAAAAGCAGTGCGGGGGCTTCTATACGGGGCGGCGGTGGCTATAACATGAGAGCTGTCCTCACGTCAACCCGGGCGCTGCACCGGCCTGCTTACTGTAACGTTACTGTACGTATCGATGAATGCAAAGGAGCCAGACCTCTGCTCTGTATGCACCTCTGTTCTCTGACAAAGTGACCTGCCATGTGCTCCCTTCACTGTCGCTGAGTCAGGGATGGCTGAGTTCACGGTTAGCTAAATGATCAATGCAATAAGAAACCTGCTCGTCTACTCTCTGCCCTACATGGCTGCACAGTCACGACGTGTGAGAGATGACAACCAGCAGGAAAGATGTTGGCACTTTATAGGTAGCTATAGAAATATAGGCGCGACTGACTGTGCAGCCACATTCCTTCTGTGTGACATATGCAAGTAGAACTGCGTGCGCCAGTGTTCTTAATATAAATCATGCATGTGAGACAGGGCAGCATGAAATATGAAATTTTGTTCCCAGCCCACAGTTTGAAGCACATTTATTCAACCCCCATTGTATTTTAGGTTTATTGGCAACATCAGTCAGCTGTCTGCAGTAACCACATCACACAGGAACAGTTTAAATGGCTCAATATAACCAATATTACAAGTGTTTCTCCCAAATATAACACAAAGTACTGCTTTTTTCCTGACTCCTCAGTCTCTAAATGACCCTTAATGACCAGCATCTCTAGATCTTTGTAGACCCTTTAGTTGCTATGACCTGCTGCAAACCTGCTGCAGATCCAGACACCAGCTTCTGGCAGCGTTCCTGAGGAATCTTAGCCCATTCCTCATGGATAAAGGCCTCCAGTTCTGGAATTTTCCTGGATTACTTGCTGCAACCACCTTCTTCAGATCCCACCAGAGGTTTTCTATGGATTCCAGTCAGGTGACTGTGACGGCCTCTAGAATGATCCAGGACTTCTTCTGAAACCAGGCCTCGGTGGACTCTGAGGTCTGCTTGGGAAAAAGTTCCAGTTTGGTTTTATGGCTCCACAGAACAGCATCCCAAAACTTCTGGGTCTGATCTAAATGGTTCTGAGCTACTGGAGCCCACTTTTCTGGAGCTTCTGGGTCAGCAGTGGTGAAGGTCTTGGAGTAAATTTAGGCCTTAACAGAAAAATCTTTGAGACTCTACTGATAAAGTAAGTCTATGAAGGTTGGCAAGATCTGATAAATAGCATATTTTGCCAGTAAACCTATTATACAACAGGGGTTGAATAATTTTTGCTTCCAACTGTACACAAGTAGGACTGTGTGAGCCAAAATGTGCTTGATATAAATCATGCATGTGTGACAGTGCAGTATAAAATATGAAAATATTTTCCCAGCCTGTATCTCTTCCTGCAGGCTGAGGCGTGGTGTGAATGCATGATCTCATGTATCGAGTTACACATGCAGATTTTACAGAGTGTTTGTGGTTAGGTTATTATCAGGAGAAGGAATGTGTTAATTATTATTTTGGTATTTCTACTCCCAGAATGAGGGTAACCTCACCTTTCTCATTTGTGGACCAATCAGATGTGATCCTATGACTTGTTTGGGCCACGGAGCTACAGCTGATGAGGGTAGGTGACCAGCAACACTGTTAATAGGAAAGCTTTTTCTGCCTCCACTTTTTACAGCTGGTTATGTTCCCCAGTTGGAGGTGATGTGACATTTTTTACATACCATTTGTCTTTTGCTCTAAAAATCTTCAAATATTCAAAAATTCAGAGTGCATATTGTTGAGTAGAACATTTTCATAAAGGTGGACAAGAAGAAAAACTCATGTGATCATAAATGGGTATAAACAAGAATGAAAGTGGAACTAAAAATCATATTTCCTTTTTGTGCAGCAGAATGGCCTACATAAAATTACACTGTAAGCAGCCTCACTCATGTTGTTTACCAGAGTTTCCCCCAGTAACCCAGTTAGGATTGAGGAATTGGGCAGTTTGTATTTGTTTTCAGCAACCTTTCATAGATTTATTAGTATTTATTAATCAGACTTTTGTGGAAGAGAGGAGGTTTGTCTGAGGTGGCTTTTTTAAGCAGCTTTACAAACAGTGACACAATCCTATAGTGTTATAAATGCTGTTAATATCTGAAGTGCTTTTATGCCACCAGTCACAATTACACTGACATGGAAAGCTGAAGAAATATACATACTATTATGTGTATTTTTCATCTGAGAGAAAGCACAGTGACTATGCTGCTGGCCTGAATCACAAAGCAAACATGTAAAAGTATGTATATATACATACATACAAAGCTATAATCTCTGCCTGCGGCCAGACGTGACCTCCTTTGACGTCTGTTCCTAACACCTTCCTCCCCTCCCTTTCCATAGCTCAGTGCTGCAAGGCAGTGTCCTGGTTATCTGAGGTTGAGGCTTAATGTATAGCGAGCACCGCGGGGAGGGGGAGAGACGGGAAAGAAAACCAGTCTCTCTCCCCCACCGCCTGTCTGAAGTAAAATTGGTTACATAACACGTGCAGTGGAGGCAGCCACTGCCCCAGTCCCTGAGGTCCCACAGCCTGCTTACATCACAGAGGTATAGACTGTGGGGAGGTGGTGCTTAGTCATCAACCAATAAATTTAGTCCAAGTCATATATGCCTGTTCTGAGGTGAAATGTTAACTTTTTTTCTAAAGACACTTGGTGGACTGAACATTTTTAAACTTATGGTGGCCAGGGGGCTACATTCACAAAATGATGGACTATCTTAAAGATGACATGTTTTGATGATTAATTACAGTATTATAGAAAGTTTGGACTGGCAGGTGGTGTAGTGATGCATTTGAAAAACAGAGACAATTTGGCCTGGTTTGCACTTTGGGTTGACGTTTGTCTATCTTTGGTTTTGGAGCAGTTTTTAAGCATATAAAGTACCGACTTCATCCTCAACTGGGGTTACTGTCACTCAACCTGTCTCCTCTACTTTGCTCTGTGTGTCTGTGTGTGAAGTTGGATAAGCCATGCCTCGGTAGGAACACCAGACCAGAGCAGAGTAGTGTGGAGTTATTGATTACGACACCGAAACGCATAAAAGACATTCATGCTCTGCTGAAATGAAACGAGTGCACATACAAATTCAATAAATAAAATATTTTGTGCTTTTCTTTTTTTGGGGGGGGATCGCGTTGAGGGGCCTGCCCCTCCAAACGAATGGTACAACAATGGCACCACTGTGTTTACTTGCAAATATGCATAGGTAGTTTGTGTCGTATGAAAATAACAACCTGTATTTTGATCCTTAATCACCTTTGATTATATTTTTTATTTAATCTTAACAAAAACAAAGAGACATGATAAAAAAACACATAAGTACCATAAATGTATCAGGTGACCCTCCCGGAGTATAAAACATTTTACAGTAATCAGCATTGATTACAGCAATAATCCTCCTCCTCATGGACTGGCACAACTGCCTCCAGCATGCCAGTGGTGTGACTTTGTGTTGTGACTCCATTGAATGGGGGTGAGGACACAATGACAAGAGTTTTTATTTTTGGATGAACTGATGCATGAACTGAGCATATCTCACTAACTACATTTTAGCTTCACCAAACTTTACACACATTTAACTGTGATAAGTAGGTGTGCTTTTTGATGTTTTGAATTTCAGTTTTTGTTATTTTCATGGAAACATGTTTTTGGTGACTCTGAAGGTTGGTCATCTTCTCCATAGCATATATTCAAACAATATCCACTGCTCTAGATCACTAAAGGAATGGAGGATATATCATATACTGGTGCATTTGTTGTACAGTGTTTTGGGGGATGTCCGGGGGATATGTCATCTTCAGACGACTTTTGTTGTAATTAAACCTAATACATTGTTAACATAAGATAAGATTTACTTTCTTGTCCCCAAAGGGAAATCTTTTTTGAGCAATAGTGCAAACGTACAGCTCTATACAACTTGGGACAATTCATATAAAAACACATAATGTAAAACTCATAAAACACCTAATAAATATGTTACATTAAGGACTCATGTATACCGGGAATGTATGCAAATGTTACAGTATTCCATGTGTATTTTATATACAGTTGAAATAATACATGAAGTGCATTATGATACTCAAGGAGCATAAATAGTACAAATGGTACTAGGGACAGCAGTCAGGACAGAACTGGCTGTTAGCTGAGTTGTATGATTGAAGTAGGAACCAAATAAAGTTTGAAGCAGTTTGTACTCTGAAAGCAAAATGTGTGAGGGGTCCTTCAGGATTTTCTGTGCTTGTGTAACAGTGATTTTTCCATAGATGATGTTAAGGGACTGGTCATCTTTCCTCCCAATCACTTTCATTGCTGTTTGCACCAAGCTGTTGGTTTTAGACTTTAACTGGACAATCAGGGTACTGTACTGTGCTGCCACTCCGCACTTCATTAAATTTTTACACCAGTATAGAATACTAACATGATATTTAGAGCCAACACCGAACAGTCTGAGTCTGTGGACAAAGTGAAGTCTCTGATATCTCTTTTCCACCAAAGCAGTTGTAGGGCTGGTTCAGAGCTGGTGCCTAATTTTGAGCCAGTTCTGTGCCTTTTGATTGCCAAAAACTGCCTCTTGGCCAAGAAAACTGGTTCCAGAGAGGCGCCAACTCTTTACTAGTATAGAGCCAAGAAGTGTTTACATCTCGGGCTAACGTCAATGTCTGGGGTCGAGATTATAGTGCCCAACAAAACCAACCAGAGCTTTGTGACTGACATTTAAAAAAAAAGAGCTTGTGCAGTGTCTTGTCTGACTAATCTGAAGAATAAAAACAAAGCAAGAGCTTCATTTTCGATGGGAAATTGAAGCAGCAGTGGTCTGTGGAGGAGGTGAACTGTCTGCTTGCAACGTGGGCCTCAGCTGAAATTTAAAATTAACTGAAGGGAGCAACAAGAACAAAGCTGGTGTTGGAGCAGATAAAGTGCACCATGGCTGCAGCGTGGTATGAACGGAGCATCTGACAGATCAGCAACAAACTAAAGAACCTGAAAAAGGAGTACAGGGACCTCCAGCAAAGCAGCAATGATTGATCATGCCAAACTCATATTTCGACGTCCTCAGTGACAGGCCAGCATGCCATGTCACCAGGGCCCTGAACCCAGCAACAGCAATGCAGGAGACGATGGTGGATGACACACTACTTCAGAGTCCAACAGAACCTGGTAGGTTTTACTGTCTAAATGTTTCATCTTGTCAAAATTAGTTGCTATGCTTGTTTGGGTAATGTTGGCTGACTAACAGCTAGCCTGCTGGTTCTCATTCTATCAATAACTAACGTAAGCATTCTACTTGCTAACAGTACCATTGGCTCGCCAACCAATGTCACTTTATGTTTGTCTTCACACAGGACTAACATTATATAAAGCATCATGGATAAATGTGTTCGTTTGTGGTTGTTTATAGAGTTGTCTGCCATTGACAACATCGATGCCAACGCGGAGCTACAGCCATCACTGGACCGCAGCTCACACACACCGTCATGCTGCTCTGAAGCTCTGGATTGGGTAAGATTTGTTGTGCCTTAATCAACAGCCAGTCAGTCTGCCTTGACAACTAGCATTCATTAAAATAGACTATACTTTTTAAGGATGGATTTATCTGTATTACAGAATAGATTTAGTAGAATTGTAATATAGAATGTCGAGCAAGTCAATGTAACATGGTAGTATTGTAGTGTGGTTATATAGTATACTTTATAATACAGCAATACAACATGCAGTTGTGTATACCTCCAACACAATATTTGATCAACATCTGACAGGAGCACACTCTTAAGTGTTGTATTTTCTTATTGGTCTTGTGCGCAGGAAAAAGGAAATGCGACAATAATGAGGAGCAGCTGAATATCTGGAGAGGACATGAACAACGCCTTGCTGCAGAAGATGGAAGCCGATGCTGGCACTTTACTTTGAATGATGGGGGGCGTGTCGGAGAGGAATCCCAAAGATGGCATAAAACACCCTTTTTTTTTAAACCACACATTTGCACCGCACTGAACACTTTAAGATTTTTTTGTGACTTTAATATTTTCTTGTATTGAATTTGTTTTTCAAAATAAATCAGCTTTCTGAATAGACACGTCTGCTTCAGCACATTAATTTACAGAGAGACATAATACAAGTAATTACAGTATAGATGTCAGGTAGGATTACAAAACTGTGATAGTGGTGCTGTAAAGATTCACTCCCTCTGTTAAAGTAGTCCATTAATGCAGCCTTTTGGATTACCATACTCTGATAATGCCTGAACATGAGGCTGAATGTTTACGTCTGTCCGGGTGCTCAGATGTGCCAGACCTCCACCTGGCCATCAGCTGCCTACCTGTAAAGATAAAAATCAATGTATCATTCATTTATTAACTGTAATATGAATATGGTTAATGCTACACAGCAAGCTAAATGCAGAGGCTAACATTAACATCTAATATTCAGTGTTACAGATGTCATTACATTCAATTGCACACAATTCCGCAAAGCGGTTTTTATGTTGTACTGGGCAGCACTCTGTCAAACAGCACGCAGACTTGAGTCTTTGCAAAAATAAAATGTATTAAAACAAGGTTAAAAAGGATGTAAAATGTGTAAGGAAGACTATATTAAAAAAGTACAAACAATATATATATACAACCACTCCTTAAAATCCTTCAGAGTCCGGATTAAAAGTCCATTTTAAAAGTCCATGATCCCGAGCTCCTCTCTATGACTTGTTGGGCCGGGCGACATACGAGTGACCGGGGTGGATGGCCTGCACATAGAGGGAGCATCACTTAATAGAAATATTTGGTAGCTCCTCTCATTAATTCCTCATGCAGCTCTTGAGGTGAAGTTCATAACAGTAGTAACTCAACCAATTATTTGGGTCTATAACCAAAATCAAAATAGTTGCACACAAAAATAAAACACAGCAAATCCAAAAAAAGGGTAAGTGTCACCACAAAACCAAGCTAATAAATAAATAAAACAAAGATATTCGACCCAAATGTATCAGGAATCACAGCTGTCTATGCTACACATTAATCGCTTGGCACGAGTATGTGAAGTTATGGAGAGGTACTTATCTGGGAGGAGAGGCGAAGTGTACTTCACCCTTCCACAAATCCAACGACGCCTCCTCTCTCTCTCTGTCTGACACAGCCCGCAGCAAGTGGCTGTCAAGCCTCTGTGGCCGGATGTCCACTCTCACCGGCCCCGCTTCTCGCTGTGTGTCGCGCTCTCGTAACGCCCCCTTAGCGCTCTGTCCGCGGAGGTTGTTTGGCTTCCTGACCCGACCAGCTGCTCGCCTGTTGCACCTTGGCGGTCTGGTCTTCGTGCCTCCTCCGTGGCGTTCTTCCCCTTGTGGCGTTTGGTCTCTACGCCTCCTTTCTGGTGTGTCTTCTTGTGTGACTTCTTTCTCCTGGTGTCCCGCACACCTGCGAAATGAAAAACCCTCGCCAGACACCGTGCGCCAATCACCTCTCGCTCTACGTGTGGGCAGGTGGTGTTAATCAGAAATCAGTGCAGGGGGAAAAGAGGGAAGCTGACACAAACCACTCACGTCACCCTGTGACATGAGCAATGTAGACTGCAGCCTCTTTTCTATCGCTCTCTTGCTATGGTCCAATTCAGGGGCTGCAACCTCCAAAGGCTGAATTTGCAGACCGAATATGTCACAGTGACGCGTCTAGGCCTGTCTCAATTCGCAGACTCCTTCAAATGCGGCCCACAAATGTAGCCTCCTTTTCCCTGGCCATGAAGGCTACATCAAGTGGATCCTTCGCGGCCCACCCTATCCCAAGATGCATTGTGTACCGGTGACCTTTACATTTTCCTCCCAAAAAACAAGAATGATTTACCATCCAAGGCGGAGGAGGAGTACATTTTCATATGTAAGTACTAAAGTCACTGGAATAGCTTGCAATATAATTGTTAAACGATTGGTCTTAAAACATCAACCTTTCCTTAAAATAATACGTTGGATTATGGAACGTGAGTGATGCTAACTGACGTTGCTAACTAACTAGCTAACATGAGCAACTAACCTTGTATGGCTGCTTGGCTGTTTGCATCTGACCTAAGTTTACAGTTAAAGCCTTCACTTTCAAATATAAGAGTTTTAAAGGTTGACTCAAATGTTACTGAGACTGTGGTGATTTTATAGATCATTTTTACCTCATGCTACATACACAACTGGACCCAGGGAAATATATACTGAGCAACAGTAGAAACGCATAATTTTCACTAGCCCTAATCTACTGAAACAGGCAAGCATGTGATTCACTAAAATTAGTTCTTTAAGTACCCACAACCAAAATATGTTAAATCATGAATAACCATCATTTAGTCATAACATAGAAATAACAATCATTGATGCATTTCAGAGTAAACGATGATTTTTTACTGCATGATAATGAACCGGGTCTAATGAATGTCCTACTGAAACAACTGATGTCACGACTTCCACAAAACTAATGTGACCAGGCAGGTGGGATGTTGGTTGGAAATCGGCAGACACGTGTAGCACAGATGTTACAGATGTTATGGTTCATTGTGGATGGAGATCGCATTTAGTGACAAGTCGAGATTTAACTTGCACAGAGCTGATGGTCGTAGGTGTGTGTTTCGTGGTCGCGGGGACCGCTATCCTGCCGCATACATCCAGGAAGTGGACCGTTTTGGTGGTGGTGTCATGATGTGGGGAGCCACTGCTAATGGATGACGGTCAGAACTTGTCCACATCCACGGTACACTGACAGCTATCTGTTTCTGAGATACGGTCCTAGGTCCACATGAAATTCCCAGGATACAGCAATTAGGCATTAACTTCATGCATGACAATGCCAGACCACATGTGGCTCATGTCTGTCAGGAGTAGCCTACCTGGACCAGAACAATGTTGCTGTCCTTCCTTGGCCAGCGTATTCACCAGATCTCAACCCAATAGAGCATCTGTGGGACGTTCAGGATCACCGGGTGAGAGAGAGAGATCCTGCTCCAGCAACACATGAACAACTTGTCACAGCTCTACAGGAAGAATGGCATGTCATCTTACAAGTCCAGAATAACATCTTATTCATTCAGGAGGTGTAAAGTAGTGATAAATGCTGGAGGTAGACACACGTTACAGACTGTTGTTCTCTGTATCACCATCCACAATTTCTGACTTGTAAACACTAAGACAAAAACCACTAATCAGCACAAAAATGATTTTCTGTATGGCTAAAGGGTGAATAAAGATGTCTGAACCATATTTTGCCTTTGATATTTAATATGAACAGGATGGCATGACATGAAAAAAAACGTGCTTCTACTGTTGCTCAGTTGTTGCTTAGTTTTCAGACAGATGAATATCCATTCAAGTACAGTGCAAAAGTTGACTTTAATTTCACAGCTAACCTGAACTTGATTATATTGATAATGCTGCTGCTGTTTGGTGGTGTGAAGCAAAACACATTCTAACATTTCCTTTTCTTAATAGGGAGCAAGGAGCATACTGCTCACTTTATCAAACTGAGGGGGGAGAATTGTCACCTCTTCACAGGGCCCAAAAACTCTGCCGGTGTGGGTTGGAGGTAAGGGAAAAAATAATCCATTTGGAATATCTCCATCTTGTGGGCCTGGTAGGGAAAGTCACTCTCCTACAAGCAAAAAATAAATAAAAAATGGGACAACCTAAAAAAAATACAAAGTGTGTACTCATAATTTTGAAATTAATGTTTGTTTTAATCGTGTAAATGTAATAAACACTATTATTCTCACTGCTACTGCCATGGTTGATATCCTTTTTTGTAGAATTGCAAGTGGCCAGGGTCAGGAGAGGGTGTGAGTGGGAAACACATCGCTGCAACTTGGCCATGGTTTGTCCTCATGGAGAAGGTGTTAGGACAGAGGCACTCGACCACCCCTCCTGTCCTAATTGCCTCCATCCCTGAGGACACACCTGAGCCAAGTGAAGGAGAGGGCAAGGAAGTGGAGGAAAATGAGGAGAAAGAAAGCCAGTTAGAGGAAAGAAAGAGAATGAGGGACAAAGGATGAGCTACTTCATCTTAGTAAGAGGACATGAGGCTGCAGAGAGAGGTAGACAATAGGAGAGCAGAGAAAGGATGGACAGGTTCTTCTCTTTACTAGAGAGACTTGTTGAGAAGTAGCTTAAAAATTTGATTTAAATGAAGGCTGTAATTGAATGTACTGATTTGAATTATTACCTCTGCCAAGGGATAAGGTTATGTTTTTGCCGGAGTTGGTTTATTGGTTTGTTTGTTAAAAGGATAAAAAAAAAAACAGAAAAAATCAACGGATTTTGATTAGATTTTCTGGAGATGTCAGAAATGGCCCAAGGAAGAATCGATTCGATTTTGGTGGAATTCGGATCCTGGTTGGATCCAGGAATTTTTAAATTTTTTAAATTATTATTATAGGATTAATCTGCCACATGTACACTTGTAATGGAAAGTGTCTCCGTCCTGACAAATGTATCTAATTGATTCATGTCCATATACCAGCTTATGAATTTCAACAAAACATTACCCCGTTTTAATATACTTCCTTTGCTCCTGCCTGTGTGTGTGGCTTTGAGTTTTGTGTATGTGGATGACTGCAGCGCGATCATGTAGGTGAGTGCGGTCGCCACATCTTTCTTGATCAGAGGTAACATTACCCCGTTTTAATATACTTCCTGTTCTCCTGCCGGTGTGTCTGGCTTTGTAACAACTCTTCAAGTGTTACAAGTGGCAATTACCTGTTGTTGAATTGCAGTTTATTTATGTGAGATGACAATATGAACAACTAACAGCCACAATAAATAAATAAAGATTTTAGTAAATTGCAAAGATTTTGTTTTCATTTTTCCTGTCAAACTTTCTAATGACTTAATTTAGAGGGTTACATCATGGGACTTTTGTTTTGGAGTGAAATGCCAACATGGGGAAACTGAGCAGCCTTGGCGGAGGTCTGCGCCCTCTGAGTGCTTTCTAGTTAAATAAAGTTTTGAAAGTTGCTCAACACATTCTTAATTTATTTACATGGATCTTAAACGTTAACTATATTGATGTTTCAATGTTTACATTATGAACTATTTACATTAACATTTTAATATTTACATTGGTCTTAATTTAACTATTTACATTGATGTTTAATAAATATTTACAGTGTTATGTTGGGGCTATCAATAGGGCAAATTTGGTTATTAGAGCATAATTAATGATTATTAAAAATGATCATTAATTATTTAATGAATTTGATGTTATTACTAAAATCAATAATAATTTTCGGGCCACCACCCTGGAGACAGGGAAAAATGATCATCAATTATCAATTGAATTTAATATTATTATTAAACTTAATAATAACTACGGGGCACCACCCTGGAAACAGGGAAACAATTAACCAAATTCTGTTCAGTCTCACATGAACGATGAAGGGAAGAGTACGTGCACTGACCCTCGCAACCAGCCTTTAAAACAGTATCAATGCAAAATAATTGTGAAGGAGCAGAGCTGACGCTAATTGCAGGCAGCACACAGCCACACACACACAGCAAACATTTCCACGTTTCCCTCCGTGTCAAAGAACAGACCAAATCAGTTATTCCCTCTCTCCCTCTGTTGCGCAGCTGAGGGTGCACACTCGGTTGTACAGTTTAAGAGAAGCATACATACACGCATATACATTTACACACCGTACATATTGCATACTCACCAGGGCATCGTGGTTATGGAGGCCAAACCGTGCCAAAATGCTTGGCGCCCTTAAACCGGATATCCCGCATTGACGTCACATCACGTGACGCCACGAGTGAATCTTTTTCTTTGTTATAATTATTTCTGTTACTTAATCACCTGTGTTGGTGATGTGCATAAACGATTGAAGTGGGGACTATTTTGTTAAAATTACAAGATGTAAATTTGCTTGGAAGGAAGTGTTTTTGGCAGGGAAAATAAGGTACAAGGGTAATTTTTATCATACTCTGGACTCCTGGGCGGGGCTAGCCACATATAAATGAGGCTGCCTCAGGCCCGGAGGGCAGTGTGTGGTTGGATACAGAGCAGGTAACAGCATATCAAGTATTGGAAATTGTTGGATTATTTTGTGAACAATTTGAGTTACTGAGGAACTCAGTCTTTTGTTTTTGTAAATACTTTCTGTAATTGCTAGGTCAAATTGTCTGTAAAAATTGTAAATAAACTGCACCAAAGATATTCTTTTGACTACGCCATCGTTTTTGCCTCTTTGGAGGAGTTTTGAAAGAGAACCCCACGACAATAATACAAACAACTTCTCTTTAAAATATAACAAAGTTTATTAAAATTAGCAATATACAACAACTACAACTACTGACAATCGAGATACATGCAGGTACAAGCAAGCATATGTGTGTGTGTGTGTGTGTCTGTGTGTGAGAGGATCTAAGAGAGAGGAGGAGGTACGTGAGGTCACCCAACGGGGGTTGTGTCACATGGAGCGAGTAATCAGAGATGGCCACGAAATTTGAACACAGCAAATGGCGCTAGGGGCTCACCATGCTCTTAAACCTGAATGAGTGTATGTGTGTGTGTGTGTGTGTGTGTCTATACGTGTATGTGTGTGTGTGTGTGTGTGTGTGTGAAGAGAAGAAAGGAGAAGGAGAAGAAATAGGGAAGTAGAGGAGAAGAGCGAGTGAAAGAGAAGGAAATCCCAACAATCAATGCACAACAATCGGTGTGTGTTAACACCGTCAGCGCACAATAACAAATGCTAGTTCTAGCAGTTTTAAAGCAGCAGAAACAGCAAGTTCACAATACACAAACAATCTACTCTGCCCAGACTTTAGCCTCTTACTTTTTGAAGAAGGGAAGCTGGTGAAGAGGTCCTTTCGTCCTTTACGGTCCGGCTCGGTCCTTCGATCGCGGGTCTTGATGAAGCGTTGTGTTGTTCTGTTGCCGTGAGATTCAGCTGATCCTCGGTGGGACGGCGTTGAGAGCACCGTTAGTTGGCTCTCGCAGTGCGGCGGAGGAAAACAGCAGGGTTGATGTGGCTGATGAAACATGGGGTTGTCTCCGGTCCTTTGTCTTCTGTGAGAACGGTAAGGGAGCGCTCCGTGCGTTGTGCCGTGATCGGTTCTGGGACGGGAAAAGAGAAGGCTGCAGCTTGACTGGAGCAGCACCGGTCCTTGCAGGAGTACAGAGCGGGTAGGAGGTGAAGAGGGAAAAAGGGGTGCTCCCTTCGGAGGAAGATGTGGCTGGAAGCCAGGTGAAGAGCAGGAGCAGGAGAAGAGAGCGAGAAGAGTTCTGTTACCACTTATATACCAAGAGTCTGGTGGAGGATTTTCACACCTAGGCAGCATGGCAGCCTGGGAACTGGAGTCTTTTGTGCTCTATTATCTTGGAGGTTGGCCCCTTTTGGTCTTATCGGGCTCTTGTAGGTACATGTAGGCCTGAGTCAGGCTTTGTGGAAACTACAGGCCTTCTTTGTTTCAGGGGCCTGTACCATGCGGCCCAACAGTTATAAAACAAATTCAGGGCTTGATTTTTTTCTGAGCAGGGAGTCCTAGATGGTGCTGCTGGGCTGCCACAATAAAGACCCTGGTGTCTTCTGTTCGTGGGACAGTCTGTTTGCGATGCTTTCTCTTCTGTCCACCGCGTCGTCTATCGATGGGTCTGCAGGGCTGACTCAGTCGACGACTGCCTTGTCACTAAAATGTTTTCAAAAAGGGGGAAAAATAAAAGTCAGTGCATACAAGATACAAACACATTTTTGCAAAATAATTCTCAAAACAAAATATTTCAATTGTCAAAACTGTTATACAGCATATTTTAAATAAATAGAAATCATTGTTGACAATCACTCTACCTGCCATTTACAAATAGCTGTGGTCAAGGGGTACCTCCTCCAGGGCAGACACCTCTGCAGACAGCTGGTCCCGCCAGGAAGCACCATTGACTGGTTCCAAACCGTTCTCCCCCTCATTCTCTGCCAGGTTGTCCTCAGGCTCATCCTCTGGGACCACAATGTCGCCAACCTCAAGGCAGATGTTGTGGAGGATAGCACATGCTGTTATGACCTTAAGTGGTAACAAAAGTAAAGAAATGCATCCTGGAAAAAAAAATCATCCTGTTTTACTCTTCTTCAGTAGTCTAAAAAGTCAGGTTTAGTGATTACTTACGTGAGGTACAAAGCCTGCCTCGAAAACAGCCTGCAGGATGATAGTTCAGTTTTCTGTTCCTATAGCACTGACCATCAGGACAGCTTGGTGGCTAGATTCTGATATGTCAGCCGTTAATTGCTCCAGCTGCTTTCATGAAAGCTCTGTGTCTTGCCAGCCCTGCAAACCCATGGGATACGGCCTCAAGGTCTTGGGCAGTGTTCTGGAGGTGGATGACCTTGTGGTAGATTGCCACCACCTCCTTAGTGACTCTGTGGACGATGCAGTGGACAGTGGAACGGGGCATTGCAAACACTCGGCAAACCACCCTCTATGATGCCCCACTTGCCAGCCAGAACAGAAACACCAGGGTCTCAATTGTGACTCCCCATCCATGTCTCCTTCTCCAGCAGCACTGCCAGAGCCTCCCTGCTCAGACGAAAATCAGCCCGTATGTCGTCCTGGCTGAAAAACCTCTCCAGCCGTGGAACCCCCAGGTTAATCCTGCAGTACAGGGGTCTGGTCTGGTAGGGGAAGGAAAGAATAGAAAAAACTGTTAAACAATTACTAGATATTAAGTATGGATAGTTTAGATATTGATAGTTTAGTAAATCTGTCTATATATCAAAACCTTTTTAATAAAATAAAATCAGGGTTATTTTCAGTGGTAGAGGATCCTTTACTTTAGCAGAAGTTTTTATACTCAGTAAAAATAAACTACTCCAGGCAAAAGTGTGATAAAAACCTCACTTAAAGTAAAGGTATGTAATGATAATCAATATATGTATTTACATATTGAAAGCTAGGTCTGTAAAATGTTTCCTGTTAGTCTTTTACTGTTATATCTTCTGCTTTTGGGTTTATATTTTGCATTTTACTGCAGTATATGTTTAAGTTTGAGCTCATTTTCACAACTTTATGTACTGTTGACTATGCAATAAGGAATCATGCATTTTCATCTATGAGGTCATCATGATATGTTTGCAGCATTCGTGGGTCGTGTGAGAAAGCTGTCAGACAAATGGAGAAACAGGTACTAATGAGGTCATAATATTTGTATCTGAGATGTAGAGAAGTAATGTAGGGCTGCCACTAATGACTATTTTTCTGTTGATTAATTTATCGACTATTTTATTGATTAATCTATTAATCTAAACGATTAATTTTCTCCAAAAAATTTTGAGTGAACATTCAATTTTCGAGGTCACTTTATTTTAACAAATGTTGCACAAAAACAAATGCAAGTGTAGATCGACTTGGTTTTGTCCAAAGAGCTGTGCATTTTGCGCTACTACTCCAATACACAGCCTTCACTGGAAGCTAAGTACTTCTCAACATCACTGGTGGAAATTAGGTTAAGTGTGTGCGATGCACACCTGTAATGTGGAGGAAGAGTAAACTGATCATCAGTCTCAGTGGAGAGGGCTTTTGTGAGATCTGTGAAAGTTACAGTCTCGTCATCACCGTCTTATTTCAGTTCCTAATCAGACTCTATATTGACAGGCTGATATATTTGAAATGCCTTGGCAAAATTTGATGCATTATCTGTCACAGTGGTTACAACTTTGCCAAGCAGTCCATATAATGAATGAATTTTTTTCAATCTCTGCGCCAATAACATCAAATGTGTACCTGCCTCTGATTCTTTTACATGCTATGGCGGCCTTGTTGCGGTTCAAAGTGGAACTTCTGATCCAGTGAACTGTTACACTCAGAAAGCTCTTGTTGTTAGCTGTCCAGATGTCAGCTGTGGTAGAAACAAAGTCTACGTCTGAGTGTGGCCTTCAAGTTAGAATCCATCACTGCATATTCTCTCTCAAGATAGCCAGCGAACATCTTTCTCTGTGGCAGCTTGGCGTAGCTCTTTGTGGGTATTTTCTTTATAACGCGTCAAAATGAGTGTGAGTCAACTTTGGAAATGGGTAACATCTCTACGATATACCCACCGACGAGCCTCTACAGATCATATTCACTTAACCTCTCTCCACCACCATGTCCTGCTCTGAAAATCTCGTTGGTGTTGGTGTTTTTTTCGAGAAGTTTCACATTGCTGTGCTGCTATAGCAGAAGCTTCAATAAATTAGATGTTGTGTTTTTCGCAGTTGAAAGCGTTTTGCTGCCGGCACAAAGTTTACAACGGACGGCAATATTCTTTATGTCTTTGACAGAGACAAACTCAAAATAATGTAATAATAATACTTCCAGCTGTTGAAAGTATGCCTCTCTCCCTCTCCCTCCTCCATCCTTCGTTCGTTTAGCTTTTTGGCCAGTAGCCGACGTGACCTGTGCTGTCGTGCCACACGTACACGTCATATGACAGTAACGCAGCGTTACTCTGATTAGTACCTGTAATATAATTACTGTTTTGTAAATTGTAATCCCTTACACTACTCGTTACTGAGGAAAGTAATAATATTACAGTAATACGTCACTAAGTATCGCATTACTGCCCAACACTGTCCATAAGATATACTGGGCTCAAAAGCAAAACTAAGTTTCCAATGTAAATGGTAAATGGACTGTACTTATATAGAACCTTTCTAGTTTGACCTTTACAACACAAGCCAGCATTCACCCATTCACACGTACATTCATGCAGTGGTATCATTCGTACCATGCAAGGCTCCACCTGCTCATTAGGAGCAGTAACCATTCACGCAAACACTCACACACCAATGGAACAGCCATTGGGAGCAATTTGGGGTTGGTTTTCCGGATTCCCGTCTGCAGAAATATGCTTTTTACCAATGAAATCCTTTGTCCCAAGTGATGTCATACCTTCAGATCATAGCCAGTTTTGCTGCCAAAATCGTCTTATCTTTGCTTATAATTCTGGTTTCTTAATACCCAACATTGTATGGGTGTTAATTCTAATTTCCTTTTCATATTTCAGACAGGCCTATAAGCAACTAATTATAATAGAGGACCAGTGTATATATCTTAGAAGCTTATGGGCTATACTCAGTAGGATCAATCACGGTAGGCTATATGTAGCATACTCCTTAAAGTAATGACTTTAATCAAGTCCCTCTAGGCTATATTTTACTAACTATTTTGTTATCGTCATTGTAGTTTGATTGTACATTCAGTTTTTTTTCTCGTTATGATCATAATTCCCACTATATGATATGCACAATTTAAGAACAGTCAGCATTTAAAAAATATGACACAGAGTCAGAAAGACGCTTTACAGAAAATGTGTTTATTATAACATACAAAAGGCAGTGTTGAGTATCCTATAGGATACCGAGTCTAGCGAAAACAAACTGGTGTGGTGTTTGCAGCACCTCATTGCTGCAGTGTGGTGATTAGGGATTCTTTTAGATTTCGGGGAAGCTCCCACTTTGTTGGGATGGAATGTGGAGGGAATGTGTCATTTCCTGATTGCGGCTATTGTGCTCTGCCTTGGCCCAAATCAAAGGAATTTACACATACAGTGCTGAACAATGTTCATTGAAACACAAATCAATCAAATCATGAAATTATAAACAAAACAGTCCTATAACGCTAAACAGTTTGCGAGTGCCTCAAACTTAACAATGATCTACAAAATGAGGGACGATGATTGGACCACCCAGCGCAGAGAGCAGGAGCTGGAGCCAATCGATGGTGGGATGCCGTGGCGTCATTGAGCCGAGGAGGAGGGCAATTTTACAAATTTAAAGAAAATGTTCTCACTGTTCCTGAACTTAATTTCTAATGAGTCGTGTTAGTTGTAATGTGTACATGCTGATAGATGCAATGTCTTGTGGCACAAACTCTCTCTCTCTCTCTTGTAAAAGTCAATCTAGCTCGCCCAGCTTAAAATCTCTATCATTTATTTTGATTGAAACAAACATGAACGTTTTCTATGGCATATAATTACCAAGAAACTCTTGGAAATAATGCGAAACTACGTTACACAGCCAAAATACCAGACTGCGGGTCTGGAACTTTGCCAAACATCCTTCCGATACATGGAAAGATGAACCAACCGGTATGGAGATATTTACTGCTACTTGACTGAAAGTCCTGGTAATAAAGTTTTGTTTCTCATATTAGCTACTCTTCTGTTCATACTCTTGGTCCTAGACTGCATTACTGTAGTTTCCACCAAGCACAGGCAGGACTACAGTGGAAATAAGTATGTTATATTTTATGTGTTATCCTCTATATTTGTATGTACTCTATACATGAATTTTTACCAAATAAGAGTCAAGTCAAGTCAAAGACACTAGCAGCTTTCTTGCTACTGGTTTATTGGAAAGCTGCTTCTCTCCAAATCCACCGTGAAAACTGTGTTGGGGCTATCAATAGTGCGAATTTGGTTAATAGAGTGTAATTAATGATTATTAAAAATGATCATTAATTATTTAATGAATTTAATGTTATAATAATTACGGGGCACCACCCTGGAGACAGGGAAAAATGATTATCAATTATCAATCGAATTCAATATTATTATTAAACTTAATAATAACTACGGGGCACCACCCTGGAAACAGGGAAACAATTAACCAAACTCTGTTCAGTCTCAGATGAACGAGACCAGCCTTTAAAACAGTATCAATGCAAAATAATACAAACAACTCCTCTTTAAAATATAACAAAGTTTATTAAAATTCGCAATATTGACCTTCAGTCAACACACTTCAATTAATTAACTCAGTTATCTACTACAACTACTGACAATTGAGATACATGCAGGTACAAGCAAGCATATGTGTGTGTGTGTGTGTGTGTGTGTGTGTGTGTGTGTGTGTGTGTGTGTGTGTGTGTGTCTGTGTGTGAGAGGATCTAAGAGAGAGGAGGAGGTACTCGGCCTGTCACCCGAAGAAGGGGGTTTGCGTCACGTGGAGCGAGTAACCAGAGAAGGCCACGAAGTTTGAACACTTGCAAATGGCGCTGGGGCTCACCATGCTCTTAAACCTGAATGAGTGTATGTGTGAAGAGAAAGAGGAAAGGCGAAGAAATAGGGAAGTAGAGGAAAAGAGCGAGTGAAAGAGAAGGAAATCCCAACAATCGGTGTGTGTTAACAGCGTCAGCGCACAATAACAAATGCTAGCTCTAACAGTTTTAAAGCAGCAAAAACAACAAGTCCACAATACACAAACAATCTACTCTGCCCAGACTTACGCCTCTTACTTTGTTGAAGAAGGGGAGCTGGTGAAGAGGTCCTTTTGTCCTTAATAGTCCGACTCGGTCCTTCGAGTCGCGGGTCTTGATGAAGCGTTGTGTTGTTCTGTTGCCGTGAGATTCAGCTGATCCTCGGCGGGACAGCATTGAGAGCACCGTTAGTTGGTTCTCACAGTGCGGCGGAGGAAAACAGCAGGGTTGATGTGGCTGATGAAACACTCCGGTCCTTTTGTCTCCTATGAGAATGGTACGAGAGCGCTCCGTGCGTTATACCGTGATCATTCCTGGGACAGGAAAGGAGACGAGCGGGCTGCAGCTTGAGTGGAGCAGCGCCGATCCTTAAGGCAAAAAGAGGGTCCAAAAGCAAGGAGAGGTGAAACCCAAAAGGTAGCGAACCCAAACAGTGGATGAGGGGAAAAAAAGAGAGAGGTGGCTGGAAGCCAGGTGAAGAGCAGGAACCCAGGAGCAGAACAACAGAGAGCAGCCAAGAGAGAGAGAAGAGACTAGGTCCAACCTATAAATTCCTGGTGACCTCAGAGGGACCCCTGTGGTTCCTCATGGGTCTCCTCCAATGACCGCTAAGAGTCTAGTGAAGGAATTTCACACCTAGGCAGCATGGCAGCCTGGGAAGTGGAGTCTTTTGTGCGCTATTGTCTTAGACGTTGGCTCCTTCTGTCTTATCAGGCTCTTGTAGATACATGTAGGCCTGAGTCAGGCTTTGTGGAGTCTACAGGCCTTTCTTTGTTTCAGGGGCCTGTACCATGCGGCCCAACATGTGTATGCCCCACCCCCCAACACAACCACCAGCAACCCCCTCAACAAGCCAGCTCGGACGGCGCAGCCCCAAGACCATTCCACCGGCCAGAGCCGACGCCACTGCTCAGGCCCCCGAGCCAAGTGGAGCTCCCCAAGACCCCGATAGGGAGAAAGGAGGGAGGGAGGACAGGAGGCGGCCCCACCCGAGCCCCACACAACCAACACACCCCTGGAGGAGGCCAGAGCACCCCAGTCAGCGCCAATCGAGGCCACCCCCAAGACCAAGGACAAATCCGTAGGCCCAGGACCCCCAGGGGGCAAAGGGCCCTATAGCCCAAATGTCCCCACCACCAAGGAGAACCGGCCAGACATCCAGCCCCAATTAGACCGGAAAGGTCGCCCCGGATTCACAGGAAACAGGCCCCCATGCTATTTCATGCTCGAGCCCCGGTGGTGATTAGAAGCTGCATAGGAAGAGAGACACAGAGCTGGAACCTGGGACTGCAAAACAGAATAGAAAAGTTACTGATATAGATCAGTTACATACAGTAATAATTAAGTGCCTGGTTTGGATCCATTATACTTAGTCGTGTAATGGGTAATGGTCCTGTGGTCACCTAACTCATAGCCATAATGACAGAATGACAATAGTAACAGCATTTAGAATGTCAACAACAACATTCATAATGTTACAAGTGGTGTTATAATTGGATGGTATTCACTTATAGACAGAGTCAGACTTCTGGATTTAGGTTTAATGAATTGATGAATGGAGACCACATTTCAGTGAAGTGTTACAGTTGTTTTTTTAGTGAAGCAGATATTTGCTCCATTGATATATGTTCGATGAGGATATTCAACCAGTGATTCGTATTAAGAGATTGTTTATTTTTCCAATTCACTAGTATTGTTTTCTTGGCGATGACTAGACCTGTGAGTGTGGCTTTGACATGTTTGGTTGGAAGATTAACTGTGGTTATGTCGCCAAGTAAGCACAGTTTAGGGGATAAGGGGATCCTGCAGCCCAAGATGGAGGACAGTTTTTGTGTGACAGTAACCCAAAACTGCTGGACGGGTGAGCAAAGCCATAGGGTGTGAAAGTAGGAATCTGTGGCATTTTGAGAGCACTGAGAGCATTTGTCAGATTCAGAGAGGCCAATTTTATTCATCTTGTATTGTGTGATATGTGCTCTGTGAAGGATTTTGTATTGGATGAGTCGTAGATTTGTGTTCTTTGTCATTTAGAATGCATTTTTACATATCTGGTCCCAGAAGTCTGGGTCTGATGGTAGTGTTAAGTCTTTTTCCCATTTTGAGATGGGTAAATGTATTGAGTCTGTGTTTGAGAGTAGTTTATATAACCTAGAATAATTTGTGTAGATGTAGGAGATATCATTTTATCTCTTTTACAAATGTGGGTGGTTGTAAAGGGATCTGAGGTGCTGGAAATATTTTCTTTATCGTATTTTTTACTTGTATGTGGTGAAGGAAAATGATTCTTATCCCGAATCTATGAAAGAGGTCGGTAGATGACATAAGCTTATTATCTTCAAAGAGGTGATGGAGGTGTGTGATTCCTTTCTGTTCCCATGAACTAAAGTGAAGGTTTGTTTTGTTAATATGAAAGTCTAGATTGTGCCAGATCAGTGATGACATAGAGGGATCCAATGGGGAGTTTGTAATCTTAAGTGTATTCCACCAGGCAGTCAGAGTCGAGGATATCAGTGGATTTTTGAGTTATGGCGTTTAATATATGTTGTGATAAAGGGGAGGTCCGAGATTTTAATGCTGTTACAGTCTATTTGTTCTATTTCAGTCCAAGACTTGTGGGCTTCAGTCGGGTGAATCTATCTAACAAGATATTGAACTTAATGAGCTAAATAGTAGTGCAAAAAATTTGGTGCATCTAAACCTCCTTTTATCTCATTTTTTTGAAGGGTGGAGAGACTGATTTTAGCTTTTTTGTCTTTCCAGTAAAACTTTGTGATGACGGAGTCTAAAGACTGAAACCACTTAATTGTGGGTTTGAATGGGAGCAGAGAAAAGAGATAATTGATTTGGGGTAGAATTTTCATTTTGAAAGTGGATATATATCCTAAAGAGATGGGGAGATTATTCCAGCGCTTCAGGTCTCTGCTGAAGTTCAAGTGAACTAGCTCAGATAGTTTGGGGGAGATGTTTATACCCAGGTATTTGATATTACCTGTAGGGAAAGGAAAGTGTGGGTCCTGGTCTGCAAGATTCCACGAGTTCTCTGTTATCAGAAGTATTATTGATTTTGACCAATTAATAGAGTAATCTGACAGTTGTGAAAAAGTTGTTATAAGTTTCATTACCTCCTGTAATGACTTTGTGAGTTGTTGTAGATAGAGTATTATATCATCGGCATATAAGTAATTTTGTGTTCTGATATAGAAGAGTGGATACCTATGATGTTAAGGTCTTGACGTACTGCATTAGCTAGTGGTTCGATGAATATTGCAAATAGTAAAGGAGAAAGTGGGCATCGACCACGTATAAATCCTGTTTGATCAATGTGAATTATTTAAGGGATTCTTGTTTCCAGTCTGGATGCAAGTGCCTTAGCAATAATTTTAATGTCAGTATTAATTAATGACAAAAGACGGTAGCCAGAGGGGAGGGTAGGGTCTTTGTTTGGTATTAATAAAAAAAATTTTGCTGCAGTATTCATCTGGGAGGAAATCTGACCACTATTTTTTATTTCTGTCACCATGTCACTGAACAACAGTGGTGCAAGCATGGACCAAAAGTGTTTTAGGAATTCTGCAGGGAAGCCATCGGGGCCTGGAGCCTTGTCACTAGGCATTTGTTTTAAAGCACTGTGTAGGTCATTAAATTGCGATAATAATTATAAAAGATATGATTAATTTCCTGTGGCGATTGTGTGCACTTCCCAGATGAATCCGTAATTGCTGTTATGAGTGATTTTTCTTTATTTCGTTGAAGCTGATTTGCTAGGAATTTGCCTGATTTGTGATTATGTCAAAGTTGTTATATCTGAGTTGCTTAAGTAGGAATTCAGTTTTTTTAGATAAGATTTTGTCTAGTTATAGTTTTGCATTTTGTAACTCATTATATGTTTGTATGCATGGGTTTGCTGCATATCTGTCTGTTAATTGTTTAATTTTTTCCTCAATATCATTTTCAAATTTTTGTTCTTGCTTTTTCTTATAAGAAGAGTAAGATATAATTTTACCACTAATTACTGCCTTTCCTGTTTCTCAAAGCACTGATGGAGAAATATTTGGAGAGTCTTTATTTCCAGAAAGTCTGCCCACTCTTTCCTTATGATTTTGTTAAATTCTGAGTCTTCCAACAGAGAGGTGTTGAAGCACCATTTGGGGGACAGTTTAAAAGTGGGTTCAGTTTGTATAGTGAGGGATACAGGTGTGTGCTCACTTATAATGATAGGGTGTATTCTAGTAGTGACTTTTTGTACAATGGAGTTGCTGGTAAGAAAAAATTAAATTCTTGAAAATGATTGATATACTGAAGAGAAGAAGGTGTATTCCCTCTTTGTTAAGTTGTTCAGTCTCCAGACATCACCAAGACCACAATCATCCACATATTCCTGTACTGTTTTGGCAGATTGTGAGAGCCGTACATTTACTAGAGTGATCTAATGTTAGGTTTAGGACTGTGTTGAAGTCTCCTCCAATAATAGTTACAGAATTAGAAGAGTGCGTTGAAAAAAGCTGGATCGTCATTATTGGGGGCGTACAGATTCACTATTGTGAATTTATTAAAAATAGTTGCCTGAATTATAGTATATCGGCCTTCTGGATCTATTACTGTGCTGTTTATAGTGATAACCTTTTGTGGACCAACATGGATTCTCCTCTTTGTCTGCTATTAAAGCAAGCTGAGGCAACTTGTTTAAAATTTGGACAAATAATAGAGTTTTCTTCTGATTTCAGTAGGTGGGTTTCTTGTAGGAGGCAAATATCTGTGTTTAATTTTGTGACATATTCTAGTATTTTTGTTCTCTTTGTGAGCGAATGCCATGTACAGGAGGCATGATAATTTGTCTTCTCTTCCTACTTACCTCTGACTCAGTAAAGCCATAGAGTTGTGGACGGGCTGTAGAAAAGCTGCCCGTCAACATAAAGTTTATCAACCGCCATGTAATCGCGTTTCTGTCTTTATAACAATGTTAAAATGTATGCTAATCTACATGGCGGAAGATAAAGAGGCTTAGAGGATAAACTGTTCTTGTAGATGAGACATGTATCAAGCAGCAAAAAGTTGTAGCATGACATATTTTAGTTAATTTGCCTTACTTGAGATTGTATGTCCAGCATTTATTTTGCACATGAGAACATTATGATGACAATGCTGGAATGATATATCATGCAGCCCTAATATATTTATGTTAAAGATCAATATGGAATTATTATTAATAGATGTAAAAGCTAATATTGGCCGATATATTGGCTTGTGTAATTTATTGGTCCAGCCCTAACTTTCTGAACCAATCAGAAACATAAAATAGAATTTAAATATTAAAAAATCTATATACAGTAGTTATTTTGTCAGTTTTTGTGTGCTGTAACCATTGTACTCTTGTCTTACATTGCTAAAACACTCTAATAATTTATTTTCCATAAATAATGAGTTAATAGATGAATGGATCGAAGAAAAATATTTTAAGAAATTTTTGCTTCTCACTGATTTTTATATTCCTCTAATAGTTCAAGTATCAAGGAAAAGTGACGAACCTTTGATGGTTTGCTGGTCAAATGCAAGGATTTGTAACTTATCTGTGTTTTATTTCTAAATCACATCTCTTCCATCAGTTGGTTGGGCAAAGCAAGTTAACTGAAAATGTCACTCTGAACTCTGGCAAAATGTCATGGATATTTTTCCAATTAATGAATCAAAAAAAACAACAACAACCCCCTCCAAAAACCCCCCAAACAAAACTAAAACCAAACATATAGATGAATCATTGATGACAAAAGTCCTAGTCACAGACCTGTATGCTCATTAGGAATATTAGAAGGATGGAGGGACAGAAAAAGAATGGGAAGGGAAAGAGTTAAACCGTGCAGAGCCAAAACTGTGGGCCTACTGATTGAAGTTACCACCTGGGGGATATTCATACTGCCTGACTGATTATAAAACTGGCTGCACAGCTCAAGCGTTCTCACACACAGACACACACAGACACACACACATACACACACATATTAAAGAGCCTCGGGGCACCTCCTTGGTACTAGTTTCTTTGGAATGTTCTGTTCTTTTCTGTCAAGGCAGCAACATCTTTATGTAGGGCATCATAATGTTTGGCAGTTTCTATTTAATTAGTCTTCATCACCACATCTGTCCCACACAGAACATTAAACATTGCCTGCCATATATCGATTGATTTTCATTTATTGGAGCTTTGCCCTTTCTTGTGCTCTCTTTCATACGAACACATCATGTGTTTCCCACACACAGACTTTACTTTGGTGGGCCCAGATAACAGCTGCTAAAGTATATTTGGTGATTTATTTTAACACTTTTTATTAGTGGTGTCAATAAATTAAATATGTAATCTTGTACAATTTAATAATAATAATAATAAAATACTAGTATTTGCTTGTACTTTTAGTGGAAGTTCAAACAAATCATTGAAAAACTGGTTATAGGGATCTGAGTTTTTTTTACTTTAAAACATGTCAACGTTGTTGTGATTATTATTTTTTTTAATGAATTTTAGAGACAATGGTTCCTTGAAGGTGGCTGATATGACGGGTCTCCTGAGTCGGTCTGGATAATTCCTTGAAGCTCCGGGTCTTCAACAGTGTTAATGGGCCTGCTGTCCATAGTGATCCATTTGGTGATAGCATTGGTTAGCTTAGTTGTTGTCGCTCTGTTCACATAGTTTCCCCGGCTGCCCTCTGCTAGTGTAGTTTGACATACACTTCTTGGTCCCTTCTCAGTGCTAGCATGTTTGCTAACATCAACAAAGATGTGTTTTGCCTGAAGATTGTAGTTTAGACTTCAGTGGAAAGACACCTGATCATGGCAATATGTGCACACAACTTTGTTTTTATCAAAACTTCCATCTGGAAGCTTTTTAAACTGAAAGTTGCTATTCAACACAATAGGGGGTGACTCAAACCTTGTGTTAACTGTTTTTGTGATGGAAATCCCTTCTGGAATTATGGGAGGACATGGGGTCAAACTTGGTGATTTGATTTGATTTGAATTTGTGTTAAACAAAAATAAACGTGTTCAGTTTGCAGATTTCTAGGGTAAAAAAAAAAATCCAAAAGGTGATTTTTGTTTTAGCTGACTTTAAAACATATTGCTGTCGATTAAAGTCACCTTGCAGAGACACGATGAGAGAACAAGGAAGAGACAGGGCGAGGGTGTGTGTCTGTGTGTGTGTTTGTGTGTTTTTGTGTGTTTGTTTTTTGTGTGTGTGTTTGTGTGTGGCGGGTAGGTAGACTGAAAGAAAAAAAAAGAATGTGAGCAGTTTAAATTTTATGAGTAAAAACTAAAATAAGGTGGAGAATGTTGAAAGAAGAAATAACATACACATTAGAAAATGGCTAATGTTCAAATATTTTCAATAGATAAATATAACCAAACACCCACACCTCCAGCCCTTCCCCACTGTCAGTCTGTCGGAACCCCTCGTAAATATCTGTCAGCCCAGCATTATTATCCCTCCATCTGACAGGAAATGACTAGAAAAGAATTCTCATGTCATTTTAAGAGAACCATGATGTGTAATTTAGTACTCAAATCATGAGTAATGACCTAGTATGAGACATTAACAATTGGAATCAGGCTTGAAAGGAGTATGTGGAAGTGTGTATTTAGCAATGTTTTTTTTATCTTTGGACCTTCTGAGTGGATAAAGTTAAAAATAATTATTTTCTCTGGAGTCTGTCTTGTCTTTCCTCTCTGATATCCATCATTGTTGCTGTTATTTTCCTGCCTGCATTGACCAACCACAGCAAATGGAACATGCACTAAATTGTTCACCAAACTTATTTACAAACTACTTTAAAGGGATACTTTTGAAAATTTTATACATTTAATTGCTTCCTCCTTTGCTAAATGAATAAAACTTTAGGTTATTTACATAGCCCTGTTTCTGTATTATGCACTAGTGTTTCGCTATGGGTCATCCCCTTGCATGCCCTCAACAGAAGCTCTTTACTACATTACTCCAGCCCAGAGTCGGTCCTGGATGACACATATGTAGTTGCAGGCCACCAGCTCTTCCCCTGTGAAAAGGGCTGACATACAATAATTCGACACTAAAAGATTAGTCCACCTCTTCCTCACTTCACACCAGCAAGGAAGGTGGTGAGGTAAGACTTCCTATCCCACTATATTATTTATCTATCTTATATTATCTGTCCTAAATGGAGAACCCCTGAACAGAGTCCATGACGTTGCCAGACCTCTAGTAGAGTGTGCCTGTAGATCGGCTCGGGATTGCAGTGTAACCCAGCAAAATATCCCCCTTTATCCATTGGCATATTCTCTCCTGCCCAAACACAGACATCTGATGAAAATTTTCTTAATTCATCTGTTTTATTCACATATATCCAAAGAGCCTGGACCCTACACTAAGTAGTTAGCGGTCCCTGTTCAGATAAAGCAGGTTTGAAATCTTTTATCTCTATTGGCATGGACCCATCACTCTAGGAATAAAAATTGCAAAAATTACAAAATAGTCTATACAGAGGAACTGAAAAGGAGTGGCATAATTACATCTGCACTGGTGCTCAGACACGTGTACGTGGTTCCGGTTCTTTGAATCATATGAATAAAATTCAGAGGAAAGTCCCTCTACTCTCAAATGAGTTGTCTTAGGGGCCAAACCCAAAGAGGTAGTCTCTCTGGTTAAGGGTGGAATGTTCCCCCACACAAAGACGGTAGGTCTGTGCAGAGAGGTAGAGGGGCCAGCTGACTACGAAGTAAATTGACCCGTTCACCGCGGGGCTATCATAATTAGTCAAAGATATCAGAAAAAAAGCAGAACCCATGGCTCCTTGTGTACCAATGCTTACAGTCCAAGAGGAGGTGTCTGATAGAGGAAACCTAAAACAAATTCTTTGAGCGGCGTGATTGCATACAAAAGCAAAGCTGCGAGTAGACGCTAATTCATGCTGAGACGTGAGAGGGTGCAACACAAAAATTGACATTGTTATGCCCAGCTCGTTAAAGAGCATAACAAAGAAGGGACGTCCCTCAGTAACCATTTAAAGTATCAGTAAATTTATTAAAGATAACTCAACAGAAACTACTATAATGTGCAGATCAGTCATCAGTGATGAAGTGTAAGTGTTGGATGCAATGAAAGATATGTCTCCAAACAAATCCATAAAGAGAACAAAGGGCTACTAACACAAACAAACCAAACAAAGTCATGTTGGGTGCCTAGGAGGCACCAACCTTCCATGGGGGTGAGAGAGGGAGGGTGGCCCAGTTTATATAAACTGTAAACAGGTGAGGTGAATCAGTTAACGATGTGGGAGGGGCCTGGCTAGCAGGGAGGACCTGAAAGAGAAAACAGAGGCAGGCCAACCAGGAACTGAAAGGTGGCCCAGGGCCATCACAACATTGATTACACTAGTTGAAATATTTTGTGTGACACTATCGCAAAATCCTATCATATGTGGACACCACACATCTGGACGTCAGTTGGATGTTGATGCAGAAATGGAGGACAAGCTTATCGTAGCTGTAATTGGACAATTGGAGGTGTACAACACAACTTTGCGTACCTAATGAGATTGGATGAAAAAGAAAAAAATAGTTAAGAAAAAAGTCAACAAGGAGGTTGGACTATTTATTAAGTCCTGAAAATATGTCTTTTACTTGATTCCAGCTATCGGCTATTCACTACTCGTGGTTTTGGGTTACTCGTGCAAGTGATGCGAGTAAACTCAAATGATCCCACGCTGACATTTGCATGTGTAAAGCGAGTATTTGCGCTCAGTGTGAACACACCTTATCCCCACAACAAATCATTTTTATTGTCACCGGGTGATAACTCCTCACAAGCAGTCTGTGTGCTAGTGTGTTCAACTTAGTGGACCACCCCCTGCTTATTGATTTATGCCACAACTGTTATGGTGAGCCTTCGCCACAGCACTTTGAGAGAAAACGTCACTCGCTAGGTTATGTTAGGGCTGCCCGAACATGTTTCAATCCAAGACAGGATGTACGTATCATGTCTTGTTACCTCATGGATAGGCTCGCGTCTGTAGCTTATTCTCTGTAGTAAAGCCCTTCAGTACTACAGGCAAGCTAAATAGCAAGGTAGCCTCTTGTTAGCTGAGATGTGTAAATGGCTATGGTTGGTGACACAAATTTCCGCGGGTATCTGCTCTTTTTCATTTACTCGAATTCCTCTTGCAAATGTCACGGCAGGATCATTTGAGTTTACTTGCGACACTGGCACGAGTAACGCGACCGATACCAACAGCGTTTATTTCCGCCATTTACTCCCGTCATCAACCATGACCGTAGTTAACACAACTGCTGCCTTGTATTTGCTGTGGAAGTGCATTGGAAAACCAAACATTGCTCTGTCTGGGCTCACATCATTATCTGGAGCCACATACAGCTACGATATTTTTTTTATTTTTTAAAATTTATTTGGATCCCCATTAGTCACCAACAAAGGTAGCAACTACTCTTCCTGGGGTTCACACAAGTAAATATTACAACATCTTACAAAAAAAAGTCTATTTAAGATCCAAGACAAAAAAAGAACAGAAAAATTACACTTCTGCATTAATGTCCTACTGACATCCAGACGTGTCACATCTGTAAAATCTCAACACTGATAGGCCTGTCGCGCCAATCGTGTCTACTCGCATCTAGTCACAGCTTTCCATTCACTTTATATATAATCACGCTGCATGAAAAATCCATGTCTTGTTTGGTGTGAATGTAGCATATTTGAAAACATCAACAATAAAGGTTAATTAAAAGGAAAATTAGATGAGTGCAGGAGGATCAGCGACATTTCTGTGGCAGCAAGCGGAATGGTGGGTTCATGAGTGAGGACATTTTTGCTCTGGTTGTTTTCACCATGGCAGCCTTGGATCTCTCTCTGTTTCTCCTCTTTCCTTTTCTGGCTCAATCGCTCTCTTTTTTCAGTTGGAACTCTCAGGGGGCTTGTATTGTTTTAGGGATTAGAGAAAAGACAAAAAAAACATTCATAACAAGCTTCCAGAGAGGACTCTCGCTCACACACACACACACACACACACACACACACACACACACACACACACACACACACACACACACACACACACACACACACACACACAAATGTTCTCAGAGCAGGCACAGATCCATACATCCATGTATTTGGCAACACACACACATGGACCCTCTGCCCTATGTAGAAGGGAACAGAGACCGGTGTTAGGAGTGGTCACAACAGGAAGTTGTCCAAGGATTGCATTTAAAGGACAGACTCCCTGCTCAGAATGAACTTCTTCGGGGAGGTCGAGGCCTTCACTCCTCCCCTCAGGGGGTTTCAGCAACCTCATGCTGTAAAGCTCGCTTCATGACTTTTGTCAGTGTATTGTCCTGGTATCCTGCTGTTCTCAACATCTGAGAGAGATGTGAAAGATGTGAGAGAGGAGAGATAGAGAGACTTCAATAATGGAAGCACTGCACAGTAAAAGGTCGCGTTCCAGATATGGATCCAGAATGTTGAAAGCTGTTCTTGTAGCCCCTTCTACTCCTCACCAGAGAGGAATTACACTGAGCTGGGTCTAATGGATTTTGTCAGTCAAACATTAACTGTGCTGTTTGCTTTCCTTTTTTTAATGACATAACCTCTACAGCAGCAAAAATAGCAGAAATAAAGAATATAACGCTAATAGATCATTATAGCAGTGCTCAAGTTCTGCTGCTAACGGAATTTGGTCATGCCATCATAAACTAGACATCATTCAGACAGTACAAAGCTCCGCCAGTGCAGCTCAGCTTCCCCATTATGTCATATCTCTTAAAGTAGTCCCACGATAGTTTGACCCTCAGAATTCAACTCCACCACCATGAAAATGTACTGCGAGAATGTGGAAGCACATTGGTATCATTATTAGTTTGATAGTTATTCTAGAAAAATAATATGTCACTAATGGCATTTTTTTTCAGGATCTAGATCAGTAACTTTTGAAGATAAGTAAAATTTGACAACAAACTGAATCAGCTCAGTTTCAGCTACAATCTGATCTCAGTTCAGTCTGTATCAGTATTATTATTTGTTATCTCTCAGTAGTGAATTTTCTGTGAGCCCTATAGATTTAAATATTCTGGATCATCAGATCTGAAATACTACTCTGATCCAGACCAGACTCTGATGTGTGCTAGATCTTATGGGATGTCATTGTGTAATATTTGTCCAGGCATTGTAGGAATTATCCATGAAGTTACAAGTAAAAATCCTGTAATTGACCATATCCCTCTATGGTAAAGAATCCATTAAAACAATTCTGGATCCAAATGATGATCCAGATCACCACCAATATCTTGTTCCTTGGGCTATATCCTTCCTTTCCAAAACAAATGAATCAAAATCAGTTCAGAAGCTTTTGAGTAGGCATTAAATTAATAGATAGAAAATACTCTATTTTATTTTACGGACCAGAACAGTTCAGGACAAATACAGTTTCACCATTAGCACCCCTTTTTTTGCACGGTTGGCTCCCTTATGTACTGAGCAACAGTAGAACTGCATAATTTTAAAAAACCCTGTCATTTCTATTCACTAGCCCTAATCTACTGAAACAAACAATCATGTGATTCACTGAATAGACTTTTTAAAGTACCCACAACCAAAACATGTTAAATCATGAATAACCATCATTTAGTCATAACATAAAAATAACAGCCATTGGTGCATTTCAGAGTAAACCATGATGTTGGTGAGATTTTTTTCTGCATGATTGAAAAGACCTGGTCAAGGCAATGATTTACTGGGTCTAATTAATGTCCTACTGAAACAACTGATGATGTCAGCATATTCACCAGATCTCAACCCAATAGAGCATCTATGGGACATCTTGTCACAGCTCTGCAGGAAGAATGGCATGTCATCCTACAAGTCCAGAATAACATCTTATCCATTCAGGAGGTGTAAAGTAGTGATAAATGCTGGAGGTGATCACGTGTTACTGACTGTTGTTGTTATTCTCTGTCTCACAATCCACACTTTCTGACATGTAAATACTAAGACAAAAACCACTAATCTGCACAAAAATGACTTTTCTCTATGGCTAACGGGTGAATAAAAATGTGAACCATAATTTGCCTTTGATATTTATACTGAACAAAAATATAAACGCAACACTTTTGTTTTAGCTCCAATTTTTCATGAGTTGAAAGCAAAGATCTAAGACTTTTTCTATGTACACAAAAGGCCTATTTCTCTCAAATTTTGTTCACAAACTTGTTGAAATCTGTGTTAGTGAGCACTTCTCCTTTGCCGAGATAATCCATCCACCTGACAGGTATGGCATATCAAGATGCTGATTAGACAACATGAATATTGCACAGGTGTGCCTTAGGTTGTTCACAATAAACGGCCACTCTAAAATGTGCAGTTTTATCTTAAAAAGAGACATTTATAGGTATGGATTTCACAGATATGCAGGGGGGGGGTCAGAAAACCAGTCAGTATCTGGTGTGACCACCATTTGCCTCACGCAGTGCAACACATCTCCTTCGCATGGAGTTGATCAGGTTGTTGATTGTGGCCTGTGGAATGTTGGTCCACTCCTCTTCAATGGCTGTGCAAAGTTGCTGGATATTGGCAGGACCTGGAACACGCTGTCGTATACGCCGATCCAGAGCATCCCAAACATGCTCAATGGGTGACATGTCCGGGGAGTATGGAGGCCATGCAAGGACTGGGATGTTTTCAGCTTCCAGGATTTGTGTACAGATCCTTGCAACATGGGGCCGTGCATTATCATGCTGCAACATGAGGTGATGGTGGTGGATGAATGGCACAACAATGGGCCTCAGGATCTCGTCACAGTATCTCTGTGCATTCACAATGCCATCAATAAAATGCACCTGTGTTGGTTGTCCGTAGCATATGCCTGCCCATACCATAACCCCACCGTCACCATGGGCAACTCTATTCACAACGTTGACATCAGCAAACCGCTCACCCACATGACGCCATACACGCTGTCTGCCATCTGCATTCATCCGTGAAGAGAACACTTCTCCAAAGTGCCAGACACCATCGAAAGTGAGCATTTGCCCACTCAAGTCGGTTACGACGACGAACTGCAGTCAGGTCAAGACCCCGGTGAGGACGACGAGCATGCAGATGAGCTTCCCTGAGACGGTTTCTGACAGTTTGTGCAGAAATTCTTTGGTTATGCAAACCAATTGTTGCATCAGCTGTCCGGGTGGCTGGTCTCAGACGATCTTGCAGGTGAAGATGCCGGATGTGGAGGTCCTGGGTTGGCATGGTTACACGTGGTCTGCGTTTGTGAGGCCGCTTGGATGTACTGCCAAATTCTCGGAAACGAATTTGGAGACGGCTTATGGTAGAGAAATGAACATTCAATTCACGGGCAACAGCTCTGGTGGACATTCCTGCAGTCAGCAGGACAATTGCAGCTCCCTCAAAACTTGCGACATCTGTGGCATTGTGCTGTGTGATGAAACTGCACATTTTTGAGTGGCCTTTTATTGTGACCAACCTAAGGCACACCTGTGCAATAATCATGCTGTCTAATCAGCATCTTGATATGCCACACCTGTCAGACGGATGGATTATTTCGGCAAAGGAGAAGTGCTCACTAACACAGATTTAAACAAGTTTGTGAACAAAATCTGAGAGAAACAGGCCTTTTGTGTGCATAGAAAAAGTCTTAGATCTTTGCTTTCAACTTTTGAAAAATTGGAGCTAAAACAAAAGTGTTGCGTTTATATTTTTGTTCAGTGTAATATGAACTGGATGGCATGACATCAAAAAAAATTGTTTGCACTGTTGCTCAGTTTATTTAGGCAGCATTGATTTTGATTGATTTCTTTTTTTAAATCTGGTCCAGGGTGTGACTGTTTTAGTCACATGTACACCCAAAAATCTGAAATGAATTAACATTTTAATTTGTCAGATAGGTGTGCCAGAAATTTAGCATATCTGACTATAGAAATATCGAAAAATATTTTAACAAACACCATCTGGGTCTGCAGATATGTGACTTTAAAACATATTATTTGCAAATAATTTTGTCAGTGCATACTAGTATTTCATGTACATCTAGCATGTATATTTTGCATATGTGAAGCAACGGTTTTTGCACTGGAACAAGAGAAATTGTGAGACATCACAACCTTAAAACATACTTCTCTTTATTTTGAATTAGGCTATTAGTCACTTTTTTTTAGCAGGAACAGTGCTGCAGTGCCTGTTCCATGTATCCATTGGTCTGAAAGGTGCAGCCAAGAATCAACATCAGCAGAAGAGTTAAGTGTCCCATCTTTCTTTCCAGTTGCCAATGACAATGACAGTCATAACTGTTGAAAAAGCTACTCTCTCTCTCTCTCTCTCTCTCTCTCTCTCTCTCTCTCTCTCTCTCTCTCTCTCTCTCTCTCTCTCTGTGTTTGTACCTGCATAATGTCTGCCAATGCAGAATGACTCAGTGATTGAAGTCAGTCTCATTCCTCGTCTTCAGACTGCCACCGTGTAACCTTATCATATTCTCAGATTCTTAAGCAGGTCTCTCTTGTTTCCACAGTACCTTACAGTCCTCCCACACACTTCGCATGCAGTGTCGACAACTCAAAAAGCTCAACACATGGCTGCGTTTGCAGTCAGCCATCATCAACGCCAACCCTCTGTCAGTGGCACCTTATACAATTATAGAGCTGACGTTGGTATACCACTCTGACAGGCAGGAGAAGTAGTTAACTAGATACTGTTGATGGTGCAGTTACTTTCTACTCTGTCTCTTTTGATGATAAAATACACATCTAGTTTTAGATATGGATCTTTATATGAAAACTGATCCTAGAATAGAACCAGACATTAACATGAGATGGTTAAACAGACTCCCAGATTTTAGAAAAGTAAGATACATGGTAACCCTAATCTTTAAAAGAAAAAAAAGATTACCTTATTAACCAGATTAATCACCCTATTATTTCAGCACCTTATTGTTATTTTTATATGTTGTGATTTTTCTATTATCATATATTTTATAGTAAACTGTTTCATAGCATTTTTCACACTTTGATATTTTATTGAAGAAAATGCATCATCGTAAATCAAAACAGTAACAAGAACAAGAACATGGCATTTTCTGTTTTTCTCTCTTTACTCCCCGCCCATGACAATCATACTCCCTATGCATCCTTGCCCCGTCCCCCACCTCACCCCCCCATCTCCCATCTCCCATCTCCCAACCCTCAACCGCACCTCTATAGACAACTTTACTATCTGGTAGAAAAAAAAATAAATAAAAAAAAAATAAAAAAGTTTTAGGAAGGACATGACATCACACATCCAGAATCCAAAAGAGGGTGCAAGGGGGGATTTTCATAACAGCAGAATTCCTCTGCGTGTGACTAGAGAGGTGAAAGAGACCACATTTAATTGAGCATTAGTCGTGACATTATGCTCTATTGGCCTTCCAAAAATGGCTATATGAGGAGATGGTGAAATCTGAACTCGTAATATTTCAGAGATGGCCTTACAGTATGATTCCCAGAACCCGGCCAGCTTGGGACATGACCAGAACATATGTGTAAGATTGCATTGGGAAAGCGAACTGTTACATTTATCCTCAACCACACCTGGGTATTTACACTTTGTTTTAACTGAATCCAGAAGCATGCCTTCTGCTTGATGATAAGTAACATGAGGAAATAACAGCCAAAGGCGTTGACATACTATATACATGGAAGTACCAGGAGTTAGACTAGACCCTTCATAGGAGTTAAATGGAGTGGAAAGACCACATAGTCTGACGTTGAAGGTTAGCTTCAGGTCAAATATGTTTGTTCAGTAATGTAGACATTTTGTGCTCTATTCAAGTGGAGGACTTAGGAAAAGATCTCAAGGCGGCTGCTCTGGGACAAGTTGGGAAAATCTTGCCAATGTCAGAGCCATGTGATATGACTTGAGTCTATAAAGACTCTGAACGTTCAGATTGTAGGTAGATTTTTCCCTTTTCATTTGAACTAAATCAGCTTGTGTTTTTGAAGAGCAAAAAGACCACATGATTCCATACAACATGAGGTTTATTTCTTGACTAAATAGAGCATATTAACAGGACAAATGTATTTCAATGAAATCCATCTCAATTTATGTTTCTGTGTAACGTTTTCTAGAAAATAAGTTTAAGGTCATCTTTTTGTAGGTTTTCGGGAGACAGGCATCGGAACTATACATCTGTTTCAATGAAGGCACACTGTCATCTGATGTTTGTGTCAATAAAGACTGGCCTCCATCTTCATACCACCAGGTTGGTTCTCTCCTCTTTGTCTACATCACCGACTGCAGTAGCAACAGTCCAAAATTAACTTTTTTGTCAATATCCAAATCAATATGTCAACGTATAAACCAGCAGAAATATTGAGCTGGCTGTACTGTATTTTTTAATGGTCACATATTACTTGCCACCACCAATGTGCAGTTGATGCAAAACAAACATGGTGAATCAATTTATATGTGCATTACGAGAATTCCAACTTTTTACTCACATTTGATGATTAGATATGGTTGGTTTAGTAGCAGTATGCAGCTAGTTAGCAGGAGCCCCAGGTTAGCTGATTAGCTCAGCACCACAGTGTGGTGCTTCCTGTGTTTTGTTGTGATGTACTCTACTATACTGCTCTGACCAAGAGAGAACTCTCATCGGTTAGGAGTTGGTGCAGGTTATGCACCAGGTAATCTTATGTTATAATACACACTCCTGCATGTTTTTCATCTGCTCCCGTTGCTGCAATATGTTGATAATACAAATCGACACTTTCTCCATGCATTTCAATCTAGTAGTCCTCTATTAATGAGTCCTCCACCTTTTCAGTGGACAGAAAGCTTTCATTACTTAGCAAGACTTTAATCAGGAAACAGTTGCAGGAACATCTTGAGGAAAATTCGGTGACTTATGTTTGAGATGTAGCTATGGCAATTTCTTCTCAAGTTCCCCAAGGCTTAAGTCATATTTTTGAAAATTTTCATTATTTTATAGTATTTGATTATGTTTTGTTATTCTTTATGTTAATGTAAAATGAAAAAGTTAAAAATAAAAGTTACTTGAATGATTATTGTGAGAAATAAAAACACACTATGGCATTTTGGTGCTGGTACACTCCCATTTATGAGCTCAGTGTGAGCAACTGGTCGGGTTCAGTGTTTGCCTTCATATCAAACTATTTTCAAAATTTCAACGACGACCCAACGCTAGCAATCGCAAGCATTTATTTTGGGCCCTGAGTAGCAGGTTATCAAGTTACCAAACTCTGTTCTCTCAAATGTCTTCAATAAATTACCCCAAAAATCTAATTATAATTACTAAAATACTAAATAAACCAAAATTGTATCAGTGTAAAGCTGCAGAGTATATCAGTCGCATCTGATTCTAATTAAATGAAGGCTTCATTGGTTAAAAAAAACAAATATCTGACGTTCATCACACACAGACACGTTTCATCACAAAAAAATGAAATTCTTACCAGTGTCATATGATGCAGCCTTCTGCACCTCTGTGACACAGTCTGCCTTACGATTGGTTATTTCAAGCAGAAAGTGTGATGATTGTGTGATGGCTGCAAGGTTGTTCTTAGACTCTAGACAAGAGTAGCCTTTAGGAAATTTGCTATTAGAGCTCTATAATTAGATACTGAGACTGACACATACTTTGACATAAGCTCTTAAGCCTTTTCAGAACTCTTGCCTGTTTCTAGAAACAATCCATGAATAATGTATCGCAACATAAATAACTTGCACACGCTAATGTGTACACAGTATGAGGACAATACTTTAGTGAAAATCCATGCATTATTAGTTTCTGAATGCATCTTGTTTATTTCCAGATAATGGGCTTCTGCATGTAATGACGTTAAGTAGTGATTTTAATGCTAGCTATTTCAAATCTGATGACTTGATTCCATTATAATTCTTCTAGTGCCACCATGAGGTCAACAAAACTAAGGACACACCCATCAGCCTCATCACTTTGTGTTTAGTGCTAGATGTGAGAGAGCAGCAAAGGATTTTTAGCATTAACCTGTCTTTTAATTAGCAGTGCAGTACATGAAGTGTGTGAGTGTGTGTTGACTGTAAAGTGGTACCTTCGCTGAATGGATAGGCCTTATTACCCCTGCTGGGTGAACGTGGCACAGAGAGCGGTGGGAGCTTGATGCCCTGGTGTAATGCGACGTGACAGGACGTTGGGTCCAATATGACTTGATATAACAGTCTCACTCACACACCTCAATTTATTTTCACACGTGAGTTCCGATGTTTCAGATTTTTGACACATATTTTGTAAATCCTTAATGCCTGCATTCACTCTGTCCTGATTTCCTCACATGCAGCACAGATCTGAATTAGTGTGAGCAACCAAAGGCTAGATGGAGCTGCGGCAACTGGTGTGCCAGATATATTTGGAATATTAAAATCAGAATCAGCGTTGCCATGATTACAAGTAAAACTAAGTTCACTCACCATCTGATATCACGACACACAGCAGCCCAGCTGTTCAAGTGTCAGTGGTTCATGCTTTGTGGAGAAATTAATGCAGAGTAGGAATAAAGACTGAGTCAATGACTGCTCCCTTGAAGCTTTTGAAAATGTGAGATGAGCACAGAGCATTCTGAGGCTACTTGAGGAGAGAAATTTATTGTTGTTTCTTGTATTCTTGCTGAAAGGTGAGATAACAAGTTTAAATAGTAAACAACACAGCATCCCAATGTCTGTTTGTAATAATTTGTGCTGTAGGATGATATTTTTAAATTACCAAATAGCATCATAAACAACTGTCAAAGTTCACCTGTCAAAGCTCCCAGGCTTGATGGTGAAAGATCACAAAAGCCCTCTTAGTCGGCTGATCCTGTACACAGTATAAGCTTTATGAAATCTTCCAAGAACGTGGTACATAAACAACTGGACTTTGGAGGTGCATGGAATCAGTTCTTTAAGGCCGTCTGACGATCTATTTGCCATGATTCTTAATATGCTTTGAGTAATTATAAGGTTTTAATTAACAGACAGTTACATTTAGTTCAAGGTTCAAGACAGACACAGAGTCGTAGTCCTGGGCTCACAGCCTAGGCTGGGCTGGACAGGAGGCCGGTGGCAAAGACAAATCTGCTCTGGAGGCCAGGCATGAGGCCAGCGGTGAAGGCAAAACCCCTCTTGAAGCTGGCAATGAGGCTGGAGATCTGCACTGGAGTCTGGTTGCATGAGTGTAGAGTATGAAGGGATGCTTGAGAGTTTCACTGTGGGTCGAAGGGGGGTGACGACAGGAGGTATGGAATGGGGTCGGTGGGATCACTCCTGACTGGAGGTCCGGCGCAGGGGTCAGCAGCACCTCTGCCGACTGGAGAGCAGGTTTCGACTGGACCTCCGCCAACCAGGGAGCAGGTTTTCACAGGACCTCTGCTGACCGGGAAGCAGGAACGAATGGAGAAAACTCAATATTGTGAACTTGGGACTCTGGGGCAGTGGGAACCTGGGACTCTGGGGCACCCAGGTGCTTGGGCTCTGGAAACTGGTATCTCCACGACGACGGTCAATGGGACCATAATGATGCTGAGCAGCGGGACTTCCATGAAGCTGGGCAATGAGGTGGGAGCACTGTGCCCTTGAGAGGCTGGAATGTTGGGCAGCGGAGAGGCTGAGGAGTTGTTCATGGAGTTAGCAATGACCTTCTCAACCGTGGTTTATTGGACACCTCTCTGTGTGCCAAGTGCAGAGCAGCATGTCGGATATCTTGATGGAGAGCCCTTTTCCATTCTCCATGAAGACAAATCAAACTGTATATCGGTTCATGAAGTTCATCACTGAAGCAACTGGCCCCATTCTTCGTCAGTTTGTTCTGTTACATTTAAGTCAAAGTTCAAGACCAAATTGCAGACAACACAAGAGAAAGGGAGTATGGTTCGGGTATTTAATAAGTCCAAACAAAAAACAGATTTGATGTGAAGGTAGCTCAGCAATTAATTGAAAATTTTTGAAAATCGACATTTAGAGCCTCTAGTTGATGTAATCTTGCTCATATCGATTTGTTTAATACTTTCCCAAATGCATGCTGTGCTAACTAAGCAAGTGGCTTAGTCAGTGGTTAGTACAATTAGTGTTGCATGCAATGTGCACTAACGCAAGTCAAAACATTAGCTAACATTCTCATAACTCCTGATTGGTTTTATGAAAAGTATTTATGCTTAATCAGCAAGTCTGTTTTCTCATAACAGTGGGCTACAAGCTACCAAATGAGTGCTGCACTCAACCACTGATAACTCGACAGGTTATTCCCCTCATGTTCACAGCTGACATTCAGGAATTCTTCAGTGATTTGCAGCATCTTTACATTTTCCAGGAATGTCTCGAACCAGAAGTAACAAGACTGCGTAGCATTCTCTACCTTGTTTGATACATACTTTAGACATTTTTAAAGTATTCTGTTATGGGAGTAATGTGCAACTGCTTTCTTTTTTCAAAAGGCAGTTTTTCCTTGCCACTGTCGCCAAGTGCGTATTCATGGGGGATTGTTGGGTCTCTGTTGAACAAAGAGTACGGTCTAGAGCTGCTCTTCTTAGTAAATGCCTTGAGACAACTTTTGTTGTGATTTGGCGCTATACAAATAAAATTGACTTGACCTTCTAAATAACATTGGCTAGTTTAGTAGCCCCATGTATCACTTGTGTTACCATGGCATTTAAGGCTTAATTGGCATTATGGTAAGAGGCTGCCCGCTCAAAGTAAGAGAGTGTAGCACCCCTTAGGATTGAATAGAGTTTTATCAATGTAGTATGAAGTATAGAGTTTACTTATCACGTCTGAATACTTTTGAATCCCTTATTAAAGCTAATCTAATATGTTCTTTCAACATCTTCAGGTAACTACAGTTATAAATAACTAAAACTCTAAGCTATCTGATCAGTTCTTCTTAGCTGTGAAGGCAGAAACCCTGCAGATTTTAGCATCAGCTTTGTAAATTTTCACAACCTGCAGCTACAACCTGAAAAAGAGGTTGCGCTTCAACAATGGGATTCTTAGTGGAGAGCTGAACTCAAAATCCAGTGAGCTTATTCCAAAAAATTGAAAAGGTAGCACATCTCAAGTCTTCAAGTCAAGGAGGACAAAGTACTCACATTTCACTTATTTATTTGGCTCACATAGATAGATGTCAGAACACACAGTGACATCACAGTGACACCCCACACACTAAAAGTAGGAAATAATTAAAGGATAAGTTTGTACGTTTTCCGATAAATTAACTCTGTGCTAGACTTACCTGATTTGACACAGAATAGCCCAATATTGAGTTTATATAGTGACCTTGTTGTTGTAAACATTACTGTTGCTGCTGTAGAAGCAACATGTAATTATATTTAAAATATGAATAAATTCTAATTCAGTTGTGAATTTATTCTTTTAAAAAATATCTCTGTGGGCCCTCATCAGGTCAAGAAATAGGCAACAAAGGGAAAGAGACCCTCACAATCAAATGAACATGTAACCCTACATAAGTGGTTCAAAAGTGCAGGCAAGTAAAAAACATCACTGGCAGGTTTATTTTCTCATTGGCTAAATGAGTTGGAGCCTGTTAACTTAGGTGTTCTCCTGCCCAGGCTTAGTGAAGATATCTCTCGTCAGGACCTTACAAAGCTCACAGCTTTAACTCTACCTGAGCCACCTATATGAAAATATGTTTGCCTTTTACCTTTCAATATTGTGATTTATCAACATAAAATATGCTAATTTGAAATTCAGTTCTGTTACAGTTTGTTTATTCAACCTTACTTATATCTGTCTTGAAGAACCAGGAGATGTATTTCCAGCCAAAATGGACACAAGAAGAAGAATGTTCTGGGTTTAAATCCACCTGATGACATGGGACTTTACTGTGTGGAGTTTGCATGTTCTCCCCGTGTCTACATGGGTTCCCTCTGGGTTCTCCAGTTTCCTTCTCCAGCCCCCCATCCACGACTCTGTACAGGATAAGTGGCTACAGACAATGGATGGATGTGTGATCAAATCATTCAGGCAGCAGCTTCTCATTTTCAGCTGGCACTGATTGTAAGTCTCAGATTGAACCAAATGTTTCTGCACATCCGTAGTGTTGACTCAAGATACTTTTACACTTGGTAGGAACAACAATCTTGCACGATGGATCTAATAAAATTGTGGTTGTAATCTGTTAGTTTTTAGACTTGGACCATTAAATAAATCAGAATCAGAGGTCATCATGTTGATTCTGTCTGACATATTTGCCAAAGCTGTAAATCGGCTGTTGGCGGATGTGTCTCACTGTGACATCTAAGACCACGCTTTTGAATTGGCGATCAATGATCTTGCCTTAGACAGCCCATAATCACTCAGTTATTGTCCCCCAATATAAAAATGATGAGGGGATATAGTCGTCAGTATGTCAATTTTTTCGCCCATTATAATTTTTGGAGCATATCTAACAATAAGTAGTTGTGCCTTTTAATATATTGATTTCTCTACGATTTGTTTTTTTAGTTTTCAGTGAAAGACTGATTTTAAGGTGACTGTGAAGGTTGTTAATGTTCTCCATAGCATATATCCAAAGTAATATCCACCGCTGCATTTCTTGCACAATGTTTTGGTGGATGTTTTGCGGGGGTACTCATTTATGTTGGTTGTCAAACTGGTGAGTTGTTCAAAAGCACCCAGAGACATGAATGTAAGTCACCCTTTATTACTGTACTCCTGCAGTCTACTTTATCATCATACGGGGTTGGCAACATCTTTTCTCAGTGGGCCATCCTGACTTCTGAAGTCAGCAAAGCGCCACAAATTGTCCACTTGAACAGAAACATCAAACATGCAATGCTAAATTATTTTCATTAATTGAATTTGGTAGATGTGATAGTATGTTTTCCAACCAAGAGGGCCTGAATCCTTGTTTCAAAAATGAAAACCTTCTGTTAGGAAACGTCGACTTGTTTTTACAGCTGTATGTGTCAAACTGGTTTACTCAGAGGTTACAATCTAAATGTTATTTATAGGCTTCATCAAACAAATTACTTAAATGCAGAGTGAGTGTGCTGCGAGACAGACTGATATTTGTTGTGAGCTGGCCACAACATATCCATCTTTTAAATATTCCCCATCAGAGGCTTGCTCTGTATGCAGGAGCTTGTGTGACATCATGTAGTTTAGTTTTGTTGAAGAATCTTGGATGGTTGACTGTTTTTTAATAAGACTCCAATAAAAATGCCACACAAACAGGCTTTGAAGCAACACTTGTTCATGTTGTGTCACAAATGTTTTTCGGGGCATAACAGAAATTAAAGCTGCAAGCAGCGTTGAACGGGCCCTCGCACACCTGCGCCTGTCAGGGCGTGTGCCCGTTGGGCCTTGAGCCATCGTCGGCCTCATGACTGCACACCTGGATAAATGCAAGGCTCTATATTTGCATGCATTTTGGACATTGACGGACTGATTGTGATTTACCTTATTTTGTCCACTATGTGGCGCTAGACACCACGTAATAATTTTAACTCGTCTTTGATTGCCACACCATGAAAATGTAATCAAAATCAAACAATTGTCACACAAGACATTTTTTTGCATTTGCCAGCAGATGGCGCTATCGCTGTTACTCAATATTGTTGTGGAGATGTCTTCAGAGTGGGACTTTAAACATGTCTACCAAATTACATACATGTAGGTTAAACACAGGCTCGGATATGCTTATTTGAAGTTTTACAGGGGGCGCTGTCGAGCCAATTTATCACAACCAATCCTGTAAACCATATAAGATTGTAAGTAATACCACCTTTGAGTGTGTCAGTTTTGGTGAGCATCTGAGCTTCCCTGGCCTCTCAACACCAATTTCCTGTTTGACGGCGAACATCAAACGTTGTGCCGCTGCCATGTGACCCAAACTCACAATATTTACAATAATGCTTCATCAAGGCCTTATGGCTTTACTGACTAAATTTGAGTTCATTGTGATGAACGGCCTGACAGTAGCAGTTCAAATTCTGAAGTATATAACTTCCTGTTGCCACTAGGTGACGCTGTGACTTTTATCAAATTAATTTATATAGATATGCTCAGGGTGGGACTCTAATCAAACAAGCGAAGTTTGGGGCAGATTGGACCATTGACAGTAGAGTTATAACAACTTCCTGCTGCACAGCGAAACATCAACATTCGCCGCAAACAGCCACGCTTACAAATTTTCACAAAAACGCACAAGCTTCAGAATCCAGCATTACCAACTTGTTGTAGCTGTTCTCACTGAATTTGACGGCAATATGTTCAACGGCCTAGTAGTAGTGTATCAAAATGTAAAACCTGTCATTTCCTGTTGTCAGTAGGTGGCGCTATGACTATAGCTAAATGTTGTCATGTGGATGTCTTTAGGGCAGGACTCTTAATCAGCATGTGAAGTTTTGTACTGATTGGACCTTAGACAATGGAGTTATGACAACTTTCTGTTTCATGGCGAAACATCAAAATTTGACGAAATTTTACGCCAGGCCACACCCACATTTTTCAATGAAAACTCAGGCTTTTGATAACTTTTCATCCTCCTGGGGTTTAGATAGTACTGACCAAATTTGAGGTCAATCGGGTAAAAAGGAGGAGTTCGTTAAAATACAAAGTGTATGATTTTCAAAAAATGGCCACAAAAATCAAAATGGCCAACTTCCTGTTTGTTTGCCAACAATGCTCCAAGAGACTTTTTTGTCGGGCTCAGTCAGTTACATAAATGTACCAAATTTCGTACATGTATGTTATACTGGAGGCAGGGGCTGCACTTTAGAGGGCGCTAGCGAGCCCTTTTGCCATACCCATTTCCAAACACCATATCAAACGTAAATTTCCCACTGAACAAATTTTTCTGCCAACTTTCATGAGTCTTTGAGCATGGGAAAGCCCCCAAAAAGGTGATTCTTTTCGGAGAATAATAATTCCTTGCATTACAATAGGGTCCTCGCACTCTTAGTGCTCGGGCCCTAAAAAACATTCATATTTTTTTAAACTCTTTTGTTTTGTAGCTATGCTGCCATCTTGACCAGGACTCCCTGGAGGAAGAGATCTTGTATCTCAATGGGACCCTCGTGATTAAAGAAAGGAAAAATAAATAAATACAAATATAAACATCAAAAGGTGCATTTTGATATCTGCCATATTTACAATTTTTGGGGGGATGGGGTGTATTTCTGGAACACATCTAAAAATGGGCGGCACGGTGGTGGAGTGGTTAGCACTGTTGCCTCACAGCAAGAAGGTCTTGGGTTCAGATCCACCTTAGGACCTGGGTCTTTTCTTTGTGGAGTTTGCACGTTCTCCCCGTGTCTGTCTGGGTTCCCTCCAGGTTCTCTGGCTTCCTCCCACCACCAAAAACATGCAGTAGAGGTGAACTTGTGACTCTAAATTGACCGTAGGTGTGAATGTGAGTGTGAATGGTTGTTTGTCTTTCTATGTGATGAACTGGTGACTTGTCCAGGGTGAAACCTGCCTCCAGCCCAAAGTCAGATGGGATAGGCTCCAGCCCCCCCCCGACCCTATACAGGATAAGCTGTTACAGAAAATGAATGAATGAATCACAAAAGTATTTTTTCCTGAAATGTTGCACACATATATCACCCACCTGCTGAACATGTACCTTTTCATGTCTTGAAAAGTGTCAAAATGTAACTTTTTCCCACATTGGTAAACACAGTTTGACCTTGGTGTCAGGTACGTAAATGGTCTTCTCCTTTCTAGTCTGACTGACCACTCAAAGCACTTAACAGCATTCACACTAACATTAGCATTCACATAAGCCAGCATTCACACCAGCGTTTATACAGTGGTGACATTTGTACCATGCAAGGCTCCACCTGCTCATTAGGAGCAGTAACCATTCACACAAACACTCACACACCAATGGAACAGATACTGGGAGCAAACTTGGGTTCAGTATCTTGCCCAAGGAGACTTTGACATGTACTGTAGACTGCAGGGCCTGGGGATTGACCCACTTACCTGATAAGTGGAAGACCGTTCTACCACTGAGCCACAGCCACCCCATCAGCTGAAAGTGTACTGAAGTGCTGCCATTTGATATTTAATATTTTTGTTACACTGTGATGCACTGTCATCTACTGACATTGACATTGTGCCCAAACCTTTATGACAAATGTATTTATAAATTAAAGCTGCAAGCAGCGTTGTTGGGCCCTCGCACTCCGGCGCCGGTCGTGGCGTGTGCCCGTCGGGCCGTGCGCCAACTTCGGCCTCACTACTGCACACTTGGATAAATGCAAGGCTCTGTATCTGCATGCATTATGAACACTGATGGACAAATTGTGATGTAGTTAATTTTGTCCACTATGTGGCGCTAGACACCACCTAATCATTTTGACTCATCTTTGAGTATATCATGTGTAACATTTTTGCATTTGCCAGCAGGTGGAACTATCACTTGTACTCAATATTGTTATGTAGATGTCTTCAGGATGCGACTTTAAGCATATCTACAAAGTTTCATACGTGTAGGTTAAACACAGACTCAGATATGCTTATTTGAAGTTTTCCAGGGGACGCTGTGGAGCCAATTTGCCGCAACCGATCCTGTAAACCATATGAGATCGAAAGTACTACCTTTGACGAGTGTGTCAATTTCGGTGAGCATCTGAGCTTCCCTGGCCTGTCAAAACCAACTTCCTGTTTGATGGGGAACATCAGTGCTTCATCAAGGCCTTTACTGACTAAAGTTGAGGTCATTGTGGTGAATAGCCTGATAGTAGCACGTCAAATTCTGAAGTACATAACTTCCTGTTGCCAATAGGGGGCGCTGTGACTATTATCAAATTTATCTCTGTGGATGTGTTCAGGGCGGGACTTTAATCAAACGTGAAGTTTGAGTCGGATTTGACCATTGACAGCAGAGTTATAACAAATTCCTGCTTCACGGTGAAACATCAACATTCGCCGCACAGCCACGCCTACAACTTTGCACGAAAACACACAAGCTTCAGAATCCTGCATTACTAACTTGTTATTGCTATTCTCACTGAATTTGAAGCCAATTTGCTCAACGGCCTAGTAGTAGAGTATGAAAACGTAAAATATATCATTTCCTGTTGCCAGTAGGTTGCGCTATGACTATAGCTAAATTTTTTATGTGGATGTCTTTAGGGCGGGACTCTTAACCAGCATGTGACGTTTTGTACTGATTGGACCTTAGACAATGAAGTTATCACAATTTTCATTTTCATGGCGAAACATCAAAATGTGACGAAATGTGACGCCTGGCCATGCCCACACCGTTCAACATAATCTCCGGATTTGAGCAACTTTTCATTCTCATGGGGTTTAGATAGTACTGACCAAGTTTGAAGTCGATCGGGTAAAATCTCTTGGAGGAGTTTGTTCAAATACAAAGTGTGTGTATTTTCTAAAAATGGCAAAAAATTCCCACAAAAATCAAAATGGCCAACTTCCTGTTTGTTTGAAGGCATTGCTCCAAGAGAGTTTTTTATCTGCCTCGGTCAGTTATAAAAATGTACCGAGTTTCGTACATGTACGTTAAACTGGAGGAAGGGGCTTCACTTTAGGGGGCGCTAGCGAGCCATTTTGCCACGGCCATTTCCAATCACCATATCACACGTAAATTTTCACCACAACTGATGTTTCTGCCAACTTTCATGAGTTTTTGAGTATGGGCAAGTCCCCAAAAAGGCGATTCATTTGGCAGGAGAATTATAATACACACTATCATCAGGAAAGTAACTTATAGGGGGAAAGCAATAATGCTCCTTGTATGAATTTGCAGAGGTCGAGTGAATACGCCATCTTTGATTGTTCTTGTTAAAATGATATGTAAAGATAGGTGTTAATTTCGGATAAAATCACAAATTTATTCTATGTAAAAGTTCGGGTTAGATGATTTGACCAAAAAATAAAATGTTGATATTTTCTACCACCTTGGTGCTCATTCAGGGCTTAATTATTATTTTTTTAATTATTATTTATTTATATTTTTTACGACATTGCGTAGAAACAGACTGAACATAGCAGAATCAGCTATGTTGTTGCATGTTAAGAGATGATGAGTGTTAGAATGTCAAAGAAGCATTCGTGCAGCTTGACTTCATTCCTTTGAGATTGTTGTGACTGTTGATTCCATTGGCTGAACAATCTGTGCTTGAGAATGACAAGGCACAGTTGTTTTCTAATTATCTTCTCCATTTTTGTATTAAATATATTTCTCAACTAGAAAGCACTCGGAGAGCGCAGACCTCCACCAAGGCTGCTCAGTTTCCCCGTGTTGGCATTTCACTCCAAAGCAAACGTCCCATGATGTAACCCTCTGAATTAAGTCATTAGAAAGTTTTCTTCTTTGCAATTAACTAAAATCTTTATTTATTGTGGCTGTTAGTTGTTCATATTGTCATCTCACTTAAATAAACTGCAATGCCACAACAGGTAATTGACACTTGTAACACTTGAAGAGTTGTTACAAAGCTACACACACAGGCAGGAGGACAGGAAGTATATTAAAATGGGGTAATGTTTTGTTGAAATTCATAAGCTGTTATATGGACATGAATCAATTAGATACATTTGTCAGGACGGAGACACTTTACATTACAAGTGTACACGTGGCAGTTTAATCCTATAATAATAAAAAATTCCTGGATCCAGACAGTGATCCGGATCACCACCAAAATCTAATTGATTCTTCCTTGGGCTGAAAATTTCATCAAAACTGTTGGTTAGTTGTTGTTTTTTTATCCTGTTCACAAACAAACCAACCAACGCCAGCAAAAACATATAACCTCCTCCCTTGGTTGGAGGTAATAAAGCTTAAACTGTTGTACTTTAAATACAATTTAAAACGAGAATGTTCAAGTGTTTGAAAATGTACTATTGGTTTTGCTGTCTAAAGAAAATTGGCTTGAGGAGATTTGCTGTATTGGAATTGAAAATGTAATGGCTTGGCTAACCGTGATGAAAACAATGATCTGGAGCACTGCCGCTGCCCCATACTGGGTGCATTACTTTGGAGCATTGATTTTCATTTGCAGTGTCTCAGTTTGATTGCTTTTTTCCAAAGAGGTTCAATCAGATTTTATCCAAAATAACAGATGTAAGTGCGAGAGGTTGGAAGATTATTTTAAGGACATTTTTGAAGCTGACATCTAGAAGCACTTAGAAGATTTCTTCCTTAAAGAACTAATACATAACAGCTTCAGCTAATCTTGTTACTCTGCCTTTCTTTTCAGAACTTCGTTCATCTTCCTCTCATCTGTCATCCTTCTCTCTATCTCTGATGGTTTCATCTCCCCATCCCTACAAGCTGTTCTTCCTTCGTCACTCCTTAACCACATCCCCTCTGCCTCTGAAAGCTGTATGAGATTTGTAGGTTGATCTTAAGAAGTGTGTGTGTGTTGCACAAATGGGGGAGCCTCTTGAGTGCCTGAAAATTGGAGATTGGTACTGCTTTATCCCCCCCTTTTTGGCAGATTGCACAGGGTTCCGTTTTCATGACTTTTACATGGTTGCTATGCAACCATAAGAAGACGTTTCCAGCTAATCCACATAGATAGCTCTTCACACCTTCACTCTATTCCTCCTCACCCTCACCTCCTTTCCTCTCCTTTTTAGTCTCTGTTCCTTCACAGCATCACCCTCCTCCATTTCTCCCTCCCATCTCTCTCCATCCTCATTTTCTTCTCCAAATTATCTCTCCATACATTGGCTACTCTGCCTCTTTTCTGCCCTCCTCGCCTGGTCTTGGTTCAACGGCTAGCATCCAAGGTCACCATACTGTGCTTTTGGTTAATCTAGTTAACTGTTGATTGTGTATTCATGTGGCTGTGGCTCATATAGTAGATGCCTGTGTGTCCTTGCGTGGCCTGCTTATATAACTGTCCCCAGAGACTGGTAGGCTGTGATATAGGAGGTGATATAGGCGGTATAAAATATGCAGAACCGGTTGTCTGTTTGCTTTTCACATGTCTCTGGCTTTGCCCTGCAGATATTGACCCTCATTTATGATACAGAGTACAAGCAGAGCTGTGTCATTATCGAGGAAGGAAACGATTAGGTTTAAAGCTGCACAAGATGCAATTGACATTATCAGCTATAATAGAAATCAACATGAACCTGCAAGTCTGCACATCCACATACTTGTTTACATATGCACATACTGGTCACTCTTCACAATAAACGACAGTGAATGTAATCCAATTACACATTTTGTTACATAAATCATTCAGATGGATGTATTAGCTAATTAGATATAACTGACAAGATATTTTTTAGATGAAAAAAACAAGGGAACGATAACAAAACACAAATAAGCAACAATACTAAGATAGTAAAGCTATACATAATATAATTTATCTTATTTTAACATCCAGATGAAATAATTTAATTTCATACATAAACATTAATTGTAATGATTTATGATGTCCCTGTTATATCAGCCAAATAATGAGAAATGTATACAACCAGTTATCAGCTTACAAGGACATTATAAGCAATAATAGTGCAGTTAATACAAAAACAAATCATGTTTATTGTTTTAACAAGCACAGCAGTTATACGCTCCCATCCAGTAGGGGGCAATATGCACCTTTAAAGTTGGCTTGCTATCCTACAATGAACACACAGAACAGGAGCAACACGTGCAGCATGCTGTTGTGGCATTCATCATGTCACACCTGGGCTGACACACAGTGTAGACTTGATAAAACATGTCGTCACCCGCTTGAATTTTTTTTTTTATAGTTTCAGAGGAAGAAAACGCAAAATTTACATTTTCCACAGGGTAACAGATAGGAAGGTGAACAAGTTTTAATGCAGAACATTTTATTACAACAATTGGCACAAACTATAGTTTATGGACATCTTTTTAAAATTATCAGTAAACTACCTAATGTTTAGTTAGCTGTTAAAGAAATACATACATAGAGCACAACCAAAGTCATTCTGAAATAAGTATAATGCTATGCTGTATGTTTTTTTTATCCAGTGGATGGACTGTCCTCCAGAGGAACAGCACCAGTTATTTCAAAACTACGTGTCGTAACAGTAAATGTGATGATAGAGTAAATGACAGTCACCATAGAGAGATCAAGGTGGATGCTTCAGTCAGCAACACTTAAACAGATAGCGGCCATTCGTTAACGACATAGACTTTGTTTTGGTCTCCACCAACTCCTGAGGGAAATCTTCGTACCTCAGTTTTGTCTGGCTGGTGTTTGGTGCTGAACAGGTATCATACTTTCCTTGTTTTATGCTAAAAACAGCCACCCGCAGTGGCTGGAAATGGCACTGATGAGAGCACTAACCGTGAACCAATAAGAAACCAAAACAATAAAGCTGCAAGATGCTAAAATCCTCAGTAGAGCACAGAGGGATTCAGAATCACTTGCAGCTCTTGCAGATATGGTAAATGTGTTTGTATGAATTTCTTGTAGCAGATCAATAATGCACTGGTTAATGATTTATTAACAAAGAATATATTTATGAGTTACACCTTTATAATCCCTTAAAAATGGTGTCTTATGAGAAAATGAGAGCTCTTATTTTTTTTTCTACAGCAGAAAATCATTTGCTATCTTATTTAGTCAAAAACACCAATTTAGCCTCAGGAATTCATATGCTAGTGATTACAAAGTTTCACAAAAATGTCTAATAGGATAGAATAATGTGATTTCATTTCATATTAAAAATGTCAAAAGTCAACTTCAATTTGAATCATCATTTTCTGCAGAAACCCTTCTCTGGAAATTATTCAACACGTCAGGAAAAGTCATCGTTATGGACAGACATGGACCGATCTCCATCTTGGCTGGTGGGCAGAAGCACATAGCCGCTCTTTTTTCCCATTTGTTTGTCCTCTTGTCTGCTCTGCTTTCTAGTGGCATGATGCTGACAGGCTAACATTATCTTCATGCTGGATTTTTTTTTGTGCGTTTCTCTCCTACAGTCTAAGCCCTGAAGACCACCAGTTTCTAACATATATTCTACAGATATTCTCTACAGGGTTTTGTCATTCCCTCCAGTCACTTCTCTTTCATACCGTGCAACAGATGGAGTCCTGATGACTTGAATTGTGTCTTCTGTCCTCTCTCAGAGTGGTTTGTGAGCAGTGTTGTCTCACGTTATCCCAAATTTTCAGTCTTTCACCTCCATTAGTATTCCTTCTACATTGTAAAGTGTCTATGTGATGTGTCTCTGCCAGTGTCTTTGAAAACTTGTTTACATGTTTAATGTTACCCATCCAGCCATGTCTTATCATCTAATCATGGCAAAGTTGTCATTAATTTGCTTTAATTAATGTCAGCTAATAAACGGAACTGTACACTTCAACACATTCAGAGATGATTATTAGCAAACTGCTGTCTCTTCAGCTCTACTGGAGTCTATTAGCTGCCTTTAGCTCATTATTTTTTGTTTAGTGGCATGCTAATTTTCCTAGTTGCAACATCTTTTTTTTTTTAAATTGTTGTTGTTATTGTCTGCTTTCTTCACTGAAAAGCTGTGAAACCCACTTGTCCGGCACCAAACAACTGGTGAACGTAGTGGAGTACTTAGCAGCTAAACCAGACCGGCTGTGGTTCAGGAGGTCGAGCGGCCGTTCACGGAACAAAAGGTCGATGGTTCGATCCCCTACAAGATACTGACCCCCAATTTGCTCCCCGGGCGCCGTAAAGGCAGTCCACTGCTGCTCAGGGATGGGTCAAATGCAGAGAGAGAATATCCCCACGGGGACAAAGTATTAGCTTACTATTCTGTCAGTAGAGACCAAAACAGCTAAAATGAGAGTAACTATTGAACTTAAATTCTGTGATGCTAATGTGGCTGGTTGTGTGCTGGATGTTTGCTGTGAGACATCTGTGAAGGTCCACGTCACAATGTCTGTGAGAGCACAAACTCTAATGTGGATGTAATAGATTACTGTTCCCGTTTATCTATTAATTTTGAAAGTGCTTTGAAAAAACTCCAACACTTGACCGACCAATGGTGTAACTTCATCACTCCCAGTGGTCATGGTTCAGCCAAAAAAAAACAAAAAAACCCCAGCAAAACAAAAATCTCTGAAAATCTCTGAATTTTACCTTAAGGATTCTGGGCTGCTCTAACTCTTATCCTCTCACACTAAATTTAGCCTAGCACCTAGCTTATAGTCTGTTTTATTTGCAACCACACCCAAAAGTAGTACTGAAGGTTTCAGCTGGTTTAATCAGTTTTCAGGTGGCCGGAAACACAACTGTATGCTAACTTTGCTGTGTGTCAACAGGATGTGTTTTGGCAACTGTTTGTTAGTAGCAACATTCATTAATAGGGAATACATCATCTATTTAATATTTAGAATATTTTTTATCATGCTTTACTTGTCAAAAATAACAATAGTGGTGATTTGTTAAAACTATTTTTCACTTTAATGAAAAAAAATACAAAATATACTTTTAATATTTATATAATATAAAAATAAAATATTCTTGAATTGAACTTACGAACGTGCTTTGAAAATATCATGAACTTCAACAGTCATCAGTCCTGTAAGGCTTAAGATCTTTAATTATAATCCTTATAACTTTGATCGTCAAGTTCTATGTGGCGACTTTGGTTTGTGTTGTTCACCAAAATATTCCGTCACTAATCCCGTTACTGTGCTTTCGTTCTCAACTGAAGACGACTGACCCCATTTCCACTGCCTAGCACGGGCTATACTCTACTTGACTTTTTTGGTTTTCCATTAGGGAAAAAGTACTTGGTACTACTTTTTTTGCACTACCTCCGTTGCATTTCCAAGCAAGCCGAGCCAGTACTAAAAGGTTATATGAAATATTACAGACCACTGATTGGTCAATGCTCGGCACACATGGAATATCCTGCAAAGCACAAATCAAGTCAATCAGTTCCTGTCTTTGATAGCTGATGAGAGGATCACGAGAGGCTGACGAGAGGCGTGTGTCAAGATGAAGATTACGCCACGGCAGTTTCAAATGGCATCCATCTGCCAAGCTGAGTCAAGTAGAGCCGGTACTACGCAGTGGTAGGATGATGTCTACGCATATGAGATGCCAAATTTGATCTTCCACCTGAGAAATTCACTTACCTCTTACAACTTTTGCAAACTGCCATGTTTGTATCAAGTGTACTGTCCTACTGTCCTTAGTGAAGTGGTTAAAATGTTTATTTTGCCACACAATCAAAAGTCTTGTGTTGCCATTTTGAAGCACGAATGAATGACTTTAGGGCCAAAGACGCATTGACTGGTACATTGTTTTGATATAAACCAGTATACCGGTTTAGTAGTGCGCCCCTATTAAATATTACTCAGACATGACAGACTTCTGCTGTTAGGTGGTTTCTTGCTTCATGAAGGTAGTTGTAGTAGCTGTTGTGAAATCACTAAAGCAGAAAAATAGGAAAAACATTACACATACTAAAAAAGAAGATGAATTTGAAAATGATTTCTGATTAAGCTGCATGCTTGTGTCCCAGAGGTAGTAGCACACACCCTCCTCTCTTCACAGGTCACACCGATTAAAAATTCCAATGGTACTTTTTCACTTTTTTGTTGGCGTTTAATGGGCAAGGGTAGAATTGTACTGCAGGTCAGGGTCTCGTTAATGGGCTTATTTTATAACATCCATCCTTCATTCCAATTACATTGCTTTAAAGTTCAAATTCCAACTACAGTGTGACTCATTTTACAGCTGAGCTGACTGGACTTATAATCAGACACGCTGCTCTGTATGAGGTTCACACTGTCCTGTAGATCATCTTTCTGTCTCTATCGTTGACCCTTCTAAGCTTTACTTCACTGTCTCTCTTCAGTGAGCTTGTTCAGTCTCACGTAGCTCCCACTGCTCAGACTTCAGGCTACTTATTTACTCAGCTTGAATGATCTTTCACCAGCATAAGTACTGCCAGTATGTGACATGTCCTACTTGGGAGGATACCTGCCTTCACTGGTGCTAGAAGAATTTGGAAACAGCCCACCTTGCCAAGGAAATGTCAGAGCCGGGAAGCTTTGACCATGTTTTGATTAGGCTGTTGAATTGGACTTCTTTCAAGATATTAAGGATGCAGAGCCTTCTGTATCAGGACACATTTATTTCTGGGAGGACTTAACTCTCCAAAGGCAAGTAAAACTTGACCCAAATAACAAACCTTGGGTCTTTCTAGAACTGAAGGAACTTCTTAATTCAAAAAAATGTTTTACAATCAGGAGGCAATAGGGAGTAACACTGCACAGTGTACATTGTACAATAGAATCAAGAAGGAAAAAGCTGTGACTGTGTATAAAGATAAACTTGCAGTAAACCATAAAAGTGAAAATGCCTGACAGGCATTAAAACTTATCACAGGTTATAAACCTTAAACATACTCCATGAATGTTACTAATGACTCTCGATGAATGACTAGACTTCTTTTACTGTAGATTTGACACTGTTCTTTGTGCACCTCTGCAGGCTGAGGCAGTAGAGACCCACATTTACCTGTACTATATATTAGGATTAGCCTGGATGAGGTTAAAAAATAGCTTTTACATTTTAACTCTGATAAATGTCAACATCCAGATGTCATTGGCTGTAATGAAGGGCTCTACTGGAAAAAATTTATAATTCTAGCACCTTTTTTGAGTGGCTTTGGCACATTTAAATGAAGAGGGTTGCCAGTTACAGTCATATTTGACTAATAATAACCATAGAATAAAAATAAAAGAGCTCAGTCAAACCATACAAAATCAAAATCAAATAACATACTCCTTTGAAATATTAATCACTAAATACAAGCATTTCAAAATGAAATAAACCACATTTCCTGTGTAGTAAGTCAAGCAAGCAAATCAGTATTCATGTCTATATGTGTGTGCATATGAAGGACTCGGCCCACAGTCCCAGAGCTCATGTCAATCAGGCTACGTTCACACTGCAGGAAAAATGTGGCTCAGGTCTGATGTTTTTGCTCATATGTGACTTACATGGCAGTGTGAACAAACACAAACCACATGGAATCTGATCTTTTCCAATTCCGATTTTGGTCACTTCCATATATGGTCCTAAATCAGACACAGGTCGGATTTTTGGCAATGTGACCTCAGTCTCAACCGTCAGATCGGAATTCACGAGACTTTGATGTCATCTTCCATCAAATAACTGCAATTATTGTTAATTATTATTGCTATGTTTTCATAACCTTGAGGCAATGGCTACCTCTAGTTGACAATGTATAGAAGAGATTATTTCATATAGACTTACCAGAACTGGTGATCGACCCCCTGCAGAAGGACCGAATGCCATCCTGAACTGAAGTAATCACTGTGATTTTCTTTAGGGGCAATGACAGGAATATGACTCCCATCAATTGCACCAGTGCACTGGGGGAACCTCACCTCCTTCAGAAGCCATGTATGACGACCTAAAGTTCATCTCCTTTGGGCAAATTAATGTAAATAGGCAGACGGACATGGCGCACGCCCTTGCAACATTCTCAGACAATTGAGCAAATGGAGGACTTTGCAATGCCAAACAAGTTAGCCAATGTGTGCTAACACGCACCTGTTGCCAGCCAACACCACCCAATACCAGCCAACTGCTATGCGCTTTTTCAGGGAGATTGGTGGCCTGAGCTGAGTATGACGCCATGCTGCACGTGACTTCTTTGTTATTGTTCTTTTGGACATGCGGATCAGTTCAGGGCAGTTAACTGTTCATAGTGGAGTCTGATATAGGACAGATTGTAAAAGTAACTAGAGAAGCCATTCCTGAAGAAATTGCGGGTGTGAATGCTTCATGCTGAACACTGCAATGTACACTGCAATGCTGCCTGAAAAATATGGGGGGTGCCGCAGATGGAGCAGTGGTTAGAGCACTCACCCCATGTACCAAGGCCATAGTCCTCCACACAGTCAGCTCAGGCTCGATTCCGACCCATGGCCACCTGCCGCAAGTCTCCCCCCGACTCTCTCTCCCACATTTCCTGTCACCTCTTCAGTTGTCCTGTCCAATAAAGGCATAAAAAGCCACAAAAAAACAAAAACAAAAAAAATGCTCAGAACAACTGCCTGCATGCTAATTACCTGCAGCTGTGTGTGTGACTTGCTGACCTACTGAGTGACAGAAACTGTCAGAAGGGTGCTGCGAATGCAAAACCATAGGTCCTATCAGTGAAATGACCAGACCGTGAGCATCCTCAGACCCAGTTGAACACAAACATGTGGTTTTTGTGTGGATTAAGTGAAAATATGACAGAGTTATCACAGTTTACATTTTTGATCATCTCAGAGTTTTGGCAGACTGTGAGACAAGATTTAAGATGGGCGCAGATGGGGCAGTTGGAGGTTACTCTTGGTGTTTGGATCGTCATTAAGCCCAAACCGTAGGTGCTACACTTATGTAGGTACATTTAATCAAAGTACGACAATTTTTCCTACCTTTTTTTCCACGTCGAGTCAAAATTGTGGCCGAATGGGCGACTTTGGTCGTCCATTTCTGTTTTATTTTCTCTCCTCTCTTCACTCTAGCAGACCCCAGCTCTTTTTTTTGGAAATGTTTAAGCTTGTCTGAACATCTGGAACTTTGAATTTTCTTTCTAGCTGAAAGTATGAAGGATTAGTGAATTTTTGAAAAGTATGAAGATTTTGAACTTTTTCCCATAGAGAATGAATGGGGAATTTTTCCCCTAAAAGTGGGAATATCTTGGAATTTATGAAAGATATGAAAAATCTGAATAGATTCCATTCCCGAATTTTCTGAATCTAATGAAGTTTGAATGATGTGAATACATTGAAGTATGTGGAAGTAGTTATGATTTGAAATTTTTGACGGAAGAATAAGAAGAAGAATAATGATAATTAAAAAAAAGAAAATTCCTTTTTCGTACAATAACATATGGTTGTGAATGCTGTGCATTCACACCCAATAATAAGTACAATAACATTCACACCCAATAATAATAATAAAAATAAAGAATTCTTTTTCGTACAATAACATATGGTTGTGAATGCTATGCATTCATTTTTTTAATGCTATGCATTCACACCCAATAAATAATTTTTTTCATACAATAACATATGGTTGTGAATGCTTTGCATTCACACCCAATAATTCACACCCAATGAGAACAGCTACACAAAAAAATTTCGATCTGAGAAAAAATAGGAATTGTGAATTAAGGCTGACAGTGTGAACGTAGCCTTAGTTTCGCTATTTTGTTTTCCCCACACATTGGTCCTTGACCAATTGAAACCTTCTCTGATTGTACCTGTATCCACAAACTGTAGGAAGAAGAGACAAATGATCTTTTCTTCACCAAAGTCTCACCTTTCTTGGATCCTCATCAGTTTGTATACCAGCCAGAGCGGTATACAAGAACACCTTGAACAAGCTCACAGACCTGTGAAGATTTTGTTTATGTTGATTTCAGCAGTGATTTTAACACCATCCATCCCCACCTGCTTCCAGGCAAACAGATGGATCTTGGGGTTAATCCACAGCTCATGCTATGGATTAAGGACTTTCTCTTCAATCGTGCTCAGCAGGTTAGTTTTAACACAGCCATTTCCGCCCTGAAGATTGTAAATATAGGGCTCTTTTGTCTCCTGTACTGTTTAGACCAGTGGTTCCCAAATCTTTTTTTCTGGGGACCCACATTTTTAAAATGACAAACCATCACGACCCAAATCACAATAGATTTTATCTATAAATTGCAAGATTAACAATCTGTGCATAAATAAACATTTCTGACCATTTTTACTGCCGTCTGCATCATATTATCTTGAATATGTAAACCACACATTTCAAAGTGATATACATTGAAATTACAACTACATTGTATGCTTATTGAAAATATTCACTGTATATATTTTAAATACTTTATAGATACGATCAAATCAGTGCATTTAGGAGGGGTGTGGGTCTGATTGTTTTTATCTCCTCTTATCAAAATATAAACATTTTAAACAGGCTACTTTATAAATGAGAAAATGCATTGAGTCTGAGTAAACAGCCACTTATGTTCATGTTCATAATTTTATTTGAGAACTTAAGTGCATCTTAAATTAAACAGGCACACATCAGTTATACAACATACATTTTAAGATAAGATATCCCTTTATTAGTCCCACAGTGGGGAAATTTACATTTTTAACTACTTTATATGAGACAAATAAAGTGCATTTTGTTGTAATTAACAGACTCAAATTTCCCTCTCATCATTAAATCAAACAGAATATTGCTTGTTCTTTGTGTTCCAGTCAGGTGTACAAGAGGAGAGCAACATAGTGTAGCATTTAACTATGGGCGTAAGCTAAGCTAACATTACCTGCAGCAGTCTGGTCCTTAGCTGGGTCTTGTCCCTGGTCTCTAGCTATGCCTTTCTTTTTTATTAGCCAGGCGTCCATGTTTGTGACCACCTGGAAAATCTGTTCATTACTTTGGAAACTATGGTGGACACCTGGGTGCAAACCCAACGAGTTCTGAACAAGGCACCGCTTGCCTGGCTCCAATGTTGCGCTATGATTGGCAGAACTCCGTGTGTGGTGGAGCTAGAAACACGCTCCCTCATTTGGCTGAAAGATGTTTTGCAGATATACATCTAGAATAATAGTAAAATAGAATCATAACTATTTTATTTGGCGACCCAAAAAAATCTCCTGCGACCCACCTGCGGGTCGCGACCCACCTGCGGGTCGCGACCCAGACTTAGGAAGCCACTTGTTTAGACTATACACCACTGAGTGTCTTTTTTTAAGTATGCAGATGGTACGGCCTTCTTGGGGCTGCCAAAGCCTGACAACTCATCCTTGGGTCATTTTGAGGACATTTGTAATACTTACAAATACTTTGGCAAACAGACCAATGACTAACTAAAGTGTAATGAATGGGCGACTGCAAACGTCAAAATAATACAAGAGTCGGGGTGTGCGATACGCATTGTCTACGATGATATCTTAATGGTTGTTTTAACGATAGCCGAGCTAATGTTATTGACATTATGTCATTCACTTTGTACAAACCAATCAGAAACACGTCGTGAGTCCACACATTGATAGTGATTGCAGTGTGCGCTATTGCTGCATTCAAGACAACAGATAACTCAGTAATCACATATTGGGAATTTCTGACCTCTGAAAAACATGTTCACATAATCAGGTTGTAAAATAATATGGATGCTCTCATGATTGCAATAGTATAAAGCTGCAGCCCCGGAGGCTGCAGTTTTAGGACAACAGATTCAGGACCCTTAGGAATTTTTACAACAGCACCACCTGCAGGACAAGAGGCTGAATTTTCAGGACTGCTGTCCCAGCTCTAAAACTTTATTCCATCCATATTTCTCCCCACTAATAGATTTAAAGGTTTATCCCAATAAGTCACTGAACAACTTTACAGCTGAGAGGCTGCATCTTAGAAAATCCAGCTTCTCTCACTCTGTCAGCTTCAGGGTTAAGTGATGTAATCTCATTAGGATCAGTGTACAGTGCAAAACTATATAATAATGTGGGTACGTAAAACTGGAAAGCTGCCCGGTTAAAATGTCTCTCTAAATGGGTTCTGGTCTTGCTCAGTTTTGTTGGGTGGAACAAAGCTGCTCTACAGAACAGTAAGTGGAATTCCATTCAGCATGTGGTACATCTTTGCAGTTTAGGGAGAGATCTCCCCTCTTGGATTGTAATATGCATCTTGAAAAAGAGATGGTCTAATTGGTCAGATTGAACATTTTAGGGCATTTCATATACAAAAAAAAATAAAGACATAAATTAGACCTCGGCTCAACTCACTCAACTGGACTAAAGGCATTTTGAATATACTGTCTCGGATTGAGATGAATCTGTTCCCATGAAATAACTTCATATAGTCGTTCCAATACATTACATAATCTAACACATGGTAACACACTGAGCATGCCTGAAGAATACACCTACACAGTATCTGACAATTAAAAATTCTAAATGATTCATTCAGTCATATCATACTGATTCTGATGCTCCTTCATGTAGCTTCTATTTTCTAATGTAAATGTGTTTAAATGTACTGTGTCATACAAAGACTGATTTCTGCCTTTTATACAAACACTAGTCACTCAAGTATTTTCTACATTTCCATAGTCAGTGAGTTTACATCTAATTGTAGAAAAACAAATCTAAATTGCGAAAAACAAAACAAAACATGCTAACAGATCATTTAGCAGGGCAGCTATTGTGAGCTAACAAATGATTGCTTGTCGTGCCTTTAAAGTAGAGCACGTAGCTACTAGATAACAAATGTTACACTTCAGCAAGCTAACTTTATCTCTGTAGTCCAATTGAAGACACCAGGATTATTTTAACATTTACAAGTAAAAGTTGTACATTCAAAACTTACATTCTCACTCTTGTCCATCTCGTTCAGAAATGTGTTTCTAAACGAAGGTATATCTACTAACATCTTTGCAAAATGCTGGCAGCTTCACAAATATATGCAAACATATCACATTCAATGGTAAATGACGTCTGAGTTTCAGAGCAGAACATCCAACCAGACCATGAATTTTATGGGATCTATTTGGCCGAGTTGGAGCTTGTATTTCCCCAATCTCTGATGTGTCATGAATGCAGCCTAGGTAGGCATAAATGGTCACTGCACCGCAAAGTGATGTTAGCATGACTGACAAATGAGTGAACAAGCAGCGTCAGGAAACAAAACAGAGACACCAACAGCCTCACCATTCATATCGTTAGACTTAGTTGCAAGTCACAGATCATCCTCACTTGCATGGTGGTGCTTTGGGTTTGAAAAGGCTGACATTAGTAAAAAGATCAGTGGCATTTACCGATAGCCCGACAACCAACCTTCGAACAAACCACCGCTCATAATACGAAGAATATAGAAAACCCCACCAGACAAGGTACCAGCACAAAGACACACTCAGCAAACTTAAGTCATTTGGTAAAAAAAGTCCTTTATGACAAGAAAAGCAACAGATAGCGTGACATAAATGCTTTCACCAACTAAATCTCAAAGAATTGGTTCTTACTTGAATGCTTCAGTTTTAAGTAATATATTTTTTTCCTTAAGCAAGTTGTTACCATTGATATCATTAGTAGGCAACGATTAAAATCCTGTTACCAAGAGTGAGCTGTACAAAAGAAGAATTTTATAAACACATTTTAAAGGATGCAAAATATCGTCTAATTATCGTTATCAATTATCGTTTTCTGTCAATATTACTCAAACCATTTGTCTTTTATGTGGGAATCCTGTTCATTTACCTGAATGATATGTTTGGCAAAATTCACAACCAAATGTGACCAAATGTTGGGTGCTCAGTTTTGTAAAGGCCTCGCTGAGAGAAGGACTGAGCACAGTCCTTAATTACCCTACTCACCCTCTAAACAACAGATTACGCTGAGCCGGGGCTCAGGGGCAAAGGAGGAAAGGAACATTTCTCTGTGGCCTTTGGTTGAAATTCTGATTCTTGGTTTTGGTACTATAGTTTTGGTACCTTCATTGCTTTCAAATGTGGCCTATACAAATACATAGGATTTGTTGGTATATTATTGGACTGCATTTTTACTGTATATTTGTTTTATTTTTATTACAGTTTTGTGTACTTTTGCATCTTGACCACCTGATCTTTTTTATTATCTCGGATAATAAAGTTTATTTTGATCTTGACTCTTCAAACTAGATTAAAATATATGTAAGATTTATCATTTCCAACATGGTGGTGACTTGTATGGATGGCTTTTCTCATTATTTCTCTGTACAGCTTGAAAGAAAAACCTTTCTGACAGTAAGCAATGACAGACTGGATTTCTATTTTCAAACACCCATAATGCAGCAGTGACCCGTACTTGTTTCATCCTTGACCTGTTCTACACAGCACCCGGCGTCGACCAGGTGATTTGGCAAGTAATCACTCTTGTATATCAAAAAGAAATAAGATATACTTTGCCACAGTCAAGCCGCAGGTGTATCTTTTCTGCAGTGGTTCACACTGAAATAGATGATCAAAGAAGACAGATGTGTTCAGTTCAATTTAATGAGGACTAGAAAAAAGTACAGATATGTGAGGAAGGTATTTTACTCACCGCCTGTAACTCACAGCCTTAATAGCCCCCTTTCTTTGGAATCCATTTCCCATCCAAGATGTTAGGTTTCTTACACAAAGAGTCTTTTCTTTATCCTTATAATGAAGCTTGTTCATTATGTTAGTGGGGAAGGCAACTCATTTTAGAAAGCATTTCCTTGGAGTACAAAATTTACCTAGCTTATCAATTCACGCCCTGTAATATTATAATATCCTTACCATAAAATAGATAAAAGGCTGTAGTTACTTATCAGTCATTTAAAGGTCATGTAAAGTTTATTTAAAATACAGTAAAAATATTTTTTTCTCTGACGAATTTCACAACTTTTAATACTGTGTGAATGTGTGTAAAAATGACCTACAGTAGGTTGGATGTTATTTCATTTGCATAGCATCATCAAAAACTTGAAATAAAATTTTCCTTTCAGTTATACATCAGTATCTCTTTTGCACACAAAATATTTTTAATCTTCAATGAATGAAGTCAATCAAGAATAATCATTGATACAGCTATTACTTAGTGAGGTTTCTGCTCATGTTATTGTCTGATTTTCTTTTCTCTTTTTTTGCAAAAACTGTGACTTATTGTTGTAACTGGTGCGTTTTCACATGTCCTTAGAGTTATTTACTGTCACACTGCCTGTTGTCGGTGTGTTAAGGCACAAAAGCTTCAAAGATCTTTTCACACGTTATGTTGATGTCATGTTTATGTTATACGTCACATTTTCTTGACTTTGGCTTTTACTGATAAGCATCATTAGACATTGTTTTTTTAATTAATATTTTCTTGAAAATCTATGTAATTTGGTACTAATTTTGAGGGGAATGGAGATAATCTTGTTAAGGTTTCTCTCAAAGGTAGACCCACAATGCAAAACTCAGAACACAGAAGCAAGATCAGAGGTTTGAACAAAGGTTTACTTGATATTTGCACGAACAATAAATTCAAATAATGCAAAAAATGAGGAATCAATCAAGCAGAGCAAACGAATCAGACTGATGGGGCTGAGAGCAAAGCAGGCAGACAAGGTCTTCAGTTCACTCACAGACCAACTTACGGTGAATGAACCGGCTTCCAGGGCGTGGCAAAAACAGGCAGTGGATGGGAAAGCCTGCAGCACATTAGATGAAGTTAGCAAACCAACAAGCATACAGGATCAACATTTCTCACAAAAGGCAGGTATGGAGTCAACATGTTACCACAAGGAATAACTGACGATCTGACGAATACTGGGTGGAAGGCCAGGGCTTAAGTGGTCTGGTAGGTCAGGTGGAGCTGATGAGATGATAGTGAGCAGGTGATCAGGAGAAGGTTGGGCAGAGGTGGAAAGTTGGTCATGGCGGCCACGCCCTGGAGACACAGACACTCACAGATAGTGGGTGAGAAAAACGAGGAACATTAGGGAAAAGGGGAAACAGAGGAAACATGAGGGAGAAAGGAGAGGGAAACTGCCAATCCTGACAGTACCCCAGTACACCCCGCTCCTCAGGGCCATAGCCTTCCCAGTCCACCAGGTACTGAAAGCCCCTGCCACATAGGGGCAGCACCTTGAGCGCCCGGCAGCATTCCTTCCACACCTGGGAGATGAACTGGGGGCCCCTGTCAGAAACAATATCAACTGGGATGCCATGAAGACGAAACACATTGTTAACCAGGAGGTCTGCAGTGTCTTTGGCAGAGGGTAAGTTGGTTAGTGGGACGAAATGCACTGCTTTAGAAAATCTGTCTACAATGGTTAGTATGACTGTATTACCTTCGGATGGAGGTAGGCCTGTGACAAAATCTACGGCAATGTGTTACCAGGGCCGACCTGGAACTGGTAAAGGTCTCATTAAGCCAGCAGAGCCTGATGAGAGGATTTATTTTGGGCACAGACATGACAAGCTGAGACGTACTAACGGGTGTCTACCTCCATTCTGGGTCACCAAAAATGTTGTCTTAACAGTGGCAGAGTGCGGTTTATGCCGGGATGACAGGCAAAGCGAGGAATATGAGCCCATTGCAGCACCTGGGAACGGACAGAACCTGGGACAAATAAACCAGCCATTACCAGGATCTGGGTGAGACTGCTGAGCCCTCCTGACCACAGATTCAATCTCCCAGGTGACAGTGGCCACCACGCAGGATGCTTGGAGGATGGGTTCTTGACAGGAGGAGGTCCCCTCAGAGCAATGCTGTCTGGAGAGGGAATCTGGCTTGACATTTCTGGAGCTGGGATGGTAAGTCAAGGTAAAGTTGAATCTGCTGAAGAACAGTGCCAGGCGCGAATTCAGTCGCTTGGCAGCTTGAATATATGCCAGATTCTTGTGATCAGTCCAGACAACAAATGGTAATTCGGACCCCTCCAGCCAGTGGCGCCATTCCTCCAATGCCAGTTTTACCGCCAGTAATTCACGATCCCTCACATCGTAATTTCTTTCAGCAGATGACAATTTATGGGAAAAAAAAGCACAGGGATGCAGTCTTTGTTTGGGACCGGAGCGTTGGGACAGAACGGCTCCGACCCCGGTGTCCGAGGCATCCACCTCGAGCACAAACTAGAGAGTGGTGTCTGGCTGGACCAGTACTGGAGCGGAGGTGACTAGTTCTTTTAATTTCTTGAATGCAGAGTCCGCCTCAGGGGTCCATACAAACTGGATGGAGGAAGACGTTAATCTTGTGAGGGGGGCTGCCATCTGGCTGAAGTCTTGAATGAATCGCCGGTAAAAAAATTAGCAAAGCCCAGGAACCATTGGAGCTGCTTACGGTTCACTGGGGTAGGCCACTCTGCCACTGCCTGGATCTTTTCTTGATCTGTCTTCACCTGCCCGCTCTCTATGATGTAGCCCAAAAATGTAACAGAAGAACCATGAAATTCACATTTTTCAGCTTATCATCCAGGTAAACAAACACAAAGTGGTTCAGAAAATCACGAAGAATGTCATTTACAAGGGCCGTGGAAAACAGCGGGAGCATTGGTTAGCCCAAAAGGCATTACAATGTACTCAAAATGTCCCAGTGGTGTGTTAAAGCTGGTTTTCCACTCATCCCCCTCTCTTATCCTCACTAAGTGGTAGGCGTTTCTGAGATCTAACTTTGAGAAAATGGTGGCACCCTGAAGAGGTTCAAAAGCTGACGTAATGAGTGGTAATGGATACTTGTTCTTAATTGTGATATTGTTAAGCCCACGGTAATCTATACAGGGGCGGAGTGTCTTATCTTTTTAGCCACAAAAAAGAACCCAGCAGGAGAAGAGGAGGGACGAAAGATACCTGCTGCAAGGGGGTCCTTTATGTAGTGTTCGATGGCCTCCCTCTCCGGACGGGACAGGTTGTAAAGCCGACTAGTGGGCAGTGGAGCTCCAGGAAGCAGATCTAGGGCGCAATCATAGGGACAGTGAGGTGGTAGAGACTAAGCCAAATCCTTGCTTAACACTTCCCCCAGGTCATGGTATTCCCTTGGAACAGAGGATAGATCTTGTGGGGTGGTTGTCACTGGGGCAGGGAAGCCCTTAGCGGGAGAAAGAGCTGACTGCATACAGTAAGACAAACAGAAGGGACTCCAAGCGGACACTTTATTGTTGGCCCAATCATTCCGAGGATTATGCAGTGTAAGACACGGATGACCTAAAACTAGGGGTGATTTTGGAGAGGAGATCAAACATAGCTGAATCTGTTCATTATGGTTACCAGATAGGAACAATGAGACAGGAGCAGTATGGTGTGTGATTTTTGCCAAGAAGCTGCCATTAACAGCATCGATTGTGATAGGGGTAGCGCGGTTCCAGAGGTAATCCGGACTGAATAGCTAATTCATAATCTATGAAATTTTCTTCGGCCCCAGAATCTATGAGGGCTTTGAGTGGTGGAGAAAAGGTCTGGTGACACAGGGTAGCTGGGGTTAATAGTTTGGAAGCAGGCAGGGAAGAAAAGGCTGTCTGACTCACCAATATCCCCACGTCTACTGGTGAGTCCGGTCTTTTGGCTGTATTGTAGAAACAGAGAGGGGTTTCTGGCACAACTTCACCTACTCACAAGGTGCATGGAGAAGGGAAAAGGTCAAAAGGCAAAAAACTCCAGCACACAACTTTATTTTTAGACCAACGCATTTCGGCTTGTGGCCTTCTGGCATGACCCTGATGAAGGCCACAAGCCGAAACGCGTTGGTCTAACAATAAAGTTGTTCGTATACTGCAAGTGTTGCTGGAGTTTTTTTGCCTTTTGGCTGTATTGGACAGGTTGCCACACGATGACCAGCATTGCCGCAGTACAAGCACTCTCCCGCCCGTATCCGACACAGCCGTTCCTCAGGGGGTAGCCGAACTCGTCCCAGTTGCATGGGTTCCTCCTGGAGCAGAGCTGGCAGGAAACACAGTAGTAGGTAACTGTTTGCTCACTTGTGGAGCGGCCCCTGCAGGTTGAGGAGGGAGAGAGGTTAATGGGACAGTATTAAATTTAGCCTTTTGTCGCTCTCTTAAACTGCCATCTATGCGTGTGGCAAGGAAATCAAAGCTCGAAGATCACTCGGTTCAGCTCGAGCTGCAAGTTCATCTTTTAATTGTTCACTGAGACTTCTTACAAAAACTCCTCAGCGAGCCTCCTCGTTCCACTTGGATTCCGCTGCCAGTGTCTGAAAGTGAATCTGACATGATAAATTTAGTAAGTTTGGTTGCTGTTGATTAAGCAGTTCCAGAGGAACTGTCTTGAAGTAACTGACCCATTAAAACCCAAGAAAATATTCATATGCTCTTAATTATTGGAAATGTTTAATTAATATTTATTAATAAACAGACTGTAATAGTCCAGATTCCATTGTTTATCTAATTGGTTTAATTAGAAAGGTTTATTTTGCAGTGTACCAATGAATGCTGTGTTTTACTGATGATTCTTTACTGCTAGTGTCTCCAGGAAGTTTGCCTGGGAATTATTCAGCAAAAAGATCTTTATAATAAAGTGTTAGCTTTCATAATTTCCTCTCATAAATCGCTCACCTAAATTAATTTGTCTTTTCACTGTCTTAATTATATTTGCTAATGCTGATTCTTTTACTAGCATGAAAACACCTCTGTGCTTTTTATATGTGCAAAGCAGAAACACTTGGCATTTCTCATTAAAGCCCAGGCACCAGTGCCAGTGGCTGACAGGCTCCTGGCACAGAAGGTGCCAGGAACCTGATGTTTTTGAAAGGATTATTAGGGCTCGAGCACAAAGCATGTGAGGAGCCTATTGTAATTCAAGGAATTATTATTAGGGCCCGAGCACTAAGGGTGTGAGGAATTATTTTTCTCTGAAAATAATCACTTTTTTGGGAACATGCTCAAAAACTCATGAAACTTGGCAGAAAAATTAGTCGGGGGGAGGGGGGGGGATTTTCATGTTATATGGTGATTGGAAATGGGCGTGGCAAAATGGCTCGCTAGTGCCCCCTAACATTGACCCCACCTCCAGTTTAACGTACAGGTATGAAACTCGGTTACACATATGTATCTGACCTAGACTGACAAAAAAGTCTTTTTTTGAAAATCACACACTTTGTATTTCAATGAATTCCTCCTAGAGATCTAAACCGATCGACTTAAAATTTGGTCAGTACTATCTAAACCCCATGGGGATGAAAAGTTATCAAAATGCGTCAATTTGTGTCAAATTTTGATGTTTCACCATGAAACAGAATGTTGCCATTACTCCATTGTCTAAGGTCCAATCTGTACAAAACTCACATGCTGGTTAAGAGTTCCGCCCTAAAGACATCCACATGACAACATTTACCTATTGTCATAGCGCCACCTAGGGGCAACAGGAAATGACATATTTTATGTTTTGATACACTACTACTAGGCTGTTGAGCATACTGTCTTCAAATTCATTGAGAACAGCTATATCATGTTGGTGATGCAGGGTTGTGAAGCCGGTGCGTTTTCGTGCAAACATGTAGGCTGTGCGGTAAAAGTTGATGTTTCACCCTTAAGCAGGAAGCTGTTATAACTCTGCTGTCTATGGTCCAATCTGCCCCAAACTTCAAACATTTTATAAAAGTCCCACCCTGAACAGATCTATATATATATAAATTTGGTAATAGTCTCAGCGCCACCTTGTGGCAACAGGAAGTGGTATACTTCAGATTTTGATGTGCTCCTATGAGGCCTTTCATCACAATGACCTCAAATTTGGTCAGTAAAGCCATAAGGCCTTGATGAAGCATTATGTAAATATTGAGAGTTTTGGTCCCATGGCGGCGTCACATCGGTTTATGTTCTCTATCAAAGAGGAAGTTGGTGTTGAGAGGCCAGGGAACCTCAGATCCTCACCAAAATTGACACACTAGTCAAAGGTAGGAGTCCTTAGATCTCCTATGTTATACACGAATCAGTTGTGGCAAATTTCCTCCACAGTGCCCCTGGAAAAATTCAAATATGCAGCCCCCACTGTTCATTTTACCTAGATCTTGTACCTAAATTTGGTACAAGAAAAAGCCTCTTGAACCCATGATCTGTACGCAACAGGAAGTCCGCCATATTGAATTTGGCATTAATTTGTCTGCGATTTGCAAGTTTTATACTTTAACAAACAAACTAGGCTTTTTGTTCAATCGATTTGAAATTTGGTCCGTAATATCACAACACGTTAGTGATGAAAATTTATCAGAGGTTTTTGGATAACTTGGACGGTGTGGCCATTGCAACATGGCAAACTTCTATGTTCGCCATGAAAGAAGTTGTTTAATCACTCCGCTGTCAATGGTCCAATCTTGCCCAAACTTGACATGTTGGATTAAACCCAACCCTGAAGACATCTACACAACAATATTGAGTAACATTGATAGCGCCAACTGCTGGCTAATGCAAAAATGTGTTGTGTGACAATGTTAGTTTGATTTTCTTAAAATTTTCATGGTCTAGCCTTCGCATGATATAATGGAAGACAAGTTCAAATTATTAGGTGCTGTCTTGCGCCATATAGTGGACAAAATAAGGTACATATTATTCTTTCTGTCTGTGTCCATAATGCATGCAAATACAGAGTCTTGCATTTATCCTGGGCTGATAATTGCGCACGGCCCAATGGGCACACGCGTGCTGGGGTGCGAGGGCCCGTTCAATGCTGCTTGCAGCTTTAAAGGTATACTCCCACTCTATATTTTCCTTCTCAAGGCGTGTGAAGAATTTAAAGTAACCACGATATTTTGATTCAGTAGGACGAATGCTATTCTACAGCCTGATATAACGGTCATATTTGTACCACGGCGGAATACAGAGAACAATTCCGTTTTAAGCCCCTGAGGGGCGAATATTCCGTTTGACCTAGACTTCTGACATTTTGTAGACATATTAAGCATATGGAGATCTACCAAAAAGTCTCTTGGTGCCATGCCCTAAACCAAACAGGAAGTCCTCCATTTGGAATCAAATTTTTGATTTTTTTTCCGTTTCAACACAATGGATTGCAACTAACTCCTCCTAGAGCATTAACCCGATCAACTCCAAACTTGTATAGTAGAGTCTAAACATGTCACTGATGAAAATATCAAAAGCTTCTGCATAACTTCAAATGTGTGGCCGTGGCGGCATGGCGGATTTTGATGTTTTCGCCATGAAACAGGAAGTGGTTATATCTCCATTGCTCATCATCCTGTCTTTGTCATTCTTCATAATTTGCATCACGGCTCCGCCCTGAAGACGTCCACATGTCAAAATTCACTTTTTGTCACAGCGCCACCTGCTGGCAACAGGAAATGTCATATTTTTTTACTTTAATGTACCGTTACCAGTTCGTTAAGCATATTGGCCTCAAATTTTGTCAGACTAGCTGAAAGACCTTAATGATGCTTCACTGTGAATATCATGATCTGTTGTCGAACTGCGCTGGCATGGCGAAATTTGATCACTAACTGTGAAGGCTCAAACAGCTCTATGGCGCCCCCTGGAATGCTTCAAATTAGCAGCCACAACTGTGCGTTTAACATAGAAGTATGAAATGTGGTACACGTGTGTATCACATCAAGATCTACCAAAAAGGCTCTTGGTGCCATGACCTCAACCAAACAGGAAGTCCGCCATTTTGAATAAAAGTTTTTGTTCCATTTCCACGGGTTGGAATTTAACAAACTCCTCCTCCGTGAAATCTCAACATGTCAAAAATGAAAAGTTATCAAAGGTTTTTGGATAACTCGAAAGGTGTGGCCATGGCGGCACGGCAAATTTCTATCATTCGCTATATCTCAGCTGTTCATGGTCCAATCTTGGCCATACTTCACATCTGGGATGACGGCCCCACTATGAAGACATCCACATGTCAAAATTAAGTATTTGTCACAGCGCCACCTGCTGGAAACAGGATGTGTTATTTTATACTTTCATGTACTCTTAATAGCCTGTTCACCATAATGACCTCAAATTCAGTCAGAACAGCTTTAAGACCTTGATAATGCTTTAATGTGAATATGGTGGGCTGCTGGTAAATGATGAAGGTGTGGCCTCTTGGCGAAGGATGATGCTTCGCCATAATACAGGAAGTTGTTATAAGTCCTCTGTTAATGTTCCAACCTGACCCAAACTTCATATGTAGAATGAGAGTCCCTAGTGAAGACACCTAAACAACAATATTTAGTTGCAGTGATAGCGCCACCTGCTGGCAAATATAGAACTGTTTTGTGTGACACACTTTGTTTGTTTTACTTATTGGGTGGTCATCACAAGATATAGTCAAAGAGAAGGTAGATTACTAGGTGCTTTCTACTGTCACAGAGTGAACAAAAAAAGTTAAATCACAATCCTTCCCTCAGTTTTCGTAATGCATGCAAATACAGAGTCCTGTTTATCTACAGTAGAAGAGTAGCGAGGCCGATGCTGGCACCCATCGGGGCGTGTGCACATGCTCTTACGTGCACAGACTCCGACAAACACCGGAGTGCAAGGGCTTGCAGCTTTAATTAAATATTGTATTTACACAGAGGGAAATTGCTGTTATTTTTGAGCATATCAAATACTCAACAGAGAGGTTACAGTGTTGTTCTCATATGATTTCAATAAATGAATCCCAGGATTTGATTCAGCAGCATATAATCCTGGATAACATGAGTTTCCTTGCCAACTGTGTGGGTCTTGAGATCCTTCAGCTAAAGAAAGGACATTATTTTGCAGGTTGGATGTCACATGAGGGAAATCTCAGAGAAATATTCATTACACACCCGTTCCAGGAGCACCACACCCAAGCTAACATGAAATAGAGATGGGATGTTATCAGGCTCTGCGGCGGGTTACTCTCATCAAACTATGGGACATAGTGTATCTTTAACAGCTTTCACCAGTTTCACAGGATCACATGCCCTGTCTCATTGTTTTGACATATAGTTTCACACATACTCTATAACAGGGGTCACCAACCTTTTTGAAACTGAGAGCTACTTCATGGGTACCGAGTCATACAAAGGGCTACCAGTTTGATACTCTCACCTGAAATAACAAATTTGCTCAGTATGCCATTAGTTATACATCATCAATAATGATTAATGATATTCCTCTATGAGAAGACACTGATCATATTAATCATTTCTCACAATAATTATCAACAATGAAATCAAGGTGGGAAACAGATCAATATTCAGCACTTTATCTCTTTAATCTCAGTAATTGTTAAATTGTCAGATGATCACTTACATCACCACATTTCATAGGAAAAATGTCCCATTTTCACTAGCCACTGACAAACCTTAACAAATCATGAACTATATTGCACCATGTTTCAAAAAGTTATCAATAATGTAATGTTAAAGAAAAATCAACTTACATATTTTTAAATAAATGTTGTCACATTTTGAACTAATGACCAAATCTGCAGCATTTTTAACAAAATTATAACTGTTACATGTCATGAACACCCTTTTAAATTGAACACAATTCTTCATTATAATTAAACTTTGCCATGGCACTGCCATGTTGCCACTGACAACATTTGGTATTTGTTTCTTTGTTAGTGGGAAGACTGGCATTGCATGCTGTTCACCAGTGTACTGTAATCTGGTGTGTAACTTCACACTGCAACTGTGAGTGAGTCTTTCAGATGTGCATCAGTGAGGCGTGTTCTGTGTTTGTTCTTGATGAAGTTCATGTCAGAAAACGCTGATTCACAGAGATAGGTTGAACCAAACAGGCTGGCAACCTTCATAGCTGCTGTGCATACACCACTGTACTTCTCTGTGTCAACAAGGCACCAAAAGTTTGGTGCAGTCTGGTAGGCTTTGAGGTGTAGCCCACTTTGCAGCGTTATGATTTCCATCTCCACCTGTCCAGCATCCAAGTTGAATGTTGCACTTAGTTTCTCAGCAAAGCATGTTGTGTCCACATTCATGAAAGGGTTGGAAATGAATGACACACATGGCTCAAGCTGATCAAGGTCACAAAACCTATTCTCAAACTCTTGCCCAAGTCTGTTTATGACTTCACAGTACTTTTCTGCTACTTTGTCAAATGTCTCAGATGCAGAAGCATTGTCTTTCAGCACCAACTGCACAGAGGGGAAGTGCAGCACCCTTTTTCTCTGTAAATCTACAGAGAAAATGTTCATCTTGGCTTTAAATGCATTTAAAGCACTTATCATATCAACAACAGTCTTACCTTTGCCTTGCAGCTCGCAGTTCAAGAGGTTAAGTTTCCCAGTAATATCCGTCAAAAATGCAAGGTCAAGTGTCCACTCGGTGTCTTCTAGCAGTGAGACGTCTTCGCCTTTGGACTGCATGAACTCTTTGATTTCACCCAAAAGTGACAAAAAACGAAATAAAACTCGTCCTCTGCTGAGCCATCGGATTTCTGTGTGTAGCAGCAGGTCACCATATTCAGCTGACATCTCCTCCAATAGCACCTTGAAAATCCTGTGCTGTTTTGCTTTGGAGCGGATGTTGTTTATGATTTTCAAAACGGGAGTCATCACGTGCCCATAGCTGATCACTTTTGCACATAACACCTGCTGGTGAATTATGCAATGGTAATGCAGAAATTTTGGGAAGTCTGGGTCACCTTTACAGTGAGCGATGAAACCTGTATGTCGGCCGATCTGTTGTCACCGCTACCAGCTTTTCCAATGGTACCTTTTTCAGAACGAAAAACTCCTTCAGCGTGTTATAAATGTCAACTCCCCTCGTAGTTGTCTTTAAGGGCAGTAGTGTCAGGAGTTCTTCTCTTGTGGAGAAATCTTCAAACACCATCCGGATAAAAACCATCAGCTGCGCTGTGCTGCTGCTGTCCACGGACTCGTCGCACTGGATGCTAAACCACCTGCACCTCGTCAGATCCCGGTCCAGCTGATCGGTCAAGTTATCAGACATAGCTGACACTCGTCTAGCCATCGTAGATGCCCCCAGTTGGACGTCGGAGAGGGTGGAGATTAGATCAGTTCCATTTTTCTCTTCTTTAAGTACAGTGTTAGCGATTATCATCATTGCTTCTTTGACAACTTCTCCATCAGAAAATGCCTTCTTCTTCTTGATCAGAAAATGTGTAGCTCTAAACGAGGCTTCAGTTGCTTTTTGTGACTTCTTCGCCGGCCTCGTGAAAAAAGGCTGTTGCTTACCCAAAGCTGCCTTTAGCTCACTGGCTTTTTCTGCCCGTAGTGAGCTTCCCGGTAGGTAGTTAGCATGGTAGCTTTTGTGACACGTAGTGAAGTGTCTGTCAACATTGTGCCGCTTTGCCGTCGCCACAGTCGACCCGCAAATGAGACACACGCAGGTTTCTTTCACAGACGTAAAAAAGAACTCCTCCTTATAAAAGAATAGCAACAGAATAGAATAAAATTTTCGACGCGGCTCACTAGTAAGTTGTGCTATTTTTAGAGCAGGCCTGCGGGCGACTCATTAAGTCCTTGGGGGCGACCTGGTGCCCGCGGGAACTGTGTTGGTGACGCCTGCTCTATAATAACTTGAATACACTGCTCTGTTGCCACAGCCCTTTGCAGTGGCACGCAATGACTAACAAGCATGTGAACCTAAAGCAAATGTATTTTTTGTCTTAGTAAAAGCTGCTGATATATAATTTGCTTTAGCCCAGTGTGACTGTTGGAAAGAAACTTTGCAGTTTGCAGTGGGTCTCATACACACAGTCAGAGTGTGTGTGTAGGCAGATTCGTGGGTGTTTTCTAGGCTCCGAACACCATTCACATCCAAATTTATCGGAGAAAAGAGTCATGAAAAAAATGGAATAATACAGAACATACAGAACGTCTCATCATTTGGTAGCTGGTAGCTGCCGAATGATGAGACAAAGCTGCAGCAAGAGAAGGCACACACACCACTTTCACTCTGTCCCAGGTCAGTGTGTTAGTCTCTTGGTAGGGAAGGTTCAGAGGTGGTGAAACAACAATGTGATAGTTTATTGATGCCTGGAGGACAACGTCTCCTTTTGGTTTGCTACCTCGTCTCTCAGGTCAAAGGTCAGGGTCAAGTACAAAACGGCACCAGGCAACCAGCCAAATCACTTGCCAGCCAGCCCTAAAACCAAAACTCTGAATTAAAAAGTCTTTATTATACAGTAAAAATGTTCAGTTTGACTAAAACTGTGGTAAGGTAAAAATCAATGGGTTTTTTTTCATGTTTTTTTTTTCAATCTGTTTTTCAGGTAAAAACATGGATTGTTATCCTCTTCTGACTGTTTCAGAGCATAGACTAGAGGAAAAATAATGAGAACCAAGAATGTGTTGCTCACAAAAGATATAAATATTTTAAAATATTTCACAAATATAGAGTTTCAACATTTAGTTTATTATCCATTAATTTTATGTGCCATTTTTTCATAAATAGTTTAATCCCTCAATTCATCAAAGAGTAATTTTTGGCTGAAAAATGCCAACTTGATTTTCAAATTTTGTTTCACCTTATTAATCAACTGTTTGAACAGTGTAGTGTATAGTTAACTGTCTTCAAACTAGAGAAAATAGTGAATTTGTTAGTGAATATTTCAGTCATCGATTACATAATATACATAATATTTGTGTATTTTTTGTGTATTTATAGTAGCAGGATGACTTCAGACATCAAATGTTTTGTTTTTTCCTTACCAACCTTAACTTAAATGCTGTATATGATGGTGGCCGTTTCTGGTGCAATGTTAGAAATTAATGATGAAATGATTTTATGGGATTTATATTTTTTAATCAATATGATGATTATTGTTTTGTCAGGCATTTACGAGGCTCGATTACCCAACAAGACTAAAGGCCCATTTATGCTCTACGTTAAAGACGAATACAGAAACGGATGGATTCTTCCGTACGTTCATTCCATATGTAATCAGGCATGAGACTGATCGGAAATGGCAAAGGGCAGTGTAGCTACAATTCAAGCAAGGCATGACAAATATGTACGGACACAATGAAGAAGAAAAAAGTGAAGCGAAAAAGTGTTAAAACTCTCCGTCCTCAAGTCCCAATGTACCTAATGGCCTCACAGACCACCACCGAATACATCGTTACCTCAGTTTTTGCGGCTTTGCATTAACTAGCTACATTATCACAACACGACAGTGTATCGATGTCGACATAAAAGATGTTCAGTAAGTATGTAGCTGTTGACGGATGGAACGTTCATGGACAGACGTATCTGTTTAAGGGAGGGAGAGGGTCACTAAAGTAGCTTCACTGTTTGAATGTGGTGGCCATTGATTTGTGCTGTGCAGGACATTCCATGCATTCAGGGCATTGACCAATCAATGGTCTGTAATGTTTCACGTGGCCTTTTAGAGCCTGCTCGCTTGGAACTGCAACGGAGATGGTACCAAAACAGTAGTATGTGCGTGATGTGCTCTGTGTGAATGCTAACGTCAGTATGCTAAAATAACGGTGTTTACCTCGGTTTACTACATTAGAAGTAAGTCCCTGTAAGCTCTTACACTTTATTCTCATTTTTTGGACAGCAATGACAGATGATATTCAGCACAGTTGTTATTTTGATCAATTCATTGTTAGTTTCATACTTTAGTGTCTTAAATCAGACAAAAGAAGACATATTTATAAAAAGATTTGATCAACAAGCCCCAAAAGACCCTGAATTCAGTCTCTGGATCATTTAAATTGCATGTCTCTGAAGACCACTGAGTCACCTGCTCACACTTCCTCTCATTTCTTTTTCAGATTTTCATCCAGTCTCTCTCTTTCACTCTTTCCAACTGCTAAAAGGTTTCTATGTTTGTCGGCGGATGTCGTTTTTCCATATTCACGGTTAATTTGGCCACCAACCAGCCATACATTTGAGGTGTCTTTTGCATTCTGACACTCATACTGTATTCCTGGTGAACTTCTGCTAGCAGCATGTACTCTACATCTGTAACTGTCGCTGTTGGGGAATGGAAGTCTTCTTCTCCCTTCTGCACACTGAATGATTAATACTGTATGAAATGTCTTTTTCCTCTCATCCCAGCTTTCTCTCCTGCCGTCCTCCTTCAGAAGATTAATCTTGATGTGTCTTTCATTTGGCATTTCCTGCGGCCACTTAATTTGCCCCCTGTCCCCTCTGAAGTCTAATTTGTTTGCGTTGGGGGCTCATGGGAAGGATAGACAAGTAGTGTGTTGCCTTTGGTTGTTGTTCTTGCCACAAATAGAAATGAAAGGAGTGCAAAGAGTGTAACTCTGTAAAATTCAACCTTTGTTAGAGTTTTTATGTGTTTCTTCTATGGAGGTCGCAAAGCCCCTGCTTGAATTTGATTGGGCCCCTTTGGTACCCTCCCAAGTTTCAGGAGTTGCTAGGTGCTGTTTGTGTACAAGATGTCTTGGAAAACTATTAACAGCGCAATTTTGTAGAGTGGTGGGCAAGAAAATGTGGCCAAGAAAATGTGATTCGATTTTGTGGCAGATCTAGAAGCAGACCCAATCTTTCTGGTTCTCTTGACAACAGGAGATGCCTGACATTTTTGTGAATTCCACAGTGAATAAATAAAGCAGTTTTTACTCTGCTTAACTGAATGTGTGATTGAGTTTCTGAGTTTAGGACTTGTTCTATCTGCCTCTCCCATTCAATAAGATAAGAAGATACTTTATTCATCCCGCAAGGGGAAATTCTCTTGTTACAGCAGCATAGAACACAACATCAATACACAATGGTTAGAAAATAGCAGCAAAGAACAAAGTATAGACAGGTGAAGACATAACATAATCTGTTATGTCTTCACAGTGACAGTTGCAATAAATAGTTTACAAGCACTATGACATTATGTACAGAGGTAGAAATATATGCAGACATTACAGTGCGGTGTATGTTCGGTGGGTTATGATAGTGATATGTTTAACAGTTTAATGGCAGTGGGAAGGAATGATTTGAGGTGTCTCTCAGTGGTACAGCGGGGAACAATGATACAATGGTACAATGTAATGTATCATCAAGTGGTGTCAACAATGTTAAGAGTGCTTGAGCTTTAGCCATGTAAATAGTGACTATGTTAACAGTGAGTATTCAGATAAAAGGTGGAGTGTGAGTCTTAAAAATGTCCTTAAAATATGTCCTTAAAATATGTCCTTAAACTGGAGAACAGACCTCAACTTTCATGCGCAGTGGAACCTCCTCCAACTGTGTTTGTTAAGACTCGTTTATACTGATCTGCGTATGATAAAAAAAAAATCTGTTTCAAACGTGTATCCGTCAACGTCCATGTTCTTCCATGCTTCCTTTATGTTAGCATTGTTACATCCACAAGAGGACAGTACAGAGTCAAAAGTTTCACAGCAATAAAAATTGTGTCGGTAGAGGAAGTTGTGATAATGTACCTAAATAAATGTACTCAGTGGTGGTTGTGAGGTCATTAAATACATCACGAAATGTGGATGTATTTTTACTTTTTCACTCTGCTTTTATCTTCTTTGTGTCCGTAGACATTTGTTGTGTCTTGCTTGAATTATGGCTAAACTGCCCCCAATGATTTCCAGTGGTACTGCTCCTTTTTTTCCCACCGCATTCCTTATCTATAAGGTTTCATTAAACATGGCAAATATGCATGAAATGATCCCAGAGTACGGACGAAAGGCTCTGTATTAATGCATTATGTAATAACGCCGCATTATGTAATAATCTGCCACATTTTGTAATAAAAATCCCAAATGCAATATGTAATAAATTTTGCCGCATTTTGTAAAGTTAAAATTATGTAAAGTTATTACATATTGCGGTAATTATTACTAAATGTGGGCGTAGTTTTTTATTATGAAAATGTAATAATATGGTGCAATATAATATAATCCACTGTTAAGTCTGTCTATGTGTGACACAACCGCCAATGTCCATGCGGGATGATTGGAGGGTGGTAATGTCTCTGGTGAACTTTTTTTTTTTTTTAGATGTATTAATGTATTAATACATTAATTAACTGTATTAATCCCACAGGGGGGAATTCTTTCTCTGCATTTGACTGATCCCTGAGGAGCAGTGGGCTGCCACTACATTGCAGCACCCAGGGAGCAAATTGGGGTTCAGTATCTTGCTCAAGGATACTTCAACTTGTAGACTTGCAGGGGTTGGGGATCGAACCACTGACCTTTCATTCCGTAAACGACCGCTCTTACCCCCTGACCCACAGCCGCCCCACCTCGTATGTTGGTACGACATCAGGATATTTATCCTCTGTGAGATTTAAACTACCTTGAGAGTCGTTAAGTAACCTGTTTCCTTTCCTTTTCTTCCTGGTCCTACCCAATCCTATTGTGGGTCGTTTGAGTTACTGGGACCAGCCGTCTCTTTTATGCATATTGAGCCATTATGTGAGTCGTTAGTATAACGCCAATCCTGACCTGGTACCAACAGTTTAGAACTGATGAAGCCTCTTGGATGAGAGGCGAAACGTCTTCAAGCTAAGAAAAGAAGTCCAGTTGCTTCTGAATCAACCTTCAAGGATTATCATGACCTGGATGACTGAGAATCTACATAAACAGACTAGGTTAGACATATTCCTAATCGTAACCTGTTAAAGTTATGTGGTGGTGTTTACTGTATGGAAAGCCTTTCTTCTTGCTTCTTTTATTTCCTCTCACTCCCCCTTTAATCCTCCTTCCCAGAACCTTTTCCTCTTCCTCTGACAACCTTAACAAGCTCATAGCTTTCACCTATGGACCTGGTTGCCTGGGGAAGTGATTGTCTGGGAGGTTCGACCAAGGTGTTTTAACTTTGGGGTGATGGCTAGGGCGTGAGACAGCTGATTAAGACCCTTCTTTTAAAGGGGTTTGTGCACATTTTATTAAAGGCAGGCCCTTAGCTATTACCCTCTCCCCTTCAGGTTTTTTTGGGGGGGGATTCTGCCCCTATTTGTTTTCCGTGCTCCTCTAGTCTGTCGAGGAGACTAGATACGACTGCATCCCAGCCCACCCTGGTAACACCATTGTCAAATTTGCTGACGACACAACTGTGGTTGGACTTATTTCAGAGTGAGACGAGTCTGCCTACAGAGATGAGATCCTTAGACTAACAGCGTGGTGTTCAGCAAACAACCAGACACTGAACACCACAAAAACCAAGGAAATCATCCTGGATTTCAGGAAGAACAGTGTAGACCCCTCCCCCCCTTTGAATTGGTGGTGTTTGTGTAGAGAGTGTCCAGACTTTCAAATTCCTTGGCACCCTCATCTCTGCTGATCTCTCATGGACTGCAAACACCTCAGCGCTCATCATGAAGGCACAGCAGCGACTACATCTGCTGAGGGTGCTCAGGAAAAACAACCTGGACAGAAAGCTGCTGGTGACCTTCTACTGCTCTTCTGTCGAGAGCCTGATGACATACTGCATCACTGTGTGGTATCAGCTGCACTGAGGCAGACAGGAAGAGGCTCCAGACAGTCATAAACGCACAAAACACAAAAGATCCTCGGCTGCCCTCTCCCCTCCCTGAAACACATTTACAACTCCTGCTGCCTCAGCAGAGCAATTAACATAATGAAGGACAGATCTCACCCTGAGTTCCACCTGTTTGACCTGCTGCCCTCTGGTAGACACTAGAGGTGTATGAAAACAAGGACAAACAGACTCAAGAACAGCTTCTTCCCCAAAGCCATAACCATCCTGAACTCAAACCACGCACCACTACCCCTCCCCTCCTCTCTTCCCGATTCTGTGCAATAATCCACCTACAGTGCAATATATTTAAATACAGCACCAGATGTTTACTCACAGTGCAATTCATATTAATACTCACAATTGTACTTTTTTTACTACATGAATGTCATGCAAATAGTCGTTACTGTCATATAAATTGTTGTTGCTAATGGATGATGGTCAGAACTTGTCCACATTCATGGCCATCCGTTACCGAAATACGGTCCTAGGTCCACACGTCATTCCCAGGATACAGCAATCAGGCATCACCTTCATTGCATGACAATGCCCTCTATGGGACGCTCGGGATCACCGGGTGAGAGAGAGAGATCCTGCTCCAGCAACACATGAACAACTTGTCACGGCTCTACAGGAGGAATGGCATGTTCAGATTAACATCTGATCCATTCAGGAGGTGTAAAGTCGTGATAAATGCTGGAGGTGGACACGCACAGTGGCTAAAAGGTGAATAAAGTTGTATGAACCATAATTTGCCTTTGATATTTAATATAAACAGGATGGCATGACATTAAAAAAAATGCGTTTCTACTGTTGGTCAGTATATAATACCTGAAACTCGGTCTGGATTTTCAGGTATGAAAATGGCCTAAAAAGTCAAGTACAATGTTAATTAGGAATAATTTCCATAATAATTGGGGAATTTTGATTCATCTTAAGTGATCAAAAATATACAGGTACAGATGAAGACATCAATTTTGGTTGATCATTACATATTGCACCATATTATTACATTTTCATAATATAAAAAGTGCAACGCCCGCATTTTGTAAAAACCACCGCAATATGTAATAACTTATTACAAAATGCAGCAAAATTTATTACCTATTGCATTCAGGGTTTTCATTACAAAATGCGTCAGATTATTACAAATGCAGCATTATTACATAATGAAGGGAAAATGTATTACATTACTACATAAATGAAGGGAAAATGTATTAAATTATTACATAATAAAGGGAAACTCTATTACATTATTACACAACGGAGGATTTTTTCTTACATTGTTACATAATGAAGGTAAATTTATTGCATTATTACACAATGAGGGGGAATTTATTACATTATTACATAATGCGGAGTTATGAGCCTTTACTCATGTTGTGGGGACATAAGACATAGGACATTACGTATGGGGACAAATTAAAACATTTATTCAGTCTTTGGGTGATGACTCATAACGTTTTGGTGAGGTCAGATAGGGTTAGGCAAGTAGTGGGTAAGGTAGGGTAGGAATTCAACAAATTAATGGAAGTCACTGATCATATGTGTTGCGTATGTATATCTTATCTTTTGTATGTATGATTAAGAGTCAGAGATGGGTGTGTTTTATGGATGCTCGATATTGACAATATATCGATATTTTCTAGGATTTTGTCTTTAATGATAATTAGACAATATTTCAAATCCTTCAAAATGTGTTTATAAAATTCTTATAATTGTTCCAGCCCACCTGTGTTAATAGGGTATTAATTGTTCCCTACTTATATCAAAGGAAACTAGATGTTTAAGGAAAATAGGTAGTATTTATTTACTTAAAACTGAAGCATTCAACTAAGAACTATATCTTTAGTGATGTAATTGGTGACGGTGCATATGTCTTGCCTTCCGTTGCTTTTCTTTTAATAACTTTTTAACCAAAGTTTGCTGAGTGTGTTTTTGTGCTCATACCTTGGCTGGCTCCTCCTTCGTATTCTGAGCGGTGGTTTGTTTGGAGATGATGAAACAAGTTGGTCATGGAGCTGTCGTAAATGGCAACTGATGTTTTTGAGCAACAACCGCCTTTTCTAACCCAAACCTCCACCATGCAAGCGAGGATGATCCGCGACTTGCAAAAACTATTAAGATATCATTGTAGACGATACATATGACACACCCCTAGTGTGTATGTGACAGAGACCCACCCCAAGAGTAGCACAGATGGAGGAAGATTAATAGGGATTGCATTTGTGTGTGAGTGTGTTGGTTTTATGTGTGTCTGCTAAAAATAGATTTACCAACAAGTGGCTGCTCTGCATACTTAACAAGTGCCATAGCTGTTGTTGTTGCAGAACGAACTTTATAAAGTTTTATATCTGCCTCTAGTACTTACAGTACTTTAAAGCCATGTTTCACAGTGTGTACTTAAAACCTATAGAACACATCATTCATCAGTATGCATGTTATTGTAACCACATAAGAGTTTTTCCACAATGGAGGCAGTGTAGCGTAAATATGTTATGTTATGCACTCGTAATTTTGGGGCACCACCTTCAAATGAAGGAAATAATAAAATATTTAATCAGTCTAATTCTCTGTAAAGGTAGGGAGTTCTACCCAACACATTGATTCGTACCACTGAAGAAAGAAATATACTGTATGTCGACAACAACGTAATAATGGAATTTATTACTGATTATCATAAACAAAGATTAAATGTACGGAAGAAAATACATTCACAATCTGTGGTTAACTGAGATGAATATGTAAAAGACTTTAACCCTTAGGAGTCTTGGGCTATTTTGGATGTTTTCGGCTACTTTTGATTTTGACTTTATATTTCACATTTAAAAATGGTTCGTGATGAGCCAGTCACGTGGTTTGATCACGCCGGCATGATTAGCGACTCCTAAGATAAGATAAGATAAGATATCCCTTTATTAGTCCCACAGTGGGGAAATTCTCAATATTGCAGTAGTACAGTGTACAGAGGCACAGTGGGGGAGGGGAAAAATATTTAAAAAAAATACAAATACTATAAACGAGGGGTAAAGTGTCTCAAAAATATTGCACAAATACTATAACGAGGGTAAAGTGTCTCAAGTATTGCACAGACAAAAAATACAAGATATTGTTTGGTCTAATAGGAGTAGTGCTGGTTGTATAATCTAACAGCTGCAGGAAGGAAAGACTTGCGAAAGCGCTCCTTCACACACTTTGGGTGAAGCAACCTGTCGCTGAAGGAGCTCTCCAGTGCTGTTACTTGGTCCCGCATCGGGTGGGAGTGATTGTCCATCATGGATAACAGTTTTGTTGTCATCCTCCTTCCTCCCACCACCTCCACTGGGTCCAGGGGGCATCCCAGGACAGAGCTGGCCTTCCTTATCAGTTTGTCGAGTCTTTTCCTGTCCGACACTGAGATGCCGCTGCCCCAGCAGACCACACCATAAAAAAAGGCTGATGCCACCACGGTGTCATAAAATGTCTTAAGGAGTGCTCCCTGCACTCCAAAGGACCTCAGTCTCCTGAGCAGATAGAGTCTGCTCTGGCCTTTCCTATAAAGTGCAGTGGTATTGTCTGTCCAGTCCAGTTTATTGTTCAGGTGAACACCCAGGTACTTATAAGATGTCACCATCTCAATGTCTGTTCCCTGAATGTTCACCGGGTCCGGGGGGGAGTGTGTGTGCCTGCGGAAATCCACCACCAGTTCCTTGGTTTTCCCTGCGTTGATCTGGAGTTGGTTCCGCTGGCACCAGTCCACAAAGTCCTGCGTCAGTTCTCTGTATTCCCTGTCGTCCCCATCTGTGATGAGACCGACGATGGCAGAGTCATCAGAGAACTTCTGCAGGTGACAGGTGGGTGAGTTGTAGAGGAAGTCTGCAGTGTAGAGGGTGAAGAGGAATGGAGCCAGGACCGTTCCCTGTGGGGCCCCCGTACTGCAAACAACCATGTCGGACACACAGTCCCGTGACCTCACATACTGTGGACGGTTGGTGAGGTAGTCCAGTATCCAGCATGTGAGGTGGTGGTCCACACCGGTGTGCTCCAGCTTGTCCTTCAGAAGCACAGGCTGTATCGTGTTGAAAGCACTGGAGAAATCAAAGAACATGATTCTCACAGTGCTTCCTGGCTTCTCCAGGTGAGAGAGGGCTCGGTGTTGGAGGAAGATGACGGCGTCGTCCACCCCGATGCCAGGTTGGTAGGCAAACTGAAGCGGGTCCATCGCTGGGCTCACCAGGGGGCTGAGATGAACAAGGACCAGCCGCTCCAGGGTCTTCATCAGGTGGGATGTTAGAGCCACCGGCCTGTAGCTGTTGAGGTCCTTGGGGTGCGGAGTCTTGGGGACAGGTACCACGCAGGATGTTTTCCACATCTGTGGCACTCTCCCCAGCTTCAGGCTCAGGTTGAACATGTGTTCAACTATCCCACACAGCTGGTCTGCGCAGGAACTCAGGAGCCTGGAGCTGATGCCGTCCGGACCCGCAGCCTTCCTCGCCTTCATCTTCCTAAGCTGATTCCTCACCTGGAGAGTTCTGAGGGATAGGGTGGAGCAGGGGGGCTGTGTGCTGAAGTTTGTGGATGGGGGGGATGGTGGTGTTGAGTTGATGAGATGAGCAGTGGGGGGTGGCTGTGAGCTGAGTGTTGCAGGAAGAGAGGTGGAGGAGGGGGTGGGGCAGTGTCCTAGAGGTGCCAATGAAGGGGGTTGCAGCAGGCCTGGCTGGGCTGGGGGAGGGGCAGATGACTGATCAAACCTGTTGAAAAATAAGTTCAGGTCATTCACCCACTGTTGGTCCCCCACAGCCTGGAAGTTTGGTTCCTTGTGGCCAGAGATGGTTTTCAGGCCTTTCCAAACTCCACTGATGTTGTTCTGCTGCAGCTGATCCTCCATCTTCCTCCTGAAGCTGTTCTTCCCCTCCCTGATCCTCCTCCTCCTCAACTTCTTCTGCACATTCTTCAGCTCCTCTTTATTTCCTGACTTAAAGGCCCTCTTCTTCTCCTTGAGGAGAGCCTTTATGTCAGGGTTAGGAGCTACTGCAACAGGCTGCCACTAGCGCGGCGCCAGCTTGGGTTAAGATCAATATGAGCTGACTGGTGGGAAAAGAGACGTATGGATGAACAAAACCGAACGACTATTGAATGTAATAACCTGCTTATCCTAATTTTAGGGTTGAAATTTAATAACGATATCCGACATCAACTCCATCAAAGCCACACTGTATGTATACAAGCCTGCTGTGAATGCGCTGGTTTGGCCTCTCAGCAATTGATCGTCTGGACTGTTGTGATTTCTCCCGGGGCGCAGCGTCCAATGCAGTGGGGCTCGCTGAACACTGTGGCGAAGGGAGATTCTCTGCAGTGTCGTTAGGACAGGAGGTCCGGAGTCACTTGGCTGACCCGGGTGAAGAACGGAACCTGGCGATGAGGCTTGGTAATTCGGCTGGTAATCAGACTCACTGCCGATTCGGTTATGGCTGGGATGTTGATATTCGGAGTTGGATGTGGATAGTTCAGTTGTCTCGTCTAACTTGTTAAAAAGTCTCGCAAAAATTGACGATGGCCAGTTGATATTTGTTACAAGGCTATTAAAAAGCTTGTCAAGGCTTTGGCGCTTGATTTGAATTTAAAGAATGATGAATTGAAAATCAGGAACAACAAATTGGAACAATATAAGAAAAACTTGGAATGAAAAGTTACAGAAAGTTAAACGAAGAAAAACGACAGACTTTAAATGCAACAGGTTTCAGAGTAGTTTCAGAGCATTTAGAACAGCAAATAGCTGAGCGGATCTAATTTGCTGCAGTGAAATTCGAACAAAGAACAATGACCACATTTAAGGTTTTATACTTTGCATAGTCAGGGGCGTGACTGCATTCCGGTGAGCCATGGAGCGAGTTTCAGATAGGGTTAATTTTGTTGGTTAAGTTCTCTATATATCTAAAAGTATTAAAATGAGCATAACATCCATACGTCTTTGTCACCACAGTTAATAAACATTACTTACAGCTTCAATATAAGTATGACATAAAAAGAAAAAATGAAACAGAAAGCAAAATTAAACTAAACGTTTCTAAATATAGTTTTCATACATATCTAGGCTACTTTCAGCAAATGATTATTACGACATTAGGACACATGTAGCAGCCAATAACGTAATAACCGGCGATAACGTAATAACTGCCAATAATTTAATCATTTTTAATTTTTAATGTAATAAAAGCAGATAATGTAGTAACTTGCCAATAACGTAATAAACTTTCTGAACCAATAACGTAATAACTTTTTGCCCATAATGTAATAAGTTATTACAGTATTGGCTGGTTGTTACATTATTGGCTGGGATTTCAAAAATCCTTTAAAAATGTAATAACTGGAGCCAATAATGTAATAATATACTAATATCGCTTTATTTAAGTTTGATTTATTGGCTATAGGTGTCACATGATACTTACCCTTACTGTTGCCTCTCTCTTTCTTTCTCTTAATTCAATTCAATGAGCTTTATTGGCATGAATGTAATAAAACAATGTTGCCAAAGCATCATTTAGACAACATACAAATTCAATAACAATAGTAATAATCAAAACTAAAGTAATAATAATAATAATATATCAATGGTAATAATCAAATTAATATGAGACAAAATAATTCAAATAATATAATACAAAAAAAAGTGTAAATATGTTCAAGGCCTAATGTGCGTGTGTTAAATTTATTTTAAATATATATATTGTGTGAGTGTGTTATTTCCTAGGCATTAAGACTATTTATTTGTTTGTTCAACTTGATGGTTAGAATTATCTGTCCACTCCAGTTCCAAATGAAGTGGCAGCACACATTTGCAAACACAGACAATTACTCATATGTTGTATGATATGAAATCTATGCCTCTTTAAAGATGTTGTGTTGTCAAATAAAAAGACCACAATCTATTTCCATGCACATGTTATCTTGTTGTATGTATGTTGTATGTTGGAACTTTTTTTTTTTTTCTTCCTTCAAATATCTGCCTGCACGTATAATTATGTTTTGTGCCAAGATTTGGTAAAAACCATTTCTTAAAATACATGCAGTTTGATCTTGCAGCAGATAATTAGTATTTCTGTGCTTGTGTGTATGTGACCTACACCAGCCCTCTTTGAAAGACTAGCCTGTTACATTTTTATTTGGAACTAATACCTATCTCTCATCAAAGAGGGCGTGGTCCACCATGAGTGAAACAGAGAGCAAAACAAGACAAACAGGGATGAAAGGACAGGCAGTAACACCAATGAGCTGTGTCAAGGTTTGTGTTCCATGCTCCCTCAGCTAGCCCAGTCTAAAGAGTCCCGGGAACCGAATACAGAGCGGTGATGTTGGCCACAAACACTGGCTCAGCAGCCACTGTTGGCCCCAATCAGCACTGAAGATTGGGTTATAGTAGATGCTGGTGTGTTGGGCCGGGATCATGCAGCAAAGCCCACCCCAGTGCACAGGACCCCCTCCAGAGTTCAACAGAAACCAGATAGTCCGGTCAGTCCCCCCAGCCATGAGAACATCCAGGACGCAGAACCCACAGCACCATAGAGATGTGTTACCAAAGTTATCTTTGTAGGGTATATTATATACTTTATATTTATAGTTCAGAATTTTGCAGAAGTTGAAAGTTGAGCACAAGGGACATTAATAGTGTCAGTTCAGTTATTTAAATTCAGTTGATTAAGGAAGGACTGCATTGCTGTAACAGTTTACTTGAAAAAGTGTGTTAAAAGGTTTCATTTAAGATGGCATTTTTCATGGAAAAAATTGTAGTCTTTTTATTTTAGAATACAACATTCTCAAAGAGGAATATGAGTAATTGTCTGTGTTTGCAAACGTGTGTTGGAACTTAAATGACTAAGGAGCAGAAGGCAGGGCTGGAGATAATTCTCATCATCAAGTTACACAAACAAATAAATAGTCTTAATTCACAGGTAGAGAGAGAGTGAGGGTGTTTGTGTGGTCAGGTCTTTAAGTAGGTATTTGAAAGAGGCAACAGTAAGGGTAAGTGTCATGGAAGTGTGATACTTTATAGTCAATAAATCAAACTTAAATAAAGTGATTATTACATTATCGGCCCCAGTCATTGCATTTTAAAGGATTTTTAAAAACCCAGCCAATAATGTAACAACCAGCCAACAATGTAATAACTTATTACATTATGGGCAAAAGTTATTACATTATTGGTTCAGAAATAGTATTACATTATTGTCAAGTTACTACATTATCGACTTTTATTACATTAAAAAATGAAAAATTATTTCGTTATTGGCAGTTATAACGTTATCGGCCGATATTACATTATTGGCTTCAACACACATCATAACACAACTTGTAGGTTAATACATTTTAAAGTAATTTGGAATTCATGTCACGTAATGGAATCGTTTTACTTCAAAACCAATAGGTGGCAATGTTGGTCCATGGCAAAACTTTCAATTAAAATGAAATTTGTTTTATTGGACAATTTTAATCACACAAATATCAAACCTAAAGACTAAAACAATTCAAATCACTTACTGAGTAATATTATATGAATTCTGATTGACGTAAACATGTTTTATATGCAGTGTTGGGTTTTGTCTCATAAAGGAGGAGTTTCTGAGTCTGATTATTTAGGTCAGACCCAAGATAGCAGGACGATTTATAACACCTTTGGAATGCCATCACATCATGGTCCAGAGACAACAGAGCTAGAGCTAGAGTGGAGGAGGATTTATGGTTAACATGATAATATATTCAATATAACAAATTAAAACACAAGAAACACAAAATTATGAAATTACATTAGTTTTAATAAGAGAGCTTCTCATTGTCTTTGAGGGGTTCAGGAATTGTTCTTATGAGACGTCTTCTGGAGTTTGGTATGGAAGGGGTCACAAAGTGAGTGGTTGAGACCTTAGTTAACAAAGTCCAGTTTTGTGTGATTGAGGGTGTTATCAGTAGACCCTTTGGTTCTTGGGCTGTAAAACATGTATGTGTGTTTGCTTAGTTTGTCAACTGGGCCATTTGGGTCTTCATCCTGGGATGATTGAAGAGAAAGTTCTGTTTTCATTCTAAACCTTGTGACAAAGCTTTTATTTTCCTGAGTTGGTGAGAGGACGGATGTCTCTGTGAAAGGTCATAGTTCAAATGTCGTAAAAGATGGGTTAAGAGGTAGAAAATCTCATCATCTCCATGCGTGAGTGAAAACAGATTTGTTCTCACTACAGCAGTATGTACAGTGCTTCGTCTAAAGTACTGCATTGACAGTCGAAAAGGCATCCTTTTGGATGTCTGTGTCATTTTGGAAAACGGAATTAAACGGGAAGAAAAAGACGTCTCATGACTCAAAATAAATGAAAGTTTTCTCTTCTTTCTTTTTAACCAATCTCTCTACACACTTGGCTTGGGGGTTGGTGGCTGGAGAGTGTTCTTATTTTATTATCATCTTATACCGGCGTGTCATGATTGAGACTAAACAGCTATAAATAAGAAGCTACATCTGCAACATCTCTAAAAGTAAGTACTGGGTGCCAGTCCATTGCGAGAAACACACATAAGAAGATGAATAAATTTATATCTAAGAGCAATCACCTGGTGTTTTATCTTCTGGACCGTTCTTTGTGTGATTGTTCTATTCCAGGGTAATAACTTTGATTCCTCTGACCAGTGTTGCTGTTTTATTGCTTTTTCACTTATTTATTTTTGAATTTCCGTCTCACTTTAAATCTTTGTGGATGCTTTGCCTCTCATCTAGGAAGCTACTTCAGTTCTGATTGACTGATGGGGAGTCAGTTGAGAGGCATTTAACCTCTGCTTGGTCTTTGTCTTCTAAAAGAAAATGTTCCTATAATGTTTGCTATTAAACTTGATGAGTCCTGAAATCACCACACTGAGAACCAGCACTAGACTCTAACTGCAGTTCCATAAAAGGCATATCCTCCGTGACATCCAATAATAATAATAGTAGCGAGGACTGCTTTGTGTTCAGCTTGACTGACTCGTGAAACAAACAATGAAACAAATGCACACAAGTGTAAATATGACCTCCTTTGCAGAGTTAATATTAAGTTGTGCTTTGGTTTTATCCTAACATGTCTGTGTGTTTTGTCTCTCATAGATGGAGCCCTTGAAGAGACCAACCTGTGCATGTTAAGAGGCAGAGCCAAGCGTGGACATTTTCAGATGGACACTGGGAAAGCACCAGCATTCTTTTTCAAAAGACATAAGATAGAATACTATATTCAAGATTGATACAGCACATTTATACCTCTGCCATCCTCTCATCTTTCTCTGATCCAGTCAGAAAAAAACCTCATCTGCCTTCTACCTCCCAGAGAACTAGAAAAGGAAACATCAGCAATTTATTATCCGTTATCAGTTCCTATTTGTCTTCTCTTCATGCAACATTTCTACATTTACCTCAGGGATTTTCTCCCACTGCCTACCTCCTCCACCGAATCAGCTGGCCCAGTGACAGAAGCACAGCAAAGACGCACCTGTGACCTCTCACTGCCCATACCGTGACTACCTGTATTGCCTCTCAAGCTCTTCTCACTGTGACTGGGATGAGCAGCAGTGACCTCTTACCACCTGCCAGCTCGGATCTGCTTACTGTCTAAATTGTACTGATCCACACTTATAGCCCAGACCTTGGGCTAGTTATTACTCAAAGGAAAAGGATCATATTGCCAGAAAGGAAGCTACACACTCACAATAGCCTCATCTGTTTATACAGTATACCTGGCAGACAACTATATACCTCAGTAGACACATTTTCAAGATAAACAGACAACGGAAGGGGTCTTTTCATCATTCACTGTCCACCCAGCAGATAACACATGTTCACCAACCTGGTGCTTCAATCTACTGAGTAGTCGACTCACTTCAGCATCTTCCATTTGCCTTAGAGGCGGGAGTATAACAACAGTAGCCAGGGAGGCCTCCAGAGAAGCAGGGGTAGAGACTCAGGAGTATTGCGTGGCAGGGAAATTCACTTCATTTGCTTCTCAGTCACTCAAAATGACATAATGCAAAAGCTTTGTGATATAAGCGTAAATGAAAACCATCAAGTAATTGCCTACGGAGATCACAGAAGAGACTCAGACTTCCCTTCTTCCTTGAGCTTTGTCTTCACCGTCTGATGCCACTAAAGGAGTAGAGCTGCCCACCAAGTGGGAGAACTTCTTGGGGAACCTCATCGGCTTTTCTTAATCTGGAGGCAAACCGCAAAGAACAGACAGATCTGACTCCGTAGAAGATTCATATTGTGTTGAAACTGACAAGAAAGGGAAGGAAAAAAGCACCAAGAGTCAAGAGAAGAATGCAGCAGCTGTGAGTCCCTTTTTCTTTTTTTCTATCTATGCTTGTTTGTCAGCTGCTTTCCTCTGATTTCTCTCTGCGGTAACAAGAGGCTCGTTTACATCCTATACCAATGAATGAAAGAGAAACACTTTTAGCTTTTCATATATCATACACTGTTTCCAATTCCCATCTTTTCATTTTTGTCATATTACTAAGTGACATTTAAATGGCATTTCTGCCTTATTAGATGAGCCAGACTGAAGAGAGCAAGAGAGCTTTGCAATAAAGGTCATGTACTTAATTTGAACTGTCTACAATGAGGTTCACGTTGGGAAAGAATCCTCTTAGAAAAGAGAATCCATTTGACATACAAGGCTCTGGGAAGTTTCAAGCTTCAGCCAATGATAGCTGAGTATGCTCCATAAACTTAATCAATTTTTCTGATTTTCATGCTTCAGTTGGTGCATGTTATTGGTAAAGAGGGTTTGACCTGGTGACTGAGTTGAGTCTCATGGTCACCAAACTTAAGGATTTGAAGAAAAGGGACCAACATTCCCTGTGGAGATGACTTCTTGACCTTTAATTTAGTGCCACCATTTAGTGAAATTTTAATTTGGTTTAATGACATTCCAGCCAGTGATGCCTCCTTAATGCTAATTATGTTAGCATGCTGTCACATTAAGCTAAAATGGAGAGGTTCACCAATTTAGCTGTACTAAATAATGTATTTTAATAGCTAGAAATCATAATTTTAATATTGTCACTCTGAACATGTTAACATGTTGACATTAGCATTAGCTCTGTGCCTACCTATAGCTTCACAGAGCTGCTAGATACCAAGCTCATATTCTTGTTTTACTACCTTATTTTAAAATGTTTGTTACAAATATTTTGAAACTCAAATTATGAGATTTTTAATCTTTTGTAATTTCAAGGCCTCTTTTACATTTTTAGCTTTAATATACTGTATAGCTGCTCATTTATGGCAAAAAAAATTATAATCCACATTATTTTGGTCAATATTAACATCATCATTATTTAACACTGTTGGAGAAAAAATGCACTTATTGACCTTATAATAACATTTAATGGTAGAGTTTCAGAATATATCTCAATATAATTGTTTTTTTTAATCGATCAGCCATAACATTATAACCACCTCCGTAATACTGTATAGCTCCTTCTTTTGCGGCAAAATGGCTTTGACCCATAGGGGCATGGACTCCATAAGACCTCTGAAGATGTTCTGGGGTATCTGGCAGTGAGACATTAGCATCAGATCCTTTACGTCCTGTAAGTTCTGAGGTGGGGCCTTCATGGATCGGACCTGTTTGTCCAGAACATCCCACAGATGCTCCATTAGATTGAGATCCGGGGAATTGGAAGACAAGTCCATACTTTGAACGCATTGGTTTGTTCATCAAACCATTCCTGAGCCATTTCTGCGGTTTGGTAGGTTGCACTATCCTGCTGAAAGAGGCCACTGACATTAGGGAATATCGCTTTCATGAAAGGGTGTACCTGATCTGCAACAGTGTTTAGGTAGGTGGTACATGTCAAAGTAAAATCCACCTGAATGGCAGAACCCAAGGTTTCGCAACAGAACATTGCCCAAAGCCTCACACTGCCTCCCCCGGCATGCCTTCTTCCCATAGTGCATCCTGATGCCATCTCTTCCCCAGATAAGAAAGAATATTGCACATCTGGACTGCACAACAATGAAATTGCCATTATGGTTCCAGTATTTTTACATTAAACTTAACTGAACTAAACTGACATTCAGTCCTATCATTAAACCATTAGCAAGCATTTGTATGACATGCTAGTACTCCATTAAAAGTTCTCAAAACATAAATGTCAATAATGCACATCCTTTGCTTCAATTTTTTCTGGCCACATTATCCTAGCCTAGATTTATATATGAGAGTGCAACAATAGCTCGGACAGCAAATACACTAATACTGTTTTACAAACATGAAGCTTTTTTCTCAAAACAGTTAAGAGAAGTTTTACAAAAATGCCAAACCTTTCTCTAAAAAGTTAAGATTTTACAAAAATACACAAAATTTCTCTCAAAACAATTTACAGTACAATACTGCAAAGGTTACCCATCTATCTATCTATTATCTGATAGCTGATAACTCTTGACTGGTCTAACCCAGTAGACTGTTTTTCAGAGTTAGCAGTTTTGGTGAGGGTTTTGTTTCCCAACCCAAGCATTACTGTTTGAATGAATTTTAGTGTTTTTTCCATGTTTTTTTCATAATCTAAATGCAAAGCAAAAGGAAGTCCAAATAACAGGCAAACTGCCTGAGACAAATCTCTAATGTTGTCCATGATAATACCTCCCTCAAGTATGATGGCAGTGGAAACAGGCTGGAGGTGCATTGAGCTTGGTGACAGATGCTAAGGCCTCATCTCTCTCTGTATCCTGCAAAGATGCACACATGTTCTTTAGATTATAAAAACATTAATTTTTGTTGTTAATTACAGATTAGTGCTTTACATGCATATTCACGCTGCATTGTAACACTTTAGCCGAAGAAATATACTGACCAACAGTGAAAACCCTGTAATTTCTATTCACTAGCCCTAATCTACTGAAACAAGCAATCATGTGATACACTGAATAGACTTTTTTAAGTACCCACAACAAAAACATGTCAAATCATGAATAATTTCCGAGTTAACGATGATGTCGGTTAGAGTTTTTTCTGCATGATTGAAAAGAGCTGACCAAGGCGGTAAAATACCAGGTCTAATTAATGTCCTACCGAAACAACTGATGATGTCACGATTCCCGAAAAAACTTACGTGAACGGGCAGTTGGGATGCTATGGTCGGAACGCTGCAGACACGTGCAGCACAGATGTTCCAGATGTAATGGCTGATTGCAAAGTGGATGGAGATCACATTTAGTGTCCAGTCCAGATTTAACTTGTACACAGCTGGTGGTTGTTGGCGTTTGTACCATCGCCGCGGAGACCGCTATTCTGCCGCATACATCCAGGAAGTGGATCGTTTGGTGTTGGTGTCATGAAGTGGGGGGCCACTGCTAATGGATGACGGTCAGAAGTTGTCCACATTCACGGCCATCCATCTCCGAAATACTGTTCTAGGTCCACACGTCATACCCAGGATACAGCAATCACAGGCATCACCTTCATTGCATGACAATGCCCTCTATGAGATGCTCGGGATCACCAGGTGAGAGAGAGAGATCCTGCTCCAGCAACACATGAACAACTTGTCACAGCTCTGCAGGAAGAATGGCATGTTATCCTACAAGTCCAGAATAACATCTTATCCATTCAGGAGGTGTAAAGTAGTGATAAATGCTGGAGGTAGACACACAAGGTAGTGACTATTTTTGTTCTCTTTCTCACCATCCACACTTTCTGATTTGTAAACACTAAGGCAAAAACCACTAATCTGCACAAAAATGATTTTTTGGTATGGCTAAGGGGTGAATAAAGATGTGTGAAGCATAATTTGCCGTTGATATTTAATACGACCAGGATGACATAACATAAAAAAAAAGAGTTTCTACTGTTGGTCAGTATATATACTGAGCAACATTAGAAACGCATAATCTTAAAAACCCAATATTTTCACTAGTCCTTATCTACTGAACCAAACAAGCATGCGATTCACTGAAATGACTTTTGCAAGTACCCACATCCAAAACATGTTAAATCATGAATAACCACCATTTTGTCATAACATAGCCATAATAGTCATTGGTGCATTTCAGAGTAAATGATGATGTTGGTGAGATTTCTTTTGTGCATGGTGGAAAAGAGCTGGCCAATGCAATAAACTCCTGCATCTAATTAATGTCCTAGAGAAACAACTGATGATGTCACGGCTTCCACAAAACTTACGTGACCAGGCAGTTGGGATGCTGATGATGCTGATGGTCTTAACTCTGCAGATACATGTAGTACAGAGGTCACAGATGTTATGGCACATTGCACAGTGGACACAGATCACATTTAGTGACAAGTCCAGATTAACTTGCACAGAGGTGATGGTCGTAGGCGTTTGTATCGTCGCCGTGAGGAACGCTATCCTGCACATTGTCAAGCAAGCAAACTGCCTTATTGTTATTAGAATCTATTATACGTGTTCTTCTCTGTCAACATTACACTCTGTGGCACCCTCATTACCCAAAATGTCTTTGTCAAAAAGGAGAATAGTGGACACAGAGTGTAGAGTTTTCCAAGAAAAATGGACCGTTTCCTATTTATTCACAGAGGTGAATGGGAAACCTGTGTGCTTGGTGTGTTCGCCACAGGTTTCAGTGCTCAAAGAATATAATATTCAGCGCCACTATGAGACTCATCATGGCGAAAAATACAACAGCTTTCAAGGACAACTGAGAAGAGAGAAGATAAATGAATTGTTAGCAGGTCTGAAGGAATAGCAGTCTGTTTTTACCCGTAGCCGAGATATCAGTGATGCAGCAGTGAAAGCTAGCTACCTTATTGCTAGCGAAATTGAATTAGCATCAAAGCCATACTGTGAGGATGAGTTCATGAAAACATGCATGCTGAAGGCTGCAGAAATCATGTGCCCTGAGAAGCGACAGGCTTTTGCCAACATTAGCCTGACGAGAAACACTGTGGCAGATAGGATTTAAGATCTTTCGGCAGATTTGGACAGCCAAATGAAGCACAAAGTCAAGTCACTTGTTGCATTTTCGGTCGCAATTGATGAGAGCACGGACATTACGGATGTTGCTCAACTGGCCATATTCATTCGTGGTGTTTATGAGACTTTGACCGTCACCACAACAGCAAATGACATTTTGAACTCTCTCGTTGGAGCGCTGGACAGGGTCGGAGTGGACTGGGCCCGTGCTGTCAGCCTGGCTACAGATGGTGCGCCATCAATGATTGGGAAAAAAGCAGGTGCTGTGACAAAATTCAGAGAGAAAGTACAGGCTACAAATGGAGGACATGGTTTTTGGACATTTCACTGTATTTTGCACCAGGAGGCATTGTGTTGCAAGTCGTTAAAAATGGATCACGTCATGGCAATGGTTGTCCAAACTGTTAATTTCATCCGAGCCAGAGGTCTGAATCACCGTCAGTTTGACAGCCTTCTCAGTGATAAAGACGTTACCTATGGCCTGCCATACCACACTGAAGTAAAGTGGTTAAGCCGAGGTGCCGTGCTGAAGCGTTTCTTTGATCTACGAGAGGAAATTGGACAGTTCATGGAGAAAAAGGGCAAACCACTGTTGGAATTTCAATCCCCAGAATGACTGCAGGACCTAGCATTTATGGTGGATATTACAGAGCACTTGAATAATCTGAACAAAATGCTGCAAGGCCGCAAAAAAGTTGTCACACAGTATTATGACAGCATAGGCGCGTTCAAGTTGAAGCTGACTTTGTGGGAGACACAACTGTCAAGTGGTGACCCTGCTCATTTTCCTCATCTAATGTGCGTGCGACCAGAGTTAATGCTGACATGAATTGGTACAAAGACAAGATTACGGGATTGCTGCGGGACTCAAACGGTTTCAGGTCTTTGGTGAACTTGAGACAGAATTTGTAGTTTTTCGCTCGCCATTCACAGTCAAGGCTTCTGATCTGCCCGTCGACATCCAACTTGAAATAATTGAATTGCAGTGTGATTCAGATTTGAAGGACAAATTTGCCTCGGCGGGCTTGGACACATTTTATCAGTATCTCTTGCCAGGTTACCCCAAATTGACAGCCCTTGCTGTAAAAGTTTTGTGCATGTTTGGGACTACCTACCTTTGTGAACAAGTTTTCTCTGTAATAAGCATCAATAAAACAAAGCTGCGCTCAAGGCTCACACACAAGCACTTAAATGACATCCTGAAATTGACTGCTACTCAGGATTTGACGCCTGATATTGATGCACTTATGAAGTCTAAAAGATGCCAAGTTTCAGGAGCAAATTAAACAGTGAGTAAGCCTACTTAATGTAAAATGCTGCTTCAGACACTTTTGCACCCTGAAGAATATACAGTGGGCTCCAACTGTACTATACTTTATGACATAAAGTAAAATACTATATTGTTCAGTTCCAGATACCTGTGACTAAATGTTTTGTTTCTTTGTAGATACACTGCTATCTGTAAGTTGTAATGCATGTGTAAATGATAAACTGAGGCATAATATTGTTGAAATTGCACTTATTTTTCTTAAGAAATTTCAGGTTGTTCATAATGTTTTGTAAAAAGATAGTTCATTAAATGTGAACATTTTCAGAATGTACTTGTACTTTTTTGCACTAAAACAAAGGGAAACATTTGGAGTTGTCGCTATTTATAGGTTATTATGCTATGATTTTACTGGTCCGGCCCACTTGAGATCAAATTGGGCTGTATGTGGCCCCTGAACTAAAATGAGTTTGACACCCCTGCAATAGAGCATCTATGGGATGTTCTGAATCACCGGGTGAGAGAGAGAGATCCTGCTCCAGCAACACATGAACAACTTGTCACAGCTCTGCAGGAAGAATGGCATTTCATCCCACAAGTCCAGAATAACATCTTAGAATAGATAATCTTTATTGAATAGAATAATCTTTATCGTCTGTCCCATCAGGGACAGGCTCAACACACTCAATTCACATTTAAAACACATAAGGAACCACATGGTACTGACACATAAGGACTGTTGAAAACATATGTAAAAAATACATCATGAGAATAGGTTAGTGTGCTGTGTCTATGTCTTTTTGTTCAGGATGGTTATTGCAGATGGAATGATTGCTTTCTTGTAGATGTTTTTTCGAGCCAGAGGGACTTTGTAGCATCTACCTGATAGCATGAAGGAGTGGTGGATTGGATGAGAGAGGTCCTCAGTGATCAGGGTGGCTTTCCTATACAGATCAGATAGTGGAGTTTTGAGGTGAACCGATTACTTTGCTGGCCTGATTGGTTATACGTGAGAGTTTTGTTTTCTGTTTGATGGTGAGGGACTTATACCAGGATGTAATATTGAAGGTGAGGGTGGATTTGATGAGTGAGCGGTAGACTACAGTTAAAATGTCTTTGCTGACATTAAAAAACCTCAGTTTCCTCAGCAGGTTAAGGCGCTGTTGTGCTTTTTTGTACACATAGTCTGTGTTTTGTGTAAAGGACAGCCAGGTGTCTCTGTACCCAGGTATTTAAAAAACTGGACCTGCACTAACAGCTGACCCTGGATATTGAGAGGCTGGAAAAGTGGTGATGGGGTTTTTCCTCTGCCACCACAGCACAACTCCTTGGTCATTGTGGTATTAAGTTCCAGTGAGTCCTGACTGAATGTTTGGACTAGGTTGTTGACTGTTTGCTGGGTGTCAGTCAGATGAGCCACCAGGACCATGTCATCCGCATACTTAAAAAGTGACATTCCTTCACTTTACAGGAGATGTTATTGGTATAGACAGAGAGGAGAATGGTGGATAAAACACAACCCTGGGGAGCCCTGTGTTAAAAACCAACTTACTGAATTTAAAACCATTTAAAACCACCTGTTATGGTCTGTCCTTTAAAAAACTATTTATTCATAAAATCTGTGTCGGGTGAACCTGAAGGTCAGAGAGGCAGTGCAGCAAGGTGTTTGTGTGAACAGTATTAAAAGCAGAGGAGAAGTCCATGAATAAAATCCTAGTGTGTGGGTGTGCAGAGGCCATGTGCTTGGTGACAATGTCTAAAAAGCATGAGACTTGCATCTTCTACACCACGTTTTGCCGTATAGGCAAACTATAGTGGATCCAGTTTGCCTGACAGCATGTAGGCCAAGTGGTCACACACTACCCTCTCCATGCATTTACATAGGACAGATGTCAGGGCCACTGGCCTGTAGTCCTTCAGGTCCTTAGCATGTCTTTTTAGGGATAGGGATTATAGTGGATTCCTTCCACTGGTTGGGGACACATCCGGAGTCCAAAAGGTGCTGGAACAGCCTGGTGAGGCCCCCCCCCCCCCCTCCCCAGCTGTGTTGTGCAGTCCTTGAGCACCTGTCAGGGCCAGAGGCCTTGTGTGGGTTCACCCTGTGCAGGATGGAGGTCACCGGCTGTTCATCAACAGTGAGGGTTTCGTGGGGGGAGCTGGGGGTTGGGCATATCCAGTTGGTGGGTGTGCTGCTGCTGTCAAAACGAGTGAAGAAGCAGTTGAGCTGTTCTCCTGTTCTCCATTCAGGAGGTGTAAAGTAGTGAAAAATGCTGGAGGTGGTGACATGCGGTACTGGCTTTGTTGTTCTCTGTCTCACCATCCACACTTTTTGACTTGTAAACACTAAGACAACAACCAATTATTTGTACAAAACTGATTTTTTCTGTATGGCTTAAAGGTATACTCCCACTCAGTATTTTCCTGCTCAAGGCGTGTAAAGAATTTTTAAAATAACCATGATATTTTTATTCAGAATGATATTCTACAACCTGATATAACGGCCATATTTTTAGCACAGCGGAATACAGAGAACAATTCCGATTTTAAACTAGTGAAGGGCGAAAAATACGAAGTAAACAATGCGCCATTTTGAAATTCGGGAACGTCAAAGAGGAGTAGTATAATAGTATGTTGAGGCAACCAGAGTCATTAGCTATAAGGCATCTTCCTCAAGGGCTTCCCCAGATTTCCAGGCTACGCAAGGCCCCACGCGCATGCACAGCAGTTTTAAATCTGCGAGAACATGGGGAACAAGGAAGTGTGGATGACCTCAAATAACAGATAAAATAACAGATAGTTCATATACTCAGTTGAGTATCTGAACAAAAGAAACAGAGAGCAAAACTGGTAGATACTGGAGAGCAGAAGGATCGATGGGAGCTACTGAAATTGAAATCTGGACACGCACAGCAAGCTTGCGCATGCGCATAAGAGACAGGAAGCTGCAGGGAAACGGCTGCCAGGTAGGAAATCCAAAACAAATCTACCCACGGAATTCTCTTTCGTTTGGCATGTTTTTGTTTGAATTATGTATTGAAACTTGACTAAATAATAAAATAATATTCATTAATTGATATGCCGCATTTTTTGTGGAATGCATTTTGTACGCCTAGACTGTTAGTTGAGTGGGAGCATACCTTTAAGAATAAATAAAGCTGTGTCAACTATAATTTGCCTTTGATATTTAATATGAACAGGATGGCATGACATCCAAAACAAATATGCTTTTCTACTATTGCTCAGTATATGTGGTATGAGTCTCGCTCAAGATTCTTACTGGCAATTCTATTAAACTCAACAAATACCTGAAAAAGCAGAGAGGAGGAAGGAGAAGGAGAACCAACACATTAAGTAGACATAGATTTGATTCATAACACTGGTGCAAACTAGCAACCATAATATCTTACAAGATAGAAAGACGAGGTACACTTCCAGCTTGCTAAAACATTTTTTCTTAAAACAAATCAGACTAATACATATATCACTATATAACTAACACAAAATCTTGATTTGTTTCAATTAATCATGAGTGTAAGAATAAGATTACTTCTACTTGAAATTAATGTGTATTAATTCCTATATGTTCCTGTGCTGAGATATCTGGCCACACAGCTTGAATTTGGCATTTCGATTAGCATTATTTGACTTGCAGGGAACTTTGGAAACGTGAAATGCAGCCTTGGAGGAAGCTCAACCTTTCAGACACTATTCAGGACAAAAAAAACAACAAAACAAATAGCTCACCTGGCTCTCTGTTAAAAGTGCTGGCCATTGTTCAACCATGTTCTGTACAGCAGACTTCATCTTCACATTCTCTCGTCTGCGTAGTGGGAATGTTTGGTCCATCATTTGTGATATGAGGATGCCATTTGGTCGTTTTTTCTTCATTTCATCCGTGAGAACCTTTCTGGCATTTTCAAGGCTTGTTTCATCATGACCTTCAGGTAAATTAGGCAGATAAGTCTTTCATTAAGGCAAAAAACTCCCTGTCTTAGTCTGTACGCAACATCAACTGAGTAATCGGGGGTGTCAAAGAACTCCGGCCACTGTTGTTTTCTTAGCGATGGTGGTGTTCCAGCAGTTGACAGGATCTCGGTGTCGGCTGTGCTGTTGTCAGTGTCTGATGTTGCGGTGGGTGATGAAAGGGCTGTTAACTCGAGGGTCACAAGAGGGATGATTTTAAGGGTAGCTCTTCCTGGCAATTCTGTTACTTCCGTCAAATTGCAGAAGGCATTATTGAATTCTTGATCTTCATACTGCAGCGACAGTTTCTCTTTCAATTGTACTTTTAATTCTGCAACTGAATCAGGTCTGTGATTTAAAGTCAACTTCCTAATATCATCTTCATTGATGATAACTCCCAGCAATAACCTTGGGTCCATTTTGATAACTTGTCCTGAGGAAAAAAATAAGGAAATCTGTGAGATTCCAACATTTGTTTGCCACTCAGCATACTATGTACCGTTTAAGTGTAACAAGCTGTTTTCCTCTAACTCTGTAAAGTGACAGGGGTAAAACATCATTCAGTTCAGACAACTGGGTGACCGAGAGGGAGCACAAATGGCTACCACAGAGCTCATATGCTCTAAGATGCTCATGATACCATGAGGCCAGGAGTCTGCAGACAAATACTATGTCAGTATTGATCACCACAATCTTTGCTATTTGTCTGAAATCTGGGAGTCCTGAGCAAGATCCAACCGAAAAGACCATGTCAGCACTGTACTTAATGCCATCTATGCAGACAGATGACGTGGCAAGGACTGTGTTCTGCTGGCCATTCCTGTGATAGAGAAAGTTCTGACCATTTTCAGGAAATGAAGCAAGCATCACAGACTTTACTTTATTAATTTCAACAGATGGCTTGAAAAAGGAGGTGGCAGCCAAACGGAAGGCTATCATTTTCTGGTGACTGAGCACTAAAGTGAGGGGTATGTTCTTGAAATTGTGAGCATGGCGCACAACTTTTTTTTTAAACTTTCGGGAATAAATCTCTGTGTTCTGCAATCTTGCAATCAAGAAAGCACACAGACCCCTCTGTAAAGCTTGCTGACACTGACAATTCTACTTCATCTTTTAAGTTCATTAAAACCTCCCAAGTTTCATCCCCCTCAGGAATGTGATGACCAATCAGTAGTGGCAGAAGACGGAGAAGAGTCCAATTTTCATGACCGTTTCCTCCAACTGTTCCCTTGGAGGAAAAGTTATTTGTGATGAGCTGGGGTTGGTTTGTTCAGTCTGAAAATGTATGTGGAAACTGTTTAATAGCTTCATTCAGGGTTTTGAGTGAAAAGTATCCCTTTGATATCAGTGCCTTCAAGCACAAGGCCAATTCTGCTGGAACAACACCCTCCAGAAGATCATGCAAAATGTCTGGCGGAAAACCACCGATAACATGAAAATGTTCCAGGCTTTCACTAAGCGGGCAGCTCCCCTTCACACCATTTTGTTGAGTCATGGTAGAATCCTGCAATACTTCTTGCACGTGTCGGTCATGATCTTCTTTTGTTCTTGGTTGGAATGACCCTGTTCGCACTTCCTTGTGTTGTATTTCTTCCCGCTTGGCCATACAGAATCGACACGTCTGACTAATTGTGAAAAACTCACAGAACCCTCCCAAAGAATGGGCACCTAAATTTTCTGCTGCGACAAATAATTCAGTGCCTTTTATGCTAGCTCCTAACTGTTCAATATATACACCATGTTGCTCAAGTGAAACAAGGTCCTGAATGAGAGGGCGAAGAATTTCCCCATAACCATAGTCTTTGATGTTGTTGACATTGCAAAGCAGAGCAAGCTGAATAGAATGAAGAGAGGGGCGATATTTATGGTGCAGATTTCCAAGTACCCAGTCGATGGCACATAGCTTGTGTTTCTTTTTGGAGGTTCCCAAGGGGTTAGCCACCTCAAAATCATCAATGTACAAGCAAAGAGCAATCCTGAACTCTTCCTCTCTTAAGAGAGAATTGTCTTTGAAGCAGGAAGCATCACTGTGTGATTTGTATCCCTCCGACAAATTTGTCTCAGATGACATGGCCTTATCTAAAATGTCTCCATTGGTTAGCAATGTCTGCAGCATTTTTAGTATGGGGACATACACAACTAACTGGTTGCCTTTTTTAGAAGATACAGGCATTACCACAGAGAATTCTCTTGAAATGCATGATGTTCACTTGCTAGCAGTTGACAATGATCCCCCAGTAGAAGTGGACTTCAGGAACATATTATTGTCAGGAACTACTCTAGCTATCTCATTCACTAAAGGGTCACTGACATCTTGACAATGCTGATTTTGTATTCTTTGAATTGAGGAATGCAACAATGGCTGTGACAGCAAATAAATTTGGTTGATCTGCTCTATAACCTCTTGCAGGGCTTTTTCAGAGATGTTAAGAATCTGAGACATTTTCAGAATTAGAGCAGCTACTTTATGTTCCCACTGACTCTCCAAGTCTTCCACATCATCGCTGAACTCAGTTACCTCAAACTCAACATCGTCAGCTTCGTTGAACATTCAGAATAGGGGGAAGTTGTTCAAGTACATTCTCTGAAACAATTTGATATTTGAATGCCATCTTACTGTGCATGTGATGCTCTTTGCTTTTGTGTGCATTAAAGGTGGAATAAACATTGCTCTGAAAGTTACAGTCTTGATATGGACAAGTAACCTTTTGCTTCAGCTTCAGATGTCTTCGCAAATGAGTGAAAAAGTCAGATTCGGTGCAAGGTTCCACAAAGTCACACAGCCAACAATGGAATACAGTTTCACTTGCGTTCCCTGGATCCTTTGAGTGCGCCATGTTGATAAGTGTACCTTGAGTGCATTAAAAGATTTAAAAGAGCAGAGGCATTCCTTATGAAGGCATGGGAGTGGTGATATACATGTGTGGCACCCATGTTTTAAGCGGTAATGCTTAAGTAGCCTCTCTTTTCAGCACAAAATGTGCAGTACTTACAGGTCCACTGCATTGGAGGTTTTTGATCTTCTTAGTATATCTGAAAGGAAAGAATATTTTTAGCTGTAAGCACCATGAAGCAAACAAAACTAATGAAAACATTAGGTATGCAACACTTTCCTAGCCATAAAGCTTTGATTACCTGGGTCAGACTTCGTTTAAACAATAAAATATTTGTGTTTGTGTGAGAGGTAACTGAATTGAAACATTAGACACAATTGTCTTATATGGATTTGCTTTTATTGTAATCCAATTGTGTTTATTTTTTAAATTGTGTTAATGTACTCAAGCTCATGAAAAAATACAAATGCTGAGAGATTAATAGTTCAGTGTGTAGAAATTAGGTGAAAATAGCTTTTACTGCTGGGATTGCAGATTGTGTGGACTGGTCACCATCTGTTTGAGCCTGAATGGGGGCAGTTAAGAAGAATACAACAAATGAGGGTAACAATAAAAAAAAAAATTAAAAAGTTATTTCATTTACTTAAAACATAGCAGCAATTTCAAAAACTGACCAAACCTCACGTGTGGGGTATGGTGTGTGGGGTAAGTGCAAGTGAAAAATATGACATAAACAATAAACCACAAAGACAGTTTTCAGTATTGAAATAAACTGCATGATATTCATGTGCACCATTTCAGTATATTTGTGCCACATTCCTGAGCGAACAATAGAAAATTCAGGGCACAGAAAAACATATTTTGCAAGAACCTAAATTATACGTTGAAGAGAATGCGTTTATTTGAGCAAACAAAAAACTACTCTGTGCTCAATAATATATATCTGGATGTTTGCTATTATGCATATTAATGTACAATATCCCATTGGCCGATCAGGAATGACACACAAATATAACACCGAGGTGCACAACATTAATATTAATAATACTGTACCTTCCAAAAAGCTAAACCACCATATTTGAACCTCACCTCATTCCAAAAAGACATGATAATAAAAATGAGCCCATTCAGGCCATGTCTATAATAAGTTTGTTTGTATGTTATGTTATATGTTTTCATCTTAAATGTCACTATATGCTAAATGCAGTAACACTAACTTACATCATGGGTTGCAATTTAAGTTACCCTCGTGGGCGAAGTTGCAACAGGATATCGTCATATAGCTTCAACGATATTTAAAATGAAAGGGAGCCAACATTATGTAAGAAAAACGAACTATGTTAAAGACGAACTAGTAACACATAAGCATGTTAATGACTCACCACACAAAGACCACAAAACCGTTTGCGCAGAGGTTAAATATTTAGTATTACTCACCAATCAGTGCACCAAGCACAAGAATCGCTATAATGCTGCCTGTAATGACCACTGCTGTATATGCGACATCCAGCTGCACGTGGGCTTGTTCAAGCATGATCCAGGAAGTAACGCAAAGCGCCAGGTAGATAAAGACTGATTTGTGCATGTCTGCACATTGAAAAAAAAAGGACTAATTTTCAAAACTTAATGTTCTCAATTATCCCAAATCAAGTACATTGAGTTGGTCAGATTTTTCAGCCCCAAATTACAAGAAACTTATTTAAATGAGTGTTGATAACATGTTCTTAAAAACTGAGTTCGGTGCACTAATTATTATTTATTAAATCCAATATTGGCATTTACAGTGTACTGAGACATGAGTTTGTAAAGAAGAAGGGGGAGAATAAGAGAGAGGAGCTCAGTTTATCATGGGAAGTCCCCCAGCAGTCTAGGCCTATAGCAGCATAGCTAAAGACTAGCCTAAGCGAGCCTTAATTCTAAGCTTTATCAAAAAGGAAAGTTTTAAGCCTACTCTTAAATGCAGAGAAGGTGTCTGCCTCCTGGACCCAGACTTGAAGATGGTTCCACAGGAGAGGAACCTGATAACTGAAGGCTCTGGATCCCGTTCTACTTTTGGAGACTCTAGGGATCACCAGTAACCCTGCATCCAGGGAGCGTAATGTTCTAGATGGGTAGTAGGGTACTACGAGCTCCTGAAGGTATGTTGGGCACCAACCCTTAATGGTCAGGCACTGACCATTAAATCCAGGTTAAATTCTAACCTAGATTTTACAGGGAGCCAATGCAGAGAGGCTAATACAGGAGAGATATGATCTCTGCTACTAGTTCTGGTCAGTACTACACATGCAGCAGCATTCTGGATCAGCTGGAGAGTCTTTAGAGACTTGCTGGGACAGCCTGATAATAAGGAATTACAATAGTCTAGCCTGGAAGTAACAAATGCATGGATTAATTTTTCTGCATCTTTTTGAGACAGAATGATTTTTGATATATTAACAACTGAAAGAAGGCAGTCCTAGAAATGTGTTTTATATGAGAATTAAAGGACAAATCCTGATCAAACATGACTCCCAGATTCCTCACGGTGGAGCTGCAGGCCAAGGTAATGCTGAAGGCCAAGGTAATTCCATCCATAGTGGTTATATCATTAGACAGCGAGTTTCTGAGATGTTTAGGGCCCAGCACAATAACCTCAGCTTTGTCAGAATTAAGTAGCAGAAAATTGGACGTCATCCAGATTTTATGTCCGTAAGACATGCCTGAAGTTTAATTAGTTTATTAGTTTCACCTGGTTTCATTGATAAGTATAATTATGTGTCATCTACATAACAATGGAAATGTATAGAGTGTTTCCTCATAATATTACCTTTAATAAAAAAGGGAGCATATATAGGGTGAACAATATTGGTCCAAGCACAGAACCCTGAGGGACTCCATGATTAACTTTGCTGTGCATGGAAGATTCGTTGTTAACATGTACAAACTGAGATTGATCTAATAAATAGGATTTAAACCATCTTAATGCTGTTCATTTAATGCCAATTAAATATTGGAGTCTTTGTAGTAGTATCTGATGATCAATGGTATCAAACACAGCACTAAGACCTAATAAGACGAGCACAGAGACAAGTCCCTCATCTGATGCAATTAGAAGGAGTTAGTAACTTTGACCAATGCTGTCTCTGTGCTATGATGCTCTCTGAAGCCTGACTGGAAATCCTCAAATAAACTATTGTTATGTAGAAAATCACATAACTGACTAGAAACTGCTTTCTCTAGAATTTTAGAGAGGAAGGGAAGATTAGATATAGGTCTGTAGTTGGCTAGAACCTATGGATCAAGAGTAGGAAGCAGTTTAATAACAGCCTTAAATTTGATTTACAGCCTAATTAAAGCCTTCTTTGTCAGAGTGGCAATGGAGTCCAGAGTTGCTCTTAGTGAACCTGCAGCACTATCAACGAGATGATCAATATGGGAGGGACTGACATTAGTGAAGGGGTCCTCTGTTATAGTCAGACATGGTGATGAATTTAGTACTGATGGAATCACTTCTTTAAATTTTGCTACAGCATCATCAGATAGGTTTCTAGTGTAGAAACTTTTTTCTAGGGACGTGTAATCAAGTAATACGAATTCAAATGTATTGAATAATGATCCGACAGAAGAGGGTTTTATGAAAACACTATTAAGTCTTCAGTTTCGATGCCATAAGTCAAAACAAGGTCATGGGTGTGATTAAAGCGGAGAGTAGGTTTATGTACATCCTGACAGAAGCCAATGAACTCTATTAATGAGATGAACGCAGAGCAGAGACGATCATTTTCTACGTCTACATGAATATTGAAATCACCCACGATAATTACTTTTTCTGTTTATGGACTAAACTTGAAAGGAACTCTGAGAATTCAGCTAAAAAGTCTGTATATGGACCAGGAGCGCGGTACACTATAACAAATGTAATTGGCTGTGATGTTTTCCAGGCTGGATGTGTAATATTAAGACTAAGGCTTTAAATGAGTTATAATCAGGTTTTAGATTAGAGTTTATTAATAAACTTGATTTAAAAATTGCTGCAACTCCACCTCCTCTGCCGCTATCTCGAGGAACGTGAGCATTAGTATGAGTGGGGGGGTGGATTCATTTAAGCTAACATATTCCTCATGACGTAGCCAGGTTTCAGTTATGCAGAATAAATCAATCTGATATTCTGATATTAAGTCATTTATTAAAACAGCTTTAGATGCCAGAGATCTAATGTTCAACAGTCCACATTTTATTCTCCTGTTATTCTGAATTACTGCACTGATGGTGTTAATTTTTATCAGATTTTTATGTGAAACTCCTCTTCTTGTATTTGATTTAATTAATTTCATTGGTCGGGGGACAGACACAGTCTTTATGGGGTTTTGGCTCGGTAACTCTAAAGGAAGCGCAGAGAGGCGTGTAGGACTGAGACTCTGCCTCCTGGTCTCAACTCTGGGATGTCACCATGTTGGATCACTAATAAACTTGGTCAGAGTACTAGCTATGAGAGCTGCTCGATCCAAAGTGGGATGAATGCCATCTCTCCTAATAAGACCAGGGGCCTCATTTCTAAAGGTTGCGGCGCACAAAAAAGTAGCATAAACGGGGGTGAAATGGGTGTAAACATCTTTCACCGCAAACATTGGTATTTATAGAGAATTTCTCAGCAGAAAAAGGTTCAGATTTCTACGTATACTTTCACCCTTCTGTAGAGTCAGAATCAGCGACACTCGATGGTTTTATCACAAAATAAAGTTCACTCAGAAGTAAAAACACAGATGAATGAAAAACACACAGCAGCACATATATATTTCATAATGTATAGGCCTGCCTCTGATCGTGGATATAGTCTATATTTATTTGTTAGAGCCTAAATACATAAATATGTAAATGTAATTTAATGTCATTATATTGTTTGATGCAGATATGATTGAATTATTTGAGGATTGTTTATGTTGTTACATTTTTAATCGAATGTCATAATTGTGTATCTGTCAGGAGGTGAGACTTTTCCTCTGTGTGTCAAAGAGTTTCTGACTGCAGTAAAAATTTTGTTTTTAAAGGCTAAAAACCAACCAATATGGACAGAAGCAGAATATTTGGTTGATAAAAACATGTTCTGAATTTTATGAACCATTCCATCTATCTTTTTTCAGCTGTGTGTTTTTTGGCTTCAACTTTCATGTCTGACCTTCTTTTTGACTGCAGTTGCAACAGTTGGTTGTTTGATCCAACCCTGTTCACCATCCACCAGATGGCAGTTTGTCTGCTTCTGTCAGACAAACTGCTGGAGACACCGCTGACTTGTCCTTAACCTCTAACTCACACTCTGCAAACTTCGTTTTCTTCTTCGTACTCATCTCCATCTTCATCATCATCATTACTGATAGTCCAACAAAGGACTGAAGGTGATGCCTGATTGCTATATCCTGGGAATGACATGTGGACCTAGGACCGTATCTCGGTAATGGATGACTGTCAGTGTACCGTGGATCTGGACAAGTTCTGACCGTCATCCATTAGCAGTGGCCCCCAACATCATGACACCACCACCAAAACAGTCCACTTCCTGGATGTCTGCTGCAGGATAGTGTTCCCCACAGCAATGATACACACGCCTACGACCATCAGCTCTGTGCAAGTTAAATCTGGACATGTCGCTAAATGTGATCTACCTCCACTGTGCAATCAGCCATAACATTAGTAACATTTGTGCTACACGTGTCTGCAGAGTTCTGGCCATCAGCTTCATCGGCATCCAAACTGCCTGGTCACGTAAGTTTTGTAGAAGCCGTGACATCATCAGTTGTTACATTAGGACATTAATTAGACCCGGTAAATTATCGCCTTGGCCAGGTCTTTTCAATCATGCAGAAAAAAATCTCACCAACATCATTGTTTACTCTGAAATGACTAAATGATGGTTATTCATGATTTAACACGTTTTGGTTGTGGGTACTTAAAAAAGTTATTTCTATGTATCACGTTTGTTTGTTTCAATAGATTAGGGCTAGTGAAAGGAAAATTTGTTTCTACGTTTCTACTGTTGCTCATATCTTTCAGGGACCGGTAGAGGTGGAGTGAAATGTCCACACAGGTGTGGATCTTTAAGCCACATGAACTGATTTGTTCAGGAACTTATGCGTTGATGGTTTATGCATACATATGAATTCAAATGAATTCACCCAATCAGCACTAGACTATCATGCACCAAAAAGACATGGTGTACATTTCAGCTGTCAGTCCAATAAGAATGTGATGAAATGTGAAAGTATCAACATGACTTAGATTTCCTAAATTATCTTCTCTCTATTATCTGTGTTAAATGTGGAGCAGCTTCTTAGTCATAAGATGATTGATGAGATCCCTGTGCAAAATTTTGCATTGCAATCTTCTGCATATTAACTCTGTTATTTGAAATAAAGATACAGGACTTTGATAATGGGGCCACACTCTGTTCCTTTTTCGGCAAAGTTGGACGATCAAGGAGGGTGAAAGTGTGAAGGAAGCAGAAAGAGAGAGAGAGATTAGGGATGTGAGGAAAGAGAGAGGTAGGACAGAAAGAGAAAAAGATGGATGGGGCTCCACCAACAGAAATGTCCAACACTCACCTCAGACACACTCTGTCCTCCCCCTCCCTACATGTGTGACTCCCTCAGGCATTCAGAGGGAGTCACACATGTATTACCTGCCATCATTGATAGTCTCCTCACATCATAGCACCATAACTTGTTCCTACCCTTCATGTTGCCACAGCAACCCACACCCTTTCCCAGGTACCTGTGGTTCAGATACGCAGTGATGTATAGAACGCAGAGCCCACGTCAGCCAATCAGATTGCCAACTTGTTTGCGTATCAGAAGATGCGTATGCGTACGTGTATGTGGCTCTCCAGCCCAGTTATGTTTAGTATGACCTATTTGGACCAATCGGATGGCTTGGTGAAGTGGTGGGCCTCTAAATTGCCAAGCAGTCCAGGTGTTCTGCTGCCGCTTTAAAAGGCACATGGGTTGGACAGAAGCTGGGTGCAATCTTATTATCCTGGTGTGTGTTGGTCTGTGTTTGTGTGCTCAGGTACATGAAATTGGAGAGCTGAATGAGTCTTTGGGCTCTCTAAGATTCTGCTGCAATCATGCTGAGTGTAAATGTGTGAACGTGTAGATGTGCGGTCATACCTCCCACTGTGTGCTGAGTTCAGTGAGGACTTTTCCCCCAGGTCGTATCTGTCCACTCATGAAGATAAAAACACTCTTCTAAAAGAATCTTTTCAAGTTATGAAACATGAATTCCCACAGAGTAGTTTATAAAGTCAGTAATGGTTTTAATTTATTTCACTTTTAGTATTTTTCTCTTTTTCATCATTCTGTTTGTGCCATTTTTTTACATGAGTACAGGCTTAATCTTGACTACCTTCACCGTGCAGTTGCACTGATTATCTTTATCACTTGTCATTATCAGCATAATGCCAACGTAACGTTGGCTGATGCTGGCATCAATCAAATATATATAAATGTGGACTTTTTCACAGAGCCACGATGACCATCAACAGTTTAGATGAGAAAGAACAGAAGATATATCTCTTAGAATAAAAGGCAGCCACTGATGAAACACTGTCACAGGTTTGTTGAATCACCTCCTCCTTACGTTATTTTGAAGCTATATTTTTGATGACTAATAAAAAAAACACCCTGCTATAACCAGAGGTAGAAATTAATGAAGCACAGATACTTAATTACTATATTTAAGTAGAGTTTCTGACAAACATCTGACAACTTTTTACTTTTACTGCCTACATTTTAACACTAATATCTGTATTTTCTACTCTTGCGTTGTCAAAACAGGCTTGCTACTTGAGTAGATCATTTTTATTTTGCATCACTGTGTGCTTTCCCAACATCAAGACTGATTTCATCCTAAATGGACAATAACACAGAGAAAAGATGATCCCTCGGTGTATCCATCGGTGCATCACGCATGACAGACAAAACAAGATGACAGATGTAAAACACGTAAGAAGAAGAAACATATGCAAGAACCTCTACCTTGAAGAAAGTGTGTGATGTATAAATGTTTTGTATGACTTATGTAGTCCCTGACTGATCCTTGATGTTGTTAACTGGTGACAAATGCTGATTAGTATTTTGATAAATAAAGGTTAAATTAAAAAAATAAAATAAATGTCAGCATTTCCTCAATCCACTTAGTTTTTCTCTACTTGTGTGCTGTATAATGGTCATTCACAGTGAATACTTTCATTGCCTGTGAATGGCAGTAATAGAGGTTGAAATAAAGTTCCTAACTTTTTGCATTAATATTATATTAATATGACACGAGGTTCAGTTAAGTTTGCACAAAAACAGCCGTTAGAAATATCCTTCAAAGGGTTACGTTTTACTTTTATACTTTGAGTGCATTTCAGAGCCTGTACTTTTTTGCTTTTACTCGAGTGAAGAAGTTAAGTAAAGAATGTCTGTACTTTTGCCAACTTAAGCTATATCCCTTCATGTTCTCAAGATACAGCAGATATATGAATTATTGTTCCATTTAATGGCTCTTTGGGTTTCAAAGTGAGGTACCACTCTCATGCCTGTATTAAGGGAAAAAAGGACAAAGAAGATATAACATGTTAATTAGTGAGTTTTGTGGGTACTCATTGGCAGGTTTTGTGAGAGCCAAGCCAACTGTTTGCATTTGATCTTCTACCTGTTCCATGTTTCATGGCACTGATGCAGCTTCTTGTATTTTTGCAGAAGAGCTGTTGTTATTCTCTCACTTAATTGATAGTTGCTCACATAGCAGTTTGGAATACATTTAATGAGAACTCTCATTTTTGCCAGAACATTCATGTTAGAACATGCATGAAACCACTTTGAAGTAGGTCAGTCTCATTGAAAAGGCGGTTTTTTGCTCTGTGGTGCGTAGGCAGGATTTATGTATCACTTGACCATTAGACCATTGCAAACTGCTGTTTGTAAACATCTGACTTCTAGTGGGTTTCTTCTTTAATACATTAAACTGAAATGATACATAATGCAAGAAAGAACTTGGTGAACTCACAGTGTGCCATGATCCTGCTGTGCTCATGTTTTACTTTTGCAAAACATAAAATTTAATGAAGCTGCAATGTGATGCAAAAATGATAGTCATTAGAGTATGTTATTTATTTTATATAATATATATATATATTATAATATAACAATATATATATTATAATAGAATATATTTTAAAAAGTATATGTTAGACTAGAATGACACTCAGTAGAGTCCATACCTATGCATAGGCTGAAATATCCTACACACTGTTTAGCTTGCAAACCAACCAACCAACAAACCAGCCAACCAACCAGCAAACCAACCAGCAAACCAACCAACAAACCAACCAGCAAACCAACCAACCAACCAGCAAACCAACCAACCAACAAACCAGCCAACAAACCAACCTACAAACCAACCAGCCAACCAAACAAACTAACCAGCCAACCAACCAACCAGCAAACTAATCAGCAAACCAACCAACCAACCAGCAAACCAACTAACCAACCAACCAGCCAACCAACCAACCAACCAACCAGCAAACCAACCAACCAACCAACCAAAAAGTATATGTTAGACTGCAATGATACTGAATCCATGTAGAATCCATACCTATGCATCGGCTGAAATATCCTACTCACTGTTTAGCTTGCACGCCCCTTGCTACACCATCCTGCAAGTTTTATGGAAATTGGTTCTGTAAATTTTGCGTAATTTTGGAAAACGTAAAAAAAAAAGAATTGCCCTGCCTCAGCCTTCTCTCGATCCTCACCATATTAATAGTTTCTTTTAAGGCCAATTTCTCATCTTTCCACTAGGTTTCATGGAGATCCATCCATTAGTGCCAACCAACCAACCAGCAAACCAGCCAACCAACCAGCAATCCAACCAGCAAACCAACCAACCAACAAATCAACCAGCAAACCAATCAGCAAACCAACCAACCAACCAACCAACAAACCAACCAACCAGCAAACCAGCCAACCAACCAGCAATCCAACCAGCAAACCAACCAACCAACAAATCAACCAGCAAACCAATCAGCAAACCAACCAACCAACCAACAAACAAACAAACCAACCAACCAACCAAACAAAACCAGCCAACCAACCAACCAACCAACCAGCAAACCAACCAGCAAACCAACCAACCAGCCAACCAACCAGCCAGCCAACCAGCAAACAAACCAACCAACCAACCAGCAAACCAACCAACCAAACAACCAAAAAGTATATGTTAGACTAGAATGACACTCAGTAGAGTCCATACCTATGCATAGGCTGAAATATCCTACACACTGTTTAGCTTGCACACCCCTCGCTACATCCTCCTCCAAGTTTTATGGAAATTGGTTCTGTAAATTTTGCGTAATTTGGGAAAATGTTTTTAAAAAATTGCCCTGCCTCAGCCTTCTCTCGATCCTCACCATATTAATAGTTTCTTTTAAGGCCAATTCCTCATCTTTCCACTAGGTTTCATGGAGATCCGTTCAGTAGTGCCAACCAACCAACAAACCAACCAACCAACCAACTAACAAACCAACCAACAAGCCAACCACCAAACAAACCAGCCAACCAACCAACCAACCAACCAACCAGCAAACCAACCAACCAACAACCCAACCAGCAAACCAACCAACCAACCAACCAACAAACCAACCAACCAGCAAACCAACCAACAATCCAACCAACAAACCAACCCACCAACCAACCAACAACAGCTGAAAATGTAACCTCCTTGGCGAAGGTAATAATTCATACCAAGATTTGGATCAAATTTTACTTGCCAATAGCCAAATGAATGTTCCTTCACATCATTATTTATAGTTTTGTTGTTTTTTTCATACCAATGACTTAACTCTGAGATTTCTCATTTTCATAACTCAGTTCCCGACATTGCCATTTCTTTGATCGCTGGTAAAGCCTGATAAAAATGTGTTTCACTGAATGTTTACCTCCACCAAGGAGTTAATGTTTATTACGGCGTTAGTTTGTCCGTTGGAAGGATTACCCCGAAGCTGCTCCACAGATTTTCCACTCTCTGGCTGGAAGAGTGGGGCATGTGCCAAAAATGGAACCACTGAATTCTGTAGTAAATCCTGATAGAGAGGTGGATACATGATTTATTTCACTAACTGTAACAGAACCCTGAGGGCAGCCATCTTCATGGAGCATGGTCTCTTTGGAATTTGGATTAGGGTTTAATTTAATTAAAAGGTACTTTTGGGCCTTGGCAGAGGGCCTTGCCTCTAATCAGTGCCCATCTAGTTTATTGTCTTACTGTCTAGATTTAATGTCGTCTTCTGATACTAATCAACATTAAGTCTGAGAGGATCTGTCTCTTTCAGCTTTGCTGACATTTTTCCCATTCTTCTTTGCAAAACCACTAAAGCGCTGTCAGGTTGCCTGTGAATGGTGAGTGAACAGCCTTTTCTAAGTACAGACAATTACTATCTATTAGTTTCAGACTTAAAAGCTGACTCATCCACTCCTAAAATACTCCTGTTGGACGTCCTGCTCCAGTTAGATTTACAGCTGTGACATACGGCTGTGTCTTGCCAGCTAACCTAATTTACTAGTTGACCAAATGGACCATAGACAGACTCAACAGCTCGTAATGCCTCTCTCTATTTTCTCTCCACTGCTCAGTTTATTTCCTCCTGCCATTTTGTTCAATACAAAGTTGTTGATGCAGGAAAATAAATCTCCAAGCTGACAAGTTTGCTAAACACACAGGCATATTTGTTACATCATCTCCTGCATTATAACCATCTGCAGACCATGTCTCATTTGTAGATCAGTCTTTACTACAACACTGGAAGTTCATTAAAAGTGAATGGTGCAACAAAGCTACTTATCTATAGCCACTTTCAGACAGGCATTGCGCAACAGCGCCGAAACAAGTTTCCTTCTCTGTGACCCCTTCGGTGCATTCAAACTGGACCAGTCCAAGGCGTCACAACGCCACCTCGGTATGTGAGTTCACAGTGTGTGCCGGCATTCAGCAATGTTCAGAGTCGTGACATATGACGCAACAGCGAGCATAAAAGCTGATATATCTCACTATCTCCCCAGTTTAGCAGTCATTTTCTGTGCTTGTTCTTCAAATAACAGACTTCCTGTTTCTATCGCATCGTTAAATCCCCTGGGGTAGGTCGCACACCTGAATATTACTACAACGTCACACCCATTCCATAACACCAGGACACTTCATTCATACAGATGCCCGTTTCTGCACTGTTACTGCCTCTCGAGGTGTCACAGAGGCATCACAGAGGCAGAACACAGTGACACCCCATTACGCCTTCATTGCATTTAGACAGAGGTCGGGGCGGAATAAAGGCGCATCAGGCCCAGAATGAAAACGCTGTCTGAATGGGGCTTATGACAGCTTTCTTTACCAGGCTCTCCTTCCCCTCAGTGGTAGACAGGTTACTGTTGGTGAACAGCACAAATTCATGAGTCAAAGTTCACCAAAGCTCAACTCATGTGGATCAGTGTGACCTCCTCAAGCAGATCCTATGATTATAGTAATTCCATTTATTTCACTTATTCCTTAATTTCCAACAAGAACAACAAAAACAACAATGAAGTTTGAATATTGGTGGTCAAAACATTGGATAAACTTGAGACCTCACCGTGAGAGCAACATTAATTGATAAGAGCTTGACTGGCAGGAGCCAATCAATACTGCTGATATAGAGCTGATGTGTGATTGACAACTGGCTACCATGTCCATCCAATATTTTGTGGGAGATAAGGTGAGAAGGAATGGAATTGTTTCCACTGGAAAAGACTGTCCCTTTAGTATTTTATTCTTTAGCATCCACAATACTCTCCTGTTTCTAGTTTTTTGTGTTTTTGTTTGTTTTAGAGCTCAGAAAGAAAGTCAAAAATATAAGATGCCTGTGTGACAAAAACTCAGCACTGCTCCCGATGCATTTCATCTACTTATCGAGTAACTTCATGATCAATAGATACTTATTTATAAATTAGCTGTCTAAAGATAAAGGCTGTATACATTTAATTACAGCTTTGATGAGATAAATAGAGTCCTTTACAATGAGTGTACTCTTGGCCTGCTCTCTTATCAGCCTCCGTCTCGGCAGAGGGCCAGGCATGTTCTGTACAGACGGTAAACACATTCAGGTTTATAATTCATACGTGAGGGGTCGTTGAGGCCGTGGAATGTGTTGTTGACCTTTTCCTAATCAGCCGCCTCCTGTCTGTCTGTGAAGTCACTAAGGTCAAAGAACTAACACAGCACAATTGTGCACACATGCCACACACCCCTACAGTGAGAGTACATGCACACACAATGAAGCTACGGCACAAAGATCAAGGCTCCTTTCTGGTTTCCTTCTCCTTCTGTCAGTGCTGCTGTATTTTGGTTTCTCATTTTCACCTGCATCTCACCCTTCGTCTCTGTTGACTTCTGTCTTTCACCCAGTTTCTCATCCCTCATCTCCTCTTATGATTTCAGCAGTCTTTGAACCATCTTGTCTTGCCTTCCTCGAGTTTTTCTAGAAGCTTTGACTGTCTTCTATGCCTCTGGCTTACCTGGCAGGCCTGTTGTGTGAAGCGTGGATGGACATGGAGTCCTTGGCCTGGTTTGATTGGCCAGGTTCCATGTCAGCATGATCTGAAGCCAAGCTGTCAGCTGTCCTCCTATAGAGCTACAGTAAATAGATCAGGACTATAAGCAACCGGCAGTTATATTAGTCCTGGCTTCAAATTCAGTTTGGCACAAAAAATGGGTAAAACCTGATATGCAAGTTAGATATTAGTTACTATTGTTTTGTGCAGTTTGCAGTGTATATTTTTGCTGTGTACATGTATGGGTTCAATGCCTTGATGTGATATCCTGGTGAGTATGTAGATGGGAGGGAGTGGAGTGGTGTGGAGCTTTTGAAAATCTGAGGTGAAGCTGAAGTATTCTGAGGCAACTTCCACTTCCACGTCCACTGTACTTCTGTGGACGTGGTCTGGAGATCACGTTTTCCTAGTATCTTGCTTATGTGAGGTCACAAGAACGTGAAAATCTCCTTCTAAGTCAGCTGATTCTGAGGTTTATAAAATCTCACAAGAACATGTGGTACGTTAAAAAGAAGGCGCGGACCGGTGAACAACATGGCGTCAGAGCTACATGAAATCAAAGCTGTTTTAGGCCATCTGATGTTCCACAATGTTGATATTTTGGAGCAATTATAGGTGAACTGGAATCTTAAATAGACCAGTTTGTTCTCCAGAGAGTGGACGTTGGCAAGTAAGACAGACTCTAGCGCCAGTCGTCCAGGGTTAGCCTTTTGCCTTGAAACAAGTCCGGACCATTTGCCCCACATCTTTCTTCTCTCACACCGGTTACGTCTGTTGTGGCAGGCGGCGCTGTAGCGGAAGGCCATCTGATTATCTATTTGCCATGATTTTGATATTTTTCGAGTAATTCTTCTGTTTTTAATGAAGACACATATTTTTACTGGCATTATTGATATTTTAACAGGAAAAAAAAGATCATTTTAAGCAAGTTGATGACTAATCGGCAATAAGGCAATAACCCTGTTTAAGACAATAACCCTGTACAATAACCCACCCCACTCTAACAGATGATCCACTGAGCACAATAATAACTTTGCACATGTTTTTGCACAATATACTGTATATTCATCTACCTCATTGCTACTTCATCTACCTCATTGCTACTTGTATATAGTTCACTTGTATGTTTACTTTTACTTTGTTTATAGTTATATTCTGGGTTTATTTATTTATATTTTAGTATTTTGTGTGTGTATGTGTGGCGCCCTGGATATTGTTGAGGACAAATAGTCGTTGCCATTATAAATTTTATTGTTAGCCCCCCCCCCCACACTTATTTGACTTATTATTTTTCTTAATGTTAGTTTATTCTCATGTTCAGAACAGGGAAAATCCACCTGTATCCAGGTAGGGCAATATTCTCTTTCGCCAGTAGATGGCAGTATTGGCTCATAGTGGACATTGTCTCTGTGCTGCTTTACGCAGAAGTAGAGCGCTCAGCATATGAGAGCGTGTAAGGAGACCAATGCTACGTGTTTATGCATGACTTTAATGTTTCAGCATTGTCGCTGTGAAGGCTGTCAATAAAGTTCATTGAAGCACTAGGAACAGCATTGTCTTCCTTAAAGAAAGTGTAACCTATGTGTATTTCAGCCTGCTGCTGTAACAAAATAATTTCCCAATTTGGGACCAATAAAGTGTATCTAAGTCTGAGTCCCATAGTTTAATATAATAATAATAATAATAATAATAATAAATAGTAATCACTCAGAGAGCGCAGAGCTCCACCAATGGTCGCATCACTGAGAACTATATACAACAGTTTCATAAAGTTTGAACCACAAATAATAACTTTTATTAATGTTATTGACGGAGTGCGGCAAAGCAGTGCTTACCTCTGATCAAGGAAAATACGGCTTTGACCAGAACACGAATGCACGCACCTACGTGCATTCGTGTTTTCACCTTTGTCACCTTTGTCAAGTGTGTCAATTTTGGTGAGAATCTGAGCTTCCCTGGCCTCTCAGCATCAACTTCCTGTTTGATGGCGAACATCAGACGTCTCGACGCCACCATGTGACCCAGACTCACAATATTTACAATAATGCTTCATCAAAGCCATATGGCTTTACTGACCAAATTTGATGTCTCTGTCAGTTACATAATGTGTACCGAGTTTCATACATGTACGTTAAACTGGATGCAGGGGCTGCACTTTAGGGGGCGCTAGAGAGCCATTTTTCCATGCCCATTTCAAATCACCATATAACATGTAAATTTCCCACTGAAAAAAATTTCTGTCAACTTTCAGGAGTTTTTGATCATGGCAAAGCCCCCAAAAAGGCAATCCTTTGGGGAGAATAATAATAATTAAAGCTGCTCTTAACCAGCATGTGAAGTTTTGTGCAGATTGGACCTTAGACAATGGAGTTATGACAACTTCCAATCGCCATAACAAACGTAAATTTCACACCCAAATAATCTTTCTGCCAACTTTCATGAGTTTTCGAGCATGGGCAATCCCCAAAAAGGCGATTCATTTCGAGAGAAAGAAAAAAAATTTCTTGCAGAACATTAGGGTCCTCTCACGCTTAGTGCTCGGGCCCTAATAATAATATAATAATAATAATTCCTTGCAGAACAATAGGGTCCTTGCACGCTTAGTGCTCGGGCCCTAATGATTCCTTGCAGAACAATAGGGTCTTTGCACCCTTAGTGATCGGGCCCTAATAATAATTCCTTGCAGAACATTAGGGTCCTCGCGCTTCGTGCTTGGGCCCTCATAATAATAATGATAATAACAAAAATAATAGTGTATGGCATTTTAGGCTAGATTGGTATTTTGATAAGGAGTGGCGCCCCTGTTAAGGCCCATTTATACGCTATGTTAACTCTATGCTCCTTCCATACATTTTCTGTGTTCATTTTGAATGTATTTGGGCACATTTTCAGAGAGTTTACGGATTCGGACGGGACAGACAAAATGGAGCAATTCCATCGGAAATGATTGAGGGGCAGTGTTGCTACAGATCAAGCAAGGCACGACAAATGCGTACAGAAACATCAAGGAAGAAAAAAGTGAATTGGATAAACTCTCTGTCCTCAAGTCTTGATGTACCTAATGTCCTCACAGACCACCGCTGATTACATTGTTACCTCTGCTTTTGCCGCTTTGTATTTATTAGGTACATTATCATAACCTATTCCAACCGTCCAAAATTTTACTGCCCTCCTGCGGTTGTATCGATGTCGACCTAACAGGTATATGGAAGAATGTAGGCATTGACTGATTTACAGTTTACAGAGGGACATATCCATTTACGTTCATAGAGGCAGCAGAAATGGTTAGGGTAGGAAGACCCTTGAGTATGTGCCAAAAAGGATTAGCAATTCATCACATTGTGAAAATATGTTTGGAATCGGGGTACAAAATGTTACAAAATGTGAAAATAAGAGCAGCTGGTTCAGCATCCCCAAGTCAGAGTAAAAAGCAGAATATGCAGAGCACATAGTAAGTATATAGTTCATACACTTAGTTTTTGTATGCTTGAAATTGGTGTCCAAGAACATTTCTGCTGTGCTTCAAACCCCTAAAAAACATGGTGAAATGGCTGAAATTAGTCCTCTGGAAAAAAATTGCTGCCAATGCCTGGTCACGAAAAAGTGGCATGATATCCTCCGCCGCCCTGGATGAATGTTTGTGTGAATGCAGGTCTGCGTTCAATAAGCAAAATGTTGGGAAAGGTTTGTAATGTTTCCCTTATCATGTTTTCATACATTTTCTTATGTTCTAAAGTGCTTTGAGTGGTTTGTCATCATCATCATCATTACCATTATTATTATCACTCTTACAACTACTATCATCATCATTATTAATATTATCATCATTATCAGTGTTGTTATTGTAGTAGTACTTATAAACACTACAAACTGTAATATCTCTATTATAATAGCTGCTATTGTTATTGTGATTGAACATGTCTGTGTCCCTGTCCCTCACTCCCTCTCTCTCTCCACCTACAGTATCCTCCTTACCTTTCCCAATCTCTCTCTCTCTCTCTCTCTTCATCTGTCTCCCAACCTTTCTCTCTCTCTCTCTCTCTCTCTCTCTCTCTCTCTCTCTCACCCCAACCAGTCAAAGCAGAGGGCCGCCCACCTTGAGTCTTGGATCTGCTCGAGGTTGTTGTTTTTTTTAGATTTTCGTGAACGAAAGGTTGCCAAGTGCTTGCTCATGGGGGATTGTTGGGTCTCTTTAGAATAAAGAGTCGGTCTAGACCTGCTCTTTTTGGAAAGTGCCTTGATTTAACTTTTGGCGCTATACAAATAAATTGAATTGAATTGAATTAAGTGCAGTTCATTTACCATTCATACGAATTTTTCCATTTTTCTCTGAATCCCTGAAATTAATCCTGAAATGAAAGAGGCAAACCTCCATTAAAAGTTTTGTAACTTTGGAGAGCTCTGCATGACTCGGCCAATTGAGTTGGCCACAAATTATAGCCTTTGTGCTCTCATTAAAGGGCCAGTATTAGTGATGAAATGCTGTCTGTGCTGTCTGAGATGCTTCTGTTTTGATATGCAGGCCTAATTGCTGTTTCACAGTTCCCTTTTACTCTAATCAAATGTCTCACACATTCAAATGTGCTGCTCTTATTAAAAGAATGTATAGGCATATCAAGATAAATTTCATGGTTTACGTTCAACACATATTTCACACAGGACACAACATGTCCATGTCGGTATCATATCAATAGCTTATGTGCAGGTTTACAACATGATATAGCCTCATGACTCTTTGGATCATTTATAGTGCTTACATAAAACATTTTAATAAGCCAGGGGTCACCAATCAGCCGCCTGGGGGCCAAAGCCGAGGGGTTAAAAATTTGAACTAAACTGATTTCTTCAGCTGTAGCTGCTATGACCTGCTGCAAACACGATGCATAGACACCAGCTTCTGCTGGTGTTCCTAAGGAATCTTAGCCAATTCCTCATGGACAAAGGCCTCCAGTTCTGGAATATTCCTGGTTTACCTGCTGCAACCACCTTCTTCAGATCCCACCAGAGACTTTCTATGGATTCCAGTCAGGCAACCTCTAGAATGATCCAGAACATCTTCTGAAACCAAGCCTTGGTGGACTCTGAGGTCTGCTTGGGATCTTTGTCCTTTTGGAACGTCCAATGACGGCTAAGCTTCATCTTCCTCACAGATGGAGACGTTTTCTTCTAGGATTTCCTGATCCTTGATGGAATCCATCTTACCCTCTACACGCTGCAGGTTTCCAGTGGCCCAGGAAGCAAAGCAGCCCCAGAGCATCACAGAGCCAACGTCATGCTTCACTGTAGGTAGGGTGTTCTTTTCAGCATCAGCTTCATTCTGCCTCCTCCAGATATACTCCTGATCCATAGGCCCCAAAAGTTCCAGTTTGGTTTCATGGCTCCACCGAACAGCATCCCAAACCTTCTGGGTCTGATCTAGATGGTTCTGAGCTACTGGAGCCCACTTTTCTGGAGCTTTTGGGTCGGCAGTGGTGAACATCTTGGAGTTCATGGAGCAACATCTGATTTACAAATGTGTCTCTTATGAGGGATGATATTCAGGGGGTTGAATCATTTTGAGACTGCAGTAGTCAGTAAAGGGAGCATTTTGTGTTGAATGTGGGAAAAAATAGCTCTATGGAGCTATTAACTGTTGGTGTTTGATTTGATAAATAATATATTGTACTAATCAACCTCATATACAATGCTGGTTGAATAATATATGTAACAATATACATACATATGCATCCATAAATTGCATGCATAATTACATATATATACTGTAGGTGTGTGTTTGATTTGTATATTTCATTAACTATTTTCTTGAACAAACTGCTATTTTTCACACTGGTTTTTGTTTTGTTTCCTTAAAATGATATCAATGGAAACAACATCCATCCATCCATTTACTGAAACCGCTCATCCTGTGTAGGGTCGCGGGGGGGCTGGAGCCGATCCCAGCTTGCATTGGACGAGAGGCGGGGTTAACCCTGGACAAGTTGCCAGTTCATCACAGGACCACATAGAAAGACAAACAACCATTCACACACACATTCACACCTACGGTCAATTAAGAGTCACCAGTTCACCTCTACTGCATGTTTTTGGTGGTGGGAGGAAGACGGAGAACCTCCAAGCTTTTCCAACACTAGGTAGAATTTGTCCTCCTCTTCGAAGAACTCCACCAGCGCCAGGATGTTACTGTGGCCCTGGCACTGATAGAGGGAGAACATGCAAACTTCACACAGAAAAGTCCCAGGTTCTCAGGTGGATTTGAACCCAGGACCTTCTTGCTGTGAGGAAACAGTGCTACCCACTACACCACCACCACCAAGTGGACGGAGATCATATTTAGTGACAAGTCCATATTTAACACACAGCTGCTGGTTGTTGGCGTTTGTACCATCGCCGCGAGGACCGCTATCCTGCAGCATACATCCAAGAAGTGGACCGTTTGGTGATGGTGTCATGATGTGGGGAGCCACTGCTAATGGATGACAGTCAGAACTTGTCCTTATCCACAGTACACCGGCAGCCATCCGTTACCGAAATACGGTCCTAGGTCCACACGTCATTCCCAGGATACAGCAATCAGGCATCACCTTCATTCAGACCACATGTGGCTCATATCTGTCAGGAGTAGCCTACCTGGACCAGAACAATGTCATTGTCCTTCCCTGACCAGCATATTCACCAGATCTCAACCCAATATGCGATGTTCAGGCTCACCGGGTGAGAGAGAGAGATCCTGCTCCAGTAACACATGAACAACTTGTCACAGCTCTGCAGGAAGAACGGCATGTCATCCTACAAGTCCAGAATAACATCTTATCCATTCAGGAGGTGTAAAGTAGTGATAAATGCTGGAGGTAGACACGCACGGTAGTGACTATTGTTGTTCTCTGTCTCACCATCCAAACTTTATGATTTGTAAACACTAAGACAAAAACCAAAACCATCATATTTAATATGAACAGGGTGACATGACATCAAAAAAAAATGCATTTCTACTGTTGGTCAGAAGCATTCAAGTAAAAACCATACCTTTTGCATGTAGTTGGTCACAGCTGTACTGTAGTCTATTTTTTTCCCTTTCATAACACACTTTTTTGTCAAAGTTTGCTAAGTGTGTTTTTTTGCTGGAATTTTGGCAGGATGATGAGAACTTAAGATCTAAGATGCTGGCTACAGCAGGTTTATGCCGAGACACTCCTACCCTGACCCTGATTCTGACTCACATGCTTTGTCTCCTCTTTGGGGGTTGTTGGTCTACATTCACTGCAACAAGCGAGTAATCTCTACCAGGACAGAGTTAATCACTCCGAATGCATCCAGTACAACAGCCTCTAAAATACAGGATACCAGTTCAGTGGTAAGAAATCTGCTTCCTGTTGCAGAACGCCTAGCCGCTTCATCTACATGCATCTTTAGTAATTAGCAGCTGATTGTAGCAACCGATAGGACTCACGCAGATCTATTGAGGTGGCCATGTCATGCTTGCTCAAAATCCCTTCCATGACAAGAGCTTTCCCCATTATGTCAAAAGCCCTTTTAATCCAGACAGAAGCCTCTCACTGATCAGATTTGGCCCACAGGCAGCTAATTGGAGACCCCTGCTCTAAAGCATTAAGACACTGGCTAGGCAGTACAGTGTTAGGATTCACACATGCTCTGATTTTATTTCTCTAATTCCAGTACCTATAGCCATTTCAGAGTGACTTAAACAGATGATAACAAATATCGGAATGAATGGATGAGGAGTTGAAAAAAGCATTCCAGGTTACATACTGTATAAGGAGAGGAACAGACTTAGGAGGGGAGGTCAGAGGGAGGTAGGCTGGAATAAAGGTTAATTAGTCCATCCAATAACAGAATAGTCACAGGATTTATCCACACCACCAACGATGTGTCCTCAGGGTCACGGAGCTGTTTAATCACCAGATGCAAAACTAATAAAGGAGATTCTGTTCCAGATGCATCAAAGAAAGTGTGAGATCACAGGAGGACACGAATCTGAAGGTCTTTTTATATCACAATTTTTTTCGTTTTAATCACTTCGTGAAGCTGAAACTATTAGTTACATTGTGATGTCCCCTCATTTAAGTCTTTGATTTATTTTATTAAAGATGTCTCTCAGTTTATTTGGATTGATTCAGCTGGGATTTTACACATCACAAGGCTGGCAAAGATTTTATTCAACAATAAAAGAAAATGGTTTGATGTTGATTTTAAATCTCATGCTGTTGCAGTGGAGTCATTTGGGGAATTTGTGTAGTCAGCCTCAAACATAGTGGAACATTTCCAAGAAGTCTGCCATACACTTTTTATATTGCATTTTTTTTCTTCTTCTTTTTTTGTGCTTTATGGCACAAAGTCAGACTCCTTTATGTTTTATACCAGAATGCAGATCTCATTACAAATTAAAGGGGACAGTGTTGGGACATTCATCCCCAGACTTATTCACTCTCTGCAGATGGCCTGATGCCAGAGATATCTACTTTTATTGGCCTTCACTATTGAAATTTTTAGGTGAAAGTGGGGTAAGAGTACATTTATGTGGGACAATGTGGGACACATTACCAGTGTTGAGAAATAGATAGATAGATAGATAGATAGATAGATAGATATACGGATAGATAGATATTGTCATTGCATAGTAAAACACAATGTGTGTGTGTGTGTATATACACACATTTATATACTGACCAACAGTAGAACGCAATTTTTTGATGTGATGCCATCCTGTTCATATTAAATATCAAAGGCAAATTATGGTTCACACATCTTTATTCACCCTTTAGCCATACAGAAAAATCATTTTTGTGCAGATTAGTGGTTTTTGCTTTAGTGTTTACAAGTCAGAAAGTGTGGATGGTGAGACAGAGAACAAAATAGTGTATCTCCAGCATTTGTCTACCTCCAGCATTTATCATTACTTTACACCTCCTGAATGGATAAGATGTTATTCTGGACTTGTAGGATGACATGCCATTCTTCCTGCAGAGCTGTGACAAGTTGTTAATGTGTTGCTGGAGCAGAATCTCTCTCTCACCCGGTGATCCAGAGCGTCCCATAACGGGCATTGTCATGCATGAAGGTGATGCCTGATTGCTGTATCCTGGGAATGACGTGTGGACCTAGGACCATATTTTGGTAACGGATGGCCGTGAATGTGGACAAGTTCTGACCATCATCCATTAGCAGTGCCCCCCCACATCATGACACCAAATGATCCACTTCCTAGATGTATGCTGCAGGATTGCGGTCTCCACGGCAACGATACAAACGCCAAAGACCACCAGCTGTGTACAACTTAAATCCGGACTTTTCACTAAATGTGATCTCCGTCCACTTTGCAATCAGCCATAACATCTGGAACATCTGTGCTGCACGTGTTTGCAGAGTTCCGACCGTAGCATCCCAACTGCCCGTTCACGTAAGTTTTTTCGGGGATCGTGACATCGTCAGTTGTTTCAGTAGGACATTTATAAATTGTCGCCTTGGCCAGGTCTTTTCAATCATGCAGAAAAAAATCTCACCAACATCAAGGTTTACTCTGAAATGCACCAATGACTGTTATTTTTATGTTATGACTAAATGATGGTTATTCATGATTTAACATGTTTTGGTTGTGGGTACTTAAAAAAGTCTATTCAGTGTATCACATGATTGTTTGTTTCAGTAGATTAGGGCTAGTGAATAGAAATTACAGGGTTTTTAAAACTATGCATTTCCACTGTTGGTCAGTTTACATAAATAACTATAGTAAACAATAGCCTAAAATTTTATATAATGTCCATCTAACTCTAAAAATAAACACACAATACATTATGCAGGTTACAGGTTAGGTCTTTAGCATGTTAAAAACTTAAACATATTATTATCCTATTATTAAATTTCACAGTACTTATTGTATTGTGTAATAGTCTGCTTGTACTCATGTATTCCCTATTTCTATCCCAATAACTGTTAAAAGTTGCCTTTTATTTTATAATTTTTTGATCAACAGTGAATCTGACACAATCTAAGCACAATAAAACACAACAGACAGGTTGTTGTCTTAGGGATCTATTCTTTGAAGTATACGACTGGTGTTTTAAAAAGGTGTAGATCATGTGGACATATAAAAGTGAGGGCGAGCCCATAGTATATCCAACAAAGAAAAGTACCACATTTAGATCAAGGTCTGACCCTACCTATATTTTCTCCAACAACAGATATTAACAGAATCAGAATCAGAATATCTTTATTGTCATTGCACAAGTACAACGAAATTGAAATAGCAGCTCTTCAGTCTCAGTGCAACTAAAAAGTGAAAAAAGTAAATAAAAATATAAAATCTACAAAATCTGTTTTTCAGTCTATTTGTTTTGGCTTTGATGGCCCTTTGATGACCTTCTGGAGCACCTTTCTTTCTGCTGCAGTACAGCTGGCAAACCACAACAGCGAGATGCTGTAGCTCAGCACTGACTCAATGGAGCAACGGTAAAAGGACACTAACAGTTTCTGACTGATTGTGACTCCAAACACCATAATCTTAAAGTTATTCACACTTGACATGTCAACCCACACACTGAAGATAATAGAACCATATACTAAAGCAAAGCAGAAGCATTATTCACATCAAGTCTTTCTATTCACCCTCCTATCCCAAATCAAACTACTGCATTTCAATAAAATGTAGGCATAAAATAAAACATTAGATAAAACAAAACCTGAAGCCACAGAAAATGTTGTGTGTGTTTTTGTCACTTTGGAGTTGGTCCACTGGTGTTTTCAACTCTGACATCTGGAACTATGTCCACTGCTTCTGTATGATTGCATGACATTTTTTGCCATCTCTGAGTGACTGGTGCTACTGTTCTATTACTGCACCAGTGTGCCGGTCTGTATGACTGGGAGTGTTACAGTGTGGTAAACGCTGGTTATTTCAGTTGCTGTTACCTGTCTGCCGGCACATCTCTTCTTGAGCCTCATGTTTCTTGTGTGACTCGCATGAACCGTGCTGCTTCACGTCGTATTCTCCTCCATATGAGACTGAAAAAATAACTCTGGCTAAACTATAAGGTTAAAAACTCTTTGAGAACCAACTGCACCGGGGTTGGTTCTACCACTCAGGCATGATAGGTGGTGACAGGTTACCTGCGCTTGACCCATGTGTGTGGAGTTTGATTGACAGCCCCACACACAAACCCCACCCCATGATGAAAGGCTTCCTAGATTTCTTCAAGCCATTGAATAAAAGCCCAATTTTAGAAAACCGTCTGACCTGACGTGTTGACTTTTCAAAACTAAAGCTAATCAATAAGGACACTGTCTCAATATGTGGGAAGGGGAAAAATGCATAAAAATGCTGTGCAGTCCCACATAAAGAGGGACATCTGGTCACCCTAGAAACGGAATCGCCGAAAGTAAGCGTTTAGGCCCATTTATGCTCCCCCTACCTACGTAAATGGATATGTCCTAAACGTAAATGGTCTATCTGTCAACGCTTTCATACTTCCGTATGTCCTTTACATCGACATCGATACAACCACAGTGAGGCAATGATGTTTCAAAAGTTTCAACAACAACAAATATGGCGATGGTCGGAGGTGGTTGTGATAATGTACCTAGTAAATACAAAGTGGCGAAAGTGGAGGTGACAATGTACTCGGCAGTGGTCTGTGAGGCCAGTAGGTAAGTCGAGACTTGAGGACAGAGAGTTTTTTTCACTTTTTCACTTCACTTTTTTTTCTTCATTGTGCCCATACACATTTGTTGTGCCTTGCTTGAATTGTAGCTACTCTGCCCTCAAGCATTTCTGGTGGAATTTTTCAGCTTTGTCTGTCTCGTCCGTATCCGTAAGCTCTCTGAAAAAGTGCCAAATTACGTACAGAATGAACACAGAAGATCTATGGAGGGCTCCGTTCGTATTAGTATCCGTCTTTAACGTAGAGCATAAAAGGACCTTTACCTGGTTTAGACCAACTCCTGTAGCAGGTTTGGTTTCTGAAGTGTAGCGGACATGTTGGAGTCTGGGGTTCTTTAACTTGACTGTTTATTGATAATATTAAAGATTTCCAGACATTTAAGATATTTAAAAAATTTCTGTTCCAAATAATAATATCTCTGATCTAGTTTTTCACCAAACAAAACTCAAGCAACTAAAAAATAATATTTACATATGTGACCATGATTGATTTCCAGTGCAAGGTTACAGAATCCTGCAGGCATGTCCACATTTTAAACTCTGGCATTATGTGAGCAAAGACAAAGTTTCCTTCTACAGGAGATTAATGTTAAAACCACACTCTGCACATAAATCAGTCTTAAACAAAATTCAACTTCTGCTGTTGATAATCTGCAAATAAAAACATTACAAATTTAGCAATGTCAGCACTCGCACCAGAAAATATGAGTAGTGCTGCCAACATGTCATCAGGGCAGAGCTGCACTGTGACATAAATAAAGACAGTTTGATGTTTGCTGAAGCAAAGTGGTCCATTAGTCAGCTGAGAGGAGCTGAATAGGACATGACAACCAGGGAGGTGCTGTGCCAAAATAAACCATTAAATCTAAAGAAAAGATAGTTTTCAATACTCTCAGTAAATTGGGAAGATCACGATGACTGCCTGAATTCTTATAAAATGACAGGGGAATATTATGGTCGTCCCTCCATCCCTAATAATTTTTTGTCCAGTGTACATTCTAACCTAGCTTCACCAACCAGTACACACATATGAGCCATGATAACCAGTTGAGCCTTCTAATATTTTGAATTTTCTAGAACTTTCATATTTTGTGATTTCTGTGGAAGAGATTTTTAAGGTTGGTCTGAAGGGTGGTCATCTTGTCCGGAGCATATCTCACTATAAATACCAGCTTCACCAAACTGTACCTACATTTTTTACTATGACAAATAGTGTAGCTTTTGATATTTTGAATTTTATTCTATGTGGTTATCTCGCTGGTTCAATGGACAGGGAGGCCAACAGAGTTGTAGACGTCAGAGATGTTACATTATTAACATCGAAGCTCAGTTTTGTTTTGTTTGTACTTTCTTAACACTGGTTCATTTGAAATGTGCAGAAGCATGCATGGGCTGGAGCCTATCCCAGGTGACTTTGGGCAGGAGGCGAGGTACACCCTGGACAAGTCACCAGTTCATCGCAGGCCCACAGTCAATTTAGAGTCACCAATCCACCTATATAGCATGTTTTTGGTGATGAGAGGAAGCCAGAGAACCCAGTGGGAACCCAAGCAGACACAAGGAGAACATGAAAACTCCACACGGAAAAGTCCCAGGTCCTCATGTCAGATTTGAACCCAGGACTTTCTTGCTGTGAGGGAACAGCGCTAACCACTGCGCCACCATGCCTCCCCTATTTCAATATTGAGAGGTAAATTGATAAAGCGCTCAAATAGCACAATGTATACCGCACAATTGAAACAATGTCCTCTTTGATTTAATTGAAATTTAAATATTCCTCCCGTCTCATTTTACTAAATGTCTTAGAGGTGAACTGGATTAATGGAACATGGACACAGTAAGTGCCCCACAACTTAAAGTGGGAAAGTGAACTTAGCACTCACTGCTGCATAGAGCTTAATATTGCTGTGAGTGCTGTAGCAATTATAGGCAACATGAATGAACATCAGCATTTTGATCACGTCAGAAGAGAAGGTTAAAATAAGGAGAATGATGAAATGCTGCCAAATCGGTTATTGGTTATGGCCAGAACTCCATAATCAGCCCCGTTTTTGTTCTTCTTTGACCAACAAGACTAGGAATCCTGTCCAGATTGTTTCTACATGTTTCCAGCAGCGGGGTCAGTTATGCAGCAAGGCTGCAGCTTCTTCTGAATGAATAACAGCAACAGTGGACAGAGAGATGAGGGGGAGTGCAGTCATTCTAACACATCCACATAAACAGAGAGGAGAGGCGAAAAGAAGGTCAAGCATGGCAGACTTACATTCTTGGCTGCCTTCATACTGGAGGATCATTAGGGAGGGAGAGAACAGGGAGGAGGAAACAAAGAAGAGGTGGAGGATGAGAGACTGTAGGGATATGGAGACAGAGGGGAGAAGAGGCTATAAGGGCTTTACATTCAGAAGGTCAGTCTGTACTTTTACGTTGCCTCAGTGTGGGCTTATTTATTATCATTAAGTAAATGAGTCATAGAAGGAATTATTTTTAAAATTTGAACAGTTAAGAACACTGGTAATATGTTTGTCTTGATATGGCAGTTTCTTACCGAATGTCTGTCTGCACTCACTTTCCTCCTCGTGTCTACATTCCTACATGTGTACATTACAACATGGCCTTGTGCTCACAGTGCTTAAGTGCATTTGCTTGGAGAGGAAACATTTAATGCCCTAGCAACACCTCAGACCACAAGAAGTAGAGAAATATCTATTCAAAACGAACTTAGTTAAAATCACTAATTTTTAATTTAGACCTGCAACTAAGGACTATTCATTGTTATTTTTCATAACCTATCAAATGTTGTTATTCTTTATACAATCGAGGAAGAAAATTTAAAAAAAAACTTCCATAAATGTTTAAGAGTTTGATAGAAGTATTAAAGCAGAGCTGCTACTAATGTATGCTTCCCCAGGGGGCCTTGGGAGAAAGAGTGCGAGAGGGAGACGTTCGGCTAACAAACTGTTTTCCCAAAAAAAAAAAAAAAGAGTAAGTTATTGTAGTTTAAGCAATTGATTTGAGAGGTTTACCAACAGTCAGCAGTTTGTACCGCAGCAGTGACTGTGACATACGCTCATGGAGACATTCATGGTGCTATTGACAGACTTGGAAAAAAAAACCCAATGATCTATGAACTTTAAACAAATATTGAAAAATGACCCAATGATCCCAAAGTGACTCTTATGTTTGATTAGAATCCAGTGATAAATAGTATACAATAATATAAAACACATAAAAAGTGGAATCAGAGAGTATTTGGCCAACTATCTAATTATCAATTTTCTGCCATTCGACCAAATAATGAACCAAGTCATTAGCTAATTGTTTCACCTGTATTTTAAACTTAATAACATGTCATATGAAACCAAACAGATTATTAAATGATGTCATTCTAAAATAGTGCTGTTAATGTGGTCAATGCTATGGAGATGATCACAATTATAAAATTTGTTAAATTCATTCCCTTTTGCAGCCACATCCTAGGTGCACTATATAGTAAAGAGCTACGTTTGAGCTTTTACAATGGTTTTGCAGCCCAATCACTCCCACGCTCACAAACAGATGGTACCTAGCTTCAGTGCTCGGTGCTGACTGGTACATTAGGAGCAATTTGAGGTTGAGTGCCTTACCTAACGACACTTCAACATTTGGACAACCGTCGATCAGTGGATGACCTCCTCCTGAATGTATGGGGAAATTGGTCTCAAAGGAAGTACAAAGTAGTGCTCCTTCTAGTAGTTGATCAATTTATTAGTCTGTCAACAGAAAATCAATCAACTGTAGACACAAATCTCACCACAAGATCCATTCACTAGTTCTGGAGTTCTGGAGCTTTCAATCACTATCACATGATCTTCCGCGGCAGATGAAGTTGAAATTCCAATGCTAAAGATTTAAATGAACACTTTCTGCTTTCAGCTTCAGATGTAGGGTCGGCTATGTTCGACTGTTTTATATCAATGGAAATTCAGTTGCTTAGTAGTTTTACACAAAAACATTTTATTCAAATATTTTGTTGACTAAATTAATGGATAAATGGATAATGCAAATGATAGTTAATGCAGCCGTGTAAAAGTGCGACATTATTACACTTAGTGAGGTTTGCCATTTGATAACAGATGATTCAGGGTTTTTTTTGTAATCTGGGTGGATGAGCAGATGGGTGAGGCTGACTGCATCCGGACAACTCAAATTAGAATCAGGACCAGGTCAGCACCCCTGGCAGCTGGCATGTGCGCCCATCAACGTGTGCCCTGAGAGTGTTTGGTGTCAGCTTAAAGAATAACTTAACACACACTAAATCCGCTGACACACTGTGTCAGCAGCATACTTAGAAGCAGCTAACACCCTATTCAGCCTATTCAAGCCAAGCTTCTGTCCAAATCTGAAGTAAATTTGAATTGAATTTTTAGAAAATCTGTAAAATAAGATGCAAATGGAAACCACTGTTCCATATTCTACTGTTATACAAATAGTTAAATCCTGTAATACATCCTTCATGCACGTCAGAATTTATTAGGGCCTGAATTCTAAGCGTGCTAGGACCTATTGTTTTGCAAGGAATTATTATTAGGGGACCCTATTGTTCTGCAAGGACCCTATTGTTCTTCAAGGAATTATGATTAGGGCCCAAGCACTGAGGGTGCGAGGACCCTATTCTGCAATGAATTTTTTTTCTTTTTTTTTCTGTCCTTCTTCTCCCCAATGAATCGCCTTTTTGGGGACTTGCCCACTCAAAATCTCATGTAAGTTGGCAGAAACATCAGTTGCAGCAAAAATTTACATGTGAAACTCGGTACACATATGTAACTGACCGAGCCCAACAAAAAAGTCTCTTGGAGCAATGCCTTCAAACAAATAGGAAGTCGGCCATTTTGATTTTTGTGGTCATTTTCTGCCATTTTTTGAAAATTACACACTTTGTATTAGAACAAACTCCTCCTAGAGATTTTTCCCGATCGACTTCAAATTTGGTCAGTACTATCTTAACCCCATGAGGATGAAAAGTTGTTAAAAGCCTGAGTTTTCATTGAACAGTGTGGGTGCGGCCGTCAAATTTCATCAAATTTTGATGTTTCGCCATGAAACTCAAAGTTGTCATAACGTCATTGTCTAAGGTCCAATCTGTACCAAACTTCACATGGTGGTTAAGAGTCCCACCCTAAAGACATCCACATAACAAAATTTAGCTATAGTCATAGCGCCACCTACTGGCAACGGGAAATGACATATTTTATGTTTTGATACACTACTACTAGGCCATTGAGCATATTGCCTTCAAATTCAGTGAGAACAGCTATAACAAGTTGGTGATGCGTGATTGTGTAGCTGGTGCGTTTTCGTTCAAAGATGTAGGCATGGCTGTTCGGCGAATGTTGATGTTTCGCCGTGAAGCAGGAAATTGTTATAAATCTGCTGTCGGTCGTTCAATCTGCCCCAAACTTCACAAGTTTGATAAGAGTCCCACCCTGAACACATCTATATAGTTCAATTTGATAATAGTCACAGCGCCACCTAGTGTCAAAAGGAACTTATATACTTCAGAATTTGACGTTCACCACAATGACCTCAAATTTGGTCAGTAAAGCCTTGATGAAGCATTATTGTAAATATTGTGAGTTCCGGTCACATGGCGTGGTCACGACGTTTGATGTTCCCCATCAAACAGGAAGTTGGTGTTGAGAGGCCAAGGAAGCTCAGATGCTCACCAAAATTGACACACTCATCTAAGGAGGTAGTACTTATGATCTCATATGGTTTACAGGATTGGTTGTGGCAAATTGGCTCCACAGCGCCCCCTGTAAAACTTCAAATAAGCATATCTGAGTCTGTGTTAACCTACATGTATGAAATTCGGTACACATGTCCATCATATCAAGATCTACACAAAAGCCTCTTGAACCCATGATCTAAACACAACAGGGAGTCCGCCATTTTGAATTTGGCTTTAATTTTTCGGCTATTTGCAGGTGTTATACTCTATATACGAACTCCTCCTAGTCTTTTTGTTCGATCGATTTGAAATTTGGTCAGTAATATCACAACACAGTAGTGATAAAAAATTGTCAAAGGTTTTTGGATTACTCGAAAGGTGTGGCCATGGTCACGTGGTGAATTTCTATATTCGCCATGAAAGAAGAAGTTCAATAACTCCACTGTCAATGGTCCAGTCTGTCCCAAACTTGACATGTTGGATTTAGTCCAACCCTGAAGACATCTACACAACAATGTTGAGTAACAGTGATAGCGCCACCTGCTGGCTAATACAAAAATGTCTCGTTTGACAATGCTAGTTTGATTTTGTTAAAATTTTCATGGTCTAGCCCAGGGGTGTCAAACATACGGCCCGGGTCCAATCCGGCCCGCGGGATGACTTTGCAAAGTGTAAAAATTACATAGAAGACATTAACTGCATTTTTCAATAAAAGTAACTAAAAAAGCTATTTAAAATTTGTCCACTAGGGGTCGCACACAACACTGTCAAGCAAGCAAACTGTTCATGTTGGAGCTGCCGGTGAAAAATGTTCCATAAAGGGCAAGTTTGCTTTATCATTATTATAATCTATTCTATGTGTTCTTATTTTTTCTGTAATTGCGTATTGTTTTTTCATTGTAGCCCAACAATTGGGCGATTTCCCTATTAGATTTACCTTTTTGCACCAAAACCATCAGATTTTCTTCGATTTTTGGATCATATTTTCGCATTGAAAGGTATTAAAAAATTGATACAAAAAATCTAAATGGAGGGAAATTGACAAATCATTAAATAATTGTTAAAAATTAACTAAAAAACAATAATAGCTTTATTTTACTAGGTTTTGTGGATCAATTCTAAAAAATCCGCAGTTTTGAACCTCGGTTCTCAATGTTTTGTGGCCAGATTTTCATTAAAAATTACATAATAAAACAAGTCATACAAGCAATACAAGCAATTGTATATTCAAAAATAAAACAAAAAAACACATATATTTAATCACATATTTTAGGTCGACAATAGCACATATTTCACTATTTTTTTACCCCCAACATGATAAGTCCGCAGTTTTGGAGCCCACTGTAGTTCTGTGAAAATGAATACTTACTGTGGAAATATTTAAAGAAATTGAACATTGTGCAATATCAGTCAGCAGCTTCAGTACAAAAGAGTTTGGTTTGGTGGAACCCTATTGCTCATGCACTGCCATAACTTTTATGTATTTTTTATGTATAAATTTTATATATTTACGAGGCAGGGGGATAACTTAACCTTCTTCCTTAATAGTTCCCACTTTAGTTTGTATGGTGTGGTGTGTCAGTTCAGGTGGTCAGGATTACTACACAGATGTGGAAATGAATGTAAATTTAAAATAATTTCTAGATCTTGACAAGTTGTTTTGATCATAAAGTAAAATACTATATTGTTCAGTTCCAGATACCTGTGACTAAATGTTTTGTTTCTTTGTAGATACACTGCTATCTGTAAGTTGTAATGCACATGTGTAAATGATAAACTGAGACATAATATTGTTGAAATTGCACTTATTTTTCTTAAGAAATTTCAGGTTATTTACATAATGTTTTGTAAAAAGATAGTTCATTAAATGTGAACATTTTCAGAATGTACTTGTACTTTTTTGCACTAAAACAAAGGGAAAAATTTGGAGTTGTTGTTATTTATAGGTTATTATGCTATGATTTTACTGGTCCGGCCCACTTGAGATCATATTGGGCTGTATGTGGCCCCTGAACTAAAATGAGTTTGACACCCCTGGTCTAGCCTTCACAGGCCTCAGCTGTGCCTCAGTGGTAGAGCGTTTGTCCACTTATCAGAAGGTCGGTGCTTCGATCCCCAGCCCCTGCAGTCTACACATCAAAGTGTCCTTGGGCAAGATACTGAACCCTAAATTGTTCCCAATGGCTGTTCCATTGGTGTGTGAGTGTTTTTCGTGTATGGTTACTGCTCCACAGCATCCACTCCATTAGCAGCAATAAAAAGGAATTATATATATATATACACACACACATATACACATATATAAACATACATATATACACATGCATATACAACAGTAAAATAAATAGTCATAAAATGTCAGTCAGATAGCACCACTAGCGCCACATAATGGACAAAATAAGGTAAATCACAATCCCTCTATCAGTGTCCATAATGCATGCAAATACAGAGCCTTGCATTTATCCAGGTGTGCAGTAGTGAGGTGTTCGAGGGCCCGTTAAACGCTGCTTAGCTTTGTTGTTTCTATGTTCCAGCTGTAACAGTCAGACCATTAGTTACCTACCTGCTCACACACTCCAGATACTAGCTCAGAGGAATCACCATTTCCTTTCTCATTTTTATTCATGATTCCTTTCAGTAAAACTCTCAGAACCCTCAAAAACATTTTGTTGTTTAGAAGATATCTCAATCAGCATACAGAAGCTCTTCTGTTGTCTGAGACAATGTTTTTATAACATCCTAGAAAGAAGCAGCTCCCTCACACACAAACACATAAACTCATAAACACAAACACACAAACAAATGACGTTACATTGACTTGCATTAATTTCTTGGAGCTGAACCTTAAACTTTTCACCCTAAAGTTAAGAGGACTTACAAAAAGAGCAGCGAGTCCCCACAATGTGACAGACTCATGCTCCCACAGCATTAGTAATACACACCATATGCCATATACGTACATAGATGCACACGTGCATCTATGTACGTGTGCATCCCCCCCCCCCCCCACCCCCCACACACACACACACACACACACACACACAGACACACTGTAATAGGTCTGTAATTACAGTCGCTGGCAGAGAAACAGCAGCCATACATAGTCAATGAGAGCTGGGGAAACAATGAACACAGAGCAGATGATTGTTGTAAATAAAAGAATGAAAGTGGCATTAGGGAGGAACGGAGGAGGACACAATGCGGCTGGCACAGAGAGTAATGGGGATTGGAAAAAACAAGGGTGAAAATGAAGAGAAAAGAGATCGAGGGAGGCAAGAACAGAGGCTGAAATGAGGAGGGAAGGCATGGATATGAAATTAAGCTTACCCCGTTTCTGTGTCAGTGTGAAATATTATTATTGTATGAGTATTTGAACTACTTCATGACAGAAGAAGGAACTTTTTCTATATTAAATCTCAGGGACTATGCTAATTCCTCCAGGTTAACGTAGAATTGACAGCCGCAATAACTCCAAAATTAAGCAGCGTTGAACGGGTCCTCGCACCCCGGGGGCCGTGGGGACGTGCTCTTTGGGCCGTGTGCCAACTTTGCCCTCACTGCTGCACACCTGGATAAATGCAAGGCTCTTTACTTGCATGCATTATGGACATTGACAGGGGGATTGTGATTTACCTTATTTTGTCCACTATACTAGACAACACCTAATAATTTTAATTCATCTTCGATTATATCATGTGAAGGCTAAACCATGAAAATTTTAACAAAATCAAACTAACATTGTCACATGACACATGTTGGTATTTGCCAGCAGGTGGCGCTATTGCCGTTACTCAATATTGTTGTGTAGATGTCTTCATGGTGGGCCTTTAAACATGTCTACCAAATTTCATACATGTAGGTTAAACACAGACTCGCGGATGCTTATCTGAAATTTTCCAGGGGGCGCTTTGGAGCCATTTTGCCACAACCGATCCTGTAAACCATATGAGATCGTAAGTAATACCACCTTTGACGAGTGTTTCAATTTTGGTGAGCATCTGACCTTCCCTGGCCTCTCAACACCAACTTCCTGTTTGATGGTGAACATCAAATGTCGCGACACCGCCATGTGACCGAAACTCACAATATTTACAATAATGCTTCATTAAGGCCTTATGGCTTTACTGACCAAATTTGAGGTGATTGTGATGAAAGGCCTGATAGTAGCACGTCAAATTCGGAAGTTTATAACTTCCTGTTGCCAGTAGGTGGAGCTGAGACTATTATCAAATGTATCTGTATAGATGTGTTCAGAGCAGGACTCTTATCAAACATGTGAAGTTTGGGGCTGATTGGATGATGGACAGCAGAATTATAACAACTTCCTGCTTCACAGCGAAACATCAACATTCGCCGCACAGCCACGCCTACAACTTTGCATGAAAACGTATCAGTTTCACAATCATGCATCACCAACTTGTTATAGCTGTTATTACTGAACTTGAAGGCAATATGCTCAACGGCCTATAGTTGTGTATCAAAACATAAAACATGTCATTTCCTGGTGCCAGTAGGTGGCGCTATGACTATAGCTAAATTTGGTCACATGGATGTCTCTAGGGCTGGACTCTTAACCAGCATGTGAAGTTTGGTAAAGATTGGACTTTAGACAACGGAGTTATGACAACTTTGAGTTTCATGGCGAAACATCAAAATATGACTCAATTTGACGCCTGGCCACGCCCACATCCTTCAACGAAAACTCAGGATTTCAGCAACTTTTCAGGAAGAATGGGCAAGTCTCCAAAAAGGCCATTCATTACGGGGAAGAAAAAAATTCCTTGCAGAACAATACGGTCCTCGCGCGCTTCATGCTCAGGCCCTAATAATTATAATAATTCCTTGCAGAACAATAGGGTCCTCGGGCCCTAAATATACTGCTGGTTCTGTGGTGTTGTCTGATCTTTTAGTGCTCTATAGGAGCATCAAATGACTCATGTCATGAACGTTTGGACCTCAACACTGACATTCATGTACACATATTCGTAATGCAGAGCTTTTGAAAATGGAGCGTTCTGAGGCTATCTGAAGGGGACATTGTTGTTTCTTCTAGTTCGATGGTCCTGATCTCACTTTCAGTGCCGTCTTTTTCAGGTTTGTGACAGCAGAAAAACTAAATCTTCTTCGGCCCTGCACAGTCCTTGGCTTTCTTCGTGTCTTGGGCGAAAAGTCACAAGAGCACAGGAATCTTGTTAAATTTCCCCACTGTGGGACTAATAAAGGGATATCTTATCTTATCTTATCTTATCTTTTAAGTCAGCTGATCCTATGATCCTGTGCATTATCTTTATTTTAGATCCCCAGCCCCTGCAAGTCTACAAGTTGAAGTATCCTTGAGCAAGATACTGAACCCCAATTTGCTCCCCGGGCGCAGCAATTTAGTGGCAGCCCACTGCTCCTCAGGGATGGGTGAAATGCAGAGAAAGAATTCCCCCCTGTGGGTTGAATACAGTATCTCAAAAAAAAAGAAAAAAAGATATCTCATGAAAATATGTAGCTTTTAAACAAGATGGTGGTGCTGACCAATGAATGACAGGATGTTAGAGCAATTAAAGCTGTTTGAGGGCCATCTGATTGTCTATTTGTCCTGATTTGAATGTTTTTGATTAATTATATCATTTTCAATTAACAGACATATTGGTTGCTGGCATTACTTTGATTTTTTATAGAAAAACAATCGTTTTAAGGAAAACCACATGTTGTGTAATATGACAGTGTTTTGCGTTTAAGGCTAAATAGGTAGTTTGCATACATTTCGACCTCATTGGATGCCCACCTCTAAGACTTGACTTGAAAATCTTTAAGATTCTCCCAAAATCCATAAGAAAAACATAACACATAAAGAAAAGTTAAAATTAAACTCTATTACGTCAGACAACTCATAAGGATGAAATGTTAATTATCACAGCAGATGGGGGTGTGACCAAGGTCTGGAATGTTGATTTAAAGAAATGGGAGGAATCGATTAATTGGAAAAGAATCTGGGAAAATGTGTCTCTTTCATCTAGAAATTATAATTATCAAATGATTAATTTTAAATGTATTCATAGATTTTATTTGACCCCAAGGAAACGTTTTCAACTCCAGCTTTGTCCCACACCCATCTGTAAACTATGTTATGATAATGAAGTAGGAACCTACTTGCATATGATGTGGGATTGTCCAGAGGTGAAACTTTTTTGGTCCATAGTTGCACAGGCTTTATCAGATGTACCGTAGTAGGAGCTAATAATCCCTGTTTGCCTAATGTTTTACTTTTGAATGATGATACAGCAATCAGTGTTAACACGTCAGAGAAAAAATGTCTACTTTTAGGTCTAACTGCCGTTAAAAAAATCTTAGTATTAAGATGGAAGCCCCCACATGAACTTTCAGTTTTTAAGTGGATTCTGTTATTGTTAGATATTGTATCTCTGGAACTGTCTATTGCTCGAATCAATGGTGCCAGGGGAAATATACTAGACACCTTGTCCAAGGCATTGGAAAAATTAAATCAGTTTTTATTGTTGTTGTCTGATATTTACTTGACTTCTTTTTTTACTACAACTGTACTTCCATGAGTGATCCAGGTCTGGTTAAAGGAGCAGGCTCTACTTCACAGGAGTCATTAAACTTCTTTGCACTTATAAAATCATCTTAGCCGGATAATCCTTAGCGTTTCACCCTGGCTTTGCCCTCTAAATCCTGCCGTCGCCTGCTGATCTGTCAGCCTTCAACTCCAGAGATCATGCAGCAGCTGATGCATCATCGTCTCACATGAAACGTATACAGTGCTCATCTCATGGATCATTCAAGGCTACTCGTGTTAAACATGCCCTCGGTGAACTGCAAAGCATCCTAATGTCAGCTGTGATACTGTGAACCATCATAGAGCTCCAGACTGCTTTCCTTCAGGAGAGGCAGCAGCAATAGCAGACTGTACTGTTGTTGTTTTTTGAATGCTGGTGGGGTTTCAAGTTTTGATGATAAGTTTACAGTATATTTGTGCTTTTCAGAACATAGGACATGTCTACCATATTTTGACGTAATCTCTGTAAGTGTTTTGAATCTAGAAAAGACGAGATAAAAAGGTGGACAAATGCAAAGTTCATTCTGGACCTTGAAAGCAGCAGTTGACAAAGGCAATCAGAAAACTGTAAATGGGAACCTTTACATAACATGTCATAACAACTGGGCAAACTCAGTCTGCTTCTGAAGATCATGTGAGTGGTTTGAAAGCTTCAGAGGAGCCACTCAGCACCTAGAGGTGAGATTATTTTTGCAAGTAAACTGGGTGACCAGGGTGTTTTAAAATGCTTTTACCTCTTTTCCTGTACTTATTTCTTACTTATTTGACTTGGGGGAATTTGGAGTACACTATGGCAATAAAATTCCTACTTATTGAAAGAAAAAAATTGCACTATGATTTTTGGACCAAAGGCATGCACCCATTTGCAGCAGCTTCTTGGGGAACGCTGCATTTGGATTGTCTGAAATGAGAAACAATCTGGATTTTTAACCCCTCTTTTATATCTTTTTTATAATTTTGCTGACTGATACAGTAGAAGGAAGCAGATGATTCAGAGGAAATAAAGGAAGTAAGGAGGAAGAGAAAACATTCATTACTAGTCATGCTGTGGTCCTTCTTCTTTCCATCTAATCAGCTTGGATGCCATCAAAGTTCTCCTGATTCTGAGACAGACTGGATGTGTGTGTGCATATGTGTGCACACAGGTTATGTCTGTGTGACTTTTCATGCTGTCCAGAATATGTTTCACAAAGAATCCGGTTGGATGTCCCTGTGTGCATTTAATTGTTGGACTATACTGCAAGTGTGTGTGTGTGTGAGAGAGAGAGATTTGTAATACCTAAGCAAGATTTCTTAATTGCCAAGTCCTATTTCCAGAGAGACAGATCAGTATGTACACAGCAGAGTGTACATACTGATCTGTCTGTCTATCTGGAGGTAATTCACAGTACATGAACATGAACTGTGGCCGCACACAATGGCCCAATATGATGTTTACCCCAAGGTTGTGTGCATGTGACAGGGTTGAATATGTTTGGGTTGAGTTGTCAACACCTCATATCTACTAAAAGTGATTGTTTTCATTGCATGGCCTTCTTTGAACTTTTCTTTTTGGATTAATTTTGAGTTCATCTTACGCGTCTTTCATCGAGCCTTCTAGAATTGACATTGATATTTTAAGACTGTAGGCTAATAGAGTTGTTTTGACAGTGTGGTTGCATGTTGCCAACACTCCTCACACCGCCATTGTTTATTAAACAGGTGCTGCCTCCGTATTAACAGTAATGTTTAAATATAGTAACAGAAAATATCACGCACATTATATATCTTACAGTAAACAGTGAATGTACTATAAATGAAGCCAGGAAGGGATAAAGGAATGGATCCATCCATTCCTTTATCCCTTAGTGTTCGTCATGCTTTGTTTCTGGAGCTTAACTCAGAAATGTTTCATATTTTTTCACAAAACCTTCCACAAAACAACAACAACAACAACAACAACAACAACCAAATACTGAAGAAGTGCCTTTTACTATTTGGGAACTTTTTGTATCAGATGATGGTTTCTGAGGCATAACTAGAATGCAGGTCAACATTTTTTCACTTAACTTTATTACACACCTCCCACATAATGGAGAGGTTCATTTTGATATTTTGGGTCTGTTCAGCATTTTATTTATTAATTTTTTCATTGAACTTTTTCTCAGATATGCACTCAACAAGAAATACAATAAACAGACACAACTTAAATAACTTCTCATTGTCTTGCTTTGAATAAATGCGCCTGTGGCGGAGGATCCTGATCATTTCTTGCTACTTTCTGCTTAAATTTAGTTTGTCTTCAGTCTATTTCCTGTTTATAAGTGTAGTCACATGTTTAACGTTAACATAACCCCTCTTAATTCGTCTGTTAGATGAACTTAAACATCTTTCTGCAGTCCCAACCCCAATCTGTATGAATTAGTGTAAATTTGTTGGCTTTCTAGTCAGAATTCATTTATAACATGGTTTTGATTTAAGAACGCACGATTTCCAGATGTTGTAATGGTCACGATGGTCAGCTGTCACAGAAGACCTGACTTCAGTTCTCATTTATTTAACTATTTAATTCATTTAAAAATTAGATTAAACTTTGTTGTTTTTAGGGTTACAGTTATACTGTATCTTCGTGTGTGTGTGTGTGTGTGTATATACCATTCCCATCCAACTGAATGGGAAACTGTGTCCAAACTTTTGACTGGTAGTGTATATATATGTGACTTTTTGTACAAAATTTAAAATTGTGGTATCATGATGACCTCAGAAAATGATGGTTTCATAGTAGCTGACAGTTGCGTCAATGACAGAACATACACATCTTTATAGTTCATGGCTGCCCAATATTTTCGAAGTCCATAGTCCACAGGGGATTTTTCTCATTTCATACACTTCTGTTAATCTACTTGCATCCTCACTGAGTTAACGTGCAGATATTTTTTGTTTATATATTAATAATCATTACGTGTGAAAAGAAAAGCTTCAGTCCAAAAGGCAGCCTGGCACCAATAAACAAACTTGTCAGTAGACAGGAGATCGTTTCTCAAACTCCAGATTTACTTTTTATTTTTATTGTTATCGCTCTGTCTGCAGTTACAAAATATCCAATGATAATTTTCTATGGGTATTCAGTATTCCTAATCATGAGTGGACTGATATATTTAATTTCATCTTTAACTACTGTAATTTTCCAAGCTTCATTTCTGACTTATTTTCCATGTGTATTGTTCTGTCTTGTGCCATAGTGGAAATGGAAACACATTTTTCCTTGTATGAATCTCTCTATTGTCTTATTTCACATACTTAATCGAACAGATTGATGGCTGGCATTCAAATCGGGAACATCAGATGTGTTGTTGTTGGTGTTGGATGTACACAGAGTCGATCTGATCACTCACACTCTAATGCCATCTACTGTCACAGTTGGAGAAGTGGAGCTCAGTTCTGTCTCGTCATCTGGATCAGACACCTTCTGATAAGACTTTTTTTTATTGTTTTATCAACAAGTCGCTCAAAGAGACTCCGTTTATCCTATAAACAAGTCCTGTTTCTGCCGCCTCAGGTAGTTCACACCCACCGCAGGACTCCACTGCCATTCCGAAACCACTCAGACAACATACGAGTGTCAGCACAGCCCTGAAACATGAAGTCAATTCATTGTTTAGACCATCAACAAATAACCAAGTAACAACATTTCTACTCACCAACTGAATTAATTTATTAAGATGTTTCTTTTTCTGATTCCAGCTTCTCAAATGTGATGGTTTCTTTTCTTTTTTTGCATCACTTTAATTATTAAATATATTTCAACTTTTTATTCGTCAAAACAAGCAATTTAGACTTTGTGAAGCTGTGTTAGAAAGTCAATCAACAGATGAGTCAATTGTGAAAAAATGAATTAGTTGCAGCATGACATTCATTGTAATGACCTTCAGCGGATTTTATTATTTCTAGGTAATTGATTGAGTATTCTGTTGAAGGTTATTTTGTTAATCAATAAATCATTAATTAATCATTAATTTTGAATTAAAAATGATGAATTGCCCATTTTCTGATTTTCTATCATTGTAAATCAAAACTTTTGAGAAAACAAGATATTTGAAGGTCTAACCTCAGAAGTCCTGATGACATTTTTCACTGTAAACTGACATTTCCAACACTTAATTAACCTTATTCTTCAGTTGTAGTACTCTATGTATACTGTTGTTGTTCCTTTTTTTTCACCCATGTATCTGTTGCTGCTATTTTTCTTTCTGTTCTTTAGTGGTGTGTGGAAGAACGGCTGATTCAGTCAGTCAGTCCAGATTAGTAAATAAGATAATCAGCAGGGAATCAGTAATGAACAATATCATTATCAGCAGCACGGTGGCACAATGGGTAGCACTGTTGCCTCACAGCAAGAAGGTCCTGGGTTCAAATCCACCTGAGGACCTGGGGCTTTTCTGTGTGAAGTTTGCATGTTCTCCCCGTGTCTGTGTGGGTTCCCTCCAGGTTCTCTGTCTTCCTCCCACCACCAAACAGTAGAGGTGAACTGGTGACTCTAAATTGACCATGGGTGTGAATGTGAGTGTGAATAGTTGTTTGTCTTTCTATGTGATGAACTGGTGACTTGTCCAGGGTGAACGTTGCCTCCCGCCAAAAGTCAACTGGGATAGGCTCCAGCCCCTTCGTAACCCTACACAGGATAAGTGGTCACAGAAAATGAATGAATTATTAGCAGGTCTACGATTAACGTCTTGAGGTGTTCAAAATATGTTATTATTCAATCCAAGGTGTTTTAAAAAGTAATAGATGTATAAACAAAAGCAGAAGACTGCTTTAAAATATTTTAAAAAAATAATATTATATAAACAACAACAACAAATATATAATGCAAGTTTTTTTGGCTAAAACAGCATTACTTGCATTACAGTTTTGACTGCGGCATCATGTTGAACATTTATCCTCAGCTGTAGCCATGTGACTAAGTACTAGTATGCATGCAAATCTATGTGCATATATGTACATAAGTATGTTCTCAAGTCAATCAACCTTAAAGGAATCAGCCACTCCTCATCAGCTGTCTTTCACTGTTTTCTGTGCTCCTGCTAAATGATGTGACAACATCCTCCAAAAGCCATGCAGGAAGCAGGTTAGCTCAGGTCACATTGCTATCCGCACCACTATTGTTGTGGTGACTCTGGTGCCCTCAGCTGGCACTCTCTACTCTTTGCATGACAATATGCATACAGCTGAAGCAAGGCGAAGCGTGATGTGTAATGGATATGTGGCTTTATTCATAAATGAAGAGTGACACTTTTAGTTATTATATAGTTTAATAACAGATCATAATGACAGTGAGCTGGCTCATTCTAATGACTCTTCTTCAGAGTGATGCAGCAATATTTTAATCTCTGGCAAATATCCACAGTGTTAGCAGGATAATCATCTCTGAATGCTGCAGTTATACAAACATGACAGATTAATAATGATTAATAAACAGGATTGCATTATTTTTTTATAACTCTGTCAATCAAAATTAGAGAAGCCTGTTGAGTCGGGTTAAGAACCAAAACAATTGTCCGACCAGTAGAAGTACAGACGACTGTTAACTTTATGATTTGATTTGATTGGATGTAAGCAATAAGATGTCAAAGCAAACACCCTCCAGTCAGAATAAATTATTATTTGTGGTCATGGTTAGGCCTGTGTATTGGCAATCATATAGTTATAATATAGGGGTTATAAAACAACAACAACATGAGCCACACGTGGTCTGGCATTGTCATGCCTGATTGCTGTATCCTGGGAATGACATGTGGACCTAGGACTGTATCTCGGTAACGAATGGCTGTCAGTGTACCGTGGATCTGGACAAGGTCTGACCGTCATCTATTAGCAGTGGCCCCCCACATCATGACATCACCACCAAACGATCCACTTCCTGGATGTATACGGCAGGATAGTGTTCCCTACGGCGACGATACAAACGCCAACGACCACCAGCTGTGTGCAACTTAAATCTGGACACACTCACTAAATGTGATCTCCGTCACAATCAGCCGCAATCAGCCATAACATCTGGAACATCTGTGCTTCACATGTCTGCAGAGTTCAGACCATAGCATCCCAACTGCCCGTTCACGTAAGTTCTTTCGGGAATTGTTACATCATCAGTTGTTTCTCTACGACATTACCTAGACCCGGTAAATTATCACCTTGACCAGGTCTTTTCAATCATGTACTGTACAAAAACATCTCACCAACATCATGGTTTACTCTGAAATGCACCAATGACTGTTATTTCTATGTTATGACCAAATGATGGTTATTCATGATTTAACATGTTTTGGTTACTTAAAAAAGTAATTTCAGTGTATCACACGATTGCTTGTTTCAGTAGATTAGAGCTCGTGAAAGGAAAATACTGGGTTCTTAGAATTATGTCTTTCTACTGTTGCTCGGTATATTTTTAGTATTTTGGTAGCATATGAAAGTTTTTTGTAAGATGTCACCTAAAAGAAATGGTCCATGAAGATACACAGTGCACTGGTTTGCATGTGAGTGTCTGCCTGGCAAAGCATTTACCTTAATTTACCTTATACCATTACCATTATAATCTTTCTAATTTCACCTTTTTAAATAGGCATTTCAGAAGTTAAAAGTTTAATTCTGCTTTCTCTTGATTTGAGTTTCCAGCTTTTTAAAAACATGGGAATACATATACATATATTGTTGATTTTTAATGTATGAACACACATGGCAACATGTTTTGTATTGTTTAATTGCACCGAGCATTCCCAGAATGAAAAGCTTTGCTACGATGGTAAAATGTCACCTCTTCAGACGTGGTTTTGCTTAATCTTTTAAATCATTATATTTATATTATAAATAGGTTGTATCTTCTCCAGTGTGCTGAGTTACTACTTTTCTGTTTACTAAAATTGCAAACTGAATATCTCTAGTTTCTTACTTTTGGTTGTATAAACGTGAATACTTCACTGTAGTTTTACAATAGTTGTGACTGGTATTTTTCAATATTTCCATACAGTACATACCATAGACGAACCATGTAATAAGGAAAATAAGCTCCAAAATGAGTTCTTTAGCTGACGGCTCTTATACTTTTATTTTTTAAAGTTCTAGTTCATCTTTACTGAACTCAAATACAATGAAATACAACCAGGTAGTAGAAAATGTATATAAAGCCTAAATAATTTATTTGCTTACATGTTTACATGATGAACTAAGGAACTACATAATTTTATATTAGAGTTGGAATTTAAAATCTAATGTAACATGTTATTGTTCAAATGCTAATGCCACTATGTCTGTCTGTTTCCCCTCTCTCTGCCCCTCTAGCCTACTTTTACTTCCACTCTTGTCTCGCCCACCATGCTCCTCCCAACCAATCGGCGCCCAGATTCTCAGATGGCTGTCTATTGAAGGTGCCGCTGGCGAATGCTGAGCAGGCTGGCGAGGTCGAGGTCCGCCTCATTGTCCTGTGATTGGCTGTTGGACGGGACAGAGGCTGCATGGAGCCAATGTCCAACAAACAGGATAGCAACTCATCAGAGGGGGATGAGAAAGGGTGAGACAAAGAGAGAGTGTGTGTGGATAGTACATCTACGTGTGAGCGTCAATCTTTGATATCAAAATGAAAAGGAAGCAGATTTCTACAGACATGGATGGATGGATGGATGTGGATGAAGTATACACTGACTTTAATGAAAGGAAGAATAACAAATGTACAAATAACAGATGAGTGGTTGTGCAGCATAATATAGACCAGTGGTTCCCAAACTTTTTTTCTGGGGACCCACATTTTTAAAATGACAAACCATCGCGACCCAAATAACAATAGATCTTATCTATAAATTACAAGATTAGCAATCTGTGCATAAATTAACATTTCTGACTATTTTTACTGCCGTCTGCATCATCATATAATCTTAAATAGGTAAACCAGCCATTTCAAAGTGATATACATTTAAATTACAACTACATTGTATGCTTATTGAAAATATATACTGTACATATTTTAAATACTTTATAAATACGATCAAATCAGTGCATTTAGGAGGGGTGTGGTATCTCATTGTTTCTATCTCCTCTTATCAAAATATAAACATTTTAATAAATGAGAAAATGCATTGAGTCTGAGTAAACAGCCAGTTCATGTTCATATGTTCATATTTTTATTTGAGAACTTAAGTGCATTTGAAATTAAACGGGCACACATCAGTTATACAACATACATTTTAACTACTTTATATGAGACAAATTAAGTGCATTTTGTTGTAATTAACAGACTCATATTTCCCTCTCATCATTAAATCAAACAGAATATTGCTTGTTCTTTGGTATTGCAGTCAGGTGTACAAGAGGAGAGCAATACGCATATTGAGTGTAGCATTTAGTCTCTGGGCGGTAGCTAAGCCAACATTACCTGCAGCAGTCTGGTCCTTAGCTGGGTCTTGAAGAAAAGAAAAGGAAGTTTCCAGGCTTGATGGAAGGATAGATGTGGGTGGGAAAGAGTTTATTTTTGGGATGGGTAAAACAAAGGTTTTATATCAGTTTTATGTCACGACAATGTCTTCATGTTATATTTTATTTATAATAGTGTTGATGTCACCACTCTCACATGTTTTTGCCGATCAGATGCCTCCTGCTGCTTAAGCTAACAAATTTTGAAAACTGCTACCAGATGTAGGCCCCGTTTACACGTCAACATTTTAGCTGAAAACAGAAGTTTTTTGGCAATATTTTAGCTGAAAAAAGAGAAGTTTTTTGTCATCTTCGTTTTTAGTCGGACTTGCGTTTTGCCTGTTTACACGACAACGGTGCGACAGCTTTTTGAAAAGTCTCCACTCTGGAGCCCGTTTCTAAAAGTCTGCGTTTTCAGTCCCCAAAAACGCCATTCTCGTATAAATAGACGGCCACCACGCAACAATTAGTCTCCATTTTTGGGTGAAATAGTCGTCTTGTAAATGGCCCAGTAGTCAGTTAGCTCCTGTTCGCTATAGCAGCACATCAAAATAAGTCTGAATCAACCATCTAGAGGCTGTTGCTGTAAATAAACACTACACAGACTAATAGATTCCTTTTTCTAGTAAGCCTAAAGATGAAGGTGTGAGCTTGGCCTATTATTCAGCATCCACATGAAGAGACGGTGTTAGCATCAGCAGGTAACTTTAGCTGGTTAACTCAGAGGTGCACTTTGAATTTAAAGATGCCATCAGACAAAGATACAACACACCGAATCTACCAATAAAAGCACTAATGATGACTGAATGGAAATCAGACTAGAACCAATTGCACCTGTTTCTGTGGCTTTTTCTTTTTATTCTGCAGAGACCGTCAGTGGAGTAGGCAATCCTTTATTATGGTCCAGCAGACATTTGCATTCACACTACTGAAAGAATGTGGCCATATGCATCTCAGACCAATTCTGATTGTGGTCTGATCGATCGGATCTCAAAGCATTGTCAATGCATGCATTCACACGACTTGTCCACATGTGATCATATAACAGAAGATGTAGATGAGACACCGGAGACCCACAGAAAGAAACTTAATGTGAAACTACATTATTAGTATAGCAGGTAATGTTAAGGTGTGCTCATATGTTTCGAGAACATGATGTAAAAGGACACGGTCTGAAAATGATGTGTGTTGGGCTGTTTTTGCAGATTTTGGGGTCATTAAATCAATAAGCGATGCTCTATTTCAGGTTGTTGCTCTGATATCTTCTCCAGCTCAGCCTCAATTCTGCCTGAACACAGTTATTTACTTAGCATATGTCAATATTCTTATGTTGGCCTGCTGAATTTCATTTTCTCAACTTTAAGATCGAAAGGTCATGTTGGCACGTTAGTCACTGTGCGCACTCCAGATAGGAAGAAACCTCTTACTTCTGGTGACCTTATGACTGTTCACCTCCCAATACCATCAGGCCAACCTTTGGGTTCAGTCCAGACTTTTTATTTGTAAAAAATATTCATGCTTCTAGCAGAAACGGGTTTACTCCATGACCTTTGGTATCGCCATCACCATGGTTACACTCCGGCAGCCAGCGCAATGTTGAAGCAGCATTTACCTGGGGAGGTAATTAGGCTTTGGCAGAGGCCTCTTGGCTATACTGTGTGCTACATGCATGTGTGTTTATCCTCATGTGAGCAGATGGGTTTGTATTATTGAACATGTATGAGTGCATGAAGGTGTATCAGTCTTCTTCTGCCTTCAGGGATGGTTGTGTATGTAAATGCATGTGCTATAGGAGTGTGTGTTAGTGCAGTGGAGACAGCTGGATTAGGAGCATTGAGGGCAGATGGAGCCACAGACAGCAGAGGACAGTTGAGGAAGCCTCAGTGTGTGACAACAGGGGATTGCCACTTTGTGTCCAGTCCCAGTGTCACTGAGCATGCACGTGTTCTTGAGAGCGCTGCCTCATGCCCTGACCCCTCCCCTCTGCGAAAATAAAAAACACAGTCACACACATTCACACATTCACACACACAGAAATGATGATGAAAAGCTTCACATAGCCTGGAGAACAGAATGCTGAAATTCAATTTGGTGTGTGTGTGTGTGTGTGTGTGTGTGTGTGTGTGTGTGGGTGTGTGTGTGTGTGTGTGTGTGTGTGTGTGTGTGTGTGTGTGTGTGTGTGTCAGAATGAACTACAGTGTAAAGCCTCAGAATGTTTCAGACTTCTTTGGCTTTCAGCTTTTTAATTCAATCTAATCTAATCTACATGCGCCATTAACGGAGAATGAAAGCCAAAAATTCCTGTTGAGAAGCTGATTACAGAATCTGCAGCATAAATTAACTCAGTGTGAGATTCTGGGTCAATATTATGTTTAGAGCCTGTGTTGAAAGCATTATCTTATATGGTACTGAAAAATGGACTATAAAGGAAGAACTGCAAGAACGTCTGGATGACATGGATACAAGGCTCCTTATGTGTATTTAGAACATCTGGAAAAATCATCCAACCAAAGAGCAGATCTACGGGGACCTGCCCGCAATAACAACTACTGTAGCATGTGGAAGAGCAATCTTCTGTTTTCACACAAAAGATTAAATAATGTCTGATGTCCTGCTGTGGCAGCTTCCCTAATCTAGTAGAGGAAACAGGCCTCGTTCATATCCTGACACAATCTCCAGGGACGCAAGACTCGCATTCCAAGAACTGGGAGCAACAATGACCAGCAAGATCCGGTGGAAACGTTGAAAGATGATGATGATGATGATGATGATGAAATAGGAAAAAAACTACTTCCACTCATCACAACTGGCTCAAAGTCATGACAGATGATGGGAGGTGACACAAGAGCATAAGGCAAGATATCAACAATTTATTTAAAGAAAACTCCAATATCAAACCATATTAAAGGTCTGTGAGGTGTGACAATCAGTAAGTCAGTAGTGTCAGCATGTAGGTGTGAGTGGAGTATAGTGCATGCGGTGTTGTAAAGCAAAAAGGAAAGACAAAAATAAGGCTTGGGGAGCATGGTGTGTCAGAAGCAGAGTGTCCTCCGACTCTCTCCCTCCATACAGAACAGATGAGGTGTGTTTTTAATGCAATGGGAACACCAGGCCCAGATGCTCCCAATAGCTATTGACACGACCACGCCTGGCATCTGAAAAACAAAAACACAGAGAGCCAACCAAGCAGACAATAGGGTTAGGGTCGTCACACACTTGAAAGTGCCCTTTGAATTTGCAGTCATACGGTGGTGCCTTGTTCTCTATCAAACAATCTTGATTGCACTTTTGCAAGTAAGATAAGATAAGATAAGAAGATACTTTATTCATCCCGCAAGGGGAAATTCTCTAAAGCAACCCCTAAGTCCGATATGAAAATCTTTAGCCACATGATGTGGAAATCAGCAAAACCAGTCTGCCGCTGCAGCACTGACCTAACTATCTCAACACCTATGGGATGTATTTTCATGGAATAAAACACAAACATTGATCATCAAATCTACAGAGCCCCTCTGGTGACATTGGGAAAAATAATAATAATGCGTGGCCATGTGTTAGTATCTCGTGGGAACGAGTTAGTATCTCAAATGCAGTCTCTCAGTGATATAAAGAGTCCATTTCCTCATTGTGGGTTCTTTATATTCAAACATAACAAAACCTGTAAAGGAATTACATTCCGTATCACCATGTTACAGCTAAATATAAATAATATCCTGTGTAATTCCTTTACTGGTTTTGTTATGTTTAAATATGAAGTACGCCCAATGAGGAAATTGAGTCTATATATCACTGCATTTTATCGTACCACTCCAGTGTTTTAATTTTGTTACTGTGCTGGATTAAAATTAGTGTGTAATTATCATCCAGAGTGGGGGTAGTGTTACAAGAATGCCCTAAATCCTCTGTACTCGGTGCGCAGCCAGTGTGCGTAATGTGCATGGTGACTTCAGCCAGTGTGCTTGTCGCAGCATAGGTGTGTGTAGATGGGAGAGACAGCGAGAGAGTCAGATGAATGGAGACGCAGAGTGAGTGCAAGTCCCGCATGTTGGGCTGCGAACAGAGCAGGTGTAGAGCAGCAAAATATACAGTTTGATCACATCATGCAGGTGTCAAATAAAGTAACAAGTCTACAAGAACCCAGCAAAGTGGCTAAAGCAACAATGAAGAGTGGATGCATGGAGATGACAATAGGTCTAATATGTTCTGTCCACAACATAGTAATGCGTGGCCATGAGATACTAACTCGTTCCCACGAGATACTTAACTCGCATTATAATTATTTTTCCCAATGTCACCAGAGGGGCTCTGTACAAATCATCGTACAAGAGAGTTTTTTTTGTTTGCTTTGTTTTGAATGTCATGGCTGTGTCCCAATACCTCTGATGAGTCTCTGACTTTTCCTCTAGCGCCACCCTGAGGTTGATATGTGTTGTTTTGAGTAATGTGTGTGAATAAACTATCGGATGGGTTGCTATTACATTAAGTGCAGACATCCATGTCTCTTCTCACGATGACTTGTGGACACTTTGGTGATGCTTTAACATGTCATCCAGCACCATCATCAGGTTAAAATTGTATTTGTTGATTGGTTTACAACCAAATAACCCCCAGAATTAATGGCATTCTCATCAGCCTCAGCTATACTTTGTATTTAGTGCTCTTCAGCAATCATGCTAAAATGCTAAAATATGAATGGAAACATGGTAAACCAAACCTGGTGCACATCAATATGCAACATTATCATTTAGCTCAAAATACCACTGTCTGGTCTTACCGGGCCACTAACATGACGGTTAGCTTTGTCACGTGTCCATTTAGTCAGTTTGTTTCTCATGTGTGTGTGTGTGTGTGTGTATGTATGTATATACATACATACATACATACACATATATATATACAGTATATACCGACCAACAGTGGAAACGCATAATTTTAAAAACCCTGTAATTTTTATTCACTAGTCCTAATCTATTGAAACAATCAATGATATGATTCACTGAATAGACTTTTTTAAGTACCCACAACCAAAACATGTTAAATCATGAATAACCATCATTTAGTCATAACATAGAAATAACAGTCATTGGTGCATTTCAGAGTAAACGATGATGTTGGTGAGATTTTTCTCTGCATGATTGAAAAGACCTGGTCAAGGCAATAATTTGCTGGGTCTAAGTAATGTCCTAGAGAAACAACTGATGATGCCACGATCCCCGAAAAAACTTACGTGAATGGGCAGTTGGGATGATATGGTCGGAACTCTGCAGGCACGTGAGAGAGAGAGATCCTGCTCCAGCAACACATGAAGAACTTGGCACAGCTCTGCAGGAAGAATGGCATGTCATCCTACAAGTCCAGAATAACATCTTATCAACATCCTAACATCTTATTCAGGAGGTGTAGAGTAGTGATAAATGCTGGAGGCAGACACGCACGTTAGTGACTATTGTTGTTCTCTGTCTCACCATCCACACTTTTTGACTTGTAAACACTAAGACAAAAACCACTAATCTGCACAAAAAAGATTTTTCTGTATGGCTAAAGGGTGAATAAAGATGTGTGAACCATAATTTACCTTTGATATTTAATATGAACAGGATGGCATGACATTAAAAAAAAGATGCATTTCTATTGTTGGTCAGTATATACTATATATATATAAAATCCGGACTTGTCACAAAATGTGATATATATACAGAAGTTTGTAGGTGTTGACAGATTGACACATTTATGGATGGACGTATCAATTTATGTACATAGAGAGAGCATACATGGGCCTTAAGCCATGATCTTGGAGATTGGTCCATGTCTCTGCTGCTAACTCCAAGTTAGCAGCAGAGACATAGACCAAACTAAAAACTCAAAGTAGATGTCAAATAATGTTTTTTTTTCTTTTTTCATTGTCGGTCATCCTTATAATGGTATATTAGTTTTGGCTTTACTTAGTTATTTGATGCGATAAAAAGAAGGTGAAACATCATGATTAACAACTGAGCCGTCAGAAGTTGTGGCTTGATTTTTATACAAGTGTGGGAAGTTGAGACATGTTGTCCATCTTTACGCTAATGGACAGTGGTTTTTGTGGCAACAAACCTTACAGCATGGCTACCTTGAGCACTGCATAGCTCTTAGATCTAATCATTTCCTGCTACATTCAACGTTCATTCGATTTCAACTTTGGCCTTCCTACATGCATCTGGTGCCTTGTTGTCAGTTCGTTCAGAGATTTGCGTGGGTTAGTTTTAGGTAGAGATGAGGAGTGGGCCACAGAGGTCTAGCAATAGCAGAGAATTTTTTTAATTTTCCCAGTTGTCTTCAGTTCCTTTCAAGTTAATTTGTTGATCTTAAACAATATAGCACGTTCTTGCTGCCCAAGGGACATTGCGCTACCCCTTACCTCTCTACTCTACTTTAAGCTACAAATTACGGTGAGCACAACTCATACCACAACATGCGCCACATGTAACCACAGAACCTCACATGTGACCACCTGTTACACCAGCAGACACACTCTTAAAAACACTCTCCAAGCCAACCCCTGGTTTCATGTGATGTTTTCATGGGTTCATGCAGGATTTCTCCTTAATCTAATTTAATTTAATGCCAGGATGTCATCTAATTTTAGCGTGACAGTCCATTAAATGAGATTTTGTGCATTCTTTCAACCAAATTAAATCAAAATGTCATGAAATCATTTATTTTTTTGTTACTCATTGTCCTTTGTTTGGATCCATTATGGCTAACAAGGCCGGACACGGCTACAGAGTCTCCCTGAAGCTCAGCAACAGCACAACAGTTGTTGGTTTTATCTCCAGCGGTAGCATGTCGGGCAGACATAAGGACATTTGTCGTAGCGGTACCAGCCAGATAACATTAACATTAGTAAGACCAAGCAGGTGGTGGGGGGTTCCAGGAAAGCATTGCAGAAGTCAGAGCGTATGAGTTCCTCAGTGAGGAACACAGAGAACATGTCATGGGACCGAACTGTGGTTGATACAACAACGAGTTTATAATCTGATGCAGCTGATGGCTAATCTCAACATCCACTTCTATCTATCCGCTCTGTTTGACATCATATGATTAATCATGTATTTGTGTTCTAGCTTAGAGGTGGATGAGAAAATCAATGCTGCTTTCAAGTCTGTATGGTAAATATGAAGCTGTTATTACTATCAGTTAGCTCACTTAACAAAACCTACCTACCAACACCTCTAAAGCTCAGCTTACTCACAGATGTATCGGCTCGGTGGCCTGGGTCAACCCACGACTCATTTATATTGAGACACGGTGTTGGGCGCAACCTTGATGCTGGAGCTGTGCGTGATGGAGGGCTTCTAAGAATAATGTAAAAATCCTAGAAACGTTCTCTTTTCTGTGTTGTAGTTGTCTAACCTGTTCAATAACCTTCTAGGATACTTCCCGAAAATGTGTGCAACATTGTGAGGGCGTGTGCTGTGCTTCACAACGTGGCATAGATGAAGAATGTGCCATTACCCCCCATGGTCACGTTGGCCCAGACCCTGGCCCCTTTCCCCCGAACGTTTGAGGCAAACACTAGTGCCAGCGTGTTAATGTGATGCATCGGTTGTAAAAAAGATGACACGAAATATGGAAATGACTATATTATTTGCCAGATGTTTTAGTGAAGTGCTAATTTCACCCAACACATTTTTAATTTCTCGCAATTCTTTTGCAACTTCATTTATTGCACTGATTGTATCATTTTGCCTCTGAAGAACAGCCTCTGTGAGGACACGGCTGCTGCTGGAAGGTTGGGGCGCACAGGGTGGAGTGGAGACGCCGAGCGCCTTACCTCTGCTGCACCACCACTGACCCCGCTGGAACATACAGCAACTACAAAAGAGAAATTATTTAGTGAATAAAGTCCCACATTTTGTAAATAGAGTCCAATTTTGTGTGCATGAATGTGTTAACACAACCTGAATGTATCTGGTTTACACTCGTTTAGAACAAATGAATACAATCTTCCTACCTGAGTCATGCCAGCCGCCCTGCATGGAATCTGTGTCCCCCTCCGCCTCTGTCACAACTCAGGAGAGATTCCCCAATTATGCCAGGTTTCCTGACTCCACCGCCCGTGGCTCACACACTCTGCCGATGTAACGCAATGTGCTTCTTTGCATTAACTTTCAGGTCGGACCACTTCTTTTTGACCTATGCCACAGTCTGACCTTCTGAGGAAGCAGCATTAACAGCTTCGGTCACTTGCTGCCATTGTGAGGCCTTTTTGGCATTTGTTACACCAGCAGAGTGTCCACCAAATAATGTTGCCTTTCTTGTTTCCACCTCTCCGACAAGAACTTCAACTTTACATTGTGTGAAGTTTCTTTTTTTGCCTGTTTCTCTGTGGTGCTCCTAATTAATTCAGTAATCATGAATATTAATCAGGGGCATTTCACTGGCTTTTTATAGGCAACTGTGGGCGTGTCATGAAGCTCACACAGGTGCACCACATTTAGAGAAGTTTGTGATTTACGACAAATTGTATGTTTGTACATACGCCACCTGATGCCAATCCTATGCACAGTTTTATAAATGAGGCCCCTGGTCCTTCAACACCAACTCCACAGTGAAGACAGCCCAGCAGCGCCTCTACTTCCTGTGCAGGCTGAGAAAAGCCCATCTCCCACCCCCCATCCTCACCACTTTCTACAGGGAACTATTGAGAGCATCCTGAGCAGCTACATCACTGCCTGGTTTGTGAATTGCACCGCCTCGGACCGCAAGACCCTGCAGCAGTTAGTGAGGACAGCTGAAAAGATCAGTGGAACCTCTGTCCCATCCATCACAGACATTTACAACACACGGTGCATCCGAAAAGCCAGAAGCATTGCGGCTGACCCCACGCACCTTTCACACAAACATGTCACCCTTCTGCCATCTGGAAAGAGGTACCGAAGTATTCTGGCACTGACAGCCAGACTGTGCAACTGTTTCTTCCCTCAAGCCATCAGACTCCTCAACACACAATGAATGGACTGGAAGCCCAACCCCACACAAAACACACAACACCCACACAGGCACAGACACACAAACACAGATGCACACAAACACAGACACACACACACACATTATCAACTTAACTGACAAACATTTCAACAATTTTTTGCATTGTCCATTGTCTCATGGTTAGTTTTTTTTTCCTCAGCATTGTTTACGTAGTGTAGTCTCACAATACCAACACTATTTTACACACACACACACACACACACACACATATATATATGTGTGTGTGTCATATGACAAAACTCCCAACTCTCATTCAAATTTCACATTGATCATGTACTAAGAAAAGTCAACTTTGGTATCAGTGTTTTGTATCGGTCTCAGAATTGCTTTATGTGTAAGAAACTTGCCTCTCAACTTATACTCCCAATTTTTGATTACTTTGATGTTGTTTACCAAAATGCATCTCGTTCAGTTCTTGTTCCACTTAACACAGCATATAATAGACTCTGTAGGTTACTCTTGGTTGTCCCTTTCTAACTCATCACTGCACTATGTACAAAAAACTCCAATGGCCATCTCTAAACACAAGAAGGCAAATTCACTGGTTACAACTTATATTCAAATGCATTCATTACAATTATCCTTCATTTCTACAACAATATCTGGTACCCTTCACTTCAAACTATCGAATCAGACACTCATCTCATCTATATTTCTCGGTCCTGTGTGCTAAAAGGTCAGTTGGTAAAAGAGCTTTAATGTTCAAAGCCCCAGCTGACTGGAACAACTTGCCTGGAGATCTGAGATCAATTCCTTCACTTGGTCTGTTTAAACATGCACTGACTTCCTATTTGAAGACTGAATGCGCCTGTTTTTGATGGAACTATTACTGGATCTACTGCATCCATTGTTTATGTATATTTGGTGATCCATTCACACTCTATTGATTGTGGTTGTAATGAATTACTAATGTAAGGTTTGGTCAATGTTTTTGTTTCTTTGTTTCTTTGTTTGTTCTGCTGTTTTTGTGTTGGTTATTATTTGTCTGCCTGTAAGTCATTGTTTTGATAAATTGTAATTCTTTCTTCTGTTGTATAACTGCTTGTATGTAATTGTGATACATGTTGGGACCCCCTCGAAAACAAGATGATTCATCTCAAGGGGTTTATCCTAATAAAATAAATTTAATTTTTATTTGCTTTAAACAGTACTGTGTAGACTGGTCGGCTACTTGTACACAGTTTTGTTCCCTGTTGTTTGTTCTGTTTGCACTCTCTTGCATATGTTGTCCTAAATGGTGCACTTTATGTATTCCTATTTTAATATGTAGAACCATGATCCTGGAGAAATGTTGTCTCATCTCATTGTGTAGTTGTACATGGTTGAAATGACAAGAAAGCTCTCTTGACTTGACTTGAATGTACCAGCACTGATAATTACACCATCTGAATTTTTGTGTCACCAGAGGAAAACAACTGTATGAACCCCTTCATAACATTTAGTCTCAGGCACCACAAAATTTATCTTTTTATTAAGATAATGATGCTGTCTATTAGCATTCATTTTATTTACCTTGAGGTGTGCCTAAAACTGTGGTGAGGCCTGACAAAAGGTTGACATTGTCTGTAAAATGTGTCTGATATTCCTGCAAAGAGATACGTGAGCAGAAGTCGGGGGAGGAAATAAAAGAGTGGCATGCAAGGAGACAAAGAAGACGATTAATTCAAAATGAAATATTTTCCATTTAAGTAAAAGTGGCATATTCTGACAGTCCATACAGAAAATAATCATGAAGAATTTAATCTTTTTTTTTTATTACACTGTGACTCTCAGGCAGTATTATTTAATGATCTAAGAACCTATATTTTATGTACAGTAGATATAACAACATGCATTCTTGACCTACTGCTTCACATTTGGTAAGATGTCTCCCAGTTCCTCATTTAAGTGAGCTTGTGGCATGGCTCTATGGATAGCAGTATCAGTCATTTGGTCAGCCCACACTTTGGTTCATACTGAAAGTCTCAACAGCATCTTGGTTGTCTTGATATCTGTGGTCCTCAGAGGATGAAATCTACTGTCTTTGGTTTTCCCTGTTTGGTGTTCCAACACAAAGCTTACATTCATGGCGTTGACTGACATGTCTTGAAAATTTAGAAAGAATTAAACTGAAATTTGGTTCAGACATTCATGTTCCCACGAGGATAAAATGTTATAACTTGATTTGTTTTGTTTGTCATCATCATCGTCATAAATTTAATGATGACATAACTTTCATTATGTCAAAGTTTTCATTATTTCAACACTTAAGACCAAATACCTGCAAAACTAATGACTGCCTCTGTGTTTAGTGCCTTTTAGTAAATGTTAGCATGCTAAAATGCTAAAGATTTTGGTGGTAATCTGGATCAAAACAGTGCCAGAGGTTTTCACTCGGTTCAACGATAAAATAATGTCGGTTTCTTTTTTCAGCAATGATGTTCTTCATTTTGGATATTACAGTAATTGCAGTTCCTTCTTTGTTTTCGTTCCTTTGATTGCTGTCAATGAAACATCACTGTTGCTGACATCCGCATCACATCACCTGAAAAAAATGGCAAAGGAGAGGCGATATAATAAATGAATGAAAATATATATTTGTTAAAGATTAGTGAGTATGACATGACTGTTGATGTATCGATGGGATGGGACTCCTCAAGGTACTGTTGTATCCAGCTGTCACTGTGGCCTTCACATTAACTGGTTATGATCACAATTGATGCAGAAAGAGATCGCAGAGCCTTAACTCATTTGGGGCCTCATTTATAAAGGTTGTTGCACACAGAAAAGTAGCGTAAACGGGGTGAAATGTACGTAAGCATCTTTCACCGCAAACGTTGGTATTTATAGAGAATTTCTCAGCAGAAAAAGGTTCCGATTTCTATGTATACTTTCACCCTGCTGTAGAGTCAGAATCAGAGACACTTGATGGTTTTATCACAAAATAAAGTTCACTAAGTAGTAAAAACATAGATGAATGAATAACACACATCAGCACATATATATTTCATAATGTATAGGCCTGCCTCTGATCGTGGATATAGTCTATATTTATTTGTTAGAGCCTAAATACACAAATTTGTAAATGTAATTTAATGTCATATTGTTTGATGCAGATATGGTTGAATTATTTGTTACATTTTTAATTGAATATCAGCATTGTGTATCGGTCAGGAGGTGAGACTTTTCCTCTGTGTGTCAAACAGTTTCTGACTGCAGTAAAAATGTTATTTTTAAAGGTTAAAAACCAACAAATATGGACAGAAGCAGAATATATGGTTCGATAAAAACATGTTCTGAATTTTAGGAACCATTCCGTCTATCTTTTTTCAGCTGTGTGTTTTTTACCTTCTTTTTGACTCTGCAACAGTTGGTTGTTTGATCCAACCCTGTTCAACCATCCACCACATGCTTCTGTCAGACAAACTGCTGGAGACACCGCTGACTTGTCCTTTAACCGTCTTTTATTAACACACTGCACAACATCAACTTGAGCTCTTAGCAAGTAACACCAGAGAATCTCAACCAACCTTGTTGATCACTCAAACTGTGATACTGTAGCTACTAATTCTAACTCTCTGATTGGCTAGACAGCATGTCAGTCTACAGTATTACCCAATACCTTGACTGCTTCCCTTCAGCCTGTTTCCTTTTATTTGATATTTCAATGCTAAGCCCTCCAAACAAAACAGTTTGCACACTCTGCTTTCTTCATCATCATCACTGATAGTCCAACAAAGGCTCCTTAACAACGTCAGTATATTCATGAGCTATTTAGCATTGACCATTTATGGATGATTGTGGGACAACACTGGGAGAAGTAGTGGGATGATACTGGGAGGAGACTATACTCGCACAATTCGCCGCAGGTTGGTATTTATAATGAGAAGACTGTGTTCAGGTCTGCGCTGCACTGTTTTATAGATCTGAATTTTTTCTTGCGTAAGAACATTCTGAGGTCTGTGAGTATGCAATGTTTTAGGATGGAATCTACGCTGAGTTTTATAATGATGAGTATCAATGATCTCCTCTTGTTGGTCCTCATAAGACTCACTCAGCTGTACCGGGGAGACTGCATCAGCCTGACATTATGTAATCAAGTTAGCATGATTTTTTTAGAAACATTTAGTATGAAGACGTGAAGGAAGCGACTGAGGGTGGAGCTTTTGAAAATCTGAAGTTTAAATGATGAAGCAGTCTGAGGCTACTTGGGGGAGGAAATTATTGTTTCTTCTGGTCTTCTTGCTGAAAGGTGAGACAGCACATTTAAATGGTAAACAACACAACATCCCATGGTCTGTCATATTTTATAAACTTCCTTGTACATCAGTGGATGTCTGCAGGTCACGTTTTCTTCATGTCTTGCTAAATTTACATGAGGCCACAATAATATGATAATCTTAAATCAGCTGATCATCTATATAAACTTTAAACTGACTTGTTGATGGAACTTTGGTAGTAAGGTCTTCAAATCGCTATGTTTGTATTCCCCGGCTATAATGAAAAATCCATCAGGGTGGGCCGTCTCACACAACGTTGATGGTGTTGAAAACCCTCAGTTGTAAAACGTCCTGCACTTTATCAGTAAAGGTTTTAGGCGGGGTGAAAGGTGGGTCGCGACTCATCACACTCATCTTACCAGAGGTAGATGTTGGCCTTTGTAGCTGGATGGCTGTGTCTGGGATGTTTTCATGCAGCCATGTCTCTGAAAATAAGCATGCAGCAATCCCAGTTACAGACTGGGAACTCAGCTGGAGTCTTAAGTGGTCCAGTTTGTTGTCCAGAGAGAGGACGTTGGCTATTAAGACAGATTTTACCATGATTTTGATAGTTTGTGTAAATTTACCATTTTTAATTAACAGACATTGTTTATAGGCATTACTTTTTAAATTTAATTTATATCTTTTAGAGAAAATAAGGTAATTTTAAGGAAGACTACATGTTGTGTAATACCACTTTTGTGCACATGCTGCAGGCAGCCCCCCTCTTCCCCTTATGCTCCCAGTCTCAAGCACAACAGCTTCTTCTGCGGGGAGGAGCTTTCCGTCAGACACTCCTCCTGCCTCTGAATGGTGGTTTAGATTCAGGCGCAGTGGATTCTTTCAAATGGCATTAGGAGCACTAGATGTGGCTTTAGAGTCAGACTTTTTCACAGATCTGTCTCTACTGATTATCTGTGAGGACATAGTGACAGTTTTAGAAAATATGACGAAACGGTATTTTTATAAGTTACCCACTGCAGCTTTAAGTTAGTTTGGATGTAGAGAGGCAACACCCCACTTCCTCAGGAAAATAGTAAAAGAGCAAATTGGAAACAAAGAGGACAAGCGAGGAGAGGAGAGAGTGTCAGGAGTTAAAATGTTGAAATAACAGGACAGGCGAAAAGAACAGAGAGAACAAGTCAGGCAGCTGAGAGTAAAAAGATAAATACAGAAAAGCAAGGACAGGATGTGAGAGAGCACAAGGTTGATCGGAGCACATGATGACAGGGAACATGGGACAACATACATGCAGACACAGACAGCGGACTTGGTGTTGGGGGGGAGGATGATAGAGAATGACTAGAAGGGAGGGAGCATGGGAGAGAAAGAGGGAGGGGTGGAACGTAAATAAACAGTAGCTTTTCCTCCCAGCTGAGGCACAGCTTTTACTGCCTCAGATATCTCAGCAGCTCCAGGTCTGGCTCCACTCTGCTGTTGGCATCAACGTTACCTTAGGTCACTGGGAGGCTGCTGGCAGGGGATTTAAGGACATCCTGTTAAAGGTTTATAGATCAGCCAAAGCTGCTGATAGCCACAGTCAGAACAAGAACAAGTGGACCTATCATAGTAGTCAACGGGACAAACAGCAGTCTGTTTTTAATGTAAGGAGGCTGCATGGGACACCTGTGCTGTCTGCTGGGACAAACAGCAGGAAGAGTTGCTGGTTACTTTCTCTTGTTCTAATACTCCTGCAAAAAGAGCAACATGCATATATTACAGTCATACTGCATCAACAGGTTGGTTTGTTTTTGTGATGATCTGTTTCTGTTTGTTGAAAGTGGGTGTGCGTAACAAATGACATGACAAAAAAAGTAACAAATGGGTGCAATGGCTTGCCTCTGTTTGTCTACTTGTATTAACGTCCTTGGGTTTTTGTCAGATGTATTAGTCTGGAATTCATATCTGTGGTCAACAAATTGGATTTCCAAATGATTATCACATTAAAATATTTTTATCTAAAAACATGTCAGGAATTCTTAAATAAATCAAACAATTTACTGACTCCCATGACTCTTGGAACACTGCTAATGGACTAATTTGTTGCTATCATTCCTTTTGTTTAAATCATTTGTTAGGGAATTCTCAAAGTAGCATAATGTTTTTATACAATTTCTGAAAATGAGAATGGAACTGCATCAGTTTAGTAGGAGGGTCTGTAGCCTGACAGTCAGCTGCTGTGTGTGTGTGTGTGTGTGTGTGTGTGTGTGTGTGTGTGTGTGTGTTTGGTCTTTTGTTTCCAGGCTGGTGTATTTAAAAAACACTATTTGTACTTGTAGTACGTGAGGTTGGGTATTGCAGTGAATCTTCATATTGCAATACTTAGTGGTGTATTGAGATAAGTATTGCAGTATGTTGCAAACTTCCTGTTTTGACATTACATGCACAGAAAATGGAGGATGAACTTAAAGGTGATTTTTTTTTAATGCTTTTCAGTTTTAATGAAGATTACTAAACATACTTCATTTCAAAATAAACTGTTCTTGAACTCACTTATAACCTTGTGAATTTTAAATCAGCTCAGTAGTAGCTGTGCTTTCAACACAGTATGATAGCAGAAACAACGTAAGAGGACATCCTACTGCTTTCAACAGAAATACTGTTTCTGTTGGCAGCAGAAGTTTCCTCAGATTCAGAATAATCATTTCAACTGTGGCTAGTAACTCAACAGTGCTATTTAACACAATATCACATAAGACACTTTTATTTTACCATGTTTAGGGTCTGATATTTGTTTATTTGTTCTGCAGATGTTAGAGTCTGATAACATCTTGGTCTCATTGTACATACTGTAGGTGGTAGTTTTACATCAGAGAATTGTTTCCTGCTGGGCACGTATTTGTGGTCCAGTGCATTGATAAGATCTTGAAATTCAACAGAGTCAAGAATATTGTAAGGCTGAAAATCTTTGTTTATCTAGTTCTTGTTAGTTGTGCCCGTGGTGAGTTTGGGTTGTATTTCTTCCCAAGTATCCAGTCAACATAACCATGTCGACCCTTCATTTGTTACTGTGCTTTTACAATCGGTTTGGCGATGAATGACATAGGTTTCCAGGCGAATTGGACTGCTGACACATCAGCTGGGACAATGCAAGTGAGATTCAAATTTCATGTTCCACCTGAGAATTTCACTTCGGTCTTGCAATTTTTCCAAAATGTCACATTTTTATCAACTGTACCGTCCTTAGTTAACTTCTTTAAAACAAAATCTTGCAACACACATCCACATTATAGCATGTCTGACTAACAAGATTAATAACCATATAAGAAATAATGGAATAATTAGAAAGTAAGTCCGAAAAGTTGTTTTCAATCTGTTAGTCACAGTTGTCATCTCACTCGACTAACTCAACGGTTCAGCACTCCACCAAGGACATTCATTCATTCATGTTCTGTAACCGCTTATCCTGTGTAGGGTCACAAGTAATCTGGAGCCTATCCCAGCTGACTTTGGACTAGAGGCGGTGTTCACCCTGGACAAGTCCCAGTTCATCACAGGGCCACATAAAAAGACAAACAACCATTCACACTCATGTTCACACCTATGGTCAATTTAGAGTCACCAGTTTTTGGTGGTGGGAGGAAGCTGGAGAACCCTCAGGGAATCCACGCAGACACGGGGAGAACATGCAAACTCCACACAGAAAAGTCCCAGGGACCCATCAACGATCAAGTGTTTCAAAAATTACTATAATTCAATGTGGCAAATTGTAATCATTGTAAATTGCATGTGCCTTACAAGACCAGGAAGCTTGACAAGCAAAGCTTAACGAAGAGGATGGGTCTTATCGAATGGTCAGCTACCATCCAGCTCTGCTCTGAAGAGAAGTTTAGTCTCTTTTCATTCATTGTCATCCATCTCTTTGTTTTGGTCTTCCAGCTTAAACTTAACTTGATAAAGACATTTACAGGCAGGTCAGCAGAACACAAATATGCCATTCACATAGGGAATGTTAACTACCCCATGGCTAGACACTATCTTGACTTCCATAACAGTAATCCAGCTACATTACACAAGCCTTTTGCGTTGACCACTGTAATCTCTCTATTGTAATAGCTGTTATTGTTATTGTGGTTGAACATGTCTGTGTCCCTGTCCCCCACTCCCTCCCTCCCCCTCCTTTTCCCCTCTCCCTACACCTCTCTCTTTCTCTGTCTCTCTCTCTCTCCCCCAACCTTTCTCTCTCTCTTTCTCTCTCACCCCAACCGGTCAAAGCAGAGGGCCGGCCACCTTGAGTTTCAGATCAGCTCGATGTTTCTGCCTTTTTTAAAAATGCAGTTTTTCGTCCCCACTGTCGCCAAGTGCTTGCTCATGGTGGATTGTTGGGTCTCTCTCTAGAATGAAGAGTCGGTCTAGACCTGCTCTTTTTGAAAAGTGCCTTGATATAACTTTTGTTGTGATTTTGTGCTATACAAATAAATTGAATTGAATTGAAATCCCATTATCCATACAAAAAGGTGACTGACAACGAAAACTTAACCAACGGGAAGCCTTTTGGATTGATAAATTACAGGCTACTAAATCAAGATCTAGATTTCACTGCTTTTTTGTAAACACTTATTAATAATTAGCATTGTTTGTCTTCTGTATGTTTCTCTTTTATTCAGTTTTCATTAATATTTTGAGTGAAAACGATACCATCTGGTGGAAGGTTGTTTTTTTAATAATCTGCAACTGTTATGGCCTCCTAAAGGTAACAGAAAAAATAGACAGGACAAGAAATTCAAAATTTTACCCACAAGCTTTATTGAACCAAAAAAATCTAAATAAACAAATGCAACCAAACAAACCAAAAGGGACTGGAGACCCTCGCAAAAAGGAGCAAAAGACGGGGAAGCACTTGGCCAGCCACGCAATGGGCCGTCGTACCCAGGGCTACCCCTTAACCTAAGAAAGTAAAAACTTAAAGCAAACAAAACGACGAATAACTAGACTACCGGTAATCTCCAGCCCAAACTAAAATAACAAACTAGCACAACAAAGTCCCAGCAATCTAAGCATGCTGGGACAACAAAAAGCTGCTTGGGGAAAGGGAGAGGGTTATGGGCATCTGCACTAGTGCCTTGTGCCGTGTGTGTGTCTCTCCCCATCCTCACTCTGCTCCTCTATATCTCCTCCTCCACCTGAGCAACTAATTGCCCTCAGGTGCTGCAGCAGGCAGTTAGGAGAAGAGGGAGCATAGAAGGAGACTGAGAATTGGAGAGAACCCACGCCCACACGCAACAGCAACCTCTCAAGGCCAGAACACCATGTACAGGTGGTAGATTCTTTTTGGTTACGACTATAGAGGGTCCTTTCTTTCCATGAGATCTGTTTGACTCTGTTGAGGGTTTGAGGCCAAAACCTGTTGGAGTTTGTCTTTAATGTCTAAGATGATCATGTGTTAACAATAAAGTCATTTTAATTTTTTAAAAGAGAGTTCCTTGTAGTTTCCTTGTGATTTTCATGTCTACATGTATTCCTATACAAAGAGCATCTCTAACAAACAAATTCTGGGTCCAGGATGCACTGCTATCGTTTAATCTTGAGGCCCCTCGACCATGAAATGACAGAGGGATATATTTCTCTTTTTTGTCATGTGTACACAGCCAACTGTTTACCAACACATTCACTGAAAAAGTGTATTTTCAGCCTTCTCTGCTGCCCCATAGTGGCCAAAATGATTAGAATTAATCAGTGCTGCTTTAAATAGTACAAAACACATTTTCTGACTTTTTAAATGTAAATGTATATTTCTTCTACTGTAGATGTTAGTATTGAAGTGCTAACTGTATCTCTTCTAAGCCAAATAATTATTTCCATCGGGTCGTTTGCATTTATGGAAAACTTTTTTTTAAATGCCCACCACCTTGCTATAAGTTTGAGTGGTTCCTCATGTTGTGTAAACATGTGGTATACATAAACCTGTCAATGCTGTCACAAGTTCCATAAACTACTTCTATTGAAGATTTAGTATGTTGTTTTTAGAGGCAGGAATAATAATGTGTGTTATTCTCTTAGGGTAGGTCACCTCACAGTAATCAGAAGCCAGGGCAGACAGTTTCCCACCGTGTTAATGCCATGTTCACAGCAGTTAATTTAATTTAATTTAATTGAAAAGCTGCAAGAACCAAGAGAGATAGATACGTCACAGGATTGTTTTTTTTCTTGTTTGGAAGAGAAAAGTTGACTTGACAGCCAAAGAGGGGAGGAAAGGGAGGGAGGGGAAGAAGGGAGAGGTGTTACCTAATACTGCTGATGGATGTTTTTAGAGAGGACAGAGATGGGGTGGAAGAAACGGACAAACAGAATCAACTGGGAGGAAAGAAGGAAACTTGTGGGAGCAGATGGAAAGAAATGCCAAAAAGTAGCCAAAATGAGATGGACAGAGGCAAAGAGAGAGGATTGTTGTTGGGGTTTGGAGCAATCAACCAAAACCTGCTGCCAGGAGCAGATATAGATTCCATCTGTGAGATAATAGAAGGAATGGAGAACAATAATTAAACGTGTGCCTGTGTGAGTGCTAGGCTTTATGGTAAATAACCTCAGTATATTTTTAAAATTGAACATGTGATTGAAAGTAAAAATAAACATTACTTCAGCAGAAAATAATTCACAAACATGGCAGCAAATAAATGGGAAATCATATGTAAAATTACTTCAATTGAGCTTTTTATTGGTGATTTCTCTTCAGCCAATCCAACTTTAGGAGGCGTACAAGCCATCAGCCAATCCATCACCAGAAAGGGATGTTTCCTCTAATTTGTTGTTTTAGTTGTGTAAATGTTGACAGCAGTTGAACTTTGGAGTAAGATTTTCTACATACATTAATGGTTTCAACGATCTTAGCATGACAGTGAACAACTACTTCGCTTAAATCACCCTCTGAGCCGCTGCATCTCAAACTGGTTGTACAGTGAGAATAAAACCATTTTGTTTAGAGGTGATCAGCATTTTTATTTAGATACGGGCTGTAATTTCAAGTGTTTCTTCTCGTGAAGGCAGGATTAGAATAAGCCATCAAGTAAAAAAGTTTTCTGCCTCTTGCTTCTAAAATGTCAGGATTTAAATCTTTTTGTCTTTTTTGCATCATTGCGATTTAAGTATCTTTGGTATTTTGACTGTTAATCGGATAAATAAGCCCTGATTTAAGGGCTTTTTCAGTTCTTTGAGCATTTATATTATGCATATTATTATTATACACTTAATTAACCACAAAATGATTATGAATGATAAATAGATAATGAAAAATAATGTGTTTTAATCATAATTATATCGTGTTATGTACTCTTTCACATTGCAAACCCCTCATCTTCTTCCTCTCCCCTCTTCCAGATGGCCAAATGTGCCAAAGAGAAAGAGTAAGAACAGCCAGTGTTCGGTGAAGAGTATGTCTGGTAAGGACTTCATCACCTCCACCTTATCCACCTCGTTTTGTTGTCACCTCCAAACAAGCAAATTAATTTAATTCAAACCATCTTTGAGGAGGCTCAGTCTTTTGATGTGCTGTCTGATTTGGCCAGTGTTCAGTGTGAGACTCCCATGAGATTTGAATTGAGTCATAGGTGTCATTACTATGATAATCTCTTCCTCATCATTTTATGTGTGTATTATTATCCTTCAGAGGCTTTGTTGAAAACAGATGAGCTCACCTAGGTGACCTCAAGCCAAAGTTCAAGAGATTTGTTTGTGTAGATCTGCAGAAGGGACTTTTAAGGTGCAAGACTAAAAAGCAGAGCAGACAAACTGGACAAATTTAAAACAGAGATTCATCTTCACAGAATATTCATTGTTACTGATCATAATTTTTCAAATTCTGAATGCCTCTGTCTGTAAATACCTGTATATAAAGCCCTGATACTTATTTTTAAAGGTTCCAATCCAATAGAAGTCTGATGATGAGGTATGTTTTGGTTTATGTTTAACTCAAGGATTAAGTTAATCAGTGACGGGCAGGTAGTTTTCATTTATCGCCTTATTTGTATTTTAATCCCGTTTGAGACCAAATGTGACCAGGTTTAAAGCCTTGGTCAAAGTTTGAACAGCACACAATGGGCCTGGGCATCAAAACCATATTTAATGCCAGCTACTAAAGCTTAATATTCCTATGATATGGCATTGGGGTCATAGTTGTCAAGGTGTGTGCAGAGGGAAGAGGGTGCTTAGGCATTTCAGTTAATCTGTGCTCTTCTACAACACTATAGTGGGTACTCTATTTGAGGAAAAGGTCCTGTCTGAGCATACCCAGATGTAGGGTTGTAGCAGTTACCAGTTACACGGTATACCATGGTATAAAAATTGATGGTTATCATACCATGAACATTTGCTTTTTACCGGTTTAATAAAAAAAAGACAAACGGAGATCTCCGCTACGCAACGGACGTCACTGACACGCATGCTGCAGAGAACATGTCAGAGAGAAGCGAGACAGATATCACTGATCTCCATCCCCCCAAAAAGAATGTAAAATAACCAATGTGGGATGACTTTGGATATCCAAAAAACCGACAAGGATTTGTTTTCAAAGACAGATACCAGTTTGTGAGACATGTGGAAGCAAAGTGTCGCTAAAAAGAATAGAATAGAATATAAAGCCTTCATTGTCATTATACAGTGTACAATGACATTAAAGGGCAAACTCCTTAAGGTGCACATAAGATATATAAAAAATATCAAGACTATATACAGGCCTAGTGGTGAGACAACAACAATTTAACATGACACAATTTAAGTAGTATATGCAGCAGAGAATTTAGAAATATTGCACTGTAAATGGACATAAATGTAAATGGACACAGTAAATGGACAATTGAAAATGTTGCACTATAAATGGACATATGGTGCTGTATTTAAAAACATTACTTCTTCTAGCCGGATGGAGGAAAGGAGGAAAAAAAGGAGGAAACACACATGAACTAGTTCACCTGTTTTCATGACCATCATCCCTCTGTCAGATCACAGTATCTGTCGCATTCATGACTTTTATCCCTAACATAGAAACATGTTCAACAAAGAACATCCATATGATTAGAGGGACTTGAATGACGGAAATCAGTCAGTTCATTTTCTACTGAAACCAAAACTACAGCGAAACAGCCACAGACTGTTATACACACAGATAGGTGTTTCTCTGTAGGATCACTTCCATGCTGTGATACACTAGATAACATTATGAGTCTTTAAATGGTGAAAACATTTATGTGCATTACTTCCACATAGGATTACAATTTATTGCTCAGGTAAAAAAAATCCTGAGGTGGAGTTCAAGCTCCGCCTCAAGTTAAATCCTGCTTTAAATAGCTTCAATTTTTTAAAGCTCCTGTTCCTTTTTTCCTCCTAATTCCTGAAAGTACAGCTTTATTATTTCATTTCTTTTGAAAAGGGAGACACTTTCATCATACGTCCACTAAAAATAGTTTAATGACTCAACTATAATAAAACTTTGTTCAACAAAAACACTTCTGTTTTAATTCCTTTTTGGATCATTGTAAATACAACAACTACTACAGATAATGATAATAACAACAGTGACTTACCGTACACTCTGACACCGTGGTATTTTCTGAAAAGGTTATGAAAATCTCATACCGTCGCAGCCCTAACCAGATGACTGTCAGTCCTTATTCAACAAAAACAGGGAATAAAATTACATACATATTGTAAGTGGACTAAAAATATCAAGAGGCTACAGGAAACATTTCACCTCTCATGAGAAATGATAAGTTGAGATGAGATTTTTTTTTTGCAGTGTAGGTAAACGTCACAAGCCTTCATGCTATCAGGTCTGCATGTTCTAAAAAGTCAGTTTTATACAGGGAAACCCCCTTCTGTATCACAGTCTGTTGGGCCCCTACACACAGGAGCATCATTGAGGCCCTTGTGATAACATTCAGCCCCCTCTTCCCTCTCCACCTCCACTCCTCCATCACTTTATCTACTCCTCTCCTTCTCTACCCCTCCGGCTCATCCCTCCTCACTCAATCTCTTCCCTTACCCCCTCATCCTCACTGCCCACCTCACCTCCATCCTGTCTTCCTTCTCTACCTCCTCCTCCTCTCCTTTAGCTCTTAGTGTCTCTGTTTCAGGGTACATCCCCAGCTACCTGGAGAAGGATGAGCCATGCGTGGTGTGCGGGGATAAGGCGACTGGCTACCACTACCGCTGCATCACTTGCGAGGGTTGCAAGGTATAGTAGAGCATCTCCCTCCCACTAAATGATCTTTGACACAAGAGAGTAACGGACTCTTCACTAACTGAACAGTGGCCGTCTAATCATAGCTCTGCCTCTATAGTACACATGTTGAATCAATGTGCATGGGGATTTCATACACCATATAAAGGGTTACCTTTTTTGGTCTTTCCAAAACCAAACAAACAAAAGCAAAAGTGTAAAAATTAGATTATACAATGTGTTTAGCAACTCTAACATGATCTACAATTGTTAGCATGTCCTGCTAAGTAGCATAGTACCTACAGTAGTTACCCGACCCAGCCTTACTTCCATGGCCAGAAGCATTTCTTACTACTTTATTTTGTGTTTTTATAGATTACATTAAAAATGCAGCAGTCGTGAGTCAGTCCTGGTTGCTATATCACAATGTAGGCTAACATTAGCAATGCTATTCTGTTCTTTATTAGATCTAGGGAAATTTACACTCTAGCCAGTTCATCCAAACTCTTTATATAAAATGCTGTTATGTTTACTAAGCACATGCTGCTTCATAAAAACCTCTTCTCTTCCAACATTAATAGTAAAACACAGAACTCATCAATAAGGAATGCCTGCTTGATTGGAGCAAGTAAAAATCCCATGTCAGGCGAGTAAAGCTAGCAGCAAGAAAAATTTAACACATCGTTTTTTTTAAGGCAGATGATGAAATACCTAAGGAGTGAGGCATCTTGTCTCCATCTCACCTCTGTTTAGTGCCGCACATGCCCAGTGGCTATGGGTTAGGATGTTTATGAGCTGAAGCGTAAGCAAACATTTCAATTATCATGGAAGCAGGAGTTTAGATGGACGGCTCTAGAGGGTGGTGGCAAAACTCCAACTCTGTATCAAGCAGTTGCCACAAGTTAAAAATTAATTATGTCTTTGCTGTTATTGTATAACCACTGAAGATAAAACGGTATGTATAGGTGTAAGTAAAGATTGACTTCAGTCTCTTCAGACTCTGACCCACATCAGGCAAACATATCAACACAACATAAACGGCGAACCCTGAAACATACTGACTTTTTGCCTGAGAGATGTAACTTGTGCCTCAGTGTTTTAGTATGTATCATGTAGCATATGTTGCCATCAAGTCCATATTTAAGACCCTTTTAAAGGGCTCTAATTTCAAAACAAGATGCTAGAAACATTAAAAGGTCATCTGGGGACTGTTTAGGAGACCAACTCACAAACCTAAACCTGATCAAATGTGCACATAAAGGATTTTGATGATGTATATCTGTTCTCATTGGTGTCTTCATTTAATAATCTGCCTCCTCCTCAAAATGACCACTGCCATTAGTTTGAATAAAATAGTTGTTACCTCCACCAAAGAGGTGATGTTTTTGCTGGCATTGTGAAAATATTTATAAAGGGGTGGATCTTTGACTAAGGTATAGTGAATTAAATTTTGAGGCAGATCCAGGCACGGATGTGAATTCTGGATCTCTTTTTCACTTTCTTCAACATTGCAAAATAGGGCTTAGTGCTCTGGTGTGACATCTAGTGGTAGTGATTGTCGTTTATAGAGCCTTTTGCCCAATGTGTCCAGGATAGTGCGACATAAAAACTGTAAATATAAAAGTACCGAATCTGGTGATCGAGATTGTTTGAATTTATAGGTCTCATGAAATATTCACTACTGTGAGGTAACAAATAATAATCATGATACAGACTGAACTAAGATCAGACTGTAGCTGAAACTGTGCTGATTCAGTTTGGTGTCAAATTTGATGCATCTTCAAAAGTTACTAGTGTTAATGTTCAGAAGTTTAAAAATGTATTTTTGTTAAATATGTGTACCCCTACTAACTGTGTTATATCCAGTTACACAATTTCTCTTTTTTATTGTTGCTCATGTCATCTTATACTGGAGAGTAAGAGGGGAGCTCTTATTGTGGAAGGGTGGCTAACAGGTTGTTGTGATTGTTCAGGAGTTGGTAATGGCGGTGGCGAATAAAGCGTAGTGGTTGAAAGTGAAGAGTGTTGTTTTCATGTAACAACTAGATCCTGAAGAAGGCAATTGTTTTGAACTATTGTTTTCCTAGAATAACTATCAAACTAATAATGATACCAATGTGGCTCCAAATGCTAGGGGTAGATTTTCATGGTCAAGGAGTCATTTTATGAGGGCTATGCCTACCTTATCCTTGAAGACTTTGAAAAGACTTAAAGATTAAGTCTGACTTCTAAATGACTCATGTTTAACACCCACTCACATCTAAAGACAATTTGTCATAGGTCACAGGGTTTTTAGTCACACATTATAGGATTTTATAAAAATTTGGGTCACCAATAACAAGACTACAAGTGGATTTCTTCTGAGATTTCCCATCATGCAGCTGGTGGAAAATGTACAGAAAGAAAAAACAGTTGAGCAAAGGAGCAGAAAAGGCTACCCTTGTGTGTGTGTGTCATGATTTGTACTGAAAAAACAGCCAAAAAGAATCAGACAAGTCGCCACGGAGTGCGGACAAAACGTTGGTTGAGAGAACAGGGACAGCGACTTCTGTCCACTTCTTTTCCTTCTCAACTCTAGTGAGAGGGAGGACACATCAAACAGACATTTATGTTCACTCCACATCTCCAGTTTCTGCTCTTTTTCCACCGTTCAAGAGAATTGTTCATACTCTTCCGCCTCCCCGGAGTCCCTCGTATCAACCCGGTGTGCTGCATCCTGTTTGGTGCTGGGGAGACCGCAACTATTGGTTGTTGACAATGTTCACGTGATTGGACGTAGCTATTTGCATTAGTCAAGACTAAAAACGTACGATAATATTAAACATGTCTGATTTTATCGGAAAATCAAGATGAGAAAAAGACCGACTTAAAACAACTCCAACACAGTTTTATGACCATCTTATACCTAAGGATCGAGATGACGGGAGCAAGCTGCAACTCTGGTAAAATTATTACAATTTTGTTCCGACATTGGGGATTTGTGTGCGACAGTGAAATCTCTTGAGAAGTCGTTTGGTGTAAGGTCAGCCTTATTCTGTCATGGGACTATTGGTTTTAGGTGCAATGACATTATGGGGAAACTGAGCTGCCTTAGTGGAGGTTTCTGCTCTCTGAGTGCTGTCTGAGTTTTATTGGGGCCCGAGCACTGAGGGTGTGAGGAATCGCCTTTTGGGGGCCTTTCCTATGCTCAAAACTCATGAAAGTTGGCAGAAAAATTAGTCGGGGCGAAAATTTACGTGTGATATGGTAATTGGAAATGGGTGTGGCAAAATGGCTCAATAGCGCACCCTAAAGTGTAGCCCCTGCCTCCAGTTTAAATGTACATGTATGAAACTCGGTTCACATATGTAATTGATCGAGACCAACAAAAAAGTCTCTTGGAAGAATTCCTTCAAACAAACAGGAAGTCGGCCATTTAGATTTTTGTGGCCATTTCTTGCCATTTTTGGAAACTCACACACTTTGTATTTTAATGAACTCCTCCTAGAGATTTTACCCGGTCGACTTCAAATTTAGTCAGTACTATCTTAACCCCATGAGGATGAAAAGTTATCAAAAACCTGAGTTTTCGTTGAACAGTTTGGGCGTGGCCAATGCGTCAAATTGCGTAAAATTTTAATGTTTCGCCATGAAACAGAAAGTTGTCATAACTTCATTGTCTAAGGTCCACTCTGTACAAAACTGCACATGCTCGTTAAGAGTCCCTGCCTTCACATGACAAAATTTAGCTATAGTCATAGCGCCACCTAGTGGCAACAGGAAATGACATATTTTACATTTTTATACACCACTACTAGGCTGTTGAGCATATTGCCTTCAAAATCAGTGAGAACAGCTATAACAAGTTGGTGATGCATGTTTGTGAAGCTGGTGCATTTTCGTGTAAAGATGTAGGCATTGTTGTGTGGCGAATGTTGATGTTTCGCCGTGAAGGACGTTGTTAAAACTCTGCTGTTCATGTACTAACGACCTCATATGGTTTACAAGATCGGTTTTGGCAAATTGGCTCCACAGCGCCCCCTGGAAAAATTCAAATAAGCATCCAAGAGTCTATGTTTAACCTACATGTATGAAATTTGGTAGACATGTCTATCATATGAAGATCTACAGAAAAAAGGCCTATTTAACCCATGATCTAAACGCAACAGGAACCCCGCCATTTTTAATCTGGCGTTAATTTTTCTGCGATTTGCAGGTATTATACTTTAACGAACTCCTCCTAGGCATTTTGTTCGATCGACTTGAAATTTGGTAAGTAATATCACATGTTAGTGATGAAAGTTTATCCAAGGTTTTTGGATAACTCGAAAGGTGTGGCCATTGCGGCGTGGCGAATTTGTACAATAGTCATGAAAGAAATCGTTTAATAAGTTTAATAACACCACTGTCAATGGTCCAATCTGGCCAAAACTTGAAATGCTGGATAAAGTCCCACCCTGAAGACGTCTACACAACAATATTGAGTAACAGTGATAGCGCAACCTGCTGGCAAATGCAAAAATGTCTTGTGTCACAATGTTAGTTTGATTTTGTTAAAATTTTCCTGTTGTGGCCTTCACATGATATAATCAAAGATGATTTAAAATTATTAGGTGTTGTCTAGCGCCACATAGTGGACAAAATAAGGTAAATCACAATCCCTCTGTCAGTGTCCACAATGCATTTAAATACAGAGCCTTGCATTTATCCAGGTGTGCAGTCGTGAAGCCAATGTCACACGCCCTGACGGGCACCAGGGTGGGAGGGCCCATTCAATGTTGCTTGCAGCTTAAATTTATTTTATTTTCACACTCCCACCATTTGAGATTGAAGGATAATCAACACTGGCAGAAATGCATGAAACATTTTTATTCTTTCATCATTCATTTGTCTCAACAAACTTATTTATTTATAGCACCTTTTAGATGATCCTCTGATACACATCAGTATGTGATTCTCTCAGCTGTTCAAGTCTATTGTTTATCGTCAATATAGTCAGAGTTGCATAGAAAAGTGTGAAAAGTCTTATAAGTCGCTATAAGTGTTATAAATTGCTCTCTAAAGTGATTTTAATGGGTGTTTAGCCACATGAAGCTGCACATCAGTATCACAGATGAAGCCATTTCACTGGTCGTCTGACTGTAAGGCTGGATGAACTCAAAGCTGGTTGTACTCAAACTCTGACTGGATGCAGTCCACAAAGGAGCCATTCACATTCTGACAGCAACGGTATTATTGTTTAATGGAGGCCATGACAGATGTAAATCGTGAACAGTCAGCTGACTGAGTTTGAACAGAAAACTTAAGAAAATTTGTTTTACTGAATGGACTTTTTCTTTACAGGAAGCTTATGCATTGTTGTAGCCAACTTAATTTTCTTGGTTGAATTTTCAAATTTAAGGGTCCCACAACAGTCCATGTATTTACTAGAGTGGATTTTTATGACCCTGCCAAACTGGCCAAATAAGGTTACCCTTGTGCGTCCATACTGTACATCTGTAAATAATAGGTTGTGGTTTGTCCACATCTCCGCAAAAACAGCTCGACAGAATTCATTGAAATTTAACACATGCTTTGTAGGGGTCTTAAAGGTGTGCATCTCATAATTGGTTTCTTCAATTTACTTATTTTTACATTTTTAGGCACTCTTGAACTTACATGATTTTCATGTCAGTTTGCTCACATTCACCTCTGATAGAGGATATGGTCCATCCACATCAGCACAAATGGAGTTTTTGCAATAGCAGGGGGCATCTGTGTCCTTGGACACACATTTTCCAGTTTTGGTTTGGATCAACCTTTATTTCATTCAACCTTTATTTATTTCATTATCAGTGGTGTTAAGTAACCAACTAATATACTAAATTACTCACTTTTCTGTATTATTTGCAGTCCAATGTTGTTTTCCTTTTAATAAAATGAATTGCTGCTTTAAACACTACAGTAATGATCTGACAGGAGACCTTGTGAGGGCAGGTTTAGTTATCTTCTTTCGCTTATTCTCTTATGACTGGCAGGACGTAGAGCAAACTTGCCGTGCTCACATGGAAAATAATGTCCAGTGAAATCCCACAAAGAGGTTGAAGCAGATGTGATCTTTGTCTCCCTCACGGGATATACAACCCTGCAAGAGCCATATATTATTGATATTATGTTATTCATTTTTAATATGTAGTTTCTGCTTGGGGATAGATCAGTTAGCAATGCTTTCTGTCTTGCTATGATGTTTGTTTTCATATGTATTCAGAGGGATTTTTCCAAATAACAGAGCAAACTTTCTAACCTTCCTGAAACTTTTATTAAAAGGTATGCCTTAAAGCACTTCAAAAACTCAGTCAAACTTCTCCCTTGTACAAGAGAGCTTACTGAGAGAGAGATTCAGGCATCATGTTTTAGAGTTTTCCATCCCTCCGTCTGTCCATACCATTCTCATTCTGTAGAATTTCTTCAACTTTGGCCCAGATATCCACTTAGACTCAAAGATTACTTATTAGTTTAGAAAGATAATGACTTTGTAAATGCTAAAGGTCAAAAACAAACATCACTGTGACATCATACTGTTCTGCAAAAGCACTCTTTGACCATTATTCAACACTATAACTCAGGAACACAAGGGGAGATTATGACCACATTTCACATTTGGTTGGATGCTGGGTTGGTGGCACTAATCTTGGGTATCCACGTTGAAGCAGTTTTGAACTGATTGAATAGAACCTCTGTTCTGCTGGGTAGCTGATGCATGTGAAGCATCCGTGTTTTGAGAGCATCATTATCTCCTTGATTTTGCTGATACTGAGCTTCAGTCGTTTGTCGTTGCACCATGTGATGAAGCTCTCTATCAGTCTTCTGTTACTCCACAGTAAAAATAGTCTCTTTGATGTGAAGACTGCATGTTTCACATGAACAGATATCATTTTCATTTCTCCAAGACCTACACTTATCAACAGTTATCAAATCTTTCAAAGTCTTCACCACATCCATCATACGAGTCCAGACAGCCATGGATATAAACTACAGTTGACTTGTTGCCAGCTCCAGGCATACAATCAAAAGAGGGTGATTCTAGTCCTCTTTCTTAATTTTACTTTCTCTCACTACAAATATGCCTGCTGGACTACAACTCCCAGCTGAACATTGGAAACCCAGCACAGGGGCAACTCATCCTGCTGATTGGATTGATGCTCGTGCTCTCATATGAACTTGTCTGTGTTTGTGATAATTGTACTGCCCTGATGAGGTCCTGTGAGGATGTGTGCAGAATATTCTTGATTGAGCTGCTATTTGTTAGTGTTCTGGAACCTTAGCATATCCCCTGGTCGTGAGTGTGGTGAGCTTTCTTTAAAGTATTTACTTCTTTTTTTCACCGGCACCCGTTATCAGCATGTCCTCTTTTCAAGAAATCAACTAACTGACCTCCTTTATAGCAGAGACCTTTGCCAGCTGATGCAGAGAGAATTATGTTTCCTACGACCAACTATACAGGAACTCCTTCTCTCTCATGAGAGGAAATGAAAATGAAATTGGTCCACCCGAAGAAGAAAGAAATATGCATGAAACTTCATGGCAGCACACTAAGTGAATACTGGAGAAGCAAGCGGATTCCCAGGGACTTCGCATCCAGAAACCACCTACCATTGGTAAAGAAAACAAAGACTTTAATAAGAGGTGATGTGAGATATTAAACAAATGCTCCATGGACTTGATGCTCTTAATTATTGAGGAGGTCTCTAAACAGAAAGAGGACATTGAGAAAGAGATTAGCAAACAAGAGACATGCATGAAAGAGAAGTTCAGTGGGGATATTACCCATATTTGTGACTCCATCAAACAGACACTGAAAGAATTTGAAGATAACCTGATGACCACCAAACTGAGAAAATACAGGAGAGACACTAATGATTATCAGCATGGGAAGGTGTACAAATGGATGCACGGCGACGAGGTCCAAAGGGTTCAAATACAGACACGCCATCAGCAGCGCTCCATCTCCACTGACAGTGATTTTCCCAGTGACACCGATTCCTACCAGAGCACTCATTGCCCCCAAGCCTATGGATGCCAGTATCATCAAAAAAATACCAAAGGAAACCAAGGAAGACACGGAGGGGAAAGAAGAAATGGGTCTGGTCACAGGCCAGTGACACGCCAACGGACAAGGACCTAGTTATAAACTTGTCGGATAAGGTACTCACTTCACACCACCTTTCGGCCTTAAGCAAGGGACTGAGTTTTGTTCCCACTAATCGGACAAAGTCTTTTGAAATTAAGACTGATCTTTTTCTCTTTTTCAGAAAGATTAAACTAAGACATATGTTTGGGTCTGAGAATGAAAACCTAATCCCTCTCAGATCAGTGTTTAAACCAAAAAGTAATTTTGTACCTCATATTTCCAATCCATCTATTGAAACTTTTTGTAGAGTTGGGGAACAAGAGCTCCTTGAGAAATCTCATTCCATGCCTTATTCCTCCCAAATTAACCTTAGTCAGGAGGAAAAAAATGCCATGAAAGACCTTGCAAGCGATGCTGATATTATAATCAAACCGGCAGATAAGGGGGGCACTATAGTCATCCTCAATAGTACTGACTGTATAGCTGAGGCATATCGCCAGTTGAATGATGATCAATTCTATAGGAAACTCAAGAATAACCCCACTGCTGACTTCCAAAAAATAATTGTTTATCTGACTACTCAAGCCCTAGAACATAGTTGGATAACTAAAGATTAAATTGAGTATCTCAATAGGAAACAATATGCAAGATGGCGCCGCATGAGTGGCTGCCTGTTGCTGCAGCTCCGGTCACTTTTCTTTGTTTTGGTGTCTTTTGTGTACTTTTGCATGTCTTTGCTTTTATTTTACACCTCCATCTCCATGACTGTCCACTGCACTATGGATGTGCAAGTAGGGAGACTGATAGCTCACCTCTTGCCATCCTTTTTGGGACTCTTCTACCGCTATGCCAGGTGAGCCTTCAGCCATGGCTTAGCTGTCCTATACCCAGGAACAGGTGTTAGCTCTGAGGAACGCTCCGATACTCTGTACAGAGCAACCCGACATCCCCGCGGAGCTGAAGAGGAGGAAGAGGGGAAGCAGAGCCAGAGTCCAGCGTCGGATGAGGATGAGACAGTATAAACCCTGCATACTGTCTCTTATCATGGGGAATGTTCGATCTCTCCCCAATAAGATGGAGGAGCTAACAGCGCTGACCCGGCTGCAGGTGGAGTATCGGGAGTGCAGCATAATGTGCTTCACGGAGATGTGGCTGAATGAGCTCACCCCCGACTCATTCATTTCATTAGATGGATTTCATCTCATCAGAGCGGACCGGAGAGCGAGAGAGAGCAGGAAGAGGAAAGGAGGCGGTATAGTATTGTTTATTAACAGTAGATGGTGAAACCCTGGACACATCACTGTGAAGGAGCAGCGCTGTACGAGGGACGTTGAGCTGCTGGCGGTGAGCATTCAGCCATATTACCTACTGAGAGAGTTCACACACGTGGTCGCGCTTGGAGTATATGTCCCGCCCTCCGCCGACATTCCAGCTGCCTGTGAGCTCATTCCCACCGTGGTGTCAGAGTTGCAGGCTGCTCAACCACAGTCCTTTTTTATCATCTCTGGGGACTTTAATCATGCCTCTCTGTCCTCCACTCTCCCCACATTTAAACAGTACATCACATGCCACACCAGGGAACATAAAACACTGGACCTACTGTATGCCAACATCAAGGAGGCATACAGCTCATCCCCTCTCCCCCCGCTTCGTCGTTCAGATCACAACCTGGTTCACCTCCTCCCTCTCTATAAGCCCATGGTGAAGAAACATCCACCAATAAAGAAAACCATCAGGATATGAACAGAGGAGGAGAGTGAGAAATTAAGGGACTGTTTTGCATCCACAGACTGGGATGTGCTCTGTGCACCACATTGGGAGGACATTGATGGTCTGACTCACTGCATCACTGACTAAACTTGTGTGTGGAAAACTCTGTATGAGCCAGAACTGTAAGGTGTTTTCCAAACAATAAACCATGGGTCACCCCAGATATAAAGGCCCTTCTGAATGAGAAGAAGAGGGCATTTAGATCCGGGGACAAGATGTTGCAGAAGAGGATCCAAAAAGACCTCAAAAAGAAGATCAGAGAGGGGAGGGATGCATAGAGGAGGAAGATGAAGGAGCGACTGCAGCAGAACAATGCGAGAAAGGTCTGGAGAGGACTGAAAGCGATCTCGGGACATAACAGGGGCAGCAGGAGAGGTCCAGAATCTGGTGATCAAGGTTGGGTGAATGAATTAAATCAATTCTTTAATCGATTTGATTCATCTCCCTCCCCCACTCACCAGAGTATGGACCAGCCGTGTCCCAGTGTGTCCCTGCCAGGCCCTCTCTGGCTACCTAACACCTCAGCTGCAGCCTTACCACCCCCTCCTCCCACCTCTTCACTGCCTCCATCCCCAACCTCCCCTCCCCCTGCAACCACCAACTGGAGCCACCCCCCACTGCCAACCCCACTCTCTCCATGACAATAGATCAGGTGAGGAGGGAATTCAGGAGGATTAGACCAAGGAAGGCTGCAGGTCCAGACGGCATCACCTCCAGACTGCTCAGGGATTGTTCAGACCAGCTATGTAAGGTAGCTGTGAATCTGCACAACCTCAGCCTCAGTCTGTAGAGGGTCCCGGTACTGTGGAAGAGTTCCTGTGTGGTACCTGTACCAAAAACTGTGTTCCCCAGGGAGCCCAACCACTTCAGACCTGTGGTCTTGACCTCCCACCTGATGAAGACCATTCTTCTCAACCATCTGCGTCCCCTGGTGAGCTCCAAACAGGATCCTCTTCAGTTTGCTTATCAGCCAGGTATCGGAGTGGATGACGCAGTTATATACCTGCTGCACAGATCTCTCTCACACCTGGAGAATCCTAGAAGCACTGTGAGGGTCATGTTTTTTGACTTCTCCAGTTCTTTCAACACCATCCAGCCATCACTGCTGAGGGAGATGCTGGAAGGGGCAGGAGTTGACATCAACTACCTCACTGACAGACCACAGTATGTGAGGCTGAAGGACTGTGTGTCTGATGTGGTAGCCTGCAGCATGGGAGAATAATGCTCTCACCTTTCTTATTTACATTATACACATCAGACTTCAGACACAACACAGGTCACTGCCATCTCCAGAAGTTCTCCAATGATTCAGCCATTGTCACCTACATATCAGGGGGGAATGATCTGGAGTACAGGAACACCATCTCAGACTTAATGGACTGGTGTGGGATCACCTCCAATCACCTCCAGATTAACTCCACCAAAATGAAAGAGCTTGTGATTGACCTCCGCAGGAGGACCTCCCTTTTTACACCGGTGAACATCCAGGGTTTGGACATTGAACATGTGAACTCATACAAATATCTGGGTGTTCACCTCAACAATAAACTGGACTGGTCGGACAACTCAGATGTCCTGTACAAGAAGGGCTAAGGTCGTCTCCATATGCTCAGGAGATTGAGGTCCTTCGGAGTGTGCAGGACTCTGTGACACTGTGGTAGTATCATTTATCATCTACGCTGTGGTCTGCTGGGGACAGGAAAAGACTCAACAGGCTGGTCAGGAGGGCCAGCTCTGTCATGGACTGTCCCCTGGACTCTGTGGAGGAGGTAGGTTAGAGGAGGATGTTAACCAAGCTGACATCCATCCTGGACAACACCTCTCACCCCCTACATGAGACTGTGGGAGCTTTGAGCAGCTCCTTTAGCAGCAGACTGCTACACCCACAGTGTAAGGCAGAGCACTACCGCAGGTCCTTTGTCCCGACTGCAGTCGGAATCTACAACCAATCAATCTGAACTGTGTTGTGTCAGAAAAACCCTTGAACTATTCATTCATTCATTCATTCATTCATCCATCCACTTATTACATACCATGTGTGTCTCCACTCATTGCACATCTGCACTGAACACTTTAATCTATATTTATTTTTATTTTATTCTGGAGATTGGACTGTATTGCATATCTATATTTAAATGTCAATGTGTCCTCTATTTTTAATTCTGTTTTTGTTCTGTTGGAGCTGCTGTAACAAACGAATTTCCCCATGGGAATTAATAAAGTCTCAATCTATCTATCTATCTATCTATCTACTCCTGTCTTTCACATGCTTCCTAAAATCCATAAAAGTCTTATTAAACCCAAGGGAAGGCCTATATTCGCCAGTAATGAGTCATTATTAAAGCCATTGTCTAACTTTTTGGATTATTATATCAAACCGTATGTTCAAATGCTTCCTGCGTATGAGGGATTCTACTGATATAAACAAAATGTCAGAACTGCAAAACCTCCCCTCTGATATCTTTCTGGCCACCTTCGATGTAGAAAGTCTGTATACAAATATTTCTCATGAGAGAGGTATTGTAGCACTTGAATATTACCTACAAGACCAGACTGAAGACTTGCATCCTCCTAGTGCTTTGATTTGTAATCTGACATCACTTATTCTCAAACTTAATTTATTTTCATTCCACTAGGGGGAGTATTTCTTACAGGTCAAAGGGGAGTCATTTTGGGCCTAGTTATGCCAATTTATATGTTGGATATTTTGAGCAACTGTGTATCTTCAATGAGAACAGAAATCCCTTTTGTCAAAATATCATCAGATATTTCAGATATTGTGATGATTAAAGGGTCTCAAACTGAGCTTAAAGAATTTGCCACTTACCTCAATACTATGAGTCCAGAATTAAAATTCTCAGTGGAATTTGACCCCAAATGTGTACACTTTCTGGATATGTGGATCAAACTAGAGAATGGGAAACTTTTCACCTCTCTGTACCAGAAGGAGACACCTTCCTTCTGGCTAGCAGTTCACATCCCAAGGCTCATAAATATGGCCTCCCTAAGAGCTAATTCTATAGACTTAGACGCATTTGCCATTCTAGTGAGAATTTCATTGCGAATGCTGTTGATATGAAACAACGCGTCTTGACCAGAGGCTATTCCTCTGAGTGCACTGAGGAGGCATACAGTATTGCTCTCTCTCTAGACCACGATCTGACACAATGTAACAATACCCATAAAACATGTGATTTTAAACATCCCAGATCTGTGAAGAGCTACCAGGTGAGGGGTTTTCTTACATGCTACACTAGGAATGTGATTTACATACTAAAGTGCTCCTGTGACAAGGTGTGTGTAAAACCACACGTTGCCTAAAACAGAGGAAGTGAACATAAAAGTTCCATCAGGCGCACGGATCCTAACTATCCTGTTGTCTGTCACTTTACAGAATGCTCTCATACTATCTCTTCCTTTCGTTTCCAGGGTATTGAGCAAATTCAGTTGCCAAGAGGAGGTGATATTGACAAGAGACTATGTCAAAGGGAACTATTCTGGATACACACATAAGACTCATTATATCCTAATGGCTTAAACATTGATTTTGATATGAGTGTCATGTTATAGTGGTGTTCCCTGTAAAGTTTTTAATATTTTATATATCTTAGGAACTGTACTTAATGACGGTCTTCCTGATGTGTGTACAGTTTTCTCTCCACCCCTTATAAAATATATGCTTAGTAACGTTATTTTGATGTTCAGCTGTGCTTATCTAATGCTTTATTTGCACATTGTGGGTCCATGCTTCTGTACATTCTGTCACTGTATTTCCCATCTGTTGTGGGTCTACATATGTGCACCTTGAGAATTACAACTATGCCTGCTGTACTACAACTCCCAGCTGAACATTGGAAACCCAGCACAGGTGCAACTCATCCTGTTGATTGGATTGATGCTCTTGCTCTCATATGAACTTGTCTCTGTTTGTGATAATTGTACTGCCCTGATGAAGGTCCTGTAACCGAAAGCTTGGCATTTTATTTATTAAAGATACTTGCATGGATTCAAGTGTGCATAAAATTCTTGATTGAGGCACTATTTTTTAGTGTTCTGGCACCTTAGCATATCCCCCTCGTGAGTGCGGTGAGCTTTCTTTAAAGTATTTACTTTCTCTCCCTCTGTCTTCTCTTCTCTCTCTGTTTCCTTTCCATTCAACAGGGTTTCTTCCGCAGGACCATCCAGAAGAACCTCCATCCATCTTATTCCTGTAAATATGAAGGCTGCTGCATCATCGACAAGATCACACGCAACCAGTGCCAGCTGTGCCGCTTTAAGAAGTGCATCTCTGTGGGCATGGCCATGGACTGTGAGTAATTATAATCTCATGCATTTTCATCATTACTGCTATCTGCAAAAAGACCCACAAGGTTAGGGTTGCTACTGTCCCCATGCAGCTGTTGAGAACTTGCTTGAAGCAGAGCGAGAGAAAAATATTTTAGCGATCTCATAGATTGCCATGAAATGTGGAGCATTTGTGCTCTCCTCAGGAATCGGTGAAATAACTTTGGTGATATGTGAACTCTTCAAATAACATTATCAAATGTCAAATTCTTTGCTTTATGACTAAATAACTGTATATCTAATGACATTCCCATCAGCCTCAACTGTACTTTGTACAGTACAGCGTGCCATTTGCTACTTACCAAGTTAAAAATGTAATTTTTAATTACTTCATTAAAGTACATTTATTTGTTATTACTTTATAGATTTGTTTAAACTAGCCATTGAAACTCAAGGAATTCTACTAACATACCTTAAAAGTGATTACATTAACCTACCAGTAGATGCTTCGTCAGGTTTGACGTTTGACAGTATTACTGGTAAACAGGTATTAAACTTGCAGTAATGTTAGAGCTCTTTTCCTGATTTCATAAGAAAAAGTTAAAGTTGCAGTATTGAAAGGCGATCTTGTTCAACCTTCAAACAGTTATCTGGTAGCGATGTGCATTGATTTTATGGCAGATACAAGGTGGTGCAAATTCAACCAAGAGATCCAATCAATAACAAGCAGCGTTGAACGGGCCCTCGCACCCGGCGCCTGTCGAGGCATGAACACGTTGGGGTGTGCGCCAGCATCAGCCTCACTACTGCACACCTGGATAGAAGGGATAGACTGTATTTGCATACATTATGGACACTGAGGGAAGGATCGTGATATACCTTATTTTGTTTACTATGTGGCCCTAGACAACACCCAGTAACTCCTCTTTGATTATGTCATGTGAAGGCCACACCATGAACATTTTAACAAAATCAAACTAACATTGTCACACGTTGACATTTTTGCATTTGGCAGCAGGTGGCGCTGTAACTGTTACTCAAAATTAATAATAATAATAAAAATACATTTATGGGCACCTTTCAGGACACCCAAGGTCACCTTACAGATACACCAATAACAAAACAATATATATCAGGACATAAGTAAAACAATACTCAATAAAAAGGAGAAAAAAAAGGTAAAAATAAGTACATGGTCAACAACAGTGATCACACAGAATAGGCAAATTGTTGTCTAGATGTCTTCAGAGTGGGACTCCTATTCAACATAATGGACATTGGTGTTCCTGTATCATGGTGAAACATCATCCTTCGCAAAGAGGCCAAGCCTTCACCATATATTTGTGTAGATTCTCAGTCATCCAGGTCATGGTAATCCTCGAAGGTTGATTTAGTAGCAACTGGACTTCTATTCTCAGCTTGAAGACATTTCACCTCTAATCCAAGAGGCTTCATCAGTTCTGAACTGTTGGTACCGGGTCAGGATATTTACCAAGATAATTTCCCCATGTGGGATGAATGAAGTATCTTCTTATCTTATCTTATCTTATCTTACCCTCTGTGAGATATAAACTACCTTGAGAGTGTTTAAGTAACCTGTTTTCAGGTTGCTTACTTTATCCTCTCACAGAGGATAAATATCCTGATCTCGTACCAACAGTTTAGAACTGATGAAGCCTCTTGGATGAGAGGTGAAACGTCTTCAGGCTTCACCATATACCAGCAGCTGACCATATTCACACTGAAGCATCATCAAGGTCTCAAAGCTCTTCTGACTCAATTTGAGAGTAGAATGGTGAACAGGCTATTACAAGCACATTAAAGTATAAAATATGACTTTTCCTGTTGCCAGCAGGTGGCACTGTGAAAACACGGAATTTTGATATGTGGGTGTCTTCAGAGTGGGGCCGACATCCTAAATGTAAAGTTTGGCCAATTTTGGACCATAAACAAAGGAGATATAACAACTTCCTGTTTCATGGCGAATGATAGAAATTCGCCACACCGCCATGACCACACCTCTCGAGTTATGCAAAAGCCTTTGATAACTTTTCGTCACTGACATGTTGAGATTTCACCGACCAAATTTCAAGATAGAGGAAAATCCCTAGGAGGAGTTTGTTAAATTCCAATGCGTGGAAATGGAACGAAATCTGACATTTGATTCAAAAAGGCGGACTTCCTGTTTGGTTTAGATCATGGCACACACATGTGTACCAGATTTCATACTTCAAGGTTAAATGCACAGCCGGGGCTGCTTATTTGAATCACTCCAGGGGGCGCTATAGTCCATTCAAGTCCAACATGGTTAACGAGCTTGTAATGATACGTAAAAGTAAAAAATATGGCATTTCATGTTGCCAGCAGGTGGCACTGTGAAAAAAAACTTAATTTTGACATGTGGATGTCTTCAGGGTGGGGCTGTGATCCAACATATGAAGAATGACAAAGATAGGTCCATGAAGAGTGGAGATATACCAACTTCCTGTTTTCCAAGAACCGCCTAGCCTCCTTTTTGGACTTGGGCCACGGACAGGCTGCGATTGCGCCATTTTATCCACCTGAGGAGGCACCTTCCCGCCGCTCAAGTGGTACCCCAGATACCGTACCTCCCTCTGTCCAACTGCACACTTCTTTGGGTTGGTGATGAGCCCTGCCTGCCTCAATGACTCGAGCACCACAGCCACCCGCTGCACATGCTCCGCCCACGTATCACTATGGATGATGACGTCATCCAAGTAGGCAGCAACATATGCAGCATGAGGATGCAGCACCCGATCCATGAGGTGTTGGAAGGTGGCTGGGGCCCCAAACAACCCAAAAGGAAGTGTGACAAATTGATATAAACCGTACGGAGTGGAGAAGGCCATTTTTTCCTTAGACTCTGGAGACAAGGGGATTTGCCAGTAGCCCTTAGTTTAATCCAGTGTCGTGAAAAAGCGAGCGGTGCGTAATCGATCCACAAGCTCGTCGACCCGGTGCATGGGATAGGCATCAAAATATGATACACCATTTACTTTTCTATAATCCACACAGAACCGTATAGACCCATCCTTCTTACCCACCAGAACAATGGGGCTACACCAGGCGCTGTTAGACTCTTCTATCACGCTCATCTCCAGCACAGCAGCCAATTCACTATGAACAACTTTTCTTTAAACGATAGGGCCATGAGCGCCCCGTCACCCCTGGGGATGTCTCAATATGATGCTGTATGAGATTCGTGCATCCTGGCAGGGGTGAGAACACGTCAGCAAAATGCTGCTGCAGCATGACTATATCCGTTTTCTGGGCTGCTGAGAGATGGTCATCACAAAGGAGCGAGGCTGGATTGTTTGAATTTGGTACCTCAGGCCCCAACTCATCTCTCCCTCTAATCGCAGACACCAGAGAAACGGATTCTGCCTCTCTCCATGCTTTTAGGCGATAAATTTGCATTGCTCCGCCCCTGTCAGAGCGCGTGACCTCATAGTCCACATCCCCAACTGTGCCTGTTGGGGCGTGTATCATGTCTACCAAATTTCATACATGCAGATTAAACACAGACTCGGATATGCTTATTTGAAGTTTTCCAGGGGACGCTGTGGAGCCAATTTACCACAACCAATCCTGTAAACCATATAAGATAGTAAATAGTTTGACTTTTGACGGGTGTGTCAATTTTGGTGAGAATCTGAGCTTTCCTGGCCTCTCAACACCAACTTCCTGTTTGATGGCGAACATCAAATGTTGCGACGCCACCATGTGACCCAAAGTCACAATATTTACAATAATGCTTCATCAAGGCCTTATGGCTTTACTAACTAAATTTGAGGTCATTGTGGTGAACATAGTAGCACATCAAATTCTGAAGTATACAACTTTGTGTTGCCACTAGGTGGCGCTGTGTCTATTATCAAATGTAACTATATAGATGTGTTCAGGGCGGGACTCTTATCAAACGTGTGAAGTTTGGGGCAGATTGGACCATTGACAGCAGAGTTGTAACAACTTCCTGCTTCACAGCGAAACATCAACATTCGCCGCACAGCCACGCCTACAAATTTGCACGAAAACGCACAAGCTTCAGAATTCTGTATTACCATCTGGTTATGGCTGTTCTCACTGAATTTGGAGGCAATATGCTCAACAGCCTAGTATTAGTGTATCAAAATGTAAAATTTGTAATTTCCTGTTGCAAATAGTTGGCGCTATGACTATAGCTAAATTTTGTCATGTGGATGTCTTTAGGGCGAGACTCTTAACCAGCATGTGAAGTTTTGTGCTGATTGGACCTTAGACAATGAAGTTATGACAATTCTCAGTTTGATGGTGAAACATCAAAATTTGACTCAATTTGACGGCTGGCCACGCCCACACTGTTCAACGAAAACTCAGGATTTGAGCAACTTTTCACCCTCATTGGGTTAAAGTAGTACTGACCAAATTTGAAGTCAATCGAGTAAAATCTCTAGGAGTTTGTTCAAAAACAAAGTGTATGATTTTCAAAAAATGGCAAAAAATGGCCTCAAAAATCAAAATGGCCGACTTCCTGTTTGTTTGAAAGCATTGCTGCGAGAGACTTTTTTGTTGGTCTCCGTCAGTTACATATGTATACCGAGTTTCGTATATGTACGTTAAACTGTAGGCAGGGGCTGCACTCTAGGGGGCGCTAGCAAGCCATTTTGCCACGCCCATTTCCAATACCATAATTTTCGTTAAGACTGATGTTTCTGCCAACTTTCATGAGTTTTTGAGTATGGGCAAGTCCCCAAAAAGGCGATTCATTTTGGAGAATAATAACTATTAACTATAATAATAATTCCTTGCAGAACAATAGGGTCCTCGCACCCTCAGTGCTCGGGCAAATTCAAGGTCAATATGGTTAACAAGCTTGTAATGGTACATAAAAGTAAAAAAATATGACATTTTCTGTTGCCAGCAGCATATCAAAACTGAATTTTGATATGTAGATGTCTTCTGGGTGGGGCCGTGATGCAACTCACATAAATGGCAAAGATAGGACCATAAACAGTTGAGATATACCAACTTCCTGTTTCATGGTGAAAACATCGAAATTCGCCACACCGCCACGGCCACACCTTTCAAGTTATGCAGAAGCTTTTGATAACTTTTCATCATTGATTTGTTTAGACTCTACTGTACAACTTTTACATGGATCGGGTTAATCTTCTAGGAGGAGTTCGTCACATTCCATTGTGTGGAAAAGGGGGAAAAAATCTGACATTTGTTCAAAATGGCAGACTTCCTGTTTGGGTTAGGGCATGTCACCAAGAGGCTTTTTAGTAGATATCCATATGCTTAATAAGCCTACCAAATGTCAAAAGTCTAGGTCAAACGTCCTCCAGGGGCTGCGTCTTAGAAACTTTCAAGGGGGCACTGTAGAGTCGTTTTGCCACACCCAATCCTGGCTGCAGTAAAATATGACCTTTTTCACCACTTCTGACGAGTGTGCAAATTTTCATGAGTTTTCTTGTATGTTAAGTCCCCCAAAAATGTGTTTGTTTGTGCGGCAGAATAATAATAATCCTTCCAAAAACAATAGGTTTGGTGCTCGGTTCCTAAAAATTCCTTGCAGAACAATAGGGTCCTCGCACGTTTAGTGCTCGGGCCCTAATAATAAACTAAGCAAAAACAATAAGGGCCTTTGCATGCTTAGTGCTCGAGCCCTAACTATGTTCCTCTAAACCAATCCTACCCTTGATGATGTCAGACTCAAACACCTTTGCCGTTTTATAAAAACTTTTTTAATGAATGAGTTGTATAAGTGTGCTCATACAAACTGATAGCCTTCAGTGAATCACATTCAATTATTTAATAAAAATGGAAATTATTTATTCTATATATTGTAACATATGTTAATTATGAATAAAACAAATAATTAAATATATGAATCAGCTTACATAGGAACACATCATACAGGCTGAATAAAAATGTAGCCAATGCCTTTGTAACCAGAGGTTTAGCTACATTATTACCTGAAGCTAATTGGTAGCTTACATCAAAATCTGTATCGCACACTGTGCAAAATGATTTAACACATTCACAAACCCACATCCACACCCTCCTGTAACTTTCCAGGTAACATTATTTCTGCAGTACATGCACTCTCTTTTTTTCATCCTGCCACACTCAGTTCCTCTCATTACAGTTATGGGTTTGGCTGCAATAATAATTATGAGTAAAGTCATTATGCAATAAAAGTCACGTTTAGGTATCTGCGTCACAGGGATAATATAACTTAACGTTGTTTGCCGACTTAAATGCATTACAAACAAGCATTATGTAACATTAGACTAATGTTTTTAACATTAAATATTTTCCCACGGTTTTCAGGTCTGCATTAACTTAAGTCAATTCACTATCACAATTTCATTTTTCCTCATCCATCACAGCCTGTTTACCTTTACAAAAGAATTTAAGAACCATACTCATCATGAAATCAGCCAAACTAAGTGTGGAGAGGTAACAACCTAAATTATATCCTTAAATAATAGACATTACACATTTGTCAATGATACCTGCTTAAACTCAGCACCGAGATTGCTTTAATTCTTCTTCTTCTGTTGCTTTTCGGTATGCTAAATGCTTCCTTTAGTTTAGACTGAAGTACTGCACATGCACAATCAAATTCACAGACATCACCAGCTTATCTGTACCTTTCATTCATTTTCTGTAACCTCTTATCCTGTGTATGGTCGCGGGGGCGCTGGAGCCTATCCCAGCTGACTTTGGGCATGAGGCGGGTACACACTGGACGAGTCGACAGTTTATTGCAGGGCCACATAGAAAGACAAACAACCATTCACACTCACATTCACACCTACGGTCAGTTTAGAGTCACCAATTCACCTCTACTGCATGTTTTTGGTGGTGGGAGGAAGCCAGAGATCCCAGAGTGAACTCATGCAGACACGGGGAGAACATGCAAACTCTACACAGAAAAGTCCCAGGTCCTCATGTGGATTTGAACCCAGGACCTTCTTGCAAGGCAACAGCGCTATCCACTGTGCCACCATGCCGCCCCCATCTGTACCTAAGAATAACAAATCGTGTCAGGCTCCTACTTCTGCTGCTACACAAAACTGCTGACTAGCAAATTTTAGCATGCTTATACACTAATCTATCATTACTTGTTAAACATTAGCATATTAGTATCTTTGTCATTGTGAGCATGCTAGCATGCAGACTTTAGCATTTAGCTCAATTGACCAAGTAGAGCCTATATACTTATATATATAACCAATACAGAACATATAACCAATAATAATCAGACATTTGATGTCAGATGGATGCGTACATAAAATACAGTATTTGCCACATCTGTCTTTATTGTGCGTGTTCACATTTCCATACATAGATTTCTACTTTGCCATGCAGATGAACTAGTTAAGCCGAGGCCTGACAGAGTAAACACATGTTAGGTATGACATTAGCTGTTCAGCTCCTCCTGTGGATAAAGGAAATGGTTTCTGCCCCTCTTTTGATGAAAACACAAATTCAGAACATCTGGACTTTACTTCCACCTCACTGCCCTTAAATTATGCTTAAAATCACTCCTCTAGCAGTTGTTCTCTGAATTTCTGTGCTTTTGTTCCAGTGGGGGCCTTCTAATTAGAAAAAGACAAACAACTGTAGACATACGGTGAATAATCAACACAACATGCACATACTCATACTCTTTTGAGTGACATCACAGATCTCTGTGCTAACATAACTGTAGTCATCGTAAGTGGTAATGCAACAAACTAGATATGATTTATGTAAGAATATTGTGATTACATTAACTCTAATTATATGTGTATTGTGTTTTCTGCCATTAATTCATCAATTACCATTAAGCAGCATATATACACAAGAGTTCTACCAACACAAACAATAGCTGCCCTGTTTGATATGGTTTAAGCATTTATTGTTATCTCTGACATTTTTTTCTGAATCCTTGACATTTCACTGGATGGTTTGAATGCCACCCAGTTCCACTTCTGATTTTTCCATTTATCTGTTCCTCTGTTGCCTTATCAGCTTCAGATTCCCTGTCACATACCATAATTTCTGCAGGAAACCTGAGATTCAAGTGATTTATTATTCAGTGTGTTAAATGCACACAAAGCAGAGACACAGCGCTGTAGTATTCGGAAGGCAGGTCTATGAGTCTGTGAGTAAAAGAACTCACTTGCATTAATAATGACTTTTAACAATTACTTATGATTATTATGCATCTCATTTAAGGTTCACTGGCTCATTTTACAGCCATTTCATTCCACTTTAGCCACACTGTGGCTCTATGTCAGTCAGTTTGCAGTGTGAGCATCTGAGCATCCTGATGTTAGCATTTAGCTCAAAGCACCACTCCTATTATGGACTGTCTCTCAGAGCCGTTACAGTCATATAACCAAAGTGAAAAACACAACATGTACAATAGCTCAAAACATAAAGGAAGAGCTAAAGAAACAAACAAATAAATAAATGTTGTACAACCTGCCACCAAAACCTCACTGCACTAACTCACCTGAATGTCCCCTTCCTCATCTTCATCCATCAGTGGTGCTGGACGAATCGAAGCGTGTGGCCAAGCGGCGTCTGATTGAGGAGAATCGGCAGAGAAGGAAGAGGGAGGAGATGGTGCGGACGCTGTACACGAGGCCAGAGCCAAACACGGCAGAGTGGGAGCTCATCAGGATGGTGACCGAGGCCCACCGGCACACCAACGCCCAGGGCTCCAGCTGGAAACAGAAGCGCAAGTTCCTGGTAGGTTCTGACTTTTGAGCAGAATTAATAATAATTAGGAATGCTTTTAATTAATCAATGGGGAGATGAAATAGAACATTAATCCCGTTAATCAAAGTAGTTTAAATTTTATACACATAGCGCCCAATTGCCACAATTGGCGTCAAAAACCAGGCAAATCTGAATGTATAGACATGATACACATATTTTTAGATTCAGAGTGAGCTGCCCTTCTCATTAACTCTTTAGATACATATGTACATCAACAGTAAACCTCCTTAAATCTACTCATAAATAATAGAAAAAAACTTCACAACTCCAGAACTTGTCTAGTCATCATGTTTTCTTCAGTATCAAAGTAATCCTGCTGTCTTTACATCCAGAGATATACTGAGAAAAAAAGTTATAGAAAATTAATACTATACTGACCAACAGTAGAAACGCATTTTTTTTAATGTCATGCCATCCTGTTCATATTAAATATCAAAGGCAAATTATGGTTCACACATCTTTATTCACCCCTTAGCCATACAGAACAATCATTCTTGTGCAGATTTGTGGTTTTTGCCTTAGTGTTTACAAGTCAGAAAGTGTGGATGGTGAGACAGAACAAAAATAGTCACAATCGTGCGTGTCTACCTCCACCATTTATCACTACTTTACATCTCCTGGATAAGATGTTATTCTGGACTTGTAGGATGACAAGCCATTCTTCCTGCAGTGCGGTGATAAGTTATGAATGTGTTACTGGAGCAAGATCTTTCTGTCTCACCCGGTGATCCTGAACAGACCTAGAACCGTATTTCGGAGATGGATGGCCATGAATGTGGACAAGTTCTGACCGTCATCCATTAGCGTGCCCCCCCACTTCATGACAACAACACCAAACGATTCACTTCTTGGACGTATGCGGCAGAATAGCGGTCTGCACGGCGATGGTACAGACGCCAATGACCACAAGCTGTGTACAAGTCAAATCCGGACTTGTCACTAAATGTGATCTCTGTCCACTTTGTAATCAGCCATAACATCTGGAACATCTGTGCTTCACGTGTCTGCCGAGTTCCAACCATAGCATCCCAACTGCGCGTTCACGTAAGTTTTTTCGGGGATCGCGGCATCGTCAGTTGTTTCTCTAGGACATTACTTAGACCCGGTAAATTATCGCCTTGGCCAGGTCTTTTCAATCAGGCAGTGAAAAATCTCACCAACATCATCGTTTACTCTGAAATGCACGAATGACTGTTATTTCTATGTTATGACTAAATGATGGTTATTAATGATTTATCATGTTTTGGTTTGTACTTAAAAAAGTCTATTCAGTGAATCACATGCTTGTTTGTTTCAATAGATTAGGGCAAGTGAATAGAAATTACAGGGTTTTTAAAATTACGCGTTTCCACTGTTGCTCAGTATAGTAATGATATGTATAGTAATATCATTTCTTTTCCTGTGACCATGAAATGATGGGGGGTATATGGTCATCACTATATCCGTCTGTACGCAGTTATTTTTTTGTCTAGAGCTAACTGTATATTATAGCTTCACCAGACTTAATACATATACCAACCATTTTACACAGTTTTGCCTTTTGATATTTTTAATTTTCTACCAACTTTATTTTTGGTTGTTTCCATAGGGACATGTTGTTTTTGGTGACTCTGAAGGGTGGTCATTTTGTCCGGAGCATATCCGGTCAACTATACATACTAGCTTCACCAAACTTAACACATAAATCAATCATGATAAGTAGTTGTGCCTTTTTCCATGTTTTACATAAAAAGATGATTTTAAGGCGACTCTGAAGGTCTTCTCAGTATCCACAATATTATATCCACTACTGTAGACTCACCAGAGCAATTGAGGATATGTCATATACTGGTGCATTTGTTGTACAACGTTTTAGGGGATGATGGGGGATATCTCATCTTCAGATGGCTCTTGTTTCATGATGCACCAGGGTGATTTTCTTCTACAGATTTTCTTCCACTTCAAAACTCCAACGAAGATACAAAAGAGAGTAACGTTGTTTCAGCTTAAAAATGAACTATTTTGCCAGCACTCCTTTTCATCAGTAACTCTATGCCGTCCCACGTGATCAGTGCCTCATGCAGATTCATGTGTCTTCGCTGCATCTTCAGGCAAAAGGTCATATGGCAGTTGCCAGGCAACTACTCCATAAAGGCAAAGGCAGGTTTACAGTTGGATATAGTTTTTGAAGGCCTGCTAATGAATTGCTAATGGAGGAGGCCAGTTCAAGGTTAATGAAGAAGACAAAAGAACCAATGTCGTATTTGGGAGCAGGTGATTTATGTTTTAGATTTTTTGTTCTCCTGAAACAAATTATGAAGGTTACATCACAGCAAACACTCTGCTTACATGAGAATAGAGTGTATATTGAAATATATTCAATAAAAAAATTGACCTGATGTAATTTACATTATGTAGATGCTGCTGATTGGTCGATACCTCAAACATGCACTGTCGACACTTAAAACCTCGCACCATTTTATTTCAAACATTTTCAAATTACTGTCTGATTCCTCTGTAGCCATTAATTTTTATAGCTTTTATTTCATGAGGTTTCATCCCATCATCCAACTAATGAAGTTTCCGTCTAGTGATAAATAAAATATGTTGCCTAAAGCTGTTTCCTGTCTATCATAGCTGCATTTTATTAAAACAGGGTAGGGAATTGAAACACAAAGTTCAGATCCAGATCCAGATCTTAACTACTTGGTAGTTTTTAGCGACTTGACTTCCAGTGCATGCGACCTGAGCGTTCGGCCAAGTTCTTCTCCTTGATCTCACCAAGGTCATAAGAAACTTTCTTCCTCCTCTTCTCTCCGCCTCTTCCAACTTCTGCTGCTTTCCTCCTCTCCTCTTCTTCGTCCAAAGAGGAGCAAGAGTTATCAGCGCTGCTGCTACTGGTGAAGTCTGTCAGGTTAGGACCTGATTCAAGAAAAAATCCATTACAGATGACTTAGGTTTGGGCATTGATTTAGCAACTAACTAAAGATACGAAAAGTACATAACACAAACATATCCTAACTCTCTTTAGGATAACGGTTTAGACTTATTTCATCTATATGGCTTTATTCCTTGTACACAACCAATTGCCTATAGACACAACTAATTCACTGACTGTAAAGATGTGTTACCATTTGATGACGTAATGCTCGTTAGTAGGTACAGGCTACCCTGGGCGTGATGCCGCAGTTTGTCGAGCAACTATGACTCGCTTTGGAGAAGCCGACATTGCAACATTGGGCTGTTATGGCTGTGTTGCTACTGACAAATGCACTTGGTTTATTTTTATCTCCCAAGTGAGCATGGTGATACATTTTCCAAAAAAAAATTCTGGATTTCTCTAGCCTATTATCTATTATCTATCTAACCTATTATCTATCTGTTACCAACACCTCAAACTCCTCTGTCTTGAAGTAAAGTTTTATCTATGTTTCAATGTAAATTAAAGGGTATTCAATAGAGCACATACCTCCACCAAGGCCCAGCAGTTATTTTTATTTACATTAAACCCTAATCCTGCCCTCCGGGTGCTGTTAAATTAAGTAAAAAAAACATTCTGGATCTACCTCTTTATCCAGATCCATTCCAAAATTTAAGGGGTTCTTTCCTGTCGTATACACAACCTTTCTACCAAGTTTTAGGAAAATCCATATAGTAGTTTTCATATAATCCTGCTAACAGACAAACTAACGCCGGTGAAAACATTACCTCCTTGGTGGAGGTAAAACCCAGTGGTTAGTTCAAAAATCAAGTTGTTTAGTTCAGCGAGATGAGAAAAAAAGTTAAATAGCGATGTAGAATTTCCTAACCTGAGATCAGCTCAAACTGGTGCTAAATCTACTGTAGTTATCTACGCTGCTCTATTGAAAGATGCTAAATGCAATTACTGATCCTGTGTAAGTGTCTTGTCTCTCTGAATTCAAGTCTTGACTGCGCACATCGAGTGTTAAAGACTGTTAAATGTAAAGAGAATCTAACCTCAGTGGCTAACCGAAGAGCTTTCAACCACAGCTCACCTTCATCGATGAATTTCCTTCTAACATTTTAGCATCAAATGTTTCCATCACCTTTCTGATGTCTTGTTTCCAGTCGGACGATATCGGCCAGGGTCCGATGGTGCCCACTTCTGATGGAGATAAGGTTGACCTGGAAGCCTTCAGTGAGTTCACCAAGATCATGACCCCTGCCATCACGCGTGTCGTCGACTTTGCTAAGAAATTGCCCATGTTCTCAGAGGTAAGTTCAGAGGGTGAAGTGTTTAAATCCGTTGAAACATATTTGTGCGTTCCAGTCTGTCATCAGCCTCAGTGCATGGTAGTGCTTCCATTTTTGACATGGGTGGTCAAGTCCTGATGTAAATCTGATCAGTTTCTCTGCACTGTAGCAATTTATTCAGAAACAACCTGTCTTTTGGCTTGTCGCTAAACCTTTGCCAATCATAGTTTAGCAACCATACAGCAGGCAGATGTGTCGAGTTTTGGAATTCTCCTTAACCATGCTGATTTTTTTGCCAGGGACATGCAGCTTTAGCACAATATCATGTATGATGTCATGAAGTGCTTATTTAGGAGGCTTTAACAGGGATGTTGCTTTTAAAATAGTCAGCTATGACCATTAAAAAGTTTGCTAGAGACATTGTTTTCAGCCAAAGAGGTAATATTAGCTTGATTAGTTAGCTACAGCTGCTAAAATTTGCCATCGACAGTTTTCGTGTCACTTGTTAGAAATGAGAGGCTGTTTTAATCTACCTCTGTATGAAGTAAAGCACACATTGTTTGGTCAGTCCGTCACTGTTGTTGGGCGGCATGGTACAGGCCCCTGAAACAAAGAAGGCCTGTAGATTCCACAAAGCCTGACTCAGGCCTACATCTATCTACAAGAGCCTGATAAGACCAGAAGGAGCCAACCTGTAAGACAATGGAGCACAAAAGACTCCATTTCCCAGGCTGCCATGCTGCCTAGGTGTGAAATTCCTCCACCAGACTCTTGGCTTCATTGGAGGAGACCCATGAGGAACCAGAGGGGTCCCTCTGAAGTCACCAGGAGTATATAAGTGGGAATTTCTCTCTGCTCTTTCTCTCTTCTCCTGCTCCTGCTCTTCACCTGGTTTCCAGCCACATCTGCCTCCCAAGGGAGCACCTTTTTCCCTCTTCACCTCCTACCCGCTCTGTACTCCTGTAAGGACCGGTGCTTCTCCAGTCTCGCTGCAGCCTTCTCCTTTCGCATCCCAGAACCGATCACGGCACAATGCACGGAGCACTCCCTTACCGTTCTCACAGAAGACAAAGGACCGGAGACGACCCAGTGTTTCATCAGCCACATCAACCCTGCTGTTTTCCTCCGCCGCACTGCAAGAGCCAACTAACGGTGCTCTAAACGCCGTCCCGCCGAGGATCAGCTGAATCTCACAGCAAAAGAACAACACAACGCTTCGTCAGGACCCGCGACTCGAAGGACCGAGCCGGACCGTAAAGGACGAAAGGACCTCTTCACCAGCTCCCCTTCTTCAACAAAGTAAGAGGCGTAAGTCTGGGCAGAGTAGATTGTTTGTGTATTGTGGACTTGCTGTTTTTGCTGCTTTAAAACTGTTAGAGCTAGCATTTGTTATTGTGCGCTGACGCTGTTAACACACACCGATTGTTGGGATTTCCTTCTCTTTCACTCGCTCTTTTCCTCTACTTCCCTATTTCTTCGCCTTTCCTCTTTCTCTTCACACATACACTCATTCAGGTTTAAGAGCATGGTGAGCCCCAGCGCCATTTGCAAGTGTTCAAACTTCGTGGCCTTCTCTGGTTACTCGCTCCACGTGACGCAAACCCCCTTCTTCGGGTGACAGGCCGAGTACCTCCTCCTCTCTCTTAGATCCTCTCACACACAGACACACACACACACACACACACACACATAAGCACCTCCATTAACTCAGAGACACACACACACACACACCCACACACATATGCTTGCTTGTACCTGCATGTATCTCAATTGTCAGTAGTTGTAGTAGATAACTGAGTTAATTAATTGAAGTGTGTTGACTGAAGGTCAATATTTCGAATTTTAATAAACTTTGTTATATTTTAAAGAGGAGTTGTTTGTATTATTTTGCATTGATACTGTTTTAAAGGCTGGTTGCGAGGGTCAGTGCACGTACTCTTCCCTTCATCATTCATGTGAGACTGAATAGAATTTGGTTAATTGTTTCCCTGTTTCCTGGGTGGTGCCCCGTAGTTATTATTAATTTTAGTAACAACATCAAATTCATTAAATAATTAATGATCATTTTTAAATAATCATTAATTACACTCTAATAACCAAATTTGCCCTATTGATAGCCCCAACAGTGTCAGCTGCATTTGTGCTACCAAATTAGAATGCTTGATAGGCATAAGAACAGTAACTACCAGTTCAAACAACCAATTTATACAGATTGCATATTTGTTTTTGAAGGCATGTCTGTTGTAGACAACACGGTTCCTGACAACAAGATAAGAACAGAGCTTGTTTTGATGCTAACAGTCACAATTTAGATACGTTTAGATATTCCAAACATACTTGATGAGGTTTAGGAAAAGATCATGCTTTCAGGTAATATATGCTAATTCAGTGGTTGGGTAGGTCAGACACAGGATTTTTCCATAGGAATTAATTCCTCTGTAGGGCCAGGCTCTCTACTGTGTGTAGAACCAATCACATCCTTTATCACAATCACAATTTTCCCTAATTATGCAAAAACTACCAAACAGATTTCCACCAAACCTAATGGAAGGGTGGGCAATGGGTCAGGCTATGTAAACAGGTATGGGAAGGATTGTTTGGCCTTTGCAGATGTACAGATGTCATTACATTCATTTGCATGCACTGCAGCACCGGTAATGCTGCCGCAAAGCGGTAACGGAGTGGTGGGGGCAGAGTGGGGGAATTGTATTTCCAGCAGTAGTTGCAGTGTACACCAAAAACCACCATGTGGCACATGTGAGCTGTGTGGACTGAAGCCTCTTTTCTAATGCTCTCCTCTCTGTCGATCTATGTGTTTGTTTGTGAGCGAGAGAAAGTAAGTCTCTAATGTCAGTTGTTTTTCCGGATTTCCTTCTGCACAAATACACGTTTGGCCAATGAAATCCTTTGTCCCAAGTGATGTCAAACCTCCAGATCATAGCCAGTTTTGCTGCCACAATCAGAGAACGGCTTATCTTCGCTTATAATTTTGGCTTCTCAATACCCAACATAGTATGGGTTTTTATTCTAATTTCCTATTCATATTTCAGACAGGCCTATAAGCAACCAATTATAATAGAGGACCAGTGTATATGTCTTAGAAGCTTATGGGCTATACTCAGCAGGAACACTCACGGTGTATGTAGCCTACTCCTTATAAATGTTTCTAACTTGTATTAAAAGGCTATTAGATACGTGCCTATAGCCTTTCAATGTGGGTTTAGAAATGTCACACACTGCATGCCTTTCACTGAAACACATTAGAGCACCATCAGTAGGCATTTGAAGGGGGATGAGGGGAGAGTAGTCCCTGAGAGGGTGCTAAGTAATGAGCCATTAGCAAGGTCATTATTATTACTAACCTTGTACAATATTATAGTGTGTGTTTAGCAGCCAATTGACACACAGTGCGACAATAAGTCAGAGCTTTGATTCTTTGCCCGAACAATGCATTAACTCATGAAAATGTTGACATTTAGAATTAGATTCAAAAACATTAGAATTAGGGGGTCGTTTGCTGTTTGCTCTCACTGTCTAACACACAATCAGTCCCCCCTCTGTGTGCATCTTGTCTCAAGAAGTTTCTAGAAGAGGCTTGTAATGGCGTATTATATAATAATGCCGCAATATGTAATAATGTAATAAATTGTCCCTTCATTATGTAGCATTTTGTAATCTTGAATGCAATATGTAATAAATTTTGCCGTATTTTGTTATAAGTTATTACATATTGCAGTGATTATTACAAAATGTGGGCGTTGCACTTTTTGAGTGATGAAATGTAATAATATGGTGCATTATGTAATAATCCACTGTTAAGTGTGTCCATATGTGACACAACCGCCCGTGTCCATGCAGAATGATTGGAGCGTGGTAATGTCTCTGGTGAACTGGACCCTGTCTGGACTTAATTCTACAGTATATGAACCCACCCACAGTGATGAGACTATGGACAGTATGAAATGTTATTTTAAAAAGGACTTTAGTTTAGACATATTCCTAATTGTAGCCTGTTAAAGTTATGTGGTGCTTTTTACTATATAAGAAGCCTTTTTTCTATCTTCTTTTATTTCCTCTCACTCCCCCTTTAGTCCTCCTTCCGAACTTTTTCCTCATCCTCTGACAACCTTAACAGCTGATCGAGACCCCTTTTGTTCACATTTTATTAGAGGAAGCCCCTTAGCTATAACCCTCCTCCTCCTCAGGATTTTTGTCACAGGATTCTGCCCCAATTTGTTGTCTGGGCTCCTCTAGTCTGTAAAAATATTTTTTTTAAATAAAGAGTGTTCTTTTAAAAGTTTAAATTCATGTGTTGTGCTGTGTACTTGGGGTTAATTGTAGTCCCACAAACATATCGATCTGAAATCCTCAAATTGGCATATGATAATCCAGTTGCCAAGGGGTTAATAACACTTATGATCGTGTCCTGCGATGTTCTGTCTGGCCTGGTTTAAAATGGGACATGTGACAGCTCTGTAAAACATGTCATGTCTGTCAACTCTCTTGTAAACCGAATCAGACCATCCCTCCATATCCTCTCTATCACATCCCTGTTGTGAATGAACCATTTGAATGTGTTATTGTGGACTGTGTTGGGCCTTTTCCAAGGACAAAGGTTGGTAACAAGTTTCTTTTGAACATTGTGTGTTCTGGAACTCGATTTCTAGAAGACATTCCAGTGCTCAGAATCACTGCCATTACTGTAGTAAAAATGCTGGTGAAGTTTCTCTGTTTGGGTTACCTAAAATTATACAAACTGATCAGGGATCAAATTTTATGTCGCAAATTATTGCACAAGTAATGAAACAACTTGACGTAACTCACTGCTGTTAAAATGCACATCACCCAGAGATTTAAGGGGTGACTGAACACTGTCACTGATGGTAAAAACCATATGTCAATTTATAGTGCAATTTTTAAACTGTCCATTTGCAGTGTCCATTTACATTAATGTACATTTACAGTGCCCAGTTACATTTATGTCCATTTACTGTTCAGTATTCTTTTCTGCTGCATATACGATGTGAATTGTGTGATGTTAAATTGTTCCTGTATATAATTTTGATATTTCTGATATTTTTTATATATCTTGTGTGCACCTTAAGGAGTTTGCCCTTTAATTTCATTGTACACTGTATAATGACAATAAAAGGCTTTCTATTTAGGGCCTGAGCATGAAGCATGCGAGGACACTATTGTTCTGCAAGGAGTTTTTAGGGCCCGAGCATGAAGCGCACAAGGACCCTATAGTTCTGCAAGGAATTATTAGGGCCCGAGCATGAAGCATGCGAGGACCCTCTTGTTCTGCAAGGAATTATTAGGGCCTGAGCACTAAGTAAGTGAGGACCCTATTGTTCTGCAAGGAATCATTATTCGGGCCCGAGCACGAAGCGCGTGAGGACCCTATTGTTCTGCAAGGAATTATTATTATTAGGGCCTGAGCACCGAGGATGCGAGGACCCTATTGTTCTGCAAGGAATTATTATTATTATTATTATTATTATTATTATTATTATTAGATTGGAAATGGGCGTGGCAAGATGGCTCCCTAGTGCCCCCTAAAGTGAAGCCCCAGCCTCCAGTTTAACGTACATGTACGAAACTCGGTACATATATATAACTGACTGAGACAGACAAAAAACTCTCTGGGAGCAATGCCTTCAAACAAACAGGAAGTCGGCCATTTTGATTTTTGAGGCCATTTTTTGAAGATCATACACTTTGAATTTGAACAAACTCCTCCTACAGATTTTACCCGATTGACTTCAAATTTGGTCAATACTATCAAATCCTGACTTTTTGTTGAATGGTGTGGGCGTGGCCAGGCCTCACATTTCGTCACATTTTGATGTCTCGCCATGAAACTGAAAATTGTCATAGCTTCATTGTCTAAGGTCCAATCAGCACAAAACTTCACAGGTTGGTTAAGAGTCCCGCCCTAAAGACATCCAAATGACAAAATTTAGCATTAGTCATAGCGCCACCCAGTGGCAACAGGAAAGGTCATATTTTACGTTTTGAAGCACTATTACTAGGCCGTTGAACATATTGGCTTCAAATTAAGTGAGAACAGTAATAACAAGTTGGTAATGCAGGATTCTGAAGCTTGTGCATTTTCGTGCAAAGTTGTAGTCATGGCTGTGCGGCGAATGTTTCACTGTGAAGCAGGAAGTTGTTATAACTGCTGTCAATGGTCCAATCTGCCCCAAACTTCACACGTTTGATAAGAGTCACAGCGCCACATACTGGCAACAGGAAGTTATATACTTCAGCATTTTATGTGCTACTATCAGGCCGTTCACCACAATGATCTCAAATTTGCTCAGTGAAGCCATAAGGCTTTGATGAAGCATTATTGTAAATATTGTGAGTTTGGGTCACATGGCGGCGGCGTGAAGTTTGATGTTAGCCATCAAAGAGGAAGTTGATGCTGAGAGGCCTGGGAAGCTCAGATGGTCACCAAAATTGACACATTCGTCAAAGGTGGTACTACTTACTATTTCATTTGGTTTAAAGGATCTATTGTGGCAAATTGGCTCCACAGCGCCCCCAGTAAAACTTCAAATGAGCATATCCGAGTCTGCTTTTAACCTACATGTATGAAACTTGGTAGATATGCTTAAAGCCGCATCCTGAAGACATCTACATAACCTGCTGGCAAATGCAAAAATGTCTCGTGTGACAATTTTTCTTTGATTTTGATTACGTTTTCATGGTGTGGGCTACACATGATATAGTCAAAATAATTAGGTGGTGTCTAGCGCCACATAGTGGACAAAATTAGGTAACTCACAATCCCTCCATCAGTGTCCATAATGCATGCAGATACAGAGCCTTGTATTTATCCAGGTGTGCAGTAGTGAGGCTGAAGTTGGCGCATGGCCCGACAGGCACACGCCCTGACGGGCGCCGGGGTGCGAGGGCCCGACAACACTGCTCGCAGCTTTAATTCTTATTATTCTTCTCCTTTTTCTGCCAAATAAATTGCCTTTTTGGGGACTTGCCCATACTCAAAAACTCGTGAAAGTTGGCAGAAACATCAATCGTGGTGAAAATTTACATGTGATATAGTGATTGGAAATGGCCGTGGCAAAATGGCTCGCTAGCGCCCTCTAAAGTGCAGCCCCTGCCTCCAGTTTAACGTACATGTATGAAACTCGATGCGCATATGTAACTGACCGAGACCAAAAAAAAAAAGTCTCTTGGAGCAATGCCTTCAAACAAACAAACAGGAAGTCGGCTATTTTGATTTTTGTGGCCATGTTTTGCCAATTTTTGGTCAGTACTATCTAAACCCCATGAAGATGAAAAGTTGCTCAAAGCCTGATTGAACAGTGTGGGCGTGGCCAGGTGTCAAATTTTGTCAAATTTTGATGTCTTGACATGAAAGACAAAGTTGTCATAACTCCATTGTCTAAGGTCCAATCTGTACAAAACTTCACATGCTGGTTAAGAGTCCCACCCTAAAGACACCCACGTGACAAAATTTAGCTATAGTCATAGCACTACCAAGGAAGGGCGCTGTGGTAGCAGAGTCAACATTTACAGATGTATAACTTCATTCTCAGTACAGTCTAAAAGACAACTGGGCCCCATTAAGGAAGGATCCAAATCAGGCCCTTGGTCAGCAGCAGTGTGTGCTTTGGCTTTCAAACGGTCTCCCATGATGTTGTGAATGTTTGTAGCAGATTTTGATGCCTTGATAACAGAGATAGAGGCTCCCACTTGAAACATTATGGCTCAAGACTCCATCTTCACCGTCATGATGGATGAAAGGGTTTTCCTCCTCTTTCCTGACATCTTTGAAACAGACAAAATTCATGCAATTTTTAATCTCTGTCTTTGTGTAAACTTGTGATTGCTTGGCCAAATTGTCATAATTGTAATTGTAACATGAATAATACGACTTTGAGATTGATTATAGAGATATTTGAATGATAAAAATATGTTCAAACTTATGCACGTGGTCTTTCTAAACAGTGGTGGAAAACTATTCAGATCCTTAACTCAAGTCGACACTGTGAAAATACTCCACTACAAGTGGAAGTGAATTCAAAGCATTACCTAAGTAAAAGTTTGTAAGTACCTGGAACCTGTAGAAGTACAGTAATCTAGCTATAATGAAAATTCCCTTAACATTTCTAGCTCACAGTATCAATTAGCCCACAGGCAAATACGTGATTTAGTTTAGTTACTGTATTCTATTGTAGGTGGTTTTGCCTACTGTTTGACATTCAGCTCGCAGTAACTGATTCCTCCAGCTTCGGCCGTGTCAACTAGGATGTTATGCGTGCGGGACGCATGAACATTTGTTTGGTGCAGAAAGGATCTCCCTTTCCGTTCACCACGTAAACGGGGAGGAACACGAAGCAATATACGTTGAATTAAAAAAAACTAAAAAACAATGTGACTGATTTTAGGATTTTCAGCGTGAGAAATAGGAGTGTGGTGTGTGTGCGTGTGAATTGCTTGATATGCATGAGTCTTTCGAAGCGTGAGTCTTGGCAGCTCTGTGACATAATCTACTTCACCATCTACACTCCAGAGTGGCAACAATGTAGTCCTGGTCATTCACTTTTTCCTCAATTACATAAGGGTAATTGAGCCAATGTAACATGAGCCAAACTAAAATCTCAAATATAATGCTAATTAGGGAATTTTAATTTATCTTAATTGTTAAAAATTTAACAGGTACAGGCGAAGAAATCAATTTAGGTTGATTATTACATATTGCACCATTTTATTATATTTTCATCATAAAAAAGTGCAATGCCCACATTTTGTAATAACCACCTTAATATGTAATAAGTTATTACAAAATGCAGCAAAATTTATTACATATTGCGTTTGGGATTTTTATTACAAAATGCGTCAGATTATTTTAAAAATGCGGCATTATTACATAAAGAAGGCAAAATTTATTACATTATTACATATTGTGGTTTTATTATATAATGTGGTGTAACAAGGCTGTTTTGTTATCCCCATTTTAGTTTGAGCTTATGTTCTGTTATTTTTTCATTTTGATAATTTGCACAATATGATATGCACAATCTAAGTAAAAAAATGTTATCTCGATTTTAGATTTGTTTGATATGTTGATAAGAATTTGCACTATATGATATGCATAACTGAAATTCAGCATTACAAATATGACACTCAGAGTCAGAAAGACACTTAAAGAAAATGTGTTTTTTATCAAATATAAAGGCAGTGTCAAGTTGGTAGGCCTATAGGATATCATTGATTCAACTTCTTCTCCTCTCCCGGCGTGACAATGAGGTCACTATACTATACACTATACTATATACAGGATACAATATTTACAGTATATGCAGGTAGTGCAAGTGTCCAGTGCAAATGTCCAGTGCAATGATTCAGGGGTGGGGAGGGAGGGGTTATGGAGATCGGTTTAGCATGGTAACAGCCGCAGGGTAGACGCTGTTCCTGAACCTGCTGGTCCTTGTGCGTAGAGACCTGTAGCGTCTCCCAGAGAGAAGGAGGGTGAACAGTCTGTGGCCGGGGTGAGAGCTGTCCCTGACGATGTCATGTGCCCTCCTCAGACAATGCTTGCGGTGGATGTCCTCAATGGTGGGGAGTGAGGAACTGGTGATGCGCTGGGCGTTTTTCACCACCTTTTGCAGTGCTTTGCGGTCCGAGACAGAGCAGCTGTTGTACCACACTGTGATCAGAGGAGACAACTGGGCTTTCCTCAGTCTCCTCAGGAAGAAGAGACGCTGGTGGGCCTTCCGGATCAGGGTTGAGGTGTTGTGGCTCCAGGAAAGGTCCTCAGAGATGTGAACTCCCAGGAACTTAAAGCTGGCGACACGTTCTACCTCAGCCCCATTGATGTGAATGGGGGTGTGTGTGCCACCTTTGGTCTTCCTGAAGTCCACAATGAGCTCTTTAGTTTTACTGGTGTTCAGTGCCAGATTGTTGTCAGCACAACACGCTGCTAAGTGCTGGACCTCCTCCCTATAGGCTGACTCATCGTTGTCACTGATGAGGCTGACCACCGTGGTGTCATCTGTAAACTTGATAAAGGTATTGGAACCATGTACAGGTGTGCAGTCATGAGTGAAGAGTTTGCTGAACAAAAATATAAACGCAACACTTTTGTTTTAGCTCCAATTTTTCATGAGTTGAAAGCAAAGATCTAAGACTTTTTCTATGTACAAAAAAGGCCTATTTCTCTCAAATTTTGTTCACAAACTTGTTTAAATCTGTGTTAGTGAGCACTTCTCCTTTACCGAGATAATCCATCCACCTGACAGGTGTGGCATATCAAGATGCTGATTAGACAGCATGATTATTGCACAGGTGTGCCTTAGGTTGGTCACAATAAAAGGCCACTCTAAAATGTGCAGTTTTATCTTGAAAAGAGACATTTATAGGTATGGATTTCACAGATATGCAGGGGGGGTCAGAAAACCAGTCAGTATCTGGTGTGACCACCATTTGCCTCACGCAGTGCAACACATCTCCTTCGCATGGAGTTGATCAGGTTGTTGATTGTGGCCTGTGGAATGTTGGTCCACTCCTCTTCAATGGCTGTGCGAAGTTGCTGGATATTAGCAGGAACTGGAACATGCTGTCGTATACGCCGATCCAGAGCATCCCAAACATGCTCAATGTGTCCGGGGAGTATGGAGGCCATGCAAGGACTGGGATGTTTTCAGCTTCCAGGAATTGTGTACAGATCCTTGCAACATGGGGCCGTGCATTATCATGCTGCAACATGAGGTGATGGTGGTGGATGAATGGCACAACAATGGGCTTCAGGATCTCGTCACGGTATCTCTGTGCATTCACAATGCCATCAATAAAATGCACCTGTGTTCGTTTTCCGTAGCATATGCCTGCCCATACCATAACCCCACCGCCACCATGGGCCACTCTATTCACAACGTTGACATCAGCAAGCCGCTCACCCACATGACGCCATCTGCCCGGTACAGTGAAAACCGGGATTTATCCTTGAAGAGAGCACTTCTCCAAAGTGCCAGACGCCATCAAAGGTGAGCATTTGCCCACTCAAGTCGGTTACGACGACGAACTGCAGTCAGGTCAAGACCCCGGTGAGGACAACGAGCATGCAGATGAGTTTCCCTGAGACGGTTTCTGACAGTGTGTGCAGAAATTCTTTGGTTATGAAAACCAATTGTTGCATCAGCTGTCCGGGTGGCTGGTCTCAGACGATCTTGCAGGTGAAGATGCTGGATGTGGAGGTCCTGGGCTGGCATGGTTACACGTGGTCTGCGGTTGTGAGGCCGGTTGGATGTACTGCCAAATTCTCGGAAACGAATTTGGAGACGGCTTATGGTAGAGAAATGAACATTCAATTCACGGGCAACCGCCCTTGTGGACATTCCTGCAGTCAGCATGCCAATTGCACGCTCCCTCAAAACTTGCGACATCTGTGGCATTGTGCTGTGTGATAAAACTGCACATTTTAGAGTGGCCTTTTATTGTGACCAACCTAAGGCACACCTGTGCAATAATCATGCTGTCTAATCAGCATCTTGATATGCCACACCTGTCAGGTGAATGGATTTTCTCGGCAAAGGAGAAGTGCTCACTTACACAGATTTAAACAAGTTTGTGAACAAAATTTGAGAGAAATAGGCCTTTTTTGTACATAGAAAAAGTCTTAGATCTTTGCTTTCAACTCATGAAAAATTGGAGCTAAATCAAAAGTGTTGCGTTTATATTTTTGTTCAGTAGCCTATAGATGAGTTAGATATATTACGCAAGTGAAGAGGGCAGTCCTAGAAATTTGTTTTATATGGGAATTAAAGGACATATCCTGATCAAACATAACTCCCAGATTCCTCACGGTGGGGCTGGAGGCCAAGGTAATTCCATCCATAGTGGTTGTATCATTAGATAGTGAGTTTCTGAGATGTCTAGGACCAAGCACAATAACCTCCGTTTGGTCAGAGTTGAGTAACAGAAAATTGGAAAAAAATTGGAAAATTGAAAAAAAATAAAAAATTATATCCGTAAGACATCCCTGAAGTTTAATTAATTGATTAGTTTCACCTGGTTTCATTGATAAGTATAATTGTGTATCATCAGCATAACAATGAAAATTAATAGTGTATCCTGATAATATTACCTAAAGGGCATATATAGGGTGAACAATATTGGTCCAAGCACAGAACCCTGAGGGACTCCATGATTAACTTTGCTGTTCGTGGAGGATTCGTCATTAACAAGTACAAAGTGAGATTGATCTAATAAATAGGATTAAAACCATCTTAACGCAGTTCCTTTAATGCCAATTAAATATTCGAGTCTTTGTAGTAGTATCTGATGATCAATGGTATCAAATGCAGCATTAAGATCTAATAAGATGAGCACAGAGACAAGTCCCTCCTCTGATGTCATTAGAAGGTCGTTAGTAACTTTGACCAATGCTGTCTCTGTGCTATGATGCTCTCTGAAACCTGACTGGAAATTCTCAAATAAGCTATTATTATGTAGAAAATCACACAACTGTTCAGCAACTGCTTTCTCTAGAATTTTAAAGAGGAAGGGGAGATTAGATATAGGTCTATAGTTGGCTAGGACCTCTGGATCAAGAGTAGGCTTTTTAAGAAGAGGTTTAATTACAGCCAGTAATTACACAGCCAGGACTGTGGTACATAGCCTGTTAATAATGAGAGATTGATCATATCTAATAGAGAGGTGCTGACTAAGGGTAAAACATCTTTAAGCAGCTTAGTTGGGATGTGGTCGAGGAGGCAGGTTGTTGGTTTAGATGAAGAAATAGTAGAAGTTAGTTGTTGAAGGTCAATGGGAGAGAAGCAGTCCAGATATACAGTACATCAGGTCTTACAGCTGGGTCTAAACATCCTGTTATAGAAGGTAAACTGATATCATTTGAAGGCAGGAGGTGATGAATTTTGTCTCTAATAAGTAGAATTTTATCATTAAAGAAGCTCATGAAGTCATTGCTGCTGAGGCTTATAGGAATACTGGGCTCGATAGACCTGTGATGCTATGCTGTATAGATGAGGTGTACAGTTCGATATCTATTTTTCTTTTATAAAGAAGCATTTTATGGAGCTAATTTATTCCCTCATTCTGGGAAAGATTAACTGGTGTGGGCGGAGTCGTTTTAGTGTTTGTTTGAGTAATAGGCTGCTCTGGCATTGTGGAGGGCCTTCCTATAGCTTTTAAGGCTGTCTATCCAGGCTAATCGAGACTCTTCCAGTTTAGTACAATGCCATTTCTCTCTAGTTTTTGTGTTATTTTCTTTAGATTACGGGTTTGAGGGTTGTACCATGGAGCTAATCTCCTATGTTTGAGACTCTTCTTTTTTAGAGGGGCAATGGAGTCCAGAGTTGCTCTTAGTGAACCTGCAGCACTATCAACGAGATATTGTTTTGGCAAATGTACACACCGACTCAACATTAATTTTAGTGACCTCCGATTGGCGTAATCGGGTGTCATTACTGCCGTCATGTATTACAATCTTATCATATTTTCGCTTGTCCTTAGCCAGCAGTTTCAAATAGGATTCAACGTTGCCCGCTCTGGCGTCCAGCTATGCATTTGACTATGGTCGCCTGTGTCGCTAATTTCACGTTTCGTAAAATGGAGCTCCCAATTACCAGTTTGTTTCTCAGCGGGTGTGTCGCTGAGTGGGGAGAACCTATTCGAAAAGTGAACCGGGTGGTGTTCCGTGGCATGAGCTGTGGGTTTTTGCTTGGGACTATGCTTCCTACGTACAGTCATCCAGCCTCCCTATCCGTGCCCCGGCAGCTCCCAAAAGCAGAATTTTATTTGTCCACGACAACAGAAAGCCTAAAAAACCCAAAAACATTCTGGAAGAGAATCATATTTTTGTCTGCTAGCTGTAAGTCAAGTACTCTTCCACCCAGTATACTTATTGAGGGTCTTAGGGAAACTGACAGAGAAATATTAAATAACTTTAATAATCATTTTATTACCTCTAGTTTCTTGTTAAAACCGGAAATTCTCCTAGAGTACCACCTACCACTGACAGGAGCGTTGGCAATTCTCAGGTCTTTAACTTCACTCCATTTACCATAACAGAAGTCTTGAGAGGTCTAAGAGAACTAAATCCTAGAAAACCAGTTGGTCCGGATCATTTAGAGCCTGTTTTTTTTTTAATTGGCATCTGAAATTATAGCCGAACCCCTGTGTCACATTTTAAATCTTACTTTGCAATCAAATAAAATCCCCAAGGATTGGAAATCTGCTCTTGTTATTCCCCTTTTGAAAGGAGATGACCCATCTATCTTAAATAATTACAGGCCAATCTCTAAACTCTATGTTGTGGCAAATGTGCTTGAGTCCTTGGTTAGCGGACAAGTGAACAATTACATTGCCACCAATTCTATTCTGTTATCATTTCAGTCAGGTTTCAGCAAAAATCACAGTACTCTTACTGCTGCCTTAAAGGTCATAAATGATATAACTGAAGCTCTAGATAACAAAATGTGCTGTCTTTCTTTGTTATAGACTTTTCTAAGGCCTTTGATACAGTTGATTATAACATCTTAATTGGACTTCTTAAAGCACTTGGTTTTTCTGATCAAGCAGTGGGGTGGTTTACAGATTACCTCAAAGGCAGAACCCAAGCTATTCAAATAGAGGGTGCAACTTCAGAGGTATTGCAAGTTCTCAAGGGAGTACCACAAGGTTCAGTTCTTGGCCCACTATTAGTTACTTTATACATTAACTGTCTTGGAGAGAATATTCCAAACTCTGCCTTTCATTTCTATGTTGATGACACTGTCATCTATTGCTCTGCGCCCACTCCTGCAAAGGCTTTTGAGTATCTTCAGCATGCTTTTGATAGTGTACAAGAGCAGCTTTGTCAACTACAACTTGTTTTAAATGCAGACAAAACAAAACATGTTTTTTACCAACTCATATCAGCAAGATCACCATCTTCTGAAACATTTTTAACTAAAAATGGTCAACACATTGAATTGGTATCTTCTTTTAAATACTTAGGCTTCTTAATTGATGATCACTTGTCTTTTAAAGCACACATTCAATATGTTACAAAAAAGTTAAAGCTTCTATTAGGATTTTTACTTCAGAAACAAGCCTTGCTTTTCCTTCTGTGTTAAACGAAAATTGGTGGAATCGACCTTTTTACCTGTTATTTACTGTGGAGATGTGTTGTATATGAATGCCTCATCACAGTGTCTACACATGCTGGATAGTGTTTATCATGGGGCATTGAGGTTTATTACTATCTGTGGTCCTCTTACTCATCACTGTGTTCTGTATTCTAAAGTGAACTGGTCTCCATTATGTGTACATCGCCTCTGTCGCTGGTATCATATACAAAGCCATTCTGGGAAAAATTCCTTCCTACTTATCTTCTCTTTTAAGATATAGATATGTAAATCACAATCTTCGTTCTACAGATACCTTGCAATTTGTAGTTCCAAATGTCCGAACAGAATTGGGAAAGAAAGCTTTTCGGTTTGCAGCTCCTAATTCATGGATTAAATTGCATACTATTCTCCATCTTCGAGCCCTTGTGAACTTAAATGAATTTAAAGGTTTGGTGAAATCTCTTGAATCCACGTTGTCTGTATGCGAGTGTTTTACGTGATGTTTTCATCTTTGTTTCCAGGTGCCTATTTGTATGTTAATTGTTTTTCGTATTTAAACTATGTTGCTGCTACTCTTGGCCAGGTCTTCCTTGTAAAAGAGATCCCTGATCTAAATGGAACTAACCTGGTTAAATAAAGGTTAAATAAAAAAATAAAATAAAAATTTGTG